>OZ012704.1:51493281-52093281 GCA_963942595.1 Cylloceria caligata | reverse complement strand
CGACTAAAAATTAAATTCGATTACACGATTTCGAGAATAATGTATTTTGAAAATAAAAATATTAATTCCGTAGAAGGCACGGCTCACGTTTATTTTATTATGATTATTATATTTTATATTATATCTCATCCATTTAACAGGATACGTTTTGTGTACCATAATTTGTCTGTCGGATTCGTGATCAGTGACCCTAAAAACCCGGGTATACCAATTTTTGTCAAGATCTGACACCTTTTTCCATCTATGTCCGCCATATTGGATCGGCCATTTTGTTCAAAATTGTTTGGCTTTCTGATTCGTAATCAGTCACTTTCACAACCCGCGTATATCAATTTTCTTCAAGATCTGACACCTTTTTACCATTTATGTCCGCCATATTGGATCGGCCATTTTGTTCGAAATTGTTTGGCTTTCTGATTCGCAATCAGTCACTTTCACAACCCGCGTATATCAATTTTGTTCAATTTAATTATAATAATTAAAATTCAAATAACTAATGCAAGTTATATATCATTGTATACGAAAACGTCATACTAAATAAGTAAATTATTTCATCCTTTTTTGAGTGGTACGGCAGGAGGGAGTTTTTTTGAAAATTTTAAATTTTTTTTAACATACTTGTCCGCCATATTGGATCAGCCATTTTGTTTACAATAATTTGGCTTTCGGATTCGTAATGAGCGACCCTCAAAACCCACATATAGCAGTTTTTGTCAAGATCGGACACCTCTTTAACATTCATGTCCGCCATATTGGATCGGCCATTTTGTTTACAATAATTTGGCTTTCGGATTCGTAATAAGCGACCCTAAAAACCCGCATATACCAATTTTTGTCAAGATCGGACACCTTTTTAACATCCATGTCCGCCATATTGGATCGGCCATTTTGTTTACAATAATTTAGCTTTCAGATTCGTAATCAGCGACCTTGAAAACCCCTGCATACCAATTTTCATTCCGATCGGAGGTTATTTGTATTTACTGCCACGATTTCGGGCTCTGCGTCTACTGTGCGTCGGTGACTTCGTCGTGATTTCTTTGACGATGCTGGCAGCACTAGAGGCCCCAGAAGAACGAAGGCTCATTTGAGTAGCCAACGATAATTCTAATGTGCTTACTGTGTTACGTAAATCAGTGGCTTTTCTTCTTTTGCTTCGATCACTTGCTTTCTCGAACTCCATACTTGGTCGACCACGCTTCTTCGATTCCGTGGATTTTGATTTCGCTGTACTCGTTGTCGCCGTATTCGAATCCGCAGGTTCTTCATTAGTCGTCCAAACATTCTGTGGAGTACATAATGGAATTATTGTGAGAAATTTTGAATCTTATTTTAAGTTTCTTCAATAATTCGAATTAAATTTACATATTTCTGTATTAAATTTCAATACTCACGTTAATAATCGTGGAAGAACAAAGCCACTCTTCATTGTTTTGAAGAAAGCGTTCTGTTGTTCTTTGAGATCGTTTCCATCTCCTTTTAAGGTTGGACAACAAGATCTTCAAAGATTGTCGATCCTCGTCATGGATTTGAAAACAACATTCCATCTTTGTAACAAAATGTTGTTCCAAACATTTAAGTTGCGTTGTCAAGTCCGAGTTCAAATCGTTCCGTATGATCTCGAACAGTTCTCGACGAGTACAGATTGATTTATCAATACGCGATTCCAAAATACAGACATAATGCGATGTAATATTAAGTAAAAACACATTTCTCATATAATAAGCTTTATTTAATTATAAATAAGAAAAATTATATGTATACACAATAATATTTTCGCGGAGTGTTATTCGAATGATTAATTGCAAAAATGATACAAATTTAATAATACATTATAATAAAACACCCGGTATATATATGAAAATTATCAAAAAAAGCAACGGTATACTTTTCTACATATTTCAATAGCAGGTAGTCCCGGACCCCTGCTGTGTGCCTCTGCATCGACCCTTACCTAACAAAGCAGCTGCTCGGCGTCGCGTATATCTAACCTCAAAAGTACAGAGGCAGAGACGGGCAGAATTTTCTTCCAGATTCTACTACAAATCATCATAAACTATATGCTCCATATCTCAACTTCTTGATTCCCGCTGATAACTTTTTTGCTAATTTACGGTAAAAATTTTTACACGAAAAACCATTATGTAGACACATCTTTGACATGATTTCTAACACACGCGAGTATAAATTAATGAAAACGTTATATACGTCAATATTCTACATACCTTTCTTAACACCCTCTATCAAACAGAATTGAAAAAGGACACTGGAGTAATAAGTTACACGCACTTGAAGTAGCAGTGAATTTCGGAGCCGCTACACGTGGTTTATGCTGTGCCGAGAATGGGTAACTTTGAACTAACGTCGCGTCTCAGGTATAAGATATCTCACTTCCCTTTTGGAATAACAAGCACCAAAGCCCCCTCTACAAGATTCTATGGTACTAAACTCATTCGGTGACTATAATTTTTTCGATTTTTGGCCACCTGTTTTCGAATCTGTCCCACTGTGCGGCGTTTGCGCCAAAACCATCATTGGGCCATTTTTCTTCAGAGAAGGCGAAACAGTCGATGGGAATCGATATCGGTGGATGTTGGCTCATTATGTCTGCCCACAAACGTGTGAAAAAGGTCTGGATGGTTACTGGTTTTAACAAGACGGTGTGCCATGCCACACTGCAAATCAAACAATGCAATTTCTGCAACAAGAATTCCCTGGATTCGACCCCTCTGGACTTCTTTTTGTGGGGTTATTTGAAAAGCAAAGTGTACGCCAACAAGCCTCAGACCATTGACGAGCTCAAGGCGAATATTCGTGCCGAAATCATCGCTATACCGCGCGAGATGCTCGAAAAAGTGATTGAAAACGCACCAAAAAGGGCACATTTTGCTTTGGCCAATAAAGGCGGCCACTTGATTGATGTTGTATTCAAAAAATAGTCTAAATACATTGTAAAGGACCAAATTAAATGAAAATACCTCATATATGGAAATCGGTTCTTTTTTCAAAAGTTATTCAATGTTTACATACCGACATAAAACATGGCGCATCCTGTATATATGCAGAAATTTATTAAAATGAAAAGTGTTTAGATTAGGGAATAAAGACAGTATGTCATATAACTGAGGCCATAAGTGTAGTTTTTATGGTATTGTATATTACAAGTAAAATAAAAAGTGATTAGATTAGAAAACAGAGATAAAATATCATAAATTTATGTTATGTATTATAGTTTATGAGTGCAACGTCTATAGTACAGTAGAACGTCAATCATCCGAACGATGATTTTGTTTATCCGACGGTCAATCATCCGAACACAGATTCGATTTATCCGAATTTTCGGTTTTCCGAACGACTTTGTCGTTACATTGTTGCGCGTCGTAGCGAGCTCAGACTTGCATGGCAATACCGCCCCTCCGTCCTCTCGGCCCTCATTCGTTCGCGGCTTATCTTTCTTCGGCAGTCTTTACGTGTCTGCAGAAAGGCAAAAAAACTGTCGCTTTTTTATGACTACCGTTCGATTTACATTCGAATCAGTGTGTCTAAAACGAGTTCAACATCCAGTGCTTCGTCTAAACGTAAAGGACATGTACTGACTTTAGAACAAAAGCGAGAAATTATTTCTCAGATCGAGAATGGTGGAACAGGGGCATCGCTAGCTCTCGCTTATAATGTTGGAAAAGCAACAATAACCGATATCAAAAACAATAAAGAGAAGATTTTATCATTCATATCAACGTCGGACAGTAGAGATGGTGCTAAACGAAAAACTGTAAAGTCTGCGCAGAATCAAAATCTGGAAAAGGATTTATCCGAGTGGTTTGTGCAGAGGCGCAGCTTAGGACAGCCGATTTCTGGTTCGATCTTGTGTGAAAAGGCTCTTGACTTAAACACTAAACTCTGTGGATCCTCGGATTTTAAAGCCAGTACTGAATTTCTGAAAAATTTCAAGAGTCGCCATGGGATTCGAAAACTTCAGGTCCAAGGAGAAAAGTTGTCGGCAGATTCGGAGGCTGCTGAGAGCTTTCAACAGGTATTTGAAAAAATCGTGGACGAAGCAGGATTTTCTCGAGACGACGTATACAATGCAGACGAGACTGGATTGAATTGGAGGTCGCTTCCCCGAAGGTCTCTCGCATCGCATCGTGAAAAAGCCACTCCAGGATTTAAGGTATCCAAGGAACGAGTAACGACTATGACGTGTGTTAACGCAGCCGGCACTCATAGATTGTCGTTATTGCTCATTGGAAAATCGAAGAAGCCACGCTGCTTTAAAAATGTTACTGGCCTGCCTGTAGTTTATAAAGCCCGGAAGAGTGCTTGGATAGATTCAAAATTGTTTTGCGATTGGTACAAAAATGACTTTATAAAGAACGTAAAAGAGTGGCGCAAAGCTCAACGCAAAACTGGAAAAGTGTTATTGTTGTTAGACAACGCGCCAAATGTGACATCGTTCATTAAGCACATGGATCAAGGGGTTATTGAGAAGCGGTTGTACAGGAAACAAATCCTCAGAAGATTGTTTCTGGCTGAAGAAGGCACCGAAGACAGTGTTGTTGCATTTGCGAAATCACTGAATTTGAAACACTGCTGCTATATGTTGGCTGATGCATGGGCATCGCTAACAGAGGCAAATTTGAGGCGAATTGATTCACCGAACTCTTCAACGCCATCCCGGGGTTTACAGATTGAAACCATGAAGACGCTGAAAATTGGCTCAACGATGACGCAAATGATTCAGGTTATCAAATTCTAACCGACGATCAAATCGTATCTTCAGTTCTTCATGATGAAAATATTGATTCCGAGGATAATGACAGCCACGAGAGTACGGATGCTTCAGACAAGCCTTCTCACGGTGAGGCCTTCGAGGCTTTCGAGACAGCGATGGAGTGGTATTAAAAGCAGCAGCAATATTGCCCAACGCAACTGCTTCTCCTAAGAAGATTGCGTTATTTGGCAGCGCAAAAACGAGCTTCTGGGGTGAAGGAGGAGAGAATCCTTAATTTTTTCCCAAAGAAATAAGAATAGAATCTATCGACGAAATATATAATATATATAAATGTTAATATATTGAAAATATCGAGTGCCGTTGAATATAAATATATATATTCTATAATTTTGAGCGTTTCAATTTTGCCTTTCTCTCAATAAACAACTCCTGTTCGGACATCCGAATTTTCGATTATCCGAACGGTGGTCGGACCCAATTAGTTCGGATAATCGACGCTCTACTGTACCATGATGCATACAGGAAACGTTGTTAATGAGCATATTTTTTAACGATCGACCCTCATATTCTCTCAAATTGATGATTTCGCGCCCCAAAACGTCGCGTGAAAGCTCGGCTTTCTGCAAGTCTCTTGTGTAAATACGTAAGGCATAACGGCACAGTAAGCGTAGATTGGCGTATATTTTTTCTCAACGGTGTATCACCGTCAAGCCATTTCAATACATGATGAAAACACGTTAGTTTATTGTTGCTCGTACGTACGCTCTTTGGTAGATCACCAAAGTCATATGGTGGTTCGATAAGCCAATGACCATACTTTTCTGCTTGAAGAGTCGTTACAGCTATCTCTTTTGGTAGAAAACGGTTGTTTTCATCGTAGAGTGCTTGAATATCCACTACAACGTCCATTATGAGGGTTTAATGTAGACTGTACCAGGTGTGGTTGCGTAGACGAGTTAAAATATTACAGTATCGGGTGTGGCGCCCTCTCACGCACTAAAATCTGTTATGACCCTGTTACCTCAGCTTCGAGAGCAACGTACCCTTCGCATTTTTAACATTCACAATTTTCATGCCTGCTTCTCGCAGCCCAATTATGTCATTGATATTTTCCACAATTTCCTCATGATTTTTGTATAAACCTCGAGGTATTCGTTTGTGGTAA
The DNA here is from genome assembly GCA_963942595.1 of Cylloceria caligata. Lineage (NCBI taxonomy): Eukaryota > Metazoa > Arthropoda > Insecta > Hymenoptera > Ichneumonidae > Cylloceria > Cylloceria caligata. The sequence goes on along the minus strand of OZ012704.1, from coordinate 52,087,384 downwards.
CTTCTTTATTCTCACAAACCACCCAACCAACTCTCGTATCTGGTTCTTGTAAATGTGCCATTGTACAGGGTCTATGAATTTCCGATAAGCCCACAACCCAGCAACCCTTTAACGATATTTTACGTGGCAATTGAGTTGTAAAAGGTGTTGTCGTATTTGCGAGAAAATACTTCATACTGCTGTTGCTCGGTAGAACAAGAAAAAAATTATCCTCGTCATGCATTTTGGACAAAATTTCGTTTATTCAAGGCCGTGAACATTTTACGCTGGTATCCACGAGTTAAATTTTGCCAGATATCCTACCGAACCCACGAAAATTTGTGTTTTCACACCGTGTCCTTTTGTCCGTAAAACTTGATCAATCTTGATTTCTTTATTCTTCTCCACAAGCTTCTCATGAACACTCGTCAATACTTCGGGGTAAAAGAATCCATCGATAGTTTCGTCTTCGAGATTACACAATTCATACACATACAATCACTGCCGATGTAAAATTTTTTTGATACGGAAAATTTCTTCCCTCCAATTTTTTTCGAAACCTTTTTCGAAGGTGCCTTTAGTTCTACTGATTCGAACGTAATATCCAGGTTTGTATTTATACGTTGTGAAACGTCTCTTTTCACGGCGCTTTACAGCACTAATTGTCATATTACGCATCGCTGTATCGGCATTATATAGCATCGCGGCAGCCGGCTGCATTTTAATGCTCGAGTGTATAGCATGATTGTACGCATAAACCATTTATTACAGTATATCGATGTAACGATGAGTATAGCGATGTGGGAAGTAACGCCACATCCACTACTTGAAATTGCGATTAAAACGCGCGACAATCGAGGCTTTTTTATCCGGATTACGAACAACGCGAAATTGTACAGGGTGCGCCATCTCAATCTGGTCGATGGAAGTATTGAATAACTCTGACAGATTTTAACCGACCAGCGTCGTACAACACGTTTCGTATAGGTTATTTCAGTACAATTTCAACCATGTATCGCTATACGCCAAAAAAACGCGCCGAAATAGTTTCGCTTTACATTGAAAATAATCGTTCAGTTGTGTCAACTCAGCGTGCGTATCGTAAAAAATATCGCAGACGTTCTGCGCCCAAAGGCGACACTATCCGTCATTTAGCTCCAAATTTCATGGAGCACGGGTCTGTAGCGAATCTCCAACATCAAGCTCAACCGCGTCCAGGTCGTTCAAATGAAAATATCGAAGCTGTTCGACAGAGTGTTGCAGAAAATCCAGATGTCTCATACCGCCGCCGGTCTCAGCAATTAAACATCAGTGGAACCACTTTCAGAAGGATTTTAAAGTAAGATTTTCACATGTTTCCGTACAAAGTGCAGTTGACTGAAAGATTATTGGAAACTGACAAGCCGAACGCTTGGCTTACGCTAATAACGTTAGTCGAATGAAGGAAGCTGAGCCGGATTTTTGGGAGCGAATTCTGATGACCGACGAGGCTCATTTCACTCTCTCTGGCGCTGTCAACAAACAAAACTGTCGCATGTGGGGCACCGATAATCCTCATATTATTCACGAAACTCCATTGCACGATGAGAAAGTGACAGTTTGGGCCGGTGTTTGCTCAAAAACCACCATTGGACCATTTTTCTTCAGAGCTGGTGAAACTGTCAATGGGGATCGATATCGGTGGATGTTGGCACACTTTGTTTTACCACAAATGCGTGAAAAAGGTCTTAAGGAATTTTGGTTCCAACAAGATGGTGCGACATGTCACACTGCGCGCTCAACAATGGACTATTTGCGTCGAAGTTCCCAGGACGTGTGATATCAAAGAAAGGTGATATTGACTGGCCACCAAGATCGCCGGATTTGACTGCACCGGACTTCTTCTTGTGGGGATTTTTGAAAAGTAAAGTCTATGCCAACAAGCCGAAGACCATAGAGGAGCTAAAAAACAACATTCGAGCCGAAATCGCAGCGATATCGCCCGAGACGCTGGCAAATACAATGGAAAATGCCGAAAAAAGAGCTCATTTTTGTCTCAGTAATAAAGGCGGACATTTGATCGATGTGGTTTTTGGAAACTAATCAAAATAAATTGTAATGAATCAAATTTAATAAAAAAATACGACTTTGTGAAATCTGTTGAAAATTCTCTAAGTTATTCAATACTTCCATCGACCAGATTGAGATGGCGCACCCTGTATGTTTTCATCTTTGAAAAATGTTTGGAGTTCACCACTGGAGAATTCTTTTCCGCCGTCGGTTTGTAATGAAACAGGTGTACGACCATCGTTACGCACGAGAATACGATTAAATACCTGTGTTACCTCGCGCACAGTTTTGTCCTGCAACGATTTGACCCAGACGTATTTGCTGAGAACGTCAATTACCATAAACAGGTAGGATACGTTGTCGTTATAGCTTCTCAATGAACGTAGGTCCACGAGATCGACCTCCCAGACATCGTCAATATTTGTAACATTGTAATACAGTCGTGGAAAGACATGGTGCACGAGTCTATGAATGGTATAACTATCCTGCTGAGTCAGCCAGTTGGACACGGTGTCTGTTTTATTTTTGCTACTGAACAAACGTGGCGCACCAGCGTATCCAGCTGAATGCAAGGGATCATAGTACACTTTTTCGAAAGTCATCTTTCATCGATCGTTATACAACTTGTTCTAAATCTTTATCCGCTTTTCAAACACTTTTATTGCTTTTGTTTTCTGACCTTTTGAAGAAATATTCCCAGGGTGTATTTCGTCACTGTCGTCGTAGTCGTCGTTGGAATTATCACCGATCGCATCCACATCCATAGAATGCGTATCGTTATGCTGTAATATCTGATTATCTTTTCTTGGTCGTTTAGTACCTCTAGATATACCTAGTAAATCCCACAATGCACTGTTTCCTATGAATTCACGCCGAACACTCTTTGTTCGTAGACTAACGATAAACTCGCGTTCGAATACACCCACTACCCTCTACAAATTTTGACTTCTCTACAAACACCAAAATCGAAGAAAAATTTGAAGGATAGCAACCTTGAGCTCCTGTACAGTGTCAGGGTGTCTTCATGGGGTTGGGGGTACACGCTGACGTGCACTAGTTATGAAGGATAATTTATTTCGTACTACCTGTTTGGAAAGACTGTAAACATGAACCCATGTACGCCTACCGTTTTCTCTACTAAGCTGCATTCTCTAAACAGACATTCTGAATTTACATTTATAAATGCACTTTTAATATATGTCTTCATTTACATTTATTTATACAGGGTGTCCTAGCTACATACACCTCATTACGACGGGTTGCATACTCCTAGGAGCGCGCATCGAGCCGGTAATACAGAGCGTGTCGGTATAATCACTCGCGTATCTTTACAAGAGTTTCAGTACAGCGAGTCGTCACGCTGCCAACCGCTTCGCATGATAACCCGAAAAAACGTCATATTTATAAAATATTTTAATTTTTAAATGTGTGTTTAAATGCTTGAAGATTATAATGTTTATTTGGGTGTTTAAATGTTACAGAACGTTTTAATCTTCAAATATTTAAATGTGTTTAAATTATTGAAGGTTTAAATGTTGAAACATTGCAGAAACGCAGTATGGGTACGTTCTTTTAGTTGTTCTTTCTATCAAAATTATGAATCGACTGCAAACTGTAGTCTGCTATGTTTAAATTCAGTTTCGGCAAAACGCACGCAGTCGCGACGTGCGCACGAGTCTATAAATTAAATCTTGAAGTTTGAATTTGCATAATTAATGTAAAAACGCAATTTTAACATGAATAGAATGTAGGATTTTTGGTATAGGAGACAAACAAATAATAAAATAAAAAATTTATATATATCAGGAGTACAAATTGAAAATGCGGGATTTTTTTCTATTTTTGAACGTTTATTCTGAAAAAATGGTAACAAATGAATTATTCAAAGTATTGTCCATCGCTAGCCACAACTTTTTCCCATCTTTCTGGCAATTTACGGATACCGTCGCGAAAAAATTCGGCCGGCTTGGCTGCTATCCAGTCATCGACCCATTTTTGGGCTTCTTCGTAAGAATAGAAGCGCTGGTCAGCTAGGCCATGTGTCATCGATCGGAAAAGGTGGTAATCGGAAGGAGCAATATCTGGGCTAAACGGCGGGTGGGGTAAGACTTCCCATTTCAGCGTTTGTAGGTATGTTTTGACCGGCGCTGCAACATGTGGCCGAGCGTTGTCATGTTGCAAAATTACTTTGTCGTGTCTTTGCTCGTATTGTGGCCGTTTTTCTTTGAGTGCGCGGCTCAAACGCATCAATTGAGTTCGGTATAGTGCTCCTGTGATGGTTTCGTTCGATTTCAATAGCTCATAATACACTACACCCAGCTGGTCCCACCAAATACAGAGCATGAGCTTGGCGCCGTGAATATTTGGTTTGGCCGTCGATGATGATGCATGGCCGGGGTAACCATATGATTTTTTGCGCTTCGGGTTATCGTAATGGATCCACTTTTCATCACCAGTGACAATGCGATGCAAAAAACCCTTCCGTTTTTGCCGTTCGAGCAGCAGTTCGCATGCAAAAAAACGGCGCTCGACGTCTCTCGGCTTCAGCTCATACGGCACCCAATGTCCTTGCTTTTGGATCATTCCGAGGGCTTTTATACGATGGGAAATGGCTTGTTGTGTCACTCCCAATGAATCTGCGAGCTCTTGTTGAGTTTGACACGAGTCTTCATTGAGTATTGCCTCCAATTCAGCATTCTCAAACTTTTTCACTTGGCCCGGCCGCTCTTTGTCCTCAACGTCAAAATCACCACTTCTAAACCGCACAAACCATCTCTCGCACGTTGAAACCGATGGAACATGACTCGGATAAGCCTCGGAGACCAATCGATGTGCTTCAGCAGCACTTTTCTTCAAATTAAAGAAGTAAATTAAAACTTCCCGCAAATGCTGTTTTGTTGGCACGAAACTCGACATATTGAGAGCTCAAAAAAACTATGAATTTGACACTGCGACAAATTGACACATACTGAAAATTAAAGCTATAAGACGTAGCTTTGACATGAACATAGTCACAGTACTGCCTGATGCGTATAGCGTTAGTAACGCCATCTGTTATCAAACCCGCATTTTCAATTTGTACCCCTGATATATATAATATATTTATTTATAAGATGTGTTCGAAATATCCTCCACCGTTTTCTTCACATAAAACAGCACGTCGCACAAAACTTTCTTTTACTCTGCTTAATGTTTCGGGTGTTATCCTCAAACATGCTGCTCGTATGCGATTGATTATATCGTCCCTACTTTCTGACAAGGTTTGGTACATTTGATCTTTCAGATAACTCCACAGAAAAAAGTCTAATGGAGTAAGACTCCTGGAAATCGTTATAAAGCCCAATCCATCTGTTTGAATATTTGCGATTTAGGACAGCACGAGCGACGATTGATGAATGGGCAGGATGACCGTCCTGCTGGAAAATCATATCAGCCCTCACAATTAACGGCACGTCTTCCAGTAGGTCAGGTAATATATACTCCAGAAAATTTGCATATATTTGGCCGTTAATATTTAAAATTCCGGGAAGAAGTATGGTCCAATAATCATATTATCCAATATGCCTGCCCAAACATTGACAGAATATTTTCTCTGGACATGAATAATTTTTTGGCAATGAGGGTTCTCTTCTGCATAATGATGTTCATTGTGTCTGTTTATGCTTCCGTCACTATGGAAGACACACTCATCTGTCCACAAAATTCTCCGTAAAAAGAAATCGTTTTCTATGTTCTCCAGATCAGTCTGAAAGATAAATGGCATAAATAACATAACACGTTCATTGCATGTTTATTGCATGTTTTATCCTAATCACTCATACACTTACCATGTCTAGTATCCAATCGCAGAATACTTCACGTCGAGGAAAATCGGCAGGAAATAATCGTTGACTTGTGTGCCTTTTGAATGGGTGCCAACGAAGGTCTTTTTTAATAATTCGGTGGACCTTCCTATGATTCATTTGTAAGTCACGCCCAATAGCTCGTGTACTATTATGCGGATTATTTTCTAATGCCGTTCTCACCACATGAATTAACGCTTCAGGTCTGCCTGGCACATGCTGTCGTCGTGTTGAGGCATGCAACACACCATGCTGGCATAATCTTACATATAAACTGCGAAAAAAGCTATGTCCCGGTTGTCTCCTATCAGGGAAACGTTCCGCGTATAGGGCTGCGGCTTGTCTTTCGTTTTTTCGACACTCGCCAAAAATTAACGGCTCTGTAATATCGTCGTACTTCGTAACACTGGTGAGCGAGGAACAAAATATTAAAAAATAGAGCATTTGCAGAAATATGAAAATGAAGAACTGGTAGAAATACTATATTAATTATTGGCGAGTGTCAAAAAAACCAAATACGAGCCGCAGCCCTATACGCGAAACGTTTCCCTGATAAGAGACAATCGGGAAACGGCTTTTTTGCATTTTATACACAATATTATACGAGCATGGCATGTTGCATGCCTCAACAAAACGACAGCGTGTACCAGCAAGAGCAAAAATTAATTGATGTGGAGAAGACGACACTAGAAAATAAGCCGCACATTAGTAATGAGTTGTTTGTGTCCTGTGCTTAAAATCCTACATTCTATTCATATTAAAATTGTGTTTTTACATTAATTATGCAAATTCGAACTTCAAGATTCAATTTAGACTCGTGCGCACGTCGCGATTGCGTGCGTTTCGCCGAAACTGAATTTAAACATAGCAGACTACAATTTGCAGTCGATTCATGTTCAGTTTTCGCACCTACCAAGCACACACTCAACTCATGCACACGCTACACTCACAATCATCTGACGCCTCGCGTCATATGGTATAGCTCGCAGGTATGCTATATCGATTTATCGAACGCGCACTCAAGCACATTGTCCATCAGCTCACATCCTCGATCGAAGCTCACTCAAGTGGCCAAAGCTGCTAGCGTGGCCCCAGCGTCAATACCACTTACAAGGCTCACTTTCCATCGCTGGCGGCGAATCACAACTCAACTAAGCTGTGACGCACGTCCGCCCTCTTGATGCTCGCTCGCGCTACACGTTCTCGCGTAAACTCACAGAGATATTCAGTCGTTCCACTCACTTTAGTGTGCATTTAGTATTATAGTGTATTACATTCTTGGTCAAATCACCCGTGGGTCAAATCAGTGTCAGTACAAATCACAGCAAACCAACAGGACTAGTGCAGCACTCATATAAACGTCAACGGCGTGGTTCGTTCGTTGGCAGCAGAGATGCCATTCTGCCTCGCACCGTTCATTGGCGTCAGAACACTCACCAGCCTGCCGTGTGGCTTTACTAGAGCTCTACAATCAGACTTTATCACCAGTATCAACCACACGGAATCAACAAGTCAACTCAGAGGCCTGAGAACCTACTCACCGCCAGTACATCAACACACAGGCCAGAACAAATCAAATTACATTTCTTGTGTATCCACCAGGTATTTTATGCAATCAGCGTTAATTAATTAAATAAACATTGGATCTATTATTGTTACATACTGAGTGCATTTAATTATTTATACTTGTCACCAGGATCCTTAATCTTACTATTCGCATCTGTCACTTGACATGCTACGTGCGAATGCATCGACCTGCTATCGGTCGACAGATTAAACATACTCAAACGATACACGTTCACTGCACAGAGCACTACATTCATTGCCATTTATTATGTGTTACTCAGGCTGGCTAGGTGCTCACTCTGCGCACTTATCAATTTCTCTTATAGTGCTCTGTCGCATCAGATAATTTTCAGTTGTTAGAGTTCTGAATAATTTTATGTGAACCATTATCAATACATCAAACTCACTCACACTCATTATCATACAATTCATAATTTTGATAGAAAGAACAACTAAAAGAACGTACCCGTACTGCGTTTCTGCAACGTTTCAACATTTAAACCTTCAATAATTCAAACACATTTAAATATTTAAAGATTAAAAACGTTCTGTAACATTTAAACACCCAAATAAACATTTTAATCTTCAAGCATTTAAACACACATTTAAAAATTAAAATATTTTATAGATATGACGTTTTTTCGGGTTATTATGCGAAGCGGTTGACAGCGTGATGACTCGCTGTACTGAAACTCTTGTAAAGATACGCGAGTGATTATTCCGACACGCTCTGTATTACCGGCTCGATGCGCGCTTGGGCGCGCTCCTAGGAGTATGTAACCTATCGTAATGAGGTGTATGTAGCTGGGACACTCTGTACATCTGTAACACGCGTATACAAGACAATAAACTCTAACTCTACGACAGCTTTTCCATCAGGGGCAATTGTATTGACAAAATACACAACTTTTACATATTTAGATATACGCTTGTGAAAGTGGACTAGCTTTTTTACATAATTATATTCAGTATACTTTCTTATAATAAATTCATTTTCAAAAATATATTACGAGAAATTTTTGGTTTTCGCTACTCTTTTTACATATACATGTAATTATATTCATGTTTACTTATTCGAACTGATATATCTATCAAACGTCTCTGTGCCATTGTCAACCACCCCTTACTGCTACGACAACGATAGCTACCAGACTTTGGTGGAAAACTGAAAACCCTCGCGTGACGTAATAAATTATGTTCAAATATACAGACGTCTGATATTTAATTTGTATATGGTCAATACAATGCGGTGCCTGTTTATACCTATTTACAGCCGACTGTACTTACCCCGCTGACCCTCGAGTCATAGATACGCTGTCGCACAGGTAGACACACAATACGAAAATTCGGTATTTATTCTTATACGCATAACTTTCAAGTGTTTTCCATCTACTGACTCATTAAAACGCAAAATTCTTTCGACTATGACTAAAATGTAACTACATCAGGCCAGGGGTTGCTGTAATGTTTCAAATTTTATGCCATGAAATATCTATTTGTAATAAACCATTTTTTACACTACAATAACTTTTAGTATACAGAAGCATAACTTCTCTATATGCTATACTAAGGTTAGGTTGGTGGGGTAAACGGTTTCCCCCACTATTCTAACACATGAGACGATTTACACCTGTTTTATTAGATACATCTTATTAGGAATGAAGTTCCAAGCGCGCGATGGAATGTGAGCACTCGGTCGATGAACTAGGCGAGCAGAAGTAAGGGAAAAAGACCTGACGTCATCATAGAATATTTAATAGATAATTATATAGAATAATTAAATAGAATAATTAGAGATTAAGTAGGATAGTAGAGAAATTAGAGTAGTCGTAGGTCTAACGCAGCATGCGTAAGACAATCTACAAGATGCAAGGAAGTACAGATTGATGATTGTAAAGAGACATGAGAATATTGCAGCAAAGAAAGGAAAGGAAATATGCGACATTCAAGAATAATTTCAATCCGGAATTACGATTCGGTAGACCCTAAAATATAGAACTAAGTATTCGCGACGCACAGGAGATATACTTTTAGAGTAAACTCTGAAAGGTACGCGATCAGGAGAGGAAAACTAAATACTCTCTCATCAATATCAGTGGAGAAAACGGAAATTAGGGAAAGTCAGAGAATAGAGCGTCAGCAGAAAAGATAAAGAGCCTAGTATGTCAGCCCAGCGAGATCTAACGTACTGAGATAGCGCAGCGTTACAAGGACCCAAGGGAGAAGGAAGATCCGATACTCACCAGAGTCGGGAATCTAATTGAAGAAATCCAGGGAGGCGAGGGCGGTCTCGCCATCCTAATTGTTGACGGAGTCCACCTTACGAACAAATTAATGAAAAAAAAACACTTAAACAATCATCACTCAGGGCACGCATCACCCCACAAAACGGACATATCTTGTGTCTCAGAGATCCCACCACCACGAAAAGACGCACAAACGGTAATCGAGGACGGCCCAAATACCTCGGGAAAAGAACATGGGCGAAAAACAACGTGGAAACATCAATTTTTACATTTTTTTTCAAAATCAAGGTGACGCGAGCGCGGATCCAGCGTGTAGTGGCCTGTATGAATACCGAATAAGAAGGAGGCACTCGATTTCCACTTGGTTCTCGAGTTCGCCACCTGTCGAGAGAGCGGCAGAGTGGAAGGTCCACTATGACGAGGGACAAAAAAGATCGTGGAACTACTACATATATTAGCATATCGGAAATTAATTGTACTGGCAACCGGTGCCAATAAACCAAACACAAACATTTTCCTTATGACCTTGTTAGGGGCGGGGTATAGTCTTGAAACTTTTTTTTTCATTTCTTTTTAAATTTTATTTTATGAATGCACAACCTCTTAAGAATGTTGTATCAAATTTTTAGAGCAATTGGGGCAAAACTAACGGAGATATGGAATTTTAACCATCCAAGGCTCTGAGTCGCTCCGCTCCTTTGCGAAACTTTAAAGCGATTTTCCCACACATCACGTTTTGAAAGTCGGTGACGGCTGTATTTGAAAATCTTTTGCACCAATCCTTTTCAAATTTAGTACACTCTTTCTCTGTATAATTCATGAGGTAACGCTGTCGATTTTTTAAAAAAATTGTTGTTATTTTTTATTTTACAATAACAAAAATGCCCATTTTTTAAGCGTAAATCGCGTTTTTGACTTTCCAGTGTTACCAAAAATTAAAAAATCAATAAAAAAACTCGATAGCGTTACCTGGGGAAACTCATAAACTAATAAAATCAATTTGATTTTTTGATTTCCGATGATCAAGTGATGAGTTACAACCGTCACCGCAAAACAACTTTTTTTGGAGACGTCTTCGGATATTTGCTGCCAACGGGTTAATTTATAATATTTTCCGCTGAAATTTCCAGAAAATATTCTTGAAATGTTATTCTACAATACTGTAATCATTTAATTTAAAATACATTGCCCGTATCTTGTAAAAAAATGTTTGAAAAAGTGTCTTTTTTCAGCGAATTGACCGTACCCCGCCCTTAAATAAACTCTACTTTTACCTACCTTAGAAATCTGAATTAATTATTCTTGTGTTCGAGCCCGAATTCTTCCCCCGAGAAGATAAAAAATTATGATGAATGGTATAACTATCCTGCTGAGTCAGCCAGTCATACATGGTGTCTGCTTCATTTTTGCTACTGATTAAACGTCGCGCACCAGCGTATCCAGCTGGATGCGAGGGATAATAGTACACTTTTTCGAAAGTCATCTTTCACCGCTCGTTGTGCAACTTGTCAACAACAAACAAATCTTTATCCACTTTTCAAACACTTTTATTACTTTTGTTTTCCGACGTTTTGAAGAAGTATTCCTAGGGTGTATATCGTCGATGTCGTCGTAGTCGTCGTTGGAATGATCGCCGATCACGGCCACATCCATGGAATGCGTGTCGCTATGCTGCAATATTTGATTATCTTTTCTTGATCGTTTAGTACCTCTAGATATACCTAAATCCCACAATGCACTGTTTCCTATGAATTCGCGCGGAACGCTCTTTGTTCGTAGACTAACGATAAACTCGCGTCTGCCTGTTGCTTTAAAGTTTTTTCTAGCTCGTACTGCAACGTTTATCAGGTCGACAATATTAGAATTTGGAACGAGGATACTGTCTATTGTTACACATCCTTTTTTGTCCCGTCTTATGCTTTTTGATTCATCACTCGTGGGTTTACGTAGAAACTTTAATAGCGCAGTCGTACGACATTTATACATATTTGGAACGCTATTAACGATGCCAGCATCGCTCGTGGCTTCTGCATTATCTACCTCAGACGATGTTTCAGGCAGTGATGGAAGCGCTGGTGAAAACGATTCATTTTTTGTACCAACAAGATATAGATAACGCTGCAACATTTGTAAATACGCTTTTCATTTACTAGCGTCGTATTTACCATACTTGTTTGATTAAAAAAATTGATGTCGCTCTGTTTCTAGTCTTGAAACAGGATCACCCTGGGTCTGCACTGTTTTCTCGTTAGCTGCTAGTGCATGATCATTCCCAGAACCGACCATAGGTATTTCGACGTAACGACCGTCGGCATCACTACTTCCATCGTACCTCGGGCATTGGCACTGAAAAAAAAATTTTCTCAATCGTCACTACCACCGAACAATTTACTTAATAGAATTGTGATTATCAGAGCTAGTGGAAGTGGTAAAAACACCACCCTCTTTTTTAATTGTGAAGCGTTTCTTCGCTCTCCAATAATATTTCCGCTGCTTATGAGCAACTGTACTACAGCCACCACCACCACCACTCTGTTTTGTCACACATCCTGAGACAAGCTGTCGAAGTATATTTTTATATTTTTTTAAACGTTTTTAACACTTGACTTGACACAAACAACTACTTGTAAAATGTTTAACGCGCATTCACAGATGCAATTGATTAGAGATTTATTAGCATTACGCAATATTGCTTTTCGCTGTTTATATTTCAATGACAAATAGCGTTAAGTAGGGCTATACAACGTTCATCGGATGGAATGTAATGTGTATTTTTTTTCTTCTTTTTCTACGCGGTGTTGCTATTCCTCATTATTACAGTTTCACTGTAGGTGGTTTGTTGAAAGCCCATTCTTTGTGTGATGCGTACACGGCTCACATCCATTACCGACTGATGTGGTATCTACTTGTGCTTCCAAATAAATGCGTTGACGAGTGTTTTTCGGCATGTAGACCAGCATTCGTGGATCAACGGGAAATATCAATGTGCGACATCGACAATAATCGGGTGTCGATTGTCTAAGATCCAAGAGTAGATAACCGTGTGGCTGTGCGGTAGCATCGTGATATGACTCGGTTAGAGATCGTGGATTCTCGGGGTATACTTGTCTCGCTAGATGTGTAAATTGTGCTCGATCACGTGGATTTCTGAATATCACCATATAATTGGCGTTTAATGATATATCACGTTGTTCATGCCCCTGATGAAAAATATCTTGTGTGATAAAAATCACACTAATATTTTTATGATGGCTACCTTTTGTGAAAATTGTATTGTCGACAATTGTATTATTTGAGGATTCGCGCATTAAATTATCAATGATAACCAATTTTTTCAAGTTATTATCGTTTGAATAATCCTCCTGTTGCGGTGGACTCTCGTTAAATTTAATTTTTGAGATTTTGGATTTTTTATTACTGCTGGTCTTAGTAATTAACGTTGATGATAGTTGTTGTTCACATATGTTATTCAGAGCAGCGATTTCAGAATCGACAGTATCTCCATAATAAAATATAATTCGGTCAAATTCAACGTTGCTCATTGAATTGAGAAACTTCACAAATTTTCTCACGAATACTGTTTTCCCTCATCCGGTGGGGCCACAAATCAGCGACGTTCACGGGTGTTTCCAGCGGACATTCATTATTTTTACTTATGAAGTGTAACAAATCTACGATATTATTGATAACGGTGGCTACACAGCGGTGAATATCATAGAGCAACGAGATGCAAAACCGCATACACCAAGTACACAATAAGCGTATCACTCAGCCGGGCGGTGCCGGCGGCGGCGTGTACCAACACGCCGTTATTAGCTTATTAGATTTGGGCGTGGGCGCGGTTCAGCTTATACAGATACATGCTCGCCTGCTCATAAGCTTATGAGCGAGCGTGTGTCACCACGGCACATGCGCACAATTTAGCTTTTAAAGCGCATGTGCATTCAGAAGATTGTGATTTTTTTTTCACTATTTGTCGTCCATTATAAATAAACTTTTCAAAGCAACTATTAATGAAGATGGTGGGTAAACAACACGTTTAAATAGCATAAATGTTTTTGTTGTAGAAAGTATTATACATAAAAATATTAATAATTTCAATTTATACTGAGAAGAGATATGGGGTTGTCGACGAGACACGAGAGCGGGTATTTAAAAAAGTTACGCAATAATTATCTTAACATCTAGAACTAGTAACATTAATTATTATCACCATAATCTTGTATTATTATGTGAATTATGAAAAATTAATTATTGAGTAACCTCCTACAATCGTTCGCCGATCATTCTTTAAACGGTTTTGAAGCCACCAGAGAAATGTCTGTGATTAATTTTGTCACCACCTGTGTTATGAACGGAACACAAAATACCTTCAACTCCAGGAACAATATATAGAAATGTTCAAGGAATCAGGGGTTGACTCGATGGCGTACAGCCTCACACAGATTAGAGCTACTAGTATTCGGTGTTAAAAGAGTTTTTATTCGCACTTGGTCCACATTCTCGGCTAGCTCTTTTGCGGGAATATGTATAAGTAATTCAGCACATAGAACATCGAAACAGTTTTTCAAATAAACGACATAGCTCTGGAGCCGGCTGAAGCGCTCATCGACACACGGCGTTACGATGAATAGTCCGTCAAATGATTTCTTTTGCATCACTATAGTCGGGAATAAATGTTTTTCTTCTTCTTCTTCTGTGGTGGTGATTCTACTTGCGTATTTTCATTGTTAAGTTTGACGTTCTCGGCGACCACCTTGCCTTGGTCGAAAACAATGGATTTTGAGCCATACGAGGACGCGAAGTGAATCTCGCCGTTATCGATATTGAATGTTTTACGGATGCGTTGATCAGCTTTCTAGCCATAATTCGTAGTCCCCGAAATATGATGCTATTTCAGTCCAAGCATCTTGTACCTTACTCCACTTTGTAGATTCAAAGGCGATGCCACCCGACGAATTATTATGCTGCAGCTTAACGACCGGTGTAACGTCACCGTTCGCGTGTACCTCAAGAACCACGGTTATCCTATTTGTTTCCGAGTAGTTCAAATTGTATGTTGTAGCAAGCAACAACGGTGCTTCAAAACGTCGCATGGTTGATATAAATACAACAGAGCGATACGAAAAAATGAATGAATGATCGGGAATCTAGCGACGATAACTGTATTTCGTAGCTTGTCACGGGCCGGACTGTCACCCGATCCTCTCTACAGACGGTTTTGTAGACAGGTGTGAATCGTCTCATGTGCTGGAATAGTGGGGCAAACCGTTTTACCCCACCAACGTAACCTTAGTAGAGCATATAGAGAAGTTATACTTCTGTATACTACAAATTATTGTAGTGTAAAAAATTATTTATTTCATTACAAATAGAATTTGAAACATTATAGCAAACCCTGACGTCATGTAGTTACGTCTCAGTGATAGTCGAAAGAATTTAGCGTCTTAATGAGTGTACCAGTCTCCATTGTCGATAATAATGGAGCATATTTGGTTTAAATAAATTCATTTTCTCACTATACGAAAAGCAGTTGAATTTTACTAAAAAAAACACCACTAACTTTTTCCCAGACCCAATATATGTAAAAAGAGTAGCGAGAATGAAAAATTTCTCGTAATATATTTTTGAAAATGGATTTATTATAAGAAAGTATACTTATTGGAAAATCAGCTGGCGCACGGCGATCGATATTCGCTGTGTGTCGACCTGTTGCTGCTGTGTAGCACGCTGCGCTCGGCTATGCCGGAGATAGCCGAGGCAGGGCCTCGCAGAGCCGAGGCTGTGCCTCGCAGGCATGCCGCGTTAAGCGAGAGGTTATCTCTCTCCTTTGACTTCGACTTCGCTCACCGGCTATCTCTCTCCTTTGACTTCGACTTCGCTCACCGGCTATCTCACTCATTTGACTTCAGCGCTCAACGACGCTTTCGTAAAGTGCAGCCATATTGTAAAATCTGACACTTCTGTGAAAACTCGCTGGGACAGCGCACACATCCTCTAGACATCTCAGATTTTTCACCGCTTTTCATCGGGTCTACTCAGCTTTTCGTGCTCACCAGGACTCAAAACTCAGGTAAGAGTACACCGTTACAATTTATCGTAATTCAATGACGGTGAAGAGTGAAATACACATCGGTGTATCCTCATAAAGGTCTCACACTGTAGCGTGCTTTGCAGCGCGTGCTGCACCACGTTTTCACGTCACTTGTTGCACACTCGATTAATATAATTGCGTGTGTTCTTATTAATTCACTGTACTTTCCCCCAACTAAACGTGCTGGGAAAGTACTGTGAATTCATTCCACTCATTTGTGCATCCTCAAGCTCACTTGGCTGTGTTCTGCAGCGTTGGCTGTGGCACGGTCTGTCAAGTCAAAATTCCAGCACTCAAGCAATATATTTGCAAGTGCTCTCACTCTTTTCCTGTACATTCTCTTTTGCAATACTACAGAGAATTTCCTGGGAAGGAGTGGCATTTTATAAGCTCTCACATGTCTCATCGCGTGGCATGCTCTGCAGCGCTGGCTGCAACGCATACACTACACTCAATCAATACAGCACACAATTAATAATTGTGTGCTACTCAAGTAATAAAAGACAGCACACAATTTGTATAATTGTGTGCTGGTCTCTTAACCAAATTCAATTCAATTCAATTAATTTTTGTATTTATTCTTTTATCATTTATATTTTTCTAAATTTCACATATTTTTGTAATTGAAGTGCCGAAGGTAGAATAAACTACAGGGTGCGCCATCTCAATCTGGTCGATGGAAGTATTGAATAACTTAGAGAATTTTCAACAGATTTCACAAAGTCGTATTTTTTTATTAAATTTGATTCATTACAATTTATTTTGATTAGTTTCCAAAAACCACATCGATCAAATGTCCGCCTTTATTACTGAGACAAAAATGAGCTCTTTTTTCGGCATTTTCCATTGTATTTGCAAGCGTCTCGGGCGATATCGCTGCGATTTCGGCTCGAATGTTGTTTCTTAGCTCCTCTATGGTCTTCGGCTTGTTGGCATAGACTTTACTTTTCAAAAATCCCCACAAGAAGAAGTCCGGTGCAGTCAAATCCGGCGATCTTGGTGGCCAGTCAATATCACCTTTCTTTGATATCACACGTCCTGCGAACTTCCGACGCAAATAGTCCATTGTTGAGCGCGCAGTGTGACATGTCGCACCATCTTGTTGGAACCAAAATTCCTTAAGACCTTTTTCACGCATTTGTGGTAAAACAAAGTGTGCCAACATCCACCGATATCGATCCCCATTGACAGTTTCACCAGCTCTGAAGAAAAATGGTCCAATGGTGGTTTTTGAGCAAACACCGGCCCAAACTGTCACTTTCTCATCGTGCAATGGAGTTTCGTGAATAATATGAGGATTATCGGTGCCCCACATGCGACAGTTTTGTTTGTTGACAGCGCCAGAGAGAGTGAAATGAGCCTCGTCGGTCATCAGAATTCGCTCCCAAAAATCCGGCTCAGCTTCCTTCATTCGACTAACGTTATTAGCGTAAGCCAAGCGTCGCGGCTTGTCAGTTTCCAATAATCTTTGAGTCAACTGCACTTTGTACGGAAACATGTGAAGATCTTGCTTTAAAATCCTTTTCAAAGTGGTTCCACTGATGTTTAATTGCTGAGACCGGCGGCGGTATGAGACATTTGGATTTTCTGCACACTCTGTCGAACAGCTTCGATATTTTCATTTGAACGACCTGGACGCGGTCGAGCTTGATGTTGGAGATTCGCTACAGACCCGTGCTCCATGAAATTTGAAGCTAAATGACGGATAGTGTCGCCTTTGGGCGCAGAACGTCCGCAATATTTTTTACGATACGCACGCTGAGTTGACACAACTGAACGATTATTTTCAATGTAAAGCGAAACTATTTCGGCGCGTTCTTTCGGCGTATAGCGATACATGGTTGAAATTGTACTGAAATAACCTATACGAAACGTGTTGTACGACGCTGGTCGGTTAAAATCTGTCAGAGTTATTCAATACTTCCATCGACCAGATTGAGATGGCGCACCCTGTACTTTCTCTACCAACATCTGTCAGTCTAGTTATTTATCACCCTGACGTGAATGAAAACTCATAATTTTCAATATATTACAGGGTCATTCCAACTACACCACGAAGGAATTCTCAAACAATACTGAATATAATTATGTAAAAAAAAGCTAGTCCACGTTCACAAGCGTATATTTAAATATGTAAATGTTGTGTATTTTGTCAATAAACCCCCTAATGGGAAAGCTGTCGTAGAATTAGAGTTTATTGACTTGTACCAGGTGTACAAGTATGAAATGCGGATTTCAGACAACAGATGTTGTACGAGTGCAGTTTGTGCTATAAAAATTCGACACTGCGCCATTTTGTTGTGTCATCAACAAGTGTTAGACGCGCATGAGTGATAAATTGGAAAACTGTATGATCAGTGTTGTGTTCTTGTGTTCTTGTGTTGTTGTGTTCAATATGTCGAATTTTATACCGAACAAAGAGCATTTGCGGACCGCATTAATTTTTGTTTCCATTTGAAGAAAACTGCTGCTGAATCATACCGATTACTTCGAGAAGCTTATGGTAAATATGCTCCATCGCAAGATACGTGTGAACGATGGTTTCGGCGTTTCAAAAGTGGTGAGTTCCATGTTGCAAGGAACGTGGAAAGCCGCCAAAAAATACGAAGATGTGGAATTGCAAGCATTGTTGGATGAAGATGATTCGCGAACACAAAAATAACTCGCCGAGCAATTGGGCGTTAATCAACATGCTGTTTCCAATCGGCTACGAGAGATGGGAAAGATTCAAAAGACCGGTAGATGGGTACCACATGAGTTGAACGACAGGCAAATGGAAAAACGCAAAAACACATGTGACATTTTGCTAGCTCGGTCCAAAAGAAAGTCGCATAGTTACGGGGGATGAAAAGACTATGCTCTGTGTTTGGTGGGACCTGAGAGGCGTGGTCTATTATGAGATGTTAAAACCTGGGAAAACGGTTAATACTAAACGTTACTAACAACATTCGACCGGTTTGAACCGTTTGCTGCTTGAAAAAAAGCCAGAATACCGAAAGAGGCAACACAAAGTCATTTTTTTTCATGACAATGCTTCATCACATACGGCAAAACCGGTTCGCGACACATTCGAAGCACTCAGCTGGGAAGCTCTACCTCATGCGGCTTACTCGTCAGACTTGGCTCCTTCCAATTACCACATGTTTGCATCGATGGGTCACGCACTTGCTGAGCAGCGCTTTGGTTCGTACGAAGATGTGAAAAATGGCGCGATGAATGGTTCGCAGCAAAAGGGGAAGATTTTTACTGGTGTGGTATTCACAAATTGCCCGAAAGATGGGAAAAATGTATAACAAGCGATGGAGCATACTTTGAATAAAGCACTTTTTATCCTTCTTTCGAATTAAACATATTTTTTTAGAAACAAAAATCCGCATTTCATACTTGTACACCTAATATACGCGTATGACAGATGTATATATAAATGTAAATGGAGACTGCCTATTTTGTCAATACAGTCTAGTATAAAATGGCAGACGTTTCATATTTACCGTATTGTCAATAGATATCAAAAGCGCATATATAAATGTAAATTAAGAAGGTCTGTTTAGAGAATGCCGCTTTCTTAAAGAAAACGAAAGGAGTGTAGCGCTACATGTTTACACTCTACCCAAAGGGATAGTACGAATTAAATCATGTTTCTGTATTTGTCGGGAAGTCAAAATTTGTAGAGTAGAATTCATAGGAAACAGTGCATTGTGGGATTTAGGTATATCTAGAGGCACTAAACGACCTGTAATGTGATATGACAGTTCCAAAATCTCTATTTTTCGGTTTTTTCAATTATTTATGATTTATTCAACGAATTTCCCCAATAATCTTCGGTGGTGGACATGGATGTTCCAGTTATGCTTCTATCTTGGTGAGTTGATCTTTTATTTTCTCTTTTTCTTATCCTTTGTGTCTTGTTGAGTGGTGTCGTTCCCATCCGACGCGCTTGACAAAGCTAGTAGATTTGTTTCCTTCCTAATTATTTTTCTATCGGTTTTAAAATTCTCAATCTACTTTTCCTGGGTCCGGTCGGGTGGTGACCTCCTAATTCTTCTTATTAATTAATTTTCCTACCTCTTTTTCACAATTCTACTCCAAGAGTCTCTCTCTTCTTGGTGCGGAGACTTATTATATTATTTTGAGTCGACCGTATCCTGCATTTGTGTTATAATTTCTTTGTATGCTGTCTATTATTCTGCCTTCTTTTTCTGTGTTGTACCACAATTTTCTTTCACCAGGTTTTGTTCAGAAACCTTTTCGTGCCCAAGATAAGTCTTTCACTATGATCGATGCGTTGCGCTAACAATTCCTCTTACAAACTATGATATTCCTACTTATTGCTAATTATTCAAATTAAATTTTCTTATGCTATTTTCTTAAAACTTCTAAGCTAACTCTATTCATATGGTTTAATGCTTCCGACTTTCTGTTCTCGGTGTGATTTTCCAAAATTATTTTCTTATTTTGTACGGTCCGATTCTGTTCTATTCCACTATTCTTTTTATTAGTCCCTCCACTCACTTTAACTAAATTTCTATTTATCAAAGTTCCAACAAGTTTAATGGGCTAATTCACACCCTTTTCTATCAAAATCCTTGGATTTAATGTGAATTTCTTGATATAGCAATATTTTTACTGTTGCGCACAAGCGAGTTCTTACTTGGTCGACAGTTTGCATGGATAAGAGAGCTCTCTCTGTTTGCAGTCGCTTTATATATATTTTTAACACACGTGCTTTGAAAATAGCTCAATTTTGACCCGTTTCCATGGTAGAAAACGAGTCATTTTTGTTTTGCAATCAGCTGTTTACATTCCTCCCCTGTTTTTATATTTCTTCATTGTAATATTATGATTATTTCATTCCTTCACTGTTATTCTTCTGGTTTTTCTGTCAAGAATTTCCATGTGATAGGAATGAACGCAACTGTTTTGTTTACGTCAACTGCTAACCTAGCAGACGCGATGGTGTAATGATGTGACGTGGGAAAACGTTGATTAATTGTCGAAAATTGAGCTATTTCTCGCACTCATGTCAAAAAGCACTGTACGCAACTCTTTCCGAATGTTGGTCATTCCGCCTTCGGCTCAGGTCAAATTATGCACTCGACCGGAATGACCAACATTCGGAAAGAGTTGCGTAATGTACTATTCCCCATTCTTTCCCACTCTCTTATTTTAACTCCTCTCATTATTATATCTCATATAATTTCTACTGTTTCACATACCCCGCCACCGTGCCCTGCCGTTCCCCTCACTGATCGAGCGAGGTCAGCTGGTCGCTGACCCGCTGTTTTTCGGCAGTGAAGGAACGTTCTGGATTTGTCACGTCTCGCGGTGACTCACCACAGCTGTCTTTTATTCTCCCTACTCTCTGTATTTGATATCTCTTTGAAGAATAAATGGTTTTCATTTATATTTATTTGTGTTTTATTTTCTTATCTTTTCCTAGGGTCGTGACTACGTCACAATGGAGGGTAGTAGGGGTATTCGAGTTAAAGTAAAGGGTGGTTAAATTGTAAGGGCCGATGTTGAATGTGAACCACACCTAAACGTCAATTTTTTTTCTGCATTTCATTTGACATTTCTCAATTTCAGACTAACTCAATTTGAACCATGGAAAGATACACAATCGAACAACGCGTTAAAGTTATTCAGGCTTATTATGAAAATGGGCGTTCAAATCAAAATGCATATAGTGCACTTCGTGATTTTTTCGGTCAATTTAATCGTCCAAATGTGCGTACAATCGGAAAAATCGTGCAAAAATTTGAGCAAACCGGGTCTGTAGGAGATATTAAAACACCAGTGCATGCTCGTACAGCTCGTACTGCAGAAAATATTGCTGCTGTTCGCGATAGTGTGGCTGAAGAGCCGTCCACCTAAACTCGTCGTCGTGCCCAACAATTGCACCTCTCACGCTCGTCGTTGATGAACATTATTCATAAAGACATGCATTTACACGCTTATAAGGTGCAATTGACTCAAGAACTAAAGCCTCTTGACCATTCCAAACGTCGTCAATGGTCAGAATGGTGGCAAGAAATGGCAACAGTGGATGATCAATTTTCGAAGAAAATCATCTTCAGTGATGAGGCACATTTTCACCTCAGTGGATTCGTCAATAAGCAGAATTGCCGCATTTGGGCGAATCATAATCCAAGAGTGATTGTCGAAAAACCAATGCACCCACAAAGAGTGACTGTTTGGTGCGGTTTATGGGCTGGCGGCATCATCGGGCCGTATTTTTTCCAAAATGAGGCCAGTCAGGCAGTTACTGTGAATGGTGTTCGCTATCGTGAGATGATAACGAACTTTTTATGGCCCGAATTTGAAGATATGGATGTGGGCGATATGTGGTTTCAACAGGACGGTGCCACTTGCCACACAGCTAACGAAACAATGGCTCTTTTGCGCGACAAATTCAATGGCCATGTTATCTCACGTGGTGGCGATGTCAATTGGCCGCCAAGATCATGTGATTTGACACCGTTGGACTTCTTTCTTTGGGGTTATTTGAAAGAAAAGGTGTACGTCGATAAGCCAGCAACAATTCAAGAGCTAAAGGATGAGATAATTCGGCACATTAACGGCATAGAACCTCAATTATGCCTAAGCGTCATCGAAAATTTGGACCATCGGATGGAGGTGTGCCGCCAAGGTCTCGGCGGCCATTTGGCCGATATTTTGTTCCATACATAATTGAACCATACCATATTATCATAATAAAAAGAATTGACAATAATTTCCTAAATAATTTGTGTTTTATTCAAAATCAACATCGGCCCTTAAAATTTAACCACCCTTTATAAAATTGCGTGAAACCGCAGTTCTCGTATTATTCAACGTTCAAACGTTCTTCAACTCTCATCCTGTCAGTGTAGTATCGTTATTTCGCGATTTCTTAAAATGGTTTCCCGTAGACGTATTTTTTGGCTGTAGTGTGCGCAACGGCCCGCGTATTCATCCGTCGCGAACCGCGATTAGCCGGGCGCTTTACCGAGCGCTGGTTCGTAAATATCGCGAATTTCACGTTCCAGCGTCTCCGCGCGGAGTTTAGTGAAGTGCTGCCGCATGGTGGTGTTGAAGGAATTACTGCGCCTTACACGAGTGGTACGTTGCAACTAGCACCCAACTTCATCCAACAACAGTTGGTTGAACACCTTGCGCGCCACGGAGGCCTTTTACACAGGCCGCTAAGTGGCTTAATTATGGTCGTCAAAAATCGCCACGGTAAGTAAAATTTAAAAAAATGTTTAATTCGTGTTCAAATCCTATATATAAAATTTGTCGTCTTTAAAGAAAAAAGTTTTGTTATTCGCTCTTTTGTTTTTTACTTTAATTTTGTATTTTTTAAGTGAAACTTCTTTAGGCGCGGTAGGGCAGTAAATTCGTTCGAACCGGACGACGAAAAGGAGTGACCCCGTGAGGGGAAGCCCTTCCCCTCTAACAGGCAGCTGAGAGGAAAGTGTGGGAGCGTCACTTCTACCCTCTCTTGACAGAGATAGTAGAAGCGACTCTCCCACTTCATCATACATACTCTACGCACATGCGCAGTGTGTAGTGTGTGTATACGTGCCATGAGTCCCCTTTCTCCGACCCCAACTAGCAGTTGTGTAGAAACAGAGAGAGAATCATTTCTACTCTCTTCTTTGCATACGGCAGACATACTCTATGCGCATACGCCTGGCGTACTGTGTTAGTACGTAGCGTAAGGAACTAATAGACGCTTGCGTATTAGACTAAATACGCGTGAATTTTCATCAGTTAATAATTTCCGTTTTGAGATAAGTGAAATAATGAAGAAAAAGACAATTGCGGAAAAAATGCGAGCCTTTAGGCAACGACAAAAAGGAAATAAAGCACTCAAAAAAGCGCCAAAAACTCGTGCAGAAAGAGACAAAGAGTATCGAGCCAGGCGGAAGGCGTTAAAAGAAAACGGTGGACAACATAATCTTCCATCGACTTCAAATATACTGGATGCATCGATGGGTGACGATACAGTAAGTGATATAGAGGATTTAAATGCCACTGACTCAGGAGTAGCGTCTACAAGTGAAAATAGACGTGGTATGAAAGATCAACGGAATGAACCTGATACAGTGGAGCCATCAACATCTGGAAATAGACCTACCCGTGCCTACACAAAATTTCAAACATTTCGAACTGCTCATGATAAATTTGATAAACAATTTTTCAACAATCCGCTAGGTACAGTGTGTTCCGTATGTGATCGTATATGGTTCGAGAACGATGTGAATCCCATTGATCCTAAGCATGAGGAATTACTACGTAGTGCGTTTCCAGCCATCATCATTGGAGATGTGAGAGCGTGTCATACATGTGGGAATGCTCTTGCTCGAAATACCATCCCGACATTATCAAAGTCGTGTTGTACCGCGAACATTTCATTATTATACCATTGTTCCTTCTTCGAGTGAGGTCACTCACCGAAGTAGAAAAAATGTGCAAACGTAAGCAACGAGCTGCGAGCAATGACTGCTACGAACTCGAACAACGACTTGCAGGAATTTGCAAGCAACGTTGATTGTGAAATTCATTTCGACTCGATTTCCGGCAAAGGGGCGTACAACAGCCTTTGCCGGAATCACTCTATTAGTAGATTCAAACGCGAGAGGTTGGTTCCCCGTACGGGCTCAACACCACATTTTATTGTATTTCTCTTTTATCGACTTTTAAATAGACAACGGAACGTTACCGTTGCCTATAATAAACACTTCCATTTTTCACTTAAATTCACGTATGCGCAAGTTACTCGAGTTCCTTCTCCTAATCTGCAAACGATCCCAAAATAATAGCTTTTTAATATTATACCGATTACCGAGTTATCCAATCACGCGGTACCGGCATAACAGTCGAGTGGTTTCGTCTACCCAGAATTACCCGGTCATCTACCAAAATTGGATTTAGTGTCAGAAAGGTTAATTTCACCAAGAATCCCATTCATGCAAATTCGACGTTTGCGACACGTACATGGTCAACATGGAATCTATGGGCAAATTATTAATGTCCCAGTGTCTGTGAACACGATGGTAAATCATTTGCCGAGAGATATCGATGACGATCATTGTATCAATGATTCATATCAATGATATTCATATCAAGAGGAAAAAATTACATAGATCAAGTTATTTAATTGGTTTGGTGAAAAAAAGAACTACAAAAACGTGGCTACAATATTTCATTCAAACTCCTCTTTATGAATTGTACAACATTACAGTTAATAACGCTTTCTTTGATGATCAGAATGTCAATCAGATTCCATCAGACGAAATGAGTGAAGATATTTCATTGGAAGAAAGTCTCACAGCACAACAACAAACACTTCTATGGAATGAGGAAAAATATCTTCGCATTGCCCCAGGAGAAGGAAATGTACCAAATAGTTTACTTCTTGATGAACATGTAGAGGAATTATCATTCCCTGCAATTTTTTGTATCTTACTTCAGCTATCATAAACCCATTATTTCTGTATTAGGTTCTGATTTAATGGAAATTGAGTAATAAAATTTTTTTAAATGGAATGATGTTCGAGAATCCGTCTAGGTGTAGTTGAGCAAATCTGTGAATGTATTGAAAGTTATGAAGCTTCACTCATGACAGAGAAAAATGAAACCAGACTGCACGATGTTTAGTAGAGAAAGTGGTTTATTTGCACTTCCGCACTTCAATTACAAAAATAGGTTAAATTTAGAAAAATAAAAATGATATAAAAATAAATACACCAAAAAATCAGAGAATGAAAAAATATATAGAAATAAATAAACTGAATTGAATGTGGTTTGAGAGATCAGCACACAATTATGCTAATTGTGCTGTCTTTTATTACATCAGGACCAGGACAATTAATATAATTGTGTGCTATGTGCGCTTGAGAGTGAGCATGACACAACCAGTGCTGCGGAGCATGCCACGGAGTGAGAAGTGTGAGTGTGTAAAAGATCTGACTTATTCCCAGTAAATTCTCTATAAAGTGATATGAGAAAATACAGGGTATAAGTAAGAGCACTTGCAGTTGTACTGCTTGAGTGCTGGAATGTGATACGAGACAGCGTGACACAGTCAGCGTCGCAGAGCATGACAAGTAAAATGATGAGGATGCACAAAATGAGTGGAATAAATTCACAGTACTTTCCCAGCAAGCTTGGTTGGGGGAAAGTACAGTGAACTGATATGAATACACGTGATTGTATTAATTGGGTGAGCAACAAGTAGTGTGAAGAGAAACCGTGGTGCAGCCCGTGCTGCAGAGCACGTCAACGGGTGAGACCTTTATGTTGATGGACCGATGAGTTTTCCACTCCTCATTGAATTACACTGAATAGTAACGGTGCACCTTACCTTGTGTTTGAGTCCTGGTGAGCACGAAAATGCTGAGAAGATCCGGTAAGATGGTGAAAAATCCGAGCGAGTGTATCGAAGATGTGTGCGCTGTCCCAGCGGGTTTTCACAGAAATGTCAGATTTTTACAATATGGCTGCCTGATACAAAAGCGTCGTTGAGTGCTGGAGTCAAATGAGTGAGTTAACCGGTGAGCGAAGCCAAAGTCAAGCGGAGAGACAACCTCTCGTTTAACGCGGCATGCATGCGAGGCACAGCCTTGGCTATCTTCGGCATAGCCGAACGCAGCGTGGTACACCGCAGCAATAGGTCGACGCACGGCGAATATCGATCGCCGTGCGCCACCTGATTATCTAACAAATATAATCAGAGCGATTTTCATTAATTGAATCCCACATAACCATATCCTAATTCTAAAAATAAACAATAATCGACAACAAATACAACAAGCAATGTATAAAATGAACTTCATCTCTAACCTAAGAAGTTTCACTTGTAATGCGTGGCGTTCCACGTGATTAATCGCGATTCATAAAAAAAATCAACCACGGCGCACCAGAGAGTTTGAATCCCAGTGCAGCGTTTTATGGTGGTCGCACAGGCAATATCGTCACCTCCTACGATGTCGCACCAGGGGAGAAGATATCGTACATCGATATCTGCTCGCTGTACCCTTATACATGTAAGACAGGTCGCTACCCTGTGGGCACCCGAAAATATATCTCGGTACCGAGTACGACGATTTGTTGGCGGGTTCACTCGATGCTCTCGGTGTAACGGTCAACGGCTTGGTCGAGTGTACCGTATTGCCTCCGCGCCACCTCTTTCACCCCGTGCTACCTGTTCGAATGCACGAGAGACAGCTGTTTGCCCTGTGCCGTAAAAGTACAGAGTCTGTGATCCGAGACTCGTGCATTCATGAGAACCCTGATGACAGGGCTTTCACCGGTACCTGGGTGACGGACGAGGTGCGGAAGGCAATAGACATAGGGTATAAAATCTTTTAAATTTTGGTGATTTAGGCGTACAAAACAACAATGTACAATCCCAATACACGCGAGGGTGGCCTGTTTGCCGCTTATGTAAATACATTTTTGAAGATTAAACAGAAGGCAAGCGGTTGGCCCGAGCACTGTATCGACGAAGCGTCTCGCGAGGAATACATAAATTATTACGAGCGCGTGGAAGGTATCCGGCTGAACTCTAGCAAAATTACGCGTAATCAGGGCTTACGCTCAGTTGCTAAGCTTTGCTTAATTTCGTTCTGAGGTAAGTTCGGTCAGCGGTATAACCTGACGCGCACGCAAATATAATTTAAACTCGCGGAAGCTATTGTTGTATTTGTACGACAATGAGAAAGAAATTCAATGCCTGCTACCGGTTAACGACGATTTGCTATATTTGAACTGGGTATCCCGAGACGAGGCTATTGTCCCTAGCCCCTCAACTAGTGTGGTTATCGCTGCATTTACAACGGCCTTGGACCGTCTGAAACTTTATAGCTACCTCGAGCTATTGGACAGACGGGTTTTGTACTACGACACGGACTCCGTTATTTACGTGAGTACTGGTGATGATGCTTGGGAAGCATCGGTAGGTAATCTCCTCGGTGACATGACAAACGAATTGATATCGGTGGCTCCGAACGCTTACATCAATTCGTTCCTCACCGGAAGCCCGAAATTTTATGATTATACGGTTACGACTACCGAAGATCCCAAAACGGGTGGTGAACACTGTTTGCAAAGTGAAAGGGATAAATTTAAATTATAAAAACTCAGAAACAATTAATTTCAACTCAATAAGTCAACTTATAATCAGAAATGCCGTCGTTTAATAATACATCACTTAATTGAAAATTCAAATCAATTGAAAGAACGCGCCTCCACAACGTCTTCACCCGTACGATGTACGAAACTTGTCGTGTCGTATGCCGCAAACGTCGCCATATTACACACAGATTATCACTACCGTTTGGATTAAAAGATAGCGATGCTGATGATGGCTAGAAGCAACTATGTAATATAAACTTTGTAAATATGTATGAATATGTAAATACCACGCGGGCGCGCGTGTGTGGGTGTGTTTGTGTATGCTCGTTTATAAATATAGTTTGTAGATAATTTTTTACGAGGGTTTTTGTATTGTTACTTTGTATATACAGGGTGCGCCATCTCAATCTGGACGATGGAAGTATTGAATAACTCTGACAGATTTTAACCGACCAGCGTCGTACAACACGTTTCGTATAGGTTATTTCAGTACAATTTCAACCATGTATCGCTATACGCCGAAAGAACGCACCGAAATAGTTTCGCTTTACATTGAAAATAATCGTTCAGTTGTGTCAACTCAGCGTGCGTATCGTAAAAAATATCGCGCACGTTCTGCGCCCAAAGGCGACACTATCCGTCATTTAGCTTCAAATTTCATGGAGTACGGGTCTGTAGCGAATCTCCAACATCAAGCTCGACCGCGTCCAGGTCGTTCAAATGAAAATATCGAAGCTGTTCGACAGAGTGTGCAGAAAATCCAAATGTCTCATACCGCCGCCGGTCTCAGCAATTAAACATCAGTGGAACCACTTTGAAAAGGATTTTAAAGCAAGATCTTCACATGTTTCCGTACAAAGTGCAGTTGACTCAAAGATTATTGGAAACTGACAAGCCGCGACGCTTGGCTAACGCTAATAACGTTAGTCGAATGAAGGAAGCTGAGCCGGATTTTTGGGAGCGAATTCTGATGACCGACGAGGCTCATTTCACCCTCTCTGGCGCTGTCAACAAACAAAACTGTCGCATGTGGGGCACCGATAATCCTCATATTATTCACGAAACTCCATTGCACGATGAGAAAGTGACAGTTTGGGCCGGTGTTTGCTCAAAAACCACCATTGGACCATTTTTCTTCAGAGCTGGTGAAACTGTCAATGGGGATCGATATCGGTGGATGTTGGCACACTTTGTTTTACCACAAATGCGTGAAAAAGGTCTTAAGGAATTTTGGTTCCAACAAGATGGTGCGACATGTCACACTGCGCGCTCAACAATGGACTATTTGCGTCGGAAGTTCGCAGGACGTGTGATATCAAAGAAAGGTGATATTGACTGGCCACCAAGATCGCCGGATTTGACTGCACCGGACTTCTTCTTGTGGGGATTTTTGAAAAGTAAAGTCTATGCCAACAAGCCGAAGACCATAGAGGAGCTAAAAAACAACATTCGAGCCGAAATCGCAGCGATATCGCCCGAGACGCTGGCAAATACAATGGAAAATGCCGAAAAAAGAGCTCATTTTTGTCTCAGTAATAAAGGCGGACATTTGATCGATGTGGTTTTTGGAAACTAATCAAAATAAATTGTAATGAATCAAATTTAATAAAAAAATACGACTTTGTGAAATCTGTTGAAAATTCTCTAAGTTATTCAATACTTCCATCGACCAGATTGAGATGGCGCACCCTGTATATATGTATGTGTGTAATGTATAATAAATATATATACAGTGTGTAAATGTGTACGTTTATGTATATAATTTTGTAAATTATTATTATTTTTTATAAATATTATTGTAGTTTGTATATATGTATGTGTAAAAATGATTAATATATGCGGGTTTATTTATATAATTTCGTAAAATAATAAAAACACGTATATACAAACGTGTACAGAACGATTTGGAGTTACTATGAATAAATTCGAAGCCTTGTATTTTCGAAGCTCGAGCGGTAGACGAATAACACTATACGAATAATAACGA
Organism: Cylloceria caligata; assembly: GCA_963942595.1. NCBI lineage: Eukaryota > Metazoa > Arthropoda > Insecta > Hymenoptera > Ichneumonidae > Cylloceria > Cylloceria caligata. The sequence goes on along the minus strand of OZ012704.1, from coordinate 52,057,498 downwards.
GAAGGCCGTGAGATTGAAAGACATGAGTCGACGGGCGTTAAATCTCAACCGCAGAAGAGAAACAGAGACAAGAGGTTCGGGAATACCTGAGTGTTCGACTTAGTACAGGCGTATCGAGGTATGCGGGCACTAGGCCATCGCACCCGAGCATGAAAAACTAGCTACGACGGCAAGCTACAAAATTAAGGAATGCGTTAGATTTTGAAACAAAAATGGATGATGATGTAGGGCAGAACGGAGCGAGGGGAAGACTATAAAAGAGCCTGCGCGGGGGCAGATCGAGCTCTTAGCGTTTTTAGCACAAGTGTCGGAGGACAGAAAAATCAATAACGAAACATTAAAATTACAAGTGAACATCCAGGAGTTATTTCTCGATTACAGATTGTAGAGTCCGTGTTTGCTTAAGAAAAGTAAAAAAGAGTGAGTGATATACGGAGGCCAGCGGAAAAAGAAAAGACAGGCGAGTTATTCCCATAATAAGAACAATTTGAGCAATATTGTAGGGATTGATATTCATAGTGATTTAGATAGAATTTCAGTAAATAGAATTAGTTGCGTAGAATAAATCACATAGAATTAAGCGGATAGTTTTTTAGGAGAATCGAATTAAGTGAATAGAGTTAAGTATAGAAAATAAATTAAATAGAATTAGGTCAGCAGGGTTTGAGAAAATTAAACTAGGTCAAATAGCATGTAAACAGGTAGGATAATCGAGAAGCGTATAAGCAAGTGAGAAAGAAAGAGATCGAAAGAGAGTGAATTGTGTGAGAGATAGAGAGAGATAGAGGTAGAAGCGACATATCGGCTCGAAGAGCAAGGCAGGCGGATCTAGTGTGTGTGTGTGTGTGTGTATCGAGCGTCCAGCTCGGTACTACTGTACGGAACAATAACAGATTTTCGAGCCACGTATACCAAGAATCTGTTTACACGCAATATACGAAAATAATGTAAAAATAATCGCCGAAATTACCGAATTTAAAATGCATTGTACGGGATATTGGTGGCCAGAAACCGAAGATTGACATTTTTATGAAATTGCTCTTTGTGTTAATAAACCTTACTCTCACCCACCTCGAAGTCTAACATCAATTAGTCCTGTGTTTGAGCCCGAAGTCCCCCGAAAAATAAAAATAATTGTTACGATAAAAATTATCGTTACAATATATAATCGTAACAGCTGTGAAAAGGTTAGTTAAAAAGGAAACATCCGGGTGAAAGCATCTTTGACTCTTTCCAACCATAATGAATACCATTGCCAGTATACAGCCTTGGCCAAAAGTATTAGGCACCCCAAATAAATCCTCGTATCCGGGAATAATAATAAAATATAATAATAAAAAAATCAATAATCTAAATGTTCGGTGGTGATCCAAGTGTAATTTGATCAATATTTGGTTGGACCACCTTTGGCCTTAATTACGGCAGCGACTCTTTTGGGCATGGAGCTCACCAAGTTACGACACACTTCGGAGTCTATCTTTTCCCATTCTTCGCGCAACACTTTTTTTAGCCCTTCTGTCGATGTTATCGCGTGGTTTCAGATGTTTCGCTTTAATATAGTCCATAAATGCTTAATGGGATTGAGATCCGGGAACTGTGCCGGCCATTCAAGGACTTCCACCTCATTTTCAGCGAACCACCTCATGGTTACGGCGGATTCATGGCAGGGTGCATTGTCCTGCTGAAATTTGATGGCCTCTATCTTACGAACACCGAAAATCTTCGAAATTGAAGGCATCGATACATTTTCGAGCACGGATATGGATTTTTTTGAGTCCATACGTCCTTCACATATGAACATTTTCCCCACACCACTCGCCGCCATGCAACCCCATACCATGACACTCCCTCCTCCATATTTTATGGTTGGTAGACACACTCTGGATGGTATTCTTCGCCCACTCGCTGCCTCACGAAAGTTGCACCAGCAGTCCCAAAAACCTGTTAAGATGCGGAAAAATTTGATATATCCAAAGAAGTTTAAATCACGTGAGCATGGATTGTTATCGAGTATTTGGGTTTCTAACTAAACAATAATAGGTTTTTCGTCCTTACTTGAAAATTAGATTCATCGGACTATAGTATTTCTGACCAATTTTCTTCGGAAAAATGTCGATATTTTTTGGCCCATAATAAGCGAGCTTTTTTGTTCTTTTCGGACAAACAGGGCTTCTTCCGGGCTTTACATCCTTTGAGGCCAGCTTCCGAAAGCCTTCTCACCGTTCGGGATGATTTTATTGTCTGCGTCTGCTTGGCAAGCTCAGCAGTCAGTTCAAACGATGTTTTTTACGATTTCTTAAAGACGATCGTATCAATATTCGGTCTTCGCGAGGTGTTGTGGCTTTTTTCTCCCCGATTTCTTGCGATTCGAATGGCAACCTGTCAGTTTTATGCGTTTTATGCCATATTGCACAGCGCATCGTGAACATTTGACTTGCTTCGCTATTTGTGTTTGTGTCCTCCCTTGGCGGAACAAAACTTCAATTTCGACACGTTGTGCCAAACTGAGCTGACGTTTTTTCGTCATTTTCTCGATGAATATAGTATAAACACGTCGAATTTAACAAGTTTAACTCTAATTATACGCTGTGATATTTTGCCACTGAGTGGTAATTGCAGACTAACAACGTGCCAGAAAAGCCGAAAGGTCGTATCGCATAAGTAGCATGCAACATTGTTTCTTTCCACGCAATACTTGGTGTACACAATTTTGTTTTGAGATACCCAAGGTCAATGAATACATGGAACGACTGCCGAAATAAAAAATTCGCGGCTAACGTGAACAAATATAGGTGCCTAATACTTTTGGCCAAGGCTGTACTTGTGATCGACTGCTGCAAGGATCCCCGGAATCTAACCAAAGCGGAGCACTATTACATTACAACAAATCGGGTACGAAAACACATATTGGGTCTGGGAAAAAGTTCGTGGCGTGTTTCGCGATAGATGGCGTCAATTGCAAATAAGCCAGGAAACACAAAGCGCAGCGACACCACTAAACACTCGTTGGAAAGGTGACACTTCAAGCATTACTTTGAGTGTATAAACATCGAAATTGGGGCAGTGGTTGGAAAGTTGTTGCGTTTGAAAATAGAGAGTGTTTGAGAATTCCTTCCTGGTGTAGCTGGAACAACCCTGTAATATATTGAAAATTAGGAGTTCACTCACGGCAGGGTGATAAATAACCAGACTGACAGATGTTGGTTGAAAAAGTATTACGCCATTACAAAATCTCGAATTCTCGGGACATATCTGCCGCGCTAGATGTTGAATTTGCTCACGATCTCGCGGATTTTTTAAGACAACGATATTATTAGCGTTTACGGTGATATCGCACAGCCCGTGACCCTGATGAAAGAGATTTTGCGTGATGAAGATGACATTAAGATTTTTATGATGGCTACCCTTGGTGAAAAGATCGACCACAGTATTGTTCGATGCCTCGCGCATTAGATCGTCAATGGCCACAAGTTTAGGCTTTGTATCATTCTAGTAGTCTGCTGCTTGTGGTAGCATTCCCGTCACCTCAATCTCCGGATACGTTAGTTAATTCATTAGCTCCGAGCGCGTGAAAACTAACGGTTTTCATGAGATTACCGCGGTGACCAAACTTTGCCCAGAATGAATTAAGGGCTAATTTTGCAAGCGATCGTAAACCGGGATTTGATTGCAGCACTTCGCTCGAAATATATACCCTCAGACTCCTCGTACAGCGCTATGAAACGCTTTATTGTTTCCTCGTCATCGTTACACTTTGCTGGCGGTCCACTCGTCTTTTGTTTTATTTTTAGGAATGTATCGATGTACTCGACAAGATGACCGTCTCGTCGCGTGGTCGGGTCATACTGCGTAACAATGTAATGCCAAATATCATCGATACGCGTCACCTTATATCCAAGACAGCTTTTCTAGGCTCGTCCAGGACCCATGTGCCGTCAAACGCTCGCTCAGTCGTGTCATCGTGTGTGCAGCCCGCGGATGTATCCATATCTGTACAGCATGCTCTACACAGGGACACCAGTAGTTTCCCATGCATGCTAGCAGGCAGTACGGGCATATACAAATCGAGCGGTGCTATTGCGGTGACTTCACGAGACCCCCGACGACACTTACAAGGGGACCACATGGTCGTCGGATTTTTGTAATTTTTTATACTCATGGTACGTAAAGTTGAGACCCCAAATATGAATATCCCCAAGTAATACGACGCCATATTCAGAAATTCTCGAGAAAATCGACTTTGAAGTTAGAGCGAGCAACTGAAATAGAGAAACGAAAACCGAATTTTAAACTGAGTGAATAGCTCAGTGGGTAGCGCTGGAGTGTGGTAATCACTGGGTAGTGGGATCGAGTCTCGCTTTGGTCACTTTTTTTTTTTTTTTTTTTTCCAATTCAAATACCTACGTATTTTATATTTAAAATTCATTAAATATTTGCTAATTACCATATTATTATTAACAAATTATCATTTTTTATGAATATTGCACGTGTTATTACATTTATTTGAAATTAATTTTAAAAAATGACAAGTAAAGTTTTGGGAACGAAAATGAAAAAACCTCGGGTAGAAAAATAATGTTTTTTTATTTAAAGTTACATCGTATCCATTTGTTTATCAACAGGATCGCACGAGCCACAGTGATAAGCGTCGTAAAAACACGGGAAACAGAAATTTTCACGGCATCGAGCACACCGCACGAATGCTGCGTTTTTACAGACGCATTTTTTTTTTAAAACATCAATCGGAAAACAAACTTCATTGACGTTTTCAAAGATTTCTCTAGTATCACAAAGTTTTGAAGCGAACCACGCATATCTGATCATTTTACCGAAGATCGGAAAGGATAACTGATGATGAACGATTGAATGAATTTTAATACAATCTTCTCGATCGTTGATTTCGCGGCCTTCTTCGATCAGGTATGCGCAGTTTTGCATACGCTTGATAATAATACGTCAATTAGCAAATATTTACTGAGTTTTATATATAAAATAGCTCTTCGTAAAGACGATAATATTATTTTTCCGCTCCACGTGCAATTTTCATAAAAAATGATATAATTTGTTAATAATAATATGGTAATTAGCAAATATTTAATGCATTTTAAATATAAAATACGTAGGTATTTGAATTGGAAAAAAAAAAAAAAAAAAAAAAAGTGACCAAAGCGAGACTCGATCCCACTACCCAGTGATTACCAGACTCCAGCGCTACCCACTGAGCTATTCACTCAGTTGAAAATTCGGTTTTTGTTTCTCTATTTCAGTTGCTCGCTCTAACTTCAAAGTCGATTTTCTCGAGAATTTCTGAATATGGCGTCGTATTACTTGGGGATATTCATATTTGGGGTCTCAACTTTACGTACCATGAGTATAAAAAATTACAAAAATCCGACGACCATATGGTCCCCTTGTTAGATCAAGTCCTAGGAGTTCTCGACACTCGTCATCTACGTACAATTTCGGATGTCCAACCGGATATTTTCCATTCTTACACACCCATGGATACAGCGACCACACATCCACATAACGTATCTACTCCGTATTAACGACGTCGTTCATACTTACAAAATTTTCCGTCCGACCGCCAAAGAATGCATCGGGTGGTTCGAGAGGCGCCTGCTTGACCATGGCGTGGTTTTTCACGTATAACGACATTTTCTCGTTATTCGTGAGTAATCTGTCAAAATCACATTCCCATATTTTGCTTAGAGTGTACCCTTTCAATCTGATTCGACCGGAAATAAGAACGGTACGCTCGTATCGCTCATCCATTGTATCACCGAATTTCGTTCGAGCATCTCTACTCGCGCGATAAAATCGCAGACATCTATGCCAAAAGCAGCCGTGATGGACCTCTGTCTCTACGCAGTATCGGTCGACCGCCTATAGGCCGGTCGGAAGGCGATAATCTCTCGTGCGCCCAGCATGAGCGATAACGCAGTTACACTCATGCTCGAGCCATACAAGAAAAATACGACGGCCTTGCGAGACTACTTATCGCCCCAGCGGTACCCCCGTTGAGATAATACCACAATGCGATCCTTCTTTAGAAAATTCTTTTGAAATACTCTCATACATGCTGATGCTATCGTGCAAGCTTCTGTAAAGGGGCACACGATTCCGCAACGCATTAGTGACTCTCGAAAAGCTCGACACGCGCGTCTCAAAACCGTAACATCTGTACGACAATATTGCACAAATTCCATCGCAAAATCAAATTTATAATCGACGCGACTCGATTTTTCCTCATGCCATTCTAAAAATTACTCGCGATGCGCTGAGAACATGGTATCGGGTGAGTAAAAATGCAGAGCCGGTAGAGGACCCGTGTAATTCCGATATTCCGATGTGTTGAATAAATGCGGAAATGTACCTTTTGCCATCTCATCCGCGAAACCGAAGGCCTTGGGTAAAGCGCTAAGAACCATGGATAAATAGTTTAGACTATCGATAAAAATGACATTGCCAATGTTCATCGAGACAATCTTCGTACCATTCATAATCAGAGTGGGCAGCTGTATTTTTTGCACTTCGATTAAATACCGTGGAATAAACAGCGCGTCGAAACCTCTTGCATTATGAGCAATACAGATGGTCTTTTCAAATTTTTGCGATAATGCCAATTTCACGAGCTCTTCAACAGGATCATCGATAAACACGAGGTCGCGTTTACCACAGTCAGCACAATCGGTCTCTATATCTGTGATATCAAAATATGTCATACATACGCATTGTGAAACACATAAATTCGGTCGATTTATCATCGTGCAATTGTTCGTGTTTCTGCGACTCAAAATCGTAAAACTAAAATGTCGTCGAAGGTTTGTCTTTTTCTTTTCCTTTGGCGCCTCTGGTTTCTTAAGAGGTGCTATGAAACACACATGCGTAGTCGGCGGAGTTTGCCTGCATGTAATACAAAACGATATGCCACTGTTACGTCCTGGTGCCCCGTTATATTCTACATGAAAATAAAAATTTTTTAATTCTATTATTCTAACATGTATTTTACATATTTTATATATACAGGGTGGCCGATTTATATGAAGACATTAAAATATTTAGAAAACTACGCATCGGATCAAAAAAAGTTCTAAATAAAATTTGTTCGCCTGGAAGGGGGTCATCTAATGATACCAAAGTCGACCCCTCACCCCTACCCCCTGGGGTGGGAGCAACTTTGAAATCGTAAATGGGAACCTCTATTTTTTATTGCAGATTCGGATTCCCCATAAAAAAAATAAATAACTTTTATCTGAAACATTTTTTTTCGATTCGTGATAGATGGCGCTGTAATCGCAAGGGACCTGATTTTTGCGAGTATCCCGAGAAATTACACATCGGATCGAAAAAAAAAAAAACACATGTTTAATTTTTTAAAAAGCTATTCAGCGATACGAAACTCGATCCACCCCCCCCCCCCCCCCCCAATCCCTGCCTCATTGTGGTGAAAATGGAAGTTGCTTCAAAATCGTGATTGGAAAACCTTATTTTTTTCCTGGTTTTCCATGACAAAATCTATTGATTTTACTTTATTGTTGATATGAAATTTTCTCACACATGGCACTGCAATCGGAAGCATGTATTCGTTTATCAATAAGTTAACAAATACTTTCAGGGTTACCCAGGAACAACGACGTGGACGTAGTAGTTTTTGTTTCCATCGGGGTGCTTGTTTTAGGTGAGTCCCCTTGCCTCCCACCATCGGGGTGCTTGTTTTACGTGAGTCCCCTAAACATTAAACTTGTGTTTTTTCTTTTTTCGATCCGATGTGTAATTTCTCGAGATATTCGCAAAAATCAGGTCCCTTGCGATTACAGCGCCATCTGTCACGAATCGAAAAAAAATGTTTCAGATAAAAGTTACTTATTTTTTTGTGGGAAATCCGAATCTGCAATAAAAAATAAGAGTTCCCATTTACGATTTCAAAGTTGCCCCCACCCCCACCCCAGGGGGTAGAGGTGAGGGGTCGACTTTGGTATCATTGGATGACCCCCTTCCAGACGAACAAATTTTATTTAGAACTTTTTTTGATCCGATGCGTAGTTTTCGAAATATTTTAATGTCTTCAGATAAATCGGCCACCCTGTATATAATATAAATACATATAAATATATATATATATATATTATACATATATATTTTATACTTACTCTATACATATAATTTTATACGTATATTTAATACATATTTCATACGTATAATTTTATGCGTACATTTTATACGTACATTTAATGCACATATAATACAATACGTATAATTAATATTAGGTGTACAAATAAGTTTCCGCCATTTTTAATAAAAAATTGGGAATTTATTGTGAAACGACGGTACCTAATGTTTCATCCAAAGTATTGTCCATCGCTTGCCAGTACTTTCCCATCTTTCTGGTAGCATACGGATACCGCGTCGAAAGAATGCTTCATCTTTTGAGGCTATCCACGAATCGACCCAATTTTTGGTATCTTCATATGATGTGAAGTATTGCTCATATAGATCATGCGCCATCGACGGAAACAAGTGGAAATCAGAAGGAGCAATGTCTGGTAAATGCGGCGGGTGGGGTAAAACTTCCCAATTGAGTGTTTCTAAATAGGTTTTGACCGGCGCCGCAACATGTGGACGAGCATTATCATGCAGGAGAATAACTTTGTCGTGTCTGGAGTAGTAGTGGGCTCGCTTTTCCTTGAGTGCTTGACTCAATCTCATCAATTGTGTTCGGTAGACACCTCCAGTAATAGTTTCGTTCGGTTTGAGCAACTCATAATACACGACACCAAGCTGATCCCACCAAATACACAACAAGAGTTTTTTTCCATGAATATTTGGCTTAGCTGTAGATGTTGAAGCATGGCCAGGTGGTCCCCATGATTTCTTCCTTTTTGGATTATCATAGTGGATCCATTTTTCATCACCAGTGACTATACGGCGCAGAAAACCCTTTCGTTTATGCCTGGCAAATAGCATTTTACATGTGAAAAATCGGCGTTCAACGATTCTCGACGTCAGTTCATATGGAACTCAATTTCCTCGTTTTTGAATCATTCCCAATGATTTCAACCGACGTGAAATTTCTTGTTGAGTCACTCCTAATGTAAGTGCAAGTTCTTCTTGCGTTTGGCCCGAATCTTGATCCAATAATGCTTCCAGTTTCGCGTCTTCGTACACTTTCGGCCTTCTGCTAAGTTTTTTGTCTTCGATGTCAAATTCACCGTTCTTAAACTTTTGAAACCGCTCACGACAACTTCTCTGACTCAAGGTTGCCTCACCATATGCTTCTACAAGCAATTGATACGCCTCAGCTGCAGATTTCTTCAAATTGAAGAAGTAAATCAAAAGTTCCCGCAAATGACGCTTATTCGGCTCAAAACTCGACATTTTCGCACACAAAAGAATATATTATACTGATAAAAAATCACTAATATTTTAAGGTTATATTGTTGCCTGATGTCCAACCTTACGATAATGACGTTTACATCTGACAATTTTAACAATAACTTACTGGTGGCGCCATCTTTTGTCAAACGGCGGAAACTTTATTTGTACGCCTAATACGTATACTCTATATACACATATTTGATGCATATATGTGTACGTATAATACGTACATACACATATACATTTGCACATATTTTCAAACTCTCACTAGGGTATATGCGAGAAACGCTGAGCAAAGCATCGCGCATTAATCACCCGTGCGACTTTGTTTAGTCTCACGACTAGAGCAGAGCATAGTTATTGGAAATGACTTTGTATTTAGCGTAGCAACGCACAGCCTCTCTCGCACCCTAAACGGGATAAGGTTGTTCGCCACATTCCAATGTTATCCATTGACGAGTAGCCACTTCAAATCTTTAACCAACGTAAACAGTTCCACGTACCGGGCTGTGGTGTTTGGTCCAGGCGACCGTCGAACGGAAGCGATAAGCCCGACACCCGGCCGGGTTGCGTCGACAGGCCAGTGAGGCTACGAGGCCCGTTTTTCTGATTCTTAGAATCTAGATAGACACCCACGGGACTCGTGGCTCTGCCCTTTTAAGAGTAGGCGACTGGAGGGGCACTTAGCCACCCATCATATCGACAGTCGTTTTGTGCGTTATTAACATTGTTTGCGCATTCAAGTATTTTAATATTTGTTTGCGGATTTAAAACATTTTATTTGTGCGTTATTAACATTGTTCGCACATTCAAGTATTTTAATATTTGTTCGCGGATTTAAAACATTTTATTTGTGCATTTTTAACATTGTTCACGCATTCAAGTATTTTAATATTTGTTCGCGGATTTGAAACATTTTATTTGTGCATTTTTAACATTGTTCGCGCATTCAGGTATTTTAATATTTGTTCGCGGATTTAAAACATTTTATTTGTGCATTTTTAACATTTGTTCGCGCATTTAAACATTTTATTTGTGCGCGTTCCAATAAAAAACGGTATTATACAAGGGTGTTCCGTGGTTTTCATAGATCCACCAAGATTTCCCAAGATTTCCCTTACCCCGGTCTTCTTTACTGTTTTCTGTCGCCAAGCCGGCCGCGATTTCTCTCTCGTGGGCCAGCTACATTGTGTAACGCTTGACCGTAGGGACCTCGTGGCCTTTGGTCCTTCCTTTCTAGCTAGGTGATCTGGAGCGCGAATCTCGTTGCACCTCCAGATCACGTGCTGTTTGGTCCCGCACCTGGTTGCGAGTCTGCAGCACTCTACACCCTGGTGGCGCTTGGAAACTCGCGCCGGGGGATCTTTAACTAGGGAGCGTGGCGTCAACTAATAGTTGCACACTCTTCCCGCCTTCTTTATTCCCGGGTTCCATTCTTTTTCCGAGGAAACCTCGTATGACCACGAAGAAAGTGGACAACGACGTTTCCCGCTAACCAACCCTAAAAATTACCTAAAAATTAGATGGGCAAAACCCGTAAGCGTGCGGGACAGCAAGTCCGCGAAAAACAGAATAGATTGGCGGAAACAGACGAATCAGCGGTCGCAAGCCCCGTTCCGAATCCGAACCGTGGGTTGCCGAACGTGACAATTGAATTGCGCGATTGGTCCGACGGCAAGGGGGGCCGAATCCTCGAAAGGGAAGCAGTTGCCGCGATACGACCCATGGTCGTCGAGCGCTGCACGGTACGTCCTGACGACGAACGAACGGAGCCTCAGGTAGGACCATCAACGGCGACTCAACTCCCGCAACCAGAGCCCGCCAATTTCTCCGACACCACCGGTTCGGACTCAGAGGACGACTAAATCGTCGTCGTCGACTAATCTTCCTGCTCATTACCAACTAGTTTTTGAGGTAAGTGAACGGGTATTTTCCTTATAAAATAAGTCATTACCGGCAGATCGACCGTGCTCCAATCCCGAGCCAGCGCATTCTGACTCAAAACGGAGGAAACATATTATTCTTTCGTTGCGTCCCTTCCCTCAAAGTCGAGGACGTAACAACCACATACATGCATCTTTTTATTTGTGATTTTAATCATACGCGAACAGCCTATAGATTTTCAATGCTTTATAGCCATCGTATGGTCTATATTTATGAGACGCAATGCCCGCGGAACCATTGTGATGAGCGAAGCAAAAAAAACCAAAGAATGAACGATTATAGTCTGTGCAATACTGAGGCTGAGCGGTTCTATTACCGTTGCAGTAAGTGGATTCGTACCGAGCACATTTATAGTAACAGCGATGCTCGAGTACTCGATTATACTTAGAATTAGATTACACTGTGTGCAAAACCCCCGACTATCTAGCGCACCAGTGAGATTTAATATTGGTTGGTAGTCACGAGAACGCTCGTAATAGAGAACAAAAAGCGTATGATTAATTTGACCTATTTCCAAAAGTACGGATTTTCGCCCATCGTACAGAGCCAGAAAGTGTTTTCCGAAGGTGAGAAATTCATAAACAACGATCGCTATACCCTCGTGAACCAAGTACTCCTGAAAGAGTTTAATCTCGCGCACCCCGCACCATCTACACGGTGTCGTTGCCTCTGCATTACGCGTGAGCTCTATCGCAGCTGTATATTGCGCTCCTCGAAGCTCGTTCCAAATTTGACATCATCATCTGTGTAGCTCGCCCGTACGTATTTGACCGCGTTCGGCATGCGCTCGGGCTGTGACAAGGCAACATTGTGGACACAAATTATCGCTATTACTTATGCGTAGAATAGACTTTTTTGCTATAGACTCGTGTGTAAGCCTGGTGCCCACACCGGGGCCTTCGACGCCTCGTACTACATGTCGTCATTCTACATGTACCAGCGTCTATTCGAAATTCGCGAGCGCTACACTATTAATTAGTTGTCATATATCGTCAGGAATGATGTCACGAGCTGGTCGAAATGATAACCATACAGGTTCTTCCGTGAAAGACGGCATGCTCAGAGTCATACCCACATAATCATGTCCCTCGCACGATTCTGTAAGACGAGTTTGAACATCTCGTACACCGCCCTCGAACCAAATCAGATGATCAATACCATCTGGTGGCTGAAGAAAATAAAAGTATGTCTCCCGACCCAGCAACCTAAAGCGTGGAAAATGTTGGCTCTGCTCATTGTCGATACCAAAGCGTTCACCAGGAGGCAAAATATCACCTCCCCATATAGTAGTCATTCGATCGCCAGTCGGTTCACCTGCAAGCATAATTAAACTATTTATTAGAATTTTTGTTTAATTTAATTAAATTTTTTGTTTGTCGCTATATACTATGTATATAAATTGTGTAACGTAAGAGTTACGAACTTATATTTGCTTCTAGTCCTCGAATCCCTCGACTGCACCCGTGAACCGCCGACGGATTTCGTAAGCCAACGTTTAGCCGGTCTCGTACCTTGTTTTTTCATTTTTAGTGTAATTATCCCCGTAATTTTTTATTTTTGTCAGCGTAATTGTATTATTAAAAGCTTACCTGAATCTACCGAGTCTTCCTCCTCCTCCTCGAGATTCTCATCGTCCTTCTTCTCCTCCCGTTCTACTTTTGCTTCTTCTTCTTCTTCCTCGTCGTCTGTATTGCTATTGGTACCATCGCTTGAACTATGTTGTCGCGATGGACCTGCGACGGCTCCACCTGGTTCGCAGGACCGACCATGAAAATACCGTTTGTTGGTTTATATCCGCAGAACGGCTGTGTAAAATTTATCCAACGATTCCCTACAGCGCTGTCACCATCGTTATCGCAGCTATGATCATCTGAATTGGTTCTACTCTCCTCATTGAAATCATAGGTGTCGGATCCCATTTCTTCTTCTTCATACCGTCGAGGTATATAAAAATCTTGTGAAATAAAGCAAATAAAATAAGAGTAAATAACGCAGTACATTACTTACGTCTTTCACTGAGTATGCGCTGCAAAGCAGGCTCATTCAGCCATGCGCGTCAACGAATAACACGCACTACCCAATCAATAATTATTTGATTATCAAACAGTGCAATATTATGCGCGTCAACTAAATCGCGCTGATGATACTCGCACAGCATACCGCGAATCTTACAAATAACCGCTTGTGTCGGAAGTTCCCATAGTGTGATCTGTACATTTCTTCTCCCCCACCGCGAACTCAACAACGGCCTACGCTTCAATATAAACTCTATCAATTTTCTTATCAATGAGCGTTCAACCACCCTGACCATGATTGTGCTGTTAGAGTAGTAGTAGTAACCACAGTAAATCAGACTATTAAATAGAAATTTTTAAAAGCGGCCCGCTTTTATAACACTTTAATACGCTCTTTCTCTCTCTGCACACACTGCAGCGATGTAGTAAATACGACTAACCAAGAAGATGGCCGCACACGATCCACAAAAATATTTAGCGATGGTGATGTAGATGTAAGACCTCGTCATGTACTAAGTTATCGAGTTTCGCCGATGAATGTCATATTGTTTTCGTCTAATTTCAAGGCACTCGGACATGAGGAAAATCATCAAATTTTCTCGACGAATATTATTTAGTTTTCATGACATATCTTATCTTTATGTCAAGGTGTGAGTATGCACATACGTGCGCGAGAGTATGCAAGTGATTTGGGATATATTTACTGCTGCTGTTACTAGGCTGTTAAGGAGAATGCGACCAATACTAAAGGATATTGTGAGCCATTTTTAGTCGTATGATATACAGTATTAAAAGAAGAAGCGATGCAATTCGACGGTGGGGGGTAATCTGTATAAAACGGAGTATGAACATTGCCGAAGATTCATTCGAAAAGTTACAGTCTACGAGAAAGCAATAAAAATGGCAAATAACGGTGCTACGTCTCACGCTATATCGCCATATATAGCGAACCTGTTATGTACGATTCAAATAAATCATTCGGTAAAATAATCGTCGCCAGGCTCGAGCTGAACTGTGCGTGTTGTATACCAGTGGTGAAAAGATTGTCGAATACTTTTACTGGAATTACTCTCAGTGCGGACGAGTGGCGAGTGTTTAAAAGTGACTTTTCTCGCGTACAACGATATATCGAAGCTCATGGGGCTGATGCCGAGAAAATGTGTAATACCCGCTGTAACGGTAATTTCTTATCGTTAGCATTAATTTTATTTTCCAAGAGGAAGAATTCGAACTCGAACACAGGGATAATTAATTTAGACTTCGAGGTAGGTAAAAATAGGGTTTATTTAGAAAGGCAATTAAAATAAAAATATCAATGTCCGGTTTCTTAGCACCGATGGCCAGTACAGTGCATTTAGATTCGTTATTTCCTGCGATTATTTTACAATTCTTTTCATGTATCTCGTTCACGTAGCTTCTCGGCACACCTAGCCCGGTGGTTTGTTATTGGTTTCGTGCGTTGGTAGTGAGCCTGTCACTCGACACACACACCCACACGAAGGACGCGCGTGAATTTGCTCTTAAAGGTAATATCTATCAGGCTTATAATTCTCTTTATTTGCCGCTCGTTTCACTTTCTTCCGATCCCCTTTAAATCCACTCGCTTATATACTACTTGCTCAATCTACCAATTTAAATGCTAGGCGCTTAAATGCTACGCGCTTAGATGTTACTCGCTTACATTTTATTTACTTAAATATTATCCGCTTAATTCTATTCAATTTAAGCCTATTCGATCTTAGATTACTATAAGTTTTTCCTAAATTTCACTGATTATTTTTCTTATCGGTTTAATCACTCGCCTGTCTTTCCTCTTTTTGCAGTCTTCGATTTCCACTTACACCGACTCGATTTTCTTAATTAAAAGAACACGTATCTGAATAAAATGTAGAAGAAAACGTTTCAAAAGCTAAAACTTGTAGAAAAATGTACGTATTATTAGAGAAGAGAGCCTTCGACTAAGAGAGCATTTTCCTTCCTGCAGGCTCTTTTATACCCTGCCCCGCTGCCTCATTCCCCTCTACGTCATTTTCGATTCCCATTTTGAAATATAACGCTTACCTAATTTTATGCGTTACCGTCACCGTCTTTCCCTTGCCTCCAAGCGAGGCCAACTGGTCGCTGACCTGCTGTTTACGGTAGCGAGGGAATTCCTTAAATGTGACGTCGCTCGTTTTTGTCAAATTTCGTCCGAGTTCGGTGGCCTAGTGCTCGCAGTGCTCGGTGCGTTCACACGTAATCTCGCCTGTTTTGTCAGTGAAATATAATAAAGCGGGCTAGCGGGTGTAACTATGTTACACCGCATAGAGCACACAGCGCATTACACACTTGTAACCTCGTGTTACCAGCACAGAGCTGTCTCCTTTGGTAAAATAAGCGGTAGTGCTAATGAGGAATACGAGAATTAAGAGGAATCTGGCGAATCGAAACGGAAACGCTTCCGAAAATACTCTCCAAACATTGTTCTCCAGCGGCAGGCATTTGGTATGCTCGTCGAAATAAGTAGAAGAATTGATATTCATATGCAGGCGGTAGATGGCGAAAGTGAAACGATTCAGCGATGTATGAATGAGGTGATATGTCCGTGAACGGATAGGTGTCAGTAAAACGCCTCGTGCAACAGCGTATGAGATCATTGGTTCCAGGGAATTCTTTCAAGAAGCGCTCTAGCACATCACGACTTTGCTGACGTCGAAGGATACGGAACTTATGAAAATTATTTTGTCCGACATAATTGTGCTGTACCGTGGTCATATCGCTGATCATGCATCCGGTGTTGCATTCCAAACGCAATAATTTTCCGTGGATGCAGCTATTGGTGATGAAGACACAGTTGTAAATAATTCTATATAGTGTACATTTCGCTCGAAATATTATAAAGTATGTACTGAGGGCAGCTAGAGAGAGAGAGAGAGAGAGAGAGAGAGAGAGAGAGAAAATGCGAGCTGTCACAGTCCTAAACCGAAGCATCAGCAAAGGTCTGCGACAGAAAGAAGACGGAGCTCTCGTCTTTGTTTCATTAACACAGCAGATCATAAAAATACGTGCTGATGTCGATAAGCAGCGAAGCATCGAAGGTTGGTAAATAAAAAATAATAAACAAAAAATAATTTAAAAATCGTGATTTAAAAGCATGTAATATTTATTTCTTATTATAAAAAATAATTTCTTGCAGGGCAAGCAGTCCCTGCATATAAACCACCACGGAGGGTCGTTATTCAAGTTATGGAGAACGAGAGGATACATGCACTGTACAGATAGATCTAGCCTCGGGAAAGAAAAAAACCCACCATCCTCATCCGCATTTGACGTCGGTGGCAACAGATCATCAACGCTGCCAACTATGTATAATGATTCGTGGCATATCAGGTAAGACAGTACCGATTGTTCTGTACACCTTGTTTTTATTGACCAGTGCGTTCAATAAAATACTTGTTTCATTCTTGACGAGGAGCACAGCGCACGACAATACATGCTCGAAAACCGCTTTCGTTGCATTCAAAGCGTTGGACACGTAGTTATGATTCACAGGAGGTTGGTATCTTTATTCCCGTGTTACTCTCTAGCAGCATCTCGAACATTCAGTCTGTCTTTGGCATCCTACACGCAAGCGATAAAAAGCAATATGTATCGCGATACGACAAGGAAATTTTAAGCGACGCGTTTTGGTGCCGAGTAATTTAAGTCGAAAGTGTGATGAGCGTGTTCCTGCGTACCAAGGAAATGTGCGATGCGTGCGACGAGCTGGATGAGATACTACTTACGAGGAAGGATAGTTTGGTGTCCCCCTCCAATTTTGATGAAACTCACGTATGTTGTAGAGCATCGGAAACTAAAAGACACGTATTTTTTTTTATCGGCGAAAAAACATTTCTAAGGGGTGAAATCGCCTTCGAAAGTCAGGGGTGATTATGCAATTTCACCCCTGCAAATGAATTTTTTTCTTCAACTTCACGTGGAATTTTTATTGTCTTCAATGAGGAGCATTTTGGTTTGTTTCATTAAAATCGGTTCACGCCTTCTGGGTGAAACTGCATAATCACCCCTCGGCATGCCTAACTTTGAAGGGCGATTTCACCCCATAGAAATGTTTTTCCGCCCGTAAAAAAAAAAATGTGTCTTTTAGTTTTGGATGCTCCACAACATACGTGAGATTCATTAAAATCGGAGGAGGACACCAAGCTATCCTTCCTTGTTAGCGTGTGTTTCGTGGAGCGTCGAGGAAGACCCATTGGACTTGGCGAACTCTATATCGGAACGTCCTGTTGTCTGCGGCGAAGTAGTTTATCCGGACTTTGATGGGTACTGCGAGGTGTTGTTAATCGATTTCGGCGAGACCATTTACATCGACTGGGCTCACCTCTTTCCTCCGGAACCTCTAGCAAGTATGTTGCCAGCTCTTGTCATGGAGTGCTCGATATACGAGCTCGAGCCCGTGGGTGTTGTAGGTATTGAGCAACTCATCGAAGAAGCGTGCGGTAGCGATACCTTGATCGCCGTTATGATGCCATGCCTTGCCGGCGATAACGCTCCGCGGGTCCGCTTAACGAATGGGGAGCGCGCGGATGTGGCAGCAGGTATTATAGAGGCCCTCGGTCATGAGATAGACATCGTTTACGATATCGATGCCGTGGACGAGAGCTTTGACGAGGTGACCCTTTCGGACGCAGACGTAGCAAGAAATTGAAGACACGGTGCTCTGTGTATGTGTCCGTGTGAGAGAGTGAGTACATTCGAGAGACTGAAATGTAAAATCGCCCCGGAAGGAGGGTGGAGGCGACAACAGCTGCGGTGGTAAATACATAAATTTATTCATTTTTCGAAGTAGGTGTACGCCTTTGCTCCATCCTGCTTTTATCCCTACTCTTCCTTGTTCACTAAAGTATCCACACCACCTCACTTTACCATCTCCACGTTACCGACACTGGTTAAGCACAGTGGGTAGCGCGGCGGTGGAAAACTGGGGTGGTGGGGGTAACTGCATGGTGGGGGAAGGAGTGGGATGGAGCAAAGGTGTACACATACTACTTATGTTGTTATGCGTGTGGAAATACTACTGAGTTCCACGATCCTGAATATTTTGACTGCCAGATACGCTAAAAAGAACTACAAGCCTATGTCTTTCCTAAACTTTGCCATTTTTTTTGTTATTAACAAAGGTCGTCAACGGAATATACCATATACCGTTTTATTCGTTTTGACCCACAGAATATGTGTGTAAATCCACAAATCTGTGTGGATATGCGTGTGGAAGTATTGTTTAGTTGCAAAGATTTGAATATTCATGTGTCTCATGTACCGTATTGCACGTACAAAGAACTACGTACAACTTTGGCCTGAACAATCTCAGCGACTTGTTATATTGCATAAATACTCTTCAGATTCAGGTTAACAAATCGCACTTTAACTTATCCTGTTAACTAAAATTATTAATAATAAATCGACGTATTACTATATGTGCCCTAGCCCGCCCGAGTAAGAAGCGACCATACCTGCCGTGTGCTGTAGTGCTAGTGCGAAGCGTACAGGCACTCCCAAGACCTACTGCCGCCGGGCGGTTTTGTCTGCCAGATTGGTCTGCCGGCTTCAGCGTCATTATGCCTGTAGCACCAGCCGTGCCCAAGAACCCGGCAACACGACGCTCCCCGGCACGAGCTGAACAATTAATTCGCACTACTCTATCACCGATCCGGCTCGGAGGACCAAAAATGTTTACGCGGATATGGCATGGTGAGGGAGTAATAAATGTATTGAACGCGAAGCGTAGGTCGAGAGAACGAGCTCGCCTCGTGGCGTCACTTTAATGTTAATATTCACAGTTTGTCAAAAATACACTTGAATAGATAAATAATATTAATTTTAATGGTCGCACGACCGCGACGAGCAGGACGATGAAATGGTCGAACATAGTGGTCTAGCGCTGCAGTGCTGGTTGATATCAATTTTGCACTAGCAATTTTGCACGTTGTCGGAAGGAGCTCTTAAAGAGCAATGGCGAAGAAGCCAAGCCGGGCGAACTTTGAATCCTAAACTAAGAGAGAGAGAGGCGGCGTGATGGGTGTCCGACGAGCAGCGACCAGTGGTAATTAAGTCGGACACCCCTGAGATGTCGCAGGGCGCGGCTGCAACACGAACTTCTTAACAAAGGAAAATAGAAAAAGATCGTTGATGATTTATTTCTCTGATGACGATCTGCACCAGCGAGACTTTGTCACCGCCAGCGTGAACCAGGCCTTACAATCCTGAACGATCGTACTAATACCGCGAGGTTCCAGCGTACAGAACAATAATTTCAAATTCTTCTCTGAGTACTTCCTTCATAATCGTTTTTAATTCATTCTTACATACTAGTTCTTCTTAGAAATAGAATAGATTATGATTCCAGGTAGTGGTATCATAATCTATCCAGTAGATACTTGTCTGTCTCTGCTGTCACCCGTTGCCTTCTTCATACCTGCTTCTGTATCACTTTCAATTGTAAATTTCCCAAATGCCCCAGGACACGACACCAATTCCTGATTTTTATCATAAATCTTATGCTTGCTTGCACACCCTAGGTGGTAAACAAGTTTATCACACTTCTTGCATGTTACCACTTGGATCTTTATCGTCTTCTTATGCGCCGAACATCGATATTCATTGTTCATACCGATAATTTTTACCGGCCGAAACCGCTAATATCAGCATGAGTGTACAGTCACTTTTATTCCACTTACACACGTCAGCAATCTAGCGACCGCCTTTAATGTCTGCCTGCCGAACGAACTTCGATGTTCCGAATAGAAATACCCTTCTCACGCTCACAATTAAGCACATCCTGACTAGGATAAAACAAATGTCTACTTTCAGTCTGTCACTTTGACTTGAACAATTTTTCATCACTGTCCGATACTATTTACTGTCTAAAATTGTTACTTTTGCGAAACAATGTTTAACACGTTTTGCCTCCATTAAAAGAGAAATGGAAGAAGAGAGAACGAGAGATATTTTTTCTAAATGATTTATCGATATTTTGAAACATTGTAAGTACATTGACATCAAATTCTCGATAAATTTTTTTGTCACAAAAACAAAGCTTCTTCTATGCATAAGCAAAAAAAAAGAAATAAAGAAAAAAAACAGGTTTGCGATCTAATCGAACGGAATACAGAAGAAATCGAAGGCTGAAATTGGCCGAGAAATAGAAAAAGGAGTAATGACTCACGTTGTGTTTCATAAAAATTGTAGACCTGAACCGGTTGCGCTGTACGAGGTCTTAATCAAAGCACGAAGTTGCGCTAATGATTGGTAGACTAATCTCCTTTACTCCTTTTCTGCAACATAGTTTAACATCTTTTTTCGTAGTTTTCAATAGTTTTTCATTTCTTTGTGTTGTCTCTTTATTTTCTTATAATCTTTTCGAATTCCTTTATATATTGTATAGGACTGTTGCAGGTTTATCACTAAGGCTCGTTTCTATTTTACATTTCAGTTCGCGGTCTCTACTAGGTGATAACCACTCATCCAAGCTATCTATTAATGTCCTTTTTATCTGATCCCTTGCTTTTTCGCATTTACATATACCTATGTGCAAGCTTTTCATCCTCTTTTGCGCATAGGCTACACTTGATGTCTTAGAATTCTCTACCCTAATTTCTGTCCACGTTTCCGCACCTTATTCTCGCCCGTATTTCCAGGTCTTCTGCCCTCACTTCTATATCCTATTTATACGCCGTAATTCCGATGTTTTTTTCCCTCTGTTTATATTCTTTGCAGTAGGTGAACATTTTCTACCCCTGCCCAATCTAACTGTAGTTCTTGATCCATTTCAACTTCTACCGCGTGCTCTACTATCTTTTCCACTTCTTTGACATTCCCGTCAATAATCCTGGTCCATATTCAACCTTTGCCTTTTAATTCTATCGCCTTTTCAAATCTGTCCTCAACTAGATGTGTTACGGTTTACGATGCCCCTAACCTCTTTTTTCAGGCACTTCGTCGGCTATCGCGTATCATTCATCTTCCGAATTTTTACTAGGTACTTAATAGTTCTCTTCCACCTTTTATTACTTAGCCCCATTGCAATCTTTGTATATTTTGCCTGTTGCCTTTCTATCTGCACTCTACTCCACCGGCCCCAAATTTCCACCCCATAGAGCAATCCATTCCTTGCTAGCTCTTGCATTAGACCGAGACGTTGCTTTAAATTACTAATCTTTGCCCTATTGAAGATGTATCATGCCGAATTAATTGCCTTGGTAATTTTTCCCGCTATTTTTGACAGGTGCTTTCCAAAGTATTTTATGATGAAAATCATGTCACTAGATATTTTTAATCTCTAACTAGTTCTAGCTCCTGCTTCATGTACATCCACTTCTCGTTTTTCCTTTCCCTTCCTCCCTTTTGGAAGACCAGTATCTTCGTTTTGCCTATGTTAATTGTTAGTTTGTTTGTGTGTACTGTGACGTACTGGCTATCTAATAACGCGCAGTGCACACACCAAGTCACCGCTACCGCGCATTACATACACCAAGTAAGACCGGCCTATACCTGACAACTCAAGACGCGCGGTACACACACAACGAAGCGCCGCTACCGCCCGTCACTCGCACCATGTAGGCAGGCACGTCGGAAACCAAGTCCCGTTATTCCCTTCAAAAAGCACGAATAACGAAACGTTAAAAGACCAACGACGAATTTTAAAAGAAGGACCAAGGCTACCAGTGGGCTACAGGAGATGGGCTACAGGATCACCACCAGCTACAGTAATACCAAAAGCATGGGACGGACAGAGTTGATACTGGTATAAAAAGACCAGAAATTCGACATTCGGGGAACCGTTTGTTCACAGGTCCCGCCAATGCAGAAGTCCAGCTACCAGGAAGGAAGAGCAAACGAGCCCTCGCTAGCTGCAGCCGCACCGATACACGCAGAGCCCAGCTGTAGTACCGGACACACACTTGACGGGTAGCAGCTGAGCCTGTGCTGCGCTAGAGTTCGACGCACCACGGGCCATCCAAAACATCAACAAAGCGGACTCTCTTTCTCTGGTAGCCGCGGAAAGCACGATATAACAGTCTATGCTCTCTATACGAAATTAATAGTCCCCACGTATTAGAAGACCGGACATAAAATACCAAGATATTAAAGACCTATGAATCACGATAGCGTAGGGAATAAGATAGGAAAATAATTAAAATATAACTCAGAGTATTTCAGGGAAAATACAAAAAGGCGATAACTCAATAGCGTACGGCCCTGATATAGCTGCGCATGCACCCAAAGTGCATCCTACTGACGCCGGATAGCAGCGGCGGTCAGGTGGACGAGCAAGTCGGCCTTCACAGAGTACCAGGTGGGAGCTCCACTCCCACCAACGGTCCTGTGACGTAGGAAACGTGTATTGATTAACTCAGTAGAGATCCGAGGCTAATGCAAGTGCTACGAGCAGCTGCCGGCCATTTACCGACGGTACGCGTGCTAAAGTATCTTACCTAGCGAACGCGGCGGGTAAAACGTTTATCGACCGGGGTTTATATTCACTTGATAAATTATATTATTAATCAACGAATATTTTTACATCATAGAGCATATTATTGATCGAATGCTATATCTCCATTATAAAACATATTATTGACCAACGCATATCTGTTCAATATAAAATTCTCACAAATTCTTTAGATTCTCCAGCGTACACGATCATAAATGCACTCAAGTGCTCGGGAATAACGTATTGTAAGGCGCATGGTAGCCACAATACCAAGAAAGAGGGATCAAGATCAATAATTAGATTTTATATTTATATTTCCATTTAATGTATCACAAAATTTACACTGCGTTTCTTGAATAAACCCTACTTTTATCTATTACAAAAGCCTAAATTACTTTCCTCCCTGCTCGAGTCTGAACAGAACCCTTTCAGGGTAATGTTAACGATAAATACCGTTACAGTACATATTTCTCTAGGGCCGTAATCATTCCGTTTCCAGCACGATCTTATCCGCGAATTTTGAGGCGAAGATCGTTTCCCCTGCTATCATGCGCTCATTTTTCTCTCCCATCTTCTATCAATATCCTCAATATATACATTGAAAAAAGTAGACTCAAGGGACATCCCTGCCTCACTCCTTTTCCCGTTTGAAAACACTCCACGTCCCTCATCGTCCACGATTACCCCATTCAGAGTTATCCGTGTATGTATTCTATCATTCGCAGTATTTTTTCCTCTACGCCCACCCTCCTCAATTTCCTAAGAAGGATATCCCTATCTACCGTATGAAATGCGACTTTAAAATTTACGAATGCCGTATAAAGTTTGCCACTTTTCTCTTTAGCCGAATGTTCACTAGCGCATTTAAAACGAAAACGTGATTCCGAGTTTCCCTATCGTTCGAAAACCGGCTTGACTTTCTCCAAGGAGCCATTTGACTCCCAGCCAGCATTTCACTCTTTTCGTCATTACATTTTCTCCCAAGAACTGGCTAGAATTCCGTTCAGCTCTCTGTCTTATTTCCGGCAATCTTTAGGGAACTCCACCGCTATCCCAACCTTTCCGACCGCTTTACTGTTTTTTATTGGAACGAAGTTTCTTATCGCACGGTATACGCTTGGCAGGACGGGGGCTCGACCGAGAAAAAGTGTAACATTTGGACTATAGCAAAACGAGCGACAGATTTTTGCTATAGTACGTTAGCACGCTCTCTCTCTCTCTCTTTCTCTCTCTTCACCGCTTGGAGTGGGGACAGACAGCTGCGTACGGCACTCTGCTATACAAGCGATGCGGCGTGCGCGTTATATATAGGTAT
This sequence comes from Cylloceria caligata, assembly GCA_963942595.1. Taxonomy (NCBI): domain Eukaryota; kingdom Metazoa; phylum Arthropoda; class Insecta; order Hymenoptera; family Ichneumonidae; genus Cylloceria; species Cylloceria caligata. The sequence goes on along the minus strand of OZ012704.1, from coordinate 52,033,377 downwards.
ATTACTGCAGTCTGAAAGCCAAGCGGCGTGCGCGTCAGTTGTATTCCTGTGTGCGTATGTAGTTATTCTTATTAATAAATAATGAACAATGAATTGTGAACGTGATTCAGTGATGATAGTTGAGGATAGTGATGATGGAGTCAGATAAGTACCAGTGTTATACTGCAGGCATTTGTTGTAACCGTGAATCTACTGCCGGATTACCTTGAACGAATACACCGCTAACCTTGTTGAACGTCTCAGCAATGGCACGAACGGACGCCTCGTGGCGTAGACCAAGAGTCCAAGCCCGCGATAGAGAGAGAGAGATATATTGGTTATATGAATAGGAACGTCTTTATTTTAATTTCAGGTTATGGATATTTATGCACAGGTAAGTATTCGTAAGTACAATATAATAACGCAACAACTCAATCGCAATCCATACGCTTAACGACGCTAACCGAGCTTCGCAATTTCAACCCGCAATACAATGTACTTCAGCTTTGTTAACGCAACCTCCCGTGCACACAGCGGTAAGTATTCGATCGTTATTTGTCGCACACCGCAGCAGGTTACTCGACAGTAATTAATACACTCACTTCTACAGTTTACTCGCAATATTCAATACACGCAACGATTTGCAAACTAGTCATGCCACCGCGACCGAGCCCGGTCTTCCCTCGCGATGACACGCGCCGCAGTTCACCGTTCGGCTCCTTTTTCTACACTGACGCCAGTCGGCGTCTTCACTTGGGTCCTCCGCTCGTTGCTACGCGGGCTCACGCATGCGCTCGTGCTCGCGTGGTCACCCGTCATGCCGTGATCACGTGACCAGGATCCTGGGTCCACGACATCGGCCATCCTTGCGCCGTCCTCGTCCTCGAGGACCATTACGTAATCCTGCAAATGCGACGGCAGCCGTCGATTCCTGGGGGTCCGTGGTTGCTGACCAGTGTCGATGTCTCCTGGTTGGCTGGTTGTGTTTGTATCGAGGTCGCTGGGAGGTCGATCGTGGTCGTCTTCCAGCTCACTGGTATTATTGTTGTTTTGCTCTTCGTTGTTGTCTTCGACCTCGTGATTCTTGGATGCGTCGTCTTCGCTGGTGGTCCCCTCGTCCTCGAGTTGCTCTTGCGGTTTCCAGTATTTTAGTTGGGACGTGTGCGCCGTAGTGGTGTACTTTTTGCCAGCGCTGTGGCGCAGGTCCGTCACCAGATATGTGTCCGCGCCGTGTTGCCGTACGACCGCCATCGGACCTCTCCATTTGTATGCTAATTTCGTACTCTCGCCCGTCGCCTGTGGGACTGTCGACATGAACACAATGTCTCCTGGATGGTAATTCTTTCCTGGTACATGGTGTAACTGGTGGTACTTCATCCAGGCTTGTTGCCGTTCGGCGATCCTGACCTTTATACGCTGTTGCACATCTGTGGGGTTCTCATAATCGTTAAGACCTTCTGTGAGAATGCGTTCCGCCCCGGGTGTACGATCTGGCTCGTACCCGAAGAGTGCTTTAAACGCGGACTCCTTTGTGGTGGTGTTGATGGCTTCGTTCAGGTGACGTTGTATCTGGTCAAGATGTTGGTCCCATTTGCGTCCATCCCCTTCGCCCAAGGACCGTTTTAACATGGGCACTAGTATCCCATTGACGCGTTCGACTTGTCCGTTTGCTTGCGGGTGTCGTGGAGAGTTAAGCGTATGGTGGACTCCTTGGTCCCCACACTACTTTTCGAACGTGTGACCCGTGAATCCCGTACCGCGGTCCGTAATCACCCGGGTGGGAGGCCCGTACTCGCCAACGAGTTTCCGCAGTGCGGTTAATACCGGCGTCGTGCCCGTATCTACCACCGCGTATAAATGTACGTATTTTGTCAGGTTATCGACCACTACTAAGATATATTTTCGTCCACGAACTGACGTTACAAACGGTCCCACATGGTCTAAATGAATCACTTGGAACGGTCTCTCGCCCGGCGGAATAGGATGTAAGCTTCCGCTTTGTTTTCCTGTCTTCGCCTTGGTCAGCGCACAGGCGAAACATGCCGCGATATGCGCCCTCAAGTACCTCTTGGCTCCTGGGAAGAATAATTGTTTAGTGAGTTTCGCATATGTGCGGCTTACCCCCGGATGCCCTTGAAGATCGTGGTAGCGGGTGGCTAAGGACTTCCTCATGGCTCTGGGTGCCACGAACAGTAGTTTGTCTCCTTGGCGCTTGTAAATTATGCCATCCTTTAATTCGTAGTTTTCTACCTCGCTGCGTTCATTTCCGCTTCGCTGTTCCTTGGTTGATTGGAGAATTTTCTTTTTTGACAATAACCGGTCGTCCGACGCTTGATAGGCGGCGACTTCGTCCATTAGGCTCGATATATGCCAGACTGGTTCGACTTCTTGGTTTGTTACTGATACGGATGGTTCCTCCGGTGACGGTCTGCTCAGTGCGTCAACGTGCGCCATTTTTGTACCTGCCTTATGCACAATATGAAATGCGTATTCGCTCAGGGTGTTCGTCCAGCGAATCATTTGTGGATTCTGCGTTCTTTGTTTGCAGATGTAGAGTAATGCTTGACAATCTGTAACAATGGTAAAAGTAATGTTTGCAATCATCGGTCGTAACCGCGTCACTGCCCATACCATGGCAAGCAATTCTAACTTGCTGCTATGATAGTTCTTTTCTACACTGCTTGTTCGACGACTGATAGCGTAAACGAGCTGCCACAAGCCTTTAGCGTTCTGTTGCAGAAGCATCGCCCCCATTCCACTCGTACTTGCGTCTGTATGAATCTCGGTGTCTTTCTCTGGGTCGAACGTTTGAAGGACCGGCTGCTGGGTTAAAGCTGTCTTTAGATCCATGAAAGCTTGCTGCTCTGTCGTTCCCCACCTGAATTTGCCTCCTCCTTTCAATAACTCGCACAATGGCGAAGCTCGATGGGCGAACCTTACTATGAATCTTCTGAAAAATCTTGCTAGACCTAGAAAACGCCTAACTTCCGTTAAGGTTGTCGGTGTTGGATAATCCGCGATTATCTTGGCCTTCGTCTCTCCTGGTCGCACCCCGTCGGGTCCAATCTCGAACCCCAAATAACTAACTTGTGAACAGAGAAAACGACACTTTTTTAAGTTTAGTGTTAGTCCAGCTCCACGCAGTGCGTCCAGCACCAAGACGATCTTTGGCTTCATTTCCTCCCAGCTCCTCGCCGGTATTAAAATGTCATCCAAATAAAACAAAACGACGTTGTCCCTCAGAGGTCCCAGTCTGGTACATTAGTTTGGAGAAGTAAGCCGGACCGTTCATCAGCCCGAAGATCATCCGGGAGAACTGAACGGTTTCGTCCGGTGTGATGATTGCAGTTTTTGGTCGAGCCTCCTCGGATAGTGGAATCTGAAGATATCCGTGAGCGAGATCGAGTAATGTAAAGATGGTAGCCCCTCGTAGTTGGGCTAAATGGTCGTCCACATTCGGCAGCGGGAAATGTATCCTTTCGGTTTGTAGATTCAGTTTTCGAAAATCCACCACCAGTCGGGATTCCCCACTCTTTTTCTTGACTAAAAGTACAGGACTGGCATATGGTGAATCGGTGGGTTCAACGATGCCCGCCCGTCTCCACTCCTCGAGTATTTTTCGAATCTCTTCTCGCTCATGTGGCGTTGCTCGATATGGTTTTGTTTGAACGGGTTTGCTTCCGATCGTTTCCGTGATCTCCATCTTGGTACATTTTGCCTTGCCCAGATCCTCTAATGAGAGGGCAACGCAATCTCGGTATTTATTTAATAATTGTGTCAATTCCTCCTTTACGCTGTCTTCTTGACCTTCTCCGACGATCACTAGGTGTTTTTCAATTTTCTTGCATGATAGCCTCTTTGGGGACGTCCATAACTCCTCAATGTGTCCGCGCGGCATGTAGCGAGCTGGGTGGATCGTTTTTGCTTGTTGACCATAATTTGCGAGTGGCATGGTCGTCGCTTTTCCATTATACGTTAATTCCATGCAGTTTATGGATTGTGCTTCCACCCGTAATGTTGTATTATTTGTCTGTGTCTCCATCGGGATTGGTTCCGTTGTTTCTATCTGGAACATAAGTCTATCCTCGTTGGTGGTGAATAAGAGTTCATTGTTTGTCTTGGCATAGTTGACCCACGGTTTCTCAGTATAAGTCCTTCCGATGATCACCTCATAGGCTTGGGCTCCATCCGCCACAATGCACAACGGTAGATTGGGCACCAATACTCCGTCGATGGTGACGTCTGCCTTTGCCCTCCCGTGTGAGAGTTGCACCGCGGCGTTCTCCCCCCATCCTTTTAGTTCCGTCTTTATTGGTTCGTAGGCCAGTTGCTCGCTGATGACGCAGGATGCTTGAATGGTGCAAACTGCACTTCCTGTATCTATGAGTGCCTTCATTGGTCGGTTATTTACCTGGATGGTCTTGACATACTTCCTTATATCGCTGGGTAGCTCTGCCTTGACTTGATTTATTTCGTGCGACCTGTAATTAATCTCCGCTCTACATGTCCTCTCCCGATGTCCAATGGCGTTGCATCGATTGCACCGTATCTCGGCCCTTGGTTCGGGGCAATCGCGTGACAGGTGACTGATCTTCCCGCAGTTAAAGCACCTCCATCGACCATTGTTAGATCCTAGTGGTTGATTCGCCTCTGTGCTCCGGTTACTTGCGGTGTTCCTTGAAGTTGCGGTTGACGCCGGTGGGGTCCTTCCTTCTCGCCCACTTCGCTGCCCGTAATTGTTATTTTCTCGTAGGTGACGCCCTTCACGCGACTGGCGTGCCTTGACCGATTCGATGAGCGCGGCGTAAAATTCTCCCGTCGTTCTGTGTGGAATTGCCGTCAATCCAAGTCCATCTTGGGGGTGTCGTAGCCCGTCCACAATTTCCTACTTGATTTCTTTTACCGCCATATTTAAATCTGCACACAGACTCAGTTTGGCATGGAAGTAGTCCTGTATTGACTCTGATGCGCCCTGGTATCGTCTTGTCATCGTCCTCCAACGTTCGCTGTATGTTTCCGTTGCATTATACATTTGGCTGAATTTTTGTTCAAAATCGTCCCAAGTCAGGATATCGGCGGATTCGAAGCGGAGCCACCCTCGTGCTGGTCCCGACAGCTTCATTTTAGCTATTTCCAGCTGGTAATTCTTTGGCCAACGCTGGATTCGGCCCATTTGAATTATACTCCGTAGCCACTCCCTTGGTGACAGTGAATCGTTTCCCCCTGAAAAGGTCTCCATATTCCGGATTAATTCTGTTGACATGTGATGTGTCGGTCCGCTTACGTATCGTTCGTCGGGATATCCGTAGCGCATTCTTTCGTCAATGTCTGTTGGTAGCTGGCGTGTGCGTCGCGGTTCTGCATGCTCGTAATAGTCCACATTGTCGCGGATCGCCTCGCTGACGCGCTGTAAATGCCGGGGCACATTGCCTATGCCACTGTCGTTTTCGTCGTTGCGCCTCATGTCGTCGCGCCATTGCACGTGTCGTGGTTCGGCGCGTTCGCGACTCGCGACTCGTGCGTACCGCGCCCTATTATTGTCTGTGTACGAAGGTACGTGTCGCCACGTGTGACGCTCGGCGTCATTACGTAATTGTTCGGTGTCTTCGCGCACTATGCGTTCCTCGCGCCGATTGTCACGTTCATCATCGTCTATTTGTTTAATATATTTCGCGTCTTCACTTGATGTTGTTCGAACACGCCCGTTTCCCGCGTATCTTTCGTCAATCTGCTCGCGATGTCCGGTTCGCGTATTCGGGCGAAGGGACATTCCGTCAAATTGTTCGTTCAAGAAATTTCCGCGTTGTCTTACGATGTCGTCATTTACGCGCCACTCGCGATTTCTGTCTATGTCGGTTGGCCCGCACACATATCGTGGATAATAATACTCGCGAGGCTCGACCCACTCTTCGCGGCCACTCCTATACGTTCGCCAGTCTCTGTTTGTCGCGCCGGCCTGCCGCACTGCCGCTTCTCTGTCAGTCTCCGCGTATCGATACGTGGCTGCATATGCATCGCGCTCTCGTCCCTCGAACCTACCGCGTAACTCATTCGTGCTCATTGGTGCTTAGCGCGTCGCGCACCACTCCACGCTACTTGGTCTCGTGGTGAGAGGGGGCGGAGCCTCGCACGGGCCTCCCTCCTCACGTAGCCTAGGGTTATCGCGAGTCATGGGTGTACTGCTTCCCGTTAGCGCCGCTGTCTCGACTCTTTGTCTCGCGCCACCGTTCTCCTCGGCGGTGCCGCTCGTGGCTTGCGGCTGAAGGTCCCCCTCTACCGGCCGGTTTCCTCCTGCCACCTCCAGGATCGTGTTGTCGAGTGCCGACTGTTCGTCTTCCCCCGTTGGACTCCCTGTTGGTGGGGTTGTGAACGTATCTCTGAGTTCTTGTTGGAAGCGATCGAATGCGTCAGCGTTTGCCATCGTGTGCGTTGGTCGATGGTTCTCACTTACACAACTATACTTGCCGCGCGAACTCGTAGCACGTGTTTACGCCCGTCTTTGGCCGTTGCCTTTGTCCTTACGAGGGCTCACTTTGTATTGATGACCTCTAACTTATATGCTTCGTCTCTTGTGCTTTATACACTTTGTCTTTTGTCGATTTATACACTTCGTCTTTTGTAAAATTATACACTTGGTCTTTTCGTGAAAATTTTTACACTTTGTCTTTTGTAAAATTATACACTTGGTCTTTTCGTGAAAATTTTTACACTTTGTCTTTTCGTGAAATTTTTACACTTTGTCTTTTCGTGAAATTTTACACTTTGTCTTTTATCAATTTATACACTTCGTCTTTTTATCAATTTATACACTTCGTCTTTTTATTTACTTTGTATCACTGTGTCTTTTGCACTTCGTCTTTTTATTTAATTTGTATCACTGTGTCTTTTGCACTTTTATTACGCGGGCCTATGTCGCGTCTCTCTCTCCGTCTGCGCGACTGTACATCCCACTTCTGAATTGTTGTAACCGTGAATCTACTGCCGGATTACCTTGAACGAATACACCGCTAACTTTGTCGAACGTCTCAGCAATGGCACGAACGGACGCCTCGTGGCGTAGACCAAGAGTCCAAGCCCGCGATAGAGAGAGAGATATATTGGTTATATGAATAGGAACGTCTTTATTTTAATTTCAGGTTATGGATATTTATGCACAGGTAAGTATTCGTAAGTACAATATAAAAACGCAACAACTCAATCGCAATCCATACGCTTAACGACGCTAACCGAGCTTCGCAATTTCAACCCGCAATACAATGTACTTCAGCTTTGTTAACGCAACCTCCCGTGCACACAGCGGTAAGTATTCGATCGTTATTTGTCGCACACCGCAGCAGGTTACTCGACAGTAATTAATACACTCACTTCTACAGTTTACTCGCAATATTCAATACACGCAACGATTTGCAAGCTAGTCATGCCACCGCGACCGAGCCCGGTCTTCCCTCGCGATGACACGCGCCGCAGTTCACCGTTCGGCTCCTTTTTCTACACTGACGCCGGTCGGCGTCTTCACTTGGGTCCTCCGCTCGTTGCTACGCGGGCTCACGCATGCGCTCGTGCTCGCGTGGTCACCCGTCATGCCGTGATCACGTGACCAGGATCCTGGGTCCACGACACATTATACTCTGTTCTTCAATAATGAGAAATACTACATGTGTTTACAAAGCCGTGCGCGTCCTAACCTATCTTCACTGTTCAAAGTTTAACAAACCGTGCGCGTCATAACCTCTATATGGGGCATTCTTAGTGAAAATGACCTGTTTTTTCCCTCGTATTTTTTTTTTCCTTTTAGTATGTTGTAGGGCAATATAAAAAAACACTGTACAGAATTTTTTTGATTTTTTTCATCATTAGTTTGGTCACAGATAGCAAAATAGTGATTTTTCAAAAAGGACTTTTTTTTTCGGTTTTAAATTTTACAGTAAATTCTTGGATAAAAAACAAAAATTTTCCATATTTTTTCATGATGGGCAAGCCCATAGGTAAAGACCTAAAAGAATAATTAGATCTACGGTAATTATGCCGTCTGTGGCTTTTCCCAAATTTTGACTTTTTTATTTACCAAAAGCTGTATTTAGTCATAAATGTAAGTATATAGTAGAAAAAAGTTGGAAAAATGTCAATTCAAAGTCAATTTACCAGAAAAGTCGAAAAATTGAAGAAAAATCGTTGGAAATTTTTTTTTTTTAATGTAGTTTTTCTACTTTTTCCATAATATTCTTCAAATTGAAAACAAAACGCATTTGTGTGCAATGAAAATTCAGTGAATTATAGTTAAAAAGCTGAAATTAGGCAATAATCACTAAACTCGATATTTAATTAAATTAATAATCAATACATTAACTATAAATTTTCCACAAACACACAACAAAATACACATATACATATACATATTTATATACATATCATATTCTCATATATATTTTTATAGATACATATACATATTTCATTTCAATAGCGAATCAACAAAAGCATCGACTACTCAGATACAAGCTACAAGATCAAAAAAAAAAAAAAATGCGCAAACATGTAAAGAATATCGTGAGAAAAAAAATACAGGATATAAGAGTACAAAACATCAGTGCACAAAGATCTGATGAATGTCGTGAGAGAGAAAAATTAGAAGAAATTAAAAAACCTAAAACGCATAAGCAAAGATCTAAAGAATATCGTGACAAAAAAAAAAACAAAAACAAACTAATTAAAATACAGCTGAAAAATACTGACCATCTTCGACAAAGATCTAATGAATAAATTTAAAAACCTACAACTGATGCACAACAAACATTACACGATATAACAATAAAGAAACAAAACATTGAATTACAGCAGCAAAATACATACCATCTTCCAAGGTAACATATACATATATACATTATATGTAAATTCACATCATATGTAAATTATATGTATAATTCACATTATAAATATTTACATTTACCGCTTATTAATTTTATTTATTAAAGATTATCATCATTATTAGCTGATATATATTTATTAATATTTTTTAAATTATTTTATTTTATTGTTTTATTTTATGTTGATATTATAGCAACAACGAATTATTGTATATTCTGTTATTGACTTTTAAATAGACAACGGTAAGTTACCGTTGCCTATAATAAATACTTCCATTTATATAATTTCGCGTTTTCACCAATTACTCGAGATCTATCTCCTAATCGGCAAACGATCCCAAAAAATAATAACTTTTTAATGTTATACCGGATACCGAATAATCCAATTACGCGGTACCGGCATAACAGTTTGATGAATGCGTCTCCCCTCCTGCCACAGTAGGTCCCAAGAAGTGTTTAAAATGTTCCCGTCATTCCTTCTTGCTTACTTGTTTTTCTTTATTGGCTTTCTTTGGTTTGAACGGTTTGATTGCTGCTAACATTTCGTTTAAATTCCTGCTTTTTTCTACCATTCTCTATTTCTCTTCCCAGTATTCCCTATTCGTTTTCTTTATTAGGCTCTTTAATTCGCCCCGTGCCTTTTTCAGCTCTTCTTTTATAGTTTCTCTTTCTTCATGCCTCTTACATTTCAAATAGTTTTTTTTTTAGTTTTTGCCATACCATCCTCTTTTTTCACTAATTTCTTTGCATGATTTCCTGTACCCCTGTGCTTTTCTTTCGAGATCCTTGCACAGCCCCACAGCTTTGGCCGTGCTCCAAATTATCCCAACTAATCTGTCCCACCTGGCCTTCGTTTCGTCGGACCCCTGGTATTTCCACCCACTCTTTACAGAATGTTTCCTCGAAATCATTTTCTTGGTACACTTTCTACATCAGTTTTTTTGCGTATGCCCTCTCCTTCTCCTGGCCCAGTTCTTTGGTATATTTGTCGTTTGAAGTTTTTACCCAGACAAAGTGTAATAGAAAGATGGGTCGACTCCATCTTCAAAACGATTTTCATGTCTTTAATTATCGCCTCTTAATCCTCGCTGACAATCACATATACTATGACCAAAACTTCGGTATCCCCCACAAACGTCGAATTATTTTTTCTATCTCCTTGGCTTCTTCCAATCATAATAAGCACCACGTTTTGTTCACAAAAATTTAATAATTTTCTTCCTTCGTTGTTTTTTAACTTCTCCTCTGACTGTCTCGTATTTTCCTTTCGTTCATTCACTGCCTCTCTTAACAACACCTCTAAATTTCATTCCTCTTTTTCTCGCATAGAGGCGCTGTTTACATTATTCAGGGTATATTTTTAGACCAATATTATTAATACAATTTTCATGTCTTTACTACCGACGTGGTAATGTTTATGTTTCATCCGATGGTTACTTTTGACAGCGAAATCGTGAAAATAATATTTTATTTTGTGAATATCGTGTTGTAAAGTATACTTGGAAAAAGGTTAATGGAACGCTAAACGAATGATGTAGTGTCATACTGTATTTTTTAGATCTATACGTTCTCGGATATAAGTAATGGTGAATATTATATGGATATTTCTAGTAAACATGTGGACAACGTACGTCCGTAAGGTAATTCATGCTATTCGCAGTTTTTCAACGAAATTTAAGTTCTACATTCTTTAATGTAATGGTACATATTGGTACCATTCGCAGTATTGTAAGGGTGATTGCAAGACCCTATGCTCGGAATAAGTACTCTAAACAATAAGTTGTCTATAATTGGGTCTATACGAATATACATATTAAATATAGTTGTAACGATGCTCGTCCTCATACAAGTAGACAATTCGATTGAGAAGAATATATAGGTGACACCAGCGCAGTGGTTAGCGCTCTTACGCAGTACCTGAACAATCCGGGTTCGATTCCCGGTGATCACCATATATTTTTTCTCTTCGTTATTTCGGCAGACTATCGTCACTACCACTCTACGCACTTCCCCAAATTCTCCGTCAGGTCATCACAATAGTGTTAAATGAAATGAGTATAAAAAGCATTCCCTTTACCTTTCAATGGGTCCGAATAGATCGTCAATATTAACTAATACATACAAATTTATTTTAATGAAACGATGTATCGTGTTATATGGGTACGAGTACTGTGCCGTCGTGATGATTGTAGGATCCGGATGCAAGGACTTGCTAGTTTGGCCCTGTTCACAATATGCTTTATACTACAGAATTTCATTCGTCTTCTATACTGATTGTTAATTCAAACTAACTCATATTGTTATGGTTCGAGTTTTTTAATTGTAAATGTACTTATCGGTACCTGGTATTTCGGGGTAACGTTTTGGACCTGGCAATTACACTTCCAATGAAAAATGTGGCCTTCGTGTGGGATTCGTACGTGTAATAAATTTTTCTTTGCGTGAAGACGCGAGCAAAATGTACATGGAGGTTCAAAGCATATATGCATATATAATACCAGGTGGGCTGAAAAGTTCGTAGGCTGACACATAGATGGCGCTACTAGTATTAAATCCATATGATTTTTAGTTAGCCCTAACCTTCAAAAGACACGTGTATAAATTTGACAGCTGTCGCACTATTAGTTTGTGAGATATAGCATTTTGAGTGAAGCATATTTTGTTCGTTTGAAAAAATGGATAAAAAGGAATTTCGTGCGTTAATAAAGCATTGCTTTTTGGTGAAGAAAAATACTGTTGAAGTCAAGGCTTGGCTTAATAAACATTATTTGGACTCTGCACTAGGAAAATCAACCGCAAAAAATTTTTTTTAATAAATAATAATAATAATAATAATAATAATAATAAATATTTAAATATAAAAAAAATCGTTGTATCGCCCTCGAAGGCTATATTGAATAATAAAATCAAATTTTATCAAAAAAAAGATTTTTTCTATGTTAGCCTACGAACTTTTCAGCCCACCTTTAGCATCACAATTATAAAAGACGAACTCAGAGAAATTAATTGTAGATAGAATTTCAAATTTCTTGACTATATTTAAAACAAAATCTCCCGCATTTCTGAATTGTCAGATAATGACACATTCTTGGTTTTCCATGTATTGGTACAATATTCATTTCAACCGTAAGTCACAGAGGTCATCGCCGAAAAGGTGCTCGTTAAAACCAGTGACATCGCACCACGTGACACAGTGTTTCCAAACAAAGTCCCGTGCCTATAAACTTTTTCATCGTGTCGCGGCAGGATAGCAGACGGTAGTTAGTTATAGCGCCAGGCATAGAATAGGAACTGTCGAAAAAATGTTTGCTCTTGTTTTATTTGACGATGGCGTCTATTATATTTGCAAGGATACAAATACAATAAGTAACTAACTAACGAATACAATAAGTAATTAACTGTAAAATTATTTTTAAAATTTAAGCTTCCGTAATTTCTTTAATATTCTGCACGTTTGAAGAAAAATCATTCTTAAGAATTTCAAAGAATCTTAAAAAATCAACATTCAAATGAAAGGCTCTGGAAAATTTCAACTAAAGTTTTTATGTAATTAAATTTTTTCGAAAATAAGGAAATATTAATCGGAAACGTCAGGCTTTATTCGAATAGTCCCGATTTGCGATTACCGAATCACAATGTTGCGTGACAAAAAAATATGCATTTCAAATATTTTCAACAACGATCTATATTTATAGAATCGTAAAATCAGAAGATTTATACGTCTAAAAGTAATTCATAGCCTTATTCTATTCGATAGCAATTAATCGTTTGAATCTACTGAATTTTAACCATCATGCGGTGGACGCAGGGGAGCGACGCCCTGCATGCTTGTCTTCATACTCGGATCCTACAATGTAGCACCAGCAAAATCGTTTTGAAAGCTTAAACATATTTTATATAATTGAGTTCTTGGGAAATCAAATTATCATTTAAATAATTAATCTTCGGATATTCGACGCTTTATTGTACATTAAAAATTATCCGAAATATAAAAAAAATTACGCGTGTTGCATACCGCTCGCAACGCCGTAGTATATTACACTTAAAATCATAAACAGATTAAATTACGATTCAACCGGAAATTCCAAATCCTGTTCTTTCTTTTTTTCAAGTATCTTGATTTTCGGCGTTTCTATCATGAAACTCATTTTCTTTCCACGTGATTTTACAGCAAAGAAAAACGTACTTACTGACTAAAGAATAAATTGGAAAATAAAAAATGTACGAAGAAATCTTCCGAGTTAAGCGACGAGGACGAGAGCACTCCCGTATCTCGTGATCGCAGATCCGATGTATCAGTTGAGCAAAAAGAGATTACAGTACTGAAACAGCAAAAGGTCAGCGTTTTACATCATTGCGAAGACGAAGATCGCCTTTCAATGGCGACTGATCGCCACACCGATCCAACGGTTATTCATGTTTCTCTCAGCCAATCAACGACATTAAGTCACGATACAGGTTGCGTAAATCATTAAGATTTGCTGTAGCGCTAAGCTTCTTTTTTTGTCTTTATTCATGTGAACAAAATGTTTTATATGTTAACAGAAAACAACAACGAATGCACCACCCCGACGAATGATGATTTTGAGCGTAGCGAAGATGAGAAAATCTCTTCAACAGGTATTGATCGTCGAATCGATTTATTGATTAATTATATATCCACAAACTATTTAAATATTATTGTATGAAGTTTAGAAAAATTAACTACCAGGTGTACAAGTATGAAATGCGGATTTGAGATAACAGATGTTGCACGAATGCAGTTTATGCTATAAAGATTTGACACTGCGCCATTTTGTTGTGTCATCAACAAGTGTCAGACGCGCACGAGTGATAAATTGGAAAAGTGTGTGCATAGTGTTGTGTTCAATATGTCGAAATTTATACCGAACAAAGAGCATTCGCGGACAGCATTAATTTTTTGTTTTTATTTGAAGAAAACTTATGGTGAGTATGCTCCATCACAAGATACGTGTGAACGATGGTTTCGGCGTTTCAAGAGTGGTGACTTCGATGTTGCAGACAAGAAACGTGAAAAGCCGCCATAAAAATGCGAAGATGTGGAATTGCAAGCATTGTTGGACAAAGATGATTCGCAAATACAAAAACAACTCGCTGAGCAATTGGGTGTTAGTCAACAAGCTGTTTCCAATCGGCTACGAGAGATGGGAAAGATTCAGAAGACCGGTAGATGGGTACCACATGAGTACAAGAGACAGGCAAATGGAAAAACGTAAAAACACATGTGACGTTTTGCTCGCTCGGTACAAAAGGAAGTGGTTTTTGCATCGTATAGTTACAGGGGATGAAAAGTGGATTTATTTTGAGAATCCCAAGCGTAAAAAATCATGGGTAGACCCAGGCGCACCATCCACATCGACCGCAAGACCGAATCGCTTTGGCAGAAAGACGATGCTCTGTGTTTGGTGGGACCAGAGGGGCGTGGTCTATTATGAGCTGTTAAAACCTAGGGCAACGGTTAATACTAAACGTTACCAACAACAATTGACCGATTTGAACCGTTCGCTGCTTGAAAAAAGGCCAGAATACCGAAAGAGGCAACACAAAGTCATTTTTCTTCATGACAATGCTCCATCACATACGGCAAAACCGGTTCGCGACACGTTGGAAGGAGTTGGGAAGTTCTACCCCATGCGGCTTACTTACCAGACTTGGCTCCTTCCCATTACCACTTGTTTGCATCGATGGGTCTCGCACTTGCTGAGCAGCGCTTTGGTTCGTACGAAGATGTGAAAAAATGGCTCGACGAATGGTTCGCAGCAAAAGAGGATGAATTTTACTGGCGTGGTATTCACAAATTGCCCGAAAGATGGGAAAAATGTATAACAAGCGATGGAGCATACTTTGAATAAAGCACTTTTTATCATTCTTCCGAATTTAACATGTTTTTTTAGAAAAAATCCGCATTTCATACTTGTACACTTGGTAGATATGTAACGCTTTTAAAAAGGGACGCATAATTGTTGTATACTGAAACATTGAATTCAATTATATTCATTCGCAGAAAATAAAAAGAATAAAAAATAATCGCTCCATCGAATGGTGTTGGATAGAAATGTGATATTCAGCATAACAAACAAGACGAACTCTCTATTCAATAGTTACTGATCCTCAGTCCGACTTCACGTCAATCACAATTTTACCAAAGAATTGACTCTCTCATCTGTGCACCAGATAGGTATAAACCTTTTATTTATAATAAATCGAATTGCTTAAGAATGTTGAATAAGGAAAGGTAATGATTAAATGGTTAATGGTTACGGTAAATTTATTGATGACCATTGATTTTCGACCAGATGATATTGAGAGTCACTCAGTGAAACCGTTGAAACGTGGACCTACGATTATCAAAGATATATATTTTGGCATTGGGACTGAAAGTAGCGATCCCTCCCAACTATTGCTACCGAAGCCTTTGAATATCAAACCCAATCCTGGTATTGAGATTTTACAACATGATTCCTACTATAGCTCCGTTGACCGAAGCTTGAATCCATTTTATTAACAGTCTCCATAGATGAAGGTTTGACGGAAGATGGGCTTTATTTGATTTCAATAAACATTATTATGTGGTGTGAACTTTTTGATAAATCGTTCGATGTATACATTTATGTATAGACTTGTATAATGACGCTAATTGGGTCTGGGAAGATATGATACTGTCGGTATATAACACAAGTATTATTCCCTTGGATAAACAGAACACGAATCTTGCAAATATCGAGAGTGGTGGAATTCCGCATGATAAAAAAACATTTAATTGAAGTAGAGAATAGCAAGATTATATTGGTTTGTACGTCCAACATCAGTCAATAAGTTACGAATAGTACTTCTAATTGTTTTCAATTGAAAGAAGTCAACAACTTTTCTGAATCACTGATGACTAAAACGTTTTCTTTTTTTGTTAAATTTAAGATATTGTTGCAACGAAAAGGATTTCGTTCTCTAACATTCGCGAAGGTATATAAACCGGCAACTGACATACAGAAAATTCGATAGTGATTTGACCAGGGTACATTGCTTGCTCGATATTGAATTGTGATGTTTTCTTACAAATTCAGATGTCAAACACCTCAATACGGACGCTCCATTGCGATCGGAATTATCCGATACGGAAAATGACGGGAACAACGCTAATGAGTTCAACAGTGGATCTGAATATATACCTCCTGAGAATGAGTCGGGTAACAGCTCGCACGGAGAAAATGATAACGTTGAGCGAAACAAGGCCGCTGAGAAATCGAGTAGAGACTCTATTCAATCTGGCAACGCATCTATGGATTTGAACGCATCACTCGTGGTCAACATCGCTGATCACAGCGAACCGGACGATAATGACATGTTTGTTAAAACAGTAGAATCTGGCATTAAGAAAGACTTTTGTATATACTGTAAAAAGGACCAAGGAAAGTTAAGCCGACATGTTATTAGATTGCATAAAACCGAGGAAGATGTTGCAAAATTCTTAAGTTTCGAAAAAAGATCGGATGAACGGAAAAAAATAATGAGTATGATTCGTAAAAAACGGGCAGTTTTATTTCAACACGAACAGAGTGGTGAACACGGGTGAGCGTAAAATGACTACACGACCAAATGCTAAATACGGAAAAGTTGCCACTGATTTGACCACATGCCTTGCATGTTTAGCAGACTATGCCAAGAGGTCACTGCGGCATCACCACCGAAGATGCGCGAACCGAAATTGATCGGTCGGATTCATCCGCGAGCCAATGATATTCTCCGAAAGCGAGTTTTCCCGACAATGCAAGAGGATGATATTGCCAAACACATCCGATACGATGAGCTCGTTATTTTTTTTTTGGAAATAAGCAGTGTCATAAATATAAAGACCCACATTTTTTCGACATGATAAGGCAAAAATTGCTGCAAATTGGTCGGTTCCTTCTCGAGGTCAGATCTCACGATAATGAGATTCATGACTTTTACAGTGTCTTTTATCCAAAAAGGTAAGCTGCCACAATAGCTGTAGTACAATCTTTGGCTGGTTTAAATGAGTCAGGAACGGGCTTCAAGACACATTCACTTGCCACATCACTGGGTACTCTTCTCAAGCAGGCTGGAAAGTTATGCGTTTCGATCTAGATCAAGCAGCAGAATAAAGAAAAACAGACATGCGCAGAATATTTTTTGAAACTTCTGACAGAGTTTAATTCTACTAGCATTGCGCGAACGGCTCTGGAAACTCAAGCGCACAAAAAAAGACAGTCAAAACTAATATTGCCACCAAAGTCCGATATTCAAAAACTTCAAGTGTACCTCAGAAATGGTGTAAAAAATGATTATGCCCTATTGCAAAAAAGTTTATGCAAAGGATTTGGAATGAGTTATCTGCATTTGTTTTTATCTCTATTCAACTCCTTAACCGAAGCCGGACGGGTGAAATAGAGAGAATCTTCCTCCAAGACTTTAAAAGTTATCAAAAAAATTGATGTAAGTACGATCGGCGATGCGTATACCAAATTTTCAGTTGAAGAGAAGCAGGCAGCTCTCTCAGAGAAAGGTTCAAGAAGTGTTGGATACTAATTCAGGAGTCTTTAACCGCAATATAGCAACAATAAAGACGTGGATCAGCAACCATATAAAAAGAATGAAATAACCGAAATAGCCATAAAAGTATAGACGTAAACTACAGGGTGCGCCATCTCAATCTGGTCGATGGAAGTATTGAATAACTTAGAGAATTTTCAACAGATTTCACAAAGTAGTATTTTTTTATTAAATTTGATTCATTACAATTTATTTTGATTAGTTTCTGTTTGAGAAATCCGTCTGATGGTGTTGTTTGACAGATCTTGAACCTGTGAATATATTGGAAAGAAGATGAGTCTTCACTCACGACAGGGTGAAATAAAACCAGACGCATAGATGGAAAACAGAGAAAGTGGTTTATTCTACGTTCCATAATATGAACAAAATATCACAAAATTACAAATAAATATAAATTGAATTTTGACTATAAAACTTGAGCAGCACACAATGTGATAACACATTTTAAAACCAGTTATTTTAAATATGAAAAGAAACACAAAATATACTAAATTTAGAAAAATATAAAATAATGAAAATAAATACACCAAAAATTTGAGAATTCAGAAACTGAATTTAATTAGGTGAGCTGAATTTAATGATATGAGCTGAGAACCAGCACACAATTATATTAATTGTGTGCTGTATGTACTGAGAGTGATGTGCGCACCGCAGTCAGCGCTGCGGAGCATACAACGCAGTGAGATGTATGAGTGCGTAGACAAATTTACTGCCTGTCAGCAAATACTCAATGTGATGGTGAAATAGAATTTAAAGAGGGTGTGTGCTAGCACATGCAATTCTGACAATTACTTGGAATTCTATTATGACAGGCTGTGATGCGGTCTTCTGCAGAGCACAGAAGTGTGAGCTTGAGGATGCACAAATGATTGGACTGAATTCACAACACTCTCCCAGCAAGTTTAATTGGGGGAAAGTGCAGTGAATTGCTAAAAACACACACAATTATATTAATCGAGCATGCTAATAATTGAGTGAAAACGTGGTGCAGCCCGCGCTGCAGAGCACGCCACAGTGTGAGACCTTTATGAGGATGTACCGATGTGTAGTTCACTCCTCACCGTCATTGAATTACGTTAAATTGTAACGGTGTACTCTTACCTGAGTTTTGAGTCCTGGTGAGCATGATGAGCGCGTCCTGAGCGAAAAGCCAACGAGAAAAGTCGAAGATGATGGTGCGCCGTTCCTCGATGTCGTCGCAAAAGTCACTGAATTTTCAATATGGCTGCGGAATATGAAATTAACGTTGAGCGCTGAAGTCAGTTGAGCGAGATAGCCGGTGAGCGAAACCGAAGTCAAGCGAGAGAGACATCCTCTCGCTCGACGCGGCGTGCTAACGAGGCACATCCTCGGCTTCGCGAAGCCCTGCCTCGGCTATCTTCGGCTCAACCGAACGACGTGTGCTTGAGCACAGCAACAGGTCGACGCACGGCGAATATCGATCGCCGTGCGCCAGCTGATTATCCAACAGTTTCCAAAAACCACATCGATCAAATGTCCGCCTTTATTACTGAGACAAAAATGAGCTCTTTTTTCGGCATTTTCCATTGTATTTGCCAGCGTCTCGGGCGATATCGCTGCGATTTCGGCTCGAATGTTGTTTTTTAGCTCCTCTATGGTCTTCGGCTTGTTGGCATAGACTTTACTTTTCAAAAATCCCCGCAAGAAGAAGTCCGGTGCAGTCAAATCCGGCGATCTTGGTGGCCAGTCAATATCACCTTTCTTTGATATCACACGTCGTGGGAACTTCCGACGCAAATAGTCCATTGTTGAGCGCGCAGTGTGACATGTCGCACCATCTTGTTGGAACCAAAATTCCTTAAGACCTTTTTCACGCATTTGTGGTAAAACAAAGTGTGCCAACATCCACCGATATAGATCCCCATTGACAGTTTCACCAGCTCTGAAGAAAAATGGTCCAATGGTGGTTTTTGAGCAAACACCGGCCCAAACTGTCACTTTCTCATCGTGCAATGGAGTTTCGTGAATAATATGAGGATTATCGGTGCCCCACATGCGACAGTTTTGTTTGTTGACAGCGCCAGAGAGGGTGAAATGAGCCTCGTCGGTCATCAGAATTCGCTCCCAAAAATCCGGCTCAGCTTCCTTCATTCGACTAACGTTATTAGCGTAAGCCAAGCGTCGCGGCTTGTCAGTTTCCAATAATCTTTGAGTCAACTGCACTTTGTACGGAAACATGTGAAGATCTTGCTTTAAAATCCTTCTCAAAGTGGTTCCACTGATGTTTAATTGCTGAGACCGGCGGCGGTATGAGACATCTGGATTTTCTGCAACACTCTGTCGAACAGCTTCGATATTTTCATTTGAACGACCTGGACGCGGTTGAGCTTGATGTTGGAGATTCGCTACAGACCCGTGCTCCATGAAATTTGGAGCTAAATGACGGATAGTGTCGCCTTTGGGCGCAGAACGTCTGCGATATTTTTTACGATACGCACGCTGAGTTGACACAACTGAACGATTATTTTCAATGTAAAGCGAAACTATTTCGGCGCGTTCTTTCGGCGTATAGCGATACATGGTTGAAATTGTACTGAAATAACCTATACGAAACGTGTTGTACGACGCTGGTCGGTTAAAATCTGTCAGAGTTATTCAATACTTCCATCGACCAGATTGAGATGGCGCACCCTGTACCTTTACTGTTTACAAAATGAAATACCGTATATTGTGATTTTCTTCTTGCTATATCTGAAAAAAGTGGATACTGATAAAAAAAAGCAGATTGTAGTCACATAATTTATGTACCCGTATTAGGGTGGTCGTTAGAAATGAAATTTTTTCAGGCGCCCCCTAAAAAGTTTCAGTTTCATGTAAAAACGTGACGGAAATTTTTTTTTCGTGAAAAGATGAAAATAACACGTGCCGCAAGATGATCAAAGTTGATTTTTTTTACGAATCCGCAGTTTTTCGGAAATATCTCGCGATATATGCAAATTTGGCGAAAAATCCACATGTATGAATTTATGGGGAATTTAATTTTCTAAAAAAAATGTCATCCATTTTTTTCAAAAATGTGTATTTAAAAAGATATTCCATATAATCTTTCGTGAACTTTACCTGGTGAATATTTTAAGGATTAGAAATGTCAAAAATATTATGACTGGAATCTGTCTTAAGTTGTACCAATTGCACGCGACTTACGTGGGGTGCCGTACCTATTAGAAAGATATAATTCGGAAAAAGTCAATTTATTTTATTATTTATAACAATTTTATATTTAATATACTGACCGATGTACCACAGGCCAGGTACGTGATAAATAGTTTTAGCTCAAAAACCTGACCACGAGCCTCACACGTGGTTGTATGCGAAAGGGTTAAGGATGTACCACAATGTTTAAATGCCACAACTAACTAAATGGGTATATACGTCCAAGATAATTAATCATATCAACTGGTTGGGTCAACTAATTAATTATCCGCTCGTGAATAGCCCAAACTCCCTTCGTACAGAGTCAGATTTGTTTCATAATTTTCCTTTATATCATAATACTTCAGCAATCAATTGATGAAATGCTCTGTAATGTACGCAAATTGTATGTCAAGTTCATCCTTACTTTTTATTCGATGAGGCCGACAGATGTGATAACTGGAAGCGTCTCTGCAGTATCTCGGGAAAAGAAATGTTTTTTTACGGGTGATTCTGAAAACCAATGCCTTTGCTTGACTTTATGTACCTGCATATATCTCCCGTGGATTGTGCAATAAAAGTCATGGCAGAACAGCGATTGCAATAACCTTGAATCTGAAAAACCGTGAGCACTGAGTGCACACGACAGATACCGAGTCAAGGCTGACCATATAAGAGCATTTTTACGCTTTACTCGATTCCTGTGTCTGTTGTAGATCTTCGAATATTTACGAATCCCGTCCAAATAACTCTTATTCATATACACCACATCTCTGAGTTGTCTACAGCACCAGCTAAGAGAATCGCGCGAAGCAGTGTCTCCGACTGGCTTCAGAGATGCGAACTATTAACGATCACCGATTATTCTCGAGTCCAGACAACATATGGGAACGAAGGACTATGGTGAAGTTTAATCACTATTCGCAATTACGCAAAACAACCGAATGTTTTCAATATTTTTTTGTTGTTATTTCATACATTTTGTTCAAGCATAGTTTTCCTCAATTTTTTTCAAGAACAAATAACCAATAATAAAAATTAAATTTTTGTCACGAATTAACGTCCATAAAAAAAATCGTCTTAAAAATTTTCATCAGTAAATTTAAGCGATACAAAACGTTTAAATGAAGTGGTTTTGCAGAAACATTGTTACGCGATTAAATAATCATATTCTGTATGCGGGACAATACATATACCAATAAATGTGCACAACTTAAGAGACCAAGGGTAATAAAAAAAGGGTAAAAAAATACTCAACTGTATGTAATCCATGTGACCGACATATACATAAAAGTCGTTGGGAACAGCAGCAGCCGACGAGCTCCTCAATCAGCCATTTCTCCCGGCGCAAATCGTTCTTATTCCCGCTGTAATCTAAGATCTTGATATGTCGTATACCTACTGGTACCTCCCTCGAGAGCGCGTCCGATCAGTCAGCGGTTACTATAATCAAACCCGACCTATCCAATCTCCTATTATTTGACGAACCCAGCTATTCGACCGACTCTCTATATCTCTATATGCCTTTATCATCTATATATCTCGGAATTCAACAGGACACTGCCCGAAATTCTCAATAACCAACATGGACAATCTGTTATGAACAATCTTTATCACTGCATCGGTAATAGACACTCCAATGTTCTAAGTTATAGCGCATTATTGGTAAAGGTACAGAGAAGTCGAGCAAAGCACAATTAAATTGGTGAACTGCATAGAAAAATAGGTGCTGGCTACACTGAAGCAAGCAAAGGGCACGATATGCGAACACACGCTGCTCACGATATATATCCGCAAATCGAGCACATAATACATACCAGGTGTGCAAGTATGAAATGCGGATTTCACACAACAGATGGCGGACGAACGCAGTTTGTGCTATAAAGATTTGACACTGCGCCATTTTGTTATCATCAACAAGTCGCGCACGAGTTATAAATTGGAAAAGTGTGTGCATAGTGTTCTGCTGTTGTGTTCAATATGTCGAAATTTATACCAAACAAAGAGCATTCGCGGACAGCATTAATTTTTTGTTTTCATTTGAAGAAAACTGCTGCTGAATCATACCGATTACTTCGAGAAGCTTATGGTGAATATGCGCCATCGCAAGATACGTGTGAACGATGATTTCAAAAACAACTCGCCGAGCAATTGGGCGTTAGTCAACAAGCTGTTTCCAATCGGCTACGAGAGATGGGAAAGATTCAGAAGACCGGTAGATGGGCACCACATGAGTTAAACGACAGGCAAATGGAAAAGCGCAAAAACACATGTGACATTTTGCTTGCTCCGTACAAAAGGGAGTGGTTTTTGCATCGTACAGTTACAGGGGATTAAAAGTAGATTTATTTTGAGAATACCGAGCGTAAAAAATCATGGGTAGACTCAGGCGCACCATCCACATCGACCGCAAGACCGAATCGCTTTGGCAGAAAGACGATGCTCTGTGTTTGGTGGGACCAGAGAGGCGTGGTCTATTATGAGCTGTTAAAACCTGGGGAAACGGTCAATACTACGCGTTACCAACAACAATTGACCGATTTGAACCGGTCGTTGCTTGAAAAAAGGCCAGAATACCGAAAGAGGCAACACAGTCATTTTTCTTCATGACAATGCTCCATCACATACGGCAAAACCGGTTCGCGACACGTTGGAAGCACTCAGCTGGGAAGTTCTACCCCATGCAGCTTACTCACCAGACTTAATTGGCTACTTCCGATTACCACTTGTTTGCATCGATGGGTACGCACTTGCTGAGCAGCGCTTTGGTTCGTACGAAAATGTGAAAAATGTCTCGATGAATGGTTCGCAGCAAAAGGGGAAGATTTTTACTGGCGTGGTATTTGCAAATTGCCCGAAAGATGGAAAAAATGTATAACAAGCGATGGAGCATATTTTGAATAAAGCACTTTTTATCATTCTTCCGAATTTAACATATTTTTTTAGAAAAAAAAATTCGCATTTCATACTTGTACACCTGGTATGTGTGTAGAGCAAACGGAAAAAGCACAAATGACGTTTACATACGCGACCACGTACAGTAGGACATCACGCAATGTTGCCATGCATTAACTCGACAGCACTGATCTCTCTAAACTAAGATTATTATTATAGTTCATAAAATATATTAAGCTGTCAACGCATAAAAACAAATAGTGCGGAAGGTACGATAAAAATATCGAAAAAATGGAACAGACAATAGTAAAATGGATAACCGCGAAAAAAAAATTAATATTTGAATTTTTTTTTGAACTTTGGGTTATACCTATTCATTCCTAGTTTTTTAGAAGTTAAACAAAATTTTAGTAATTCAGAAATATAAAAAATTTAAGTGCTCTAAAACAAATTTTTTCCCATATTTTTAACAAAAAGTCAACCCATTAACAAGAAAAAACTCTGTCGTTGATATATCTAATTTTATATTAATTGCTCAAGTCATTTACGACTTACACAAATCTTTTATTTCTGCAGTCTCGACGATCGTGATTGGAAAAAATGCAATGTTCTATAAAATTCGAACTTTTCTACCCAGCTTCTCAACAAGGAAAATCTAGCATCGCTGAATATTAGTGCGTATTTATAGGAAATTTCAATTGAAACAAGTTGTAATGTATCGAAATGTGACATCGCTGCTCGTCAGAGCGCAAACGTTAATCGTATAGATTTGGCACCTCTGCCTAAACGCGAACAGTAAGCTCGGAGCGTCTTATCCGAGCGTCAGTCGTAACTTAGCTGTTGCTTGTATCAGTCCAGTATTACTTACATGGAAATAAAGACTCGTTATTGTTCATCATTTATATTTATTCCCAAACTGATATTCGTCCCCACGACTCACTACATTACACAAGTTTATGGGAATTAGCTAGCGATAACGTCCATTTTTCGAAATATTCAAAATCCTGTAAATTTCGAACCTCTTTATTGATTTCAACCGAATTTTATACCAGACAGAATTTTATCTGAGAACGTCAGTGCAATTATAAAGAACTATGTAGCCTGGTAGCTAAATATTGACGACTGTGAGTGTTTACACAGAGTTTTTCGAAAAATCAAATTATCATAACATTTGAAACTGTGCACCAAATTTTGTGATAATTATACCAAACAAAGGCATGCCTCTGGTTTACTTATGTGACAATTTTAAACTCGATGGCTTAAACCATCGAAGTTCAGGAATATTAAAAAAATTTAAGTTTTTTGCGAAATTTACCAATATTCGAGGTGTTCCATGGTAATAGGTTATGTATATCATCGACCTGTATCTCTCGGCACGGGTACACCTTCCGGAACCCGTGGAATATCATTATCCAAGAAATGCGATGACAGCCCGCAAGATTGATTTTAGCTTCTATTGATCGTTAGGGCCCTACGAATCTTTTACGGTAGTCCTTTCATGAGAATTAATATTTTATGGGTATCTTAATTTGCTACATATTGGGTGTACGGTAATACGGGGCATGTGTACGAAAAAATAGATAAGCTTTCGGCACTTTATGAGAAATAAGTGATAATGCTACTTTAGTGCTACTTCCAAATTTCAGTAGAAATTAGTACATGATTCAATTCGCTTGAATGATGTACGACAGATATGAAATATGTAAAATGAATAAATTGTTACTAAAACAAAACAATTATTTTTCCATGATAAAAACTGTTCGAAAAATTCTGGTAAAAAATCAGCATCTTTATATCTGTCGAAAGTGCCTAATAAAGAATTTTTGTTTAAACCTACGATTCTTGTAAATGGTGAAAACATAAACTGTTATTAATAATTCTAGACAATTTTTTTCAAAATCTGAACATGAATATGAAAAAAAAAATATTACATATTTTTCAGTCTCATTGTGTATTTAAATAAAAGTAAAAATATATAAACAATTATTAACCCTTTGCAGACCGAGCGCTCTTCACCGCTTTGTTCTAGCAGGTCCATGCTGAATTTGCAAGTGCATACCAGCTAACATGCGATGTCGAACCACACTCGACATAGGACCGCAAAGGGTTAAAAATCAATTGGAATTATTGAAAATTTTGAAAATTAGTAGATTCTCTGATAGTAGAGTTGTACTGATTACCTGTATTTTTCAGATTTTTATGCCTTATAAATAAAGCGAGATGTTACGTCAGGATACTTAGAATGGTCTAAATGTCGAGAAATATAGTTTACAAAAAAGTCGGGATGTCTGTGCACACGAGCGTGTGTGTTGTGTATAACATGATTAGAAAATTGAAACTTCCACATCTCAAGAACAGTTTTATCAATTGAGCTGAAAATTGACGAGGAGAGCAGTTACACTTCTTTGTTACAATTGACGCAATCAATTAAAACATCTATTCGAATTTTATAAAATTATTCACTTTTCCAAAAAAGTATGTGTGCAGTCTGGCTGCTGCAATTTTTACCTATTGAGGTAGATATCGGTATTGAATATGAGCTGAATATATAAAGAAGTTCGGATTTTATAGGATTTTCAACTTTTCGAGAAACGACGTTGACTCTCTAATTACATTAACTTTGAACATATGAACTAATATTTAGTGGTGTTACGTATTCAATTTGGTGAAAATCGACAGAAGGATTACGATTCAATAGCAATTAATTTTTTAAAAGTTTTAACTGCTTCTATTTTTGAAACATTTGACAAAACAAGCTAATACTTCAGACACATAACATTCGGGGATATTTGGTACCAAATTTAATGAAAATTAACAGAGATGTTTAGATTTTTTAGAACACAGAATTACTTTAAAGGAGACAAATCAGCACATGGCTTCCTCATTATTTTCCATTTTTCCTTCCTTTTCCTTTTCCAATTTTGGCTTCCTCATAGAGGATCAACATACTTTCTTATGGAGGTGGCTTTGTGAAAATAGGAAAATAATGAGGAAGCAATGTGCAAGGTTCAACTTTGGTACTTTTTTCAACATTTGAAGGGACAGTTGTTCCATACTGTCTGCAACCTTGAGTTCTTAAGAAGTTGGGAACGTCACCAAAAAATGCGATCACATAATCCTGTATCCTCAACCGATTGTCGACACCACATTCTAGACTGAATAATGTTTGAAGCCAATCCATTTCCGTAGAACATTTTAGCCCGATAGCTAGAAACTTTGGAAAAATAGAGCGGGTATACACATTTTTCCAAACATTAAAAATCTAATAATATCTGAACAGGTGTTTTAATTATTGCAACAATTGTAACAAACGCAAGGGTGTAATTGCTCTACTCGCCGGTTAAATTTCACACACGAGTGTCCGCCCCCCACATACCCACACATATTTCTGATGAACACGTGAACAAAAAAAAAACGAAAAAAATGTTTGTAAAAACAAAGCTTCATCTGAGGTAGCGAAAAATTCAAGTTAATAGTCATTAAAATGCTGAAGACGATTCAATGTTAAGAATATTCTTGATGTATGTAAAAAGCAATTGTATTACACATTTAGGCGATACGAATCATTGACATCGAGTTACGAATAATTTATATGCATGCTTACGACGCTGTACTACGCGAAACATGTAGGCCATTATTATACCGGTATTATGTCGAGTGTTTAGTAGTAGAATTCGGTATCAACTTACGCTGACAAGTGGGCATACGTAAGACGCTCTAAAGATACAAGCACGTCGAAGAAACGCTAAACCGTTCAAAGGTCGTTGATCCGTTTGTTTATCACAGAAGAAAATAATAAGCAATCGATTCCGCTCAATAAGGACACCTGTACCTGACGCTACCAGCTGCTACTTACTGCAATTAAATCTCCAATTGATACTTTGAGAGATTCATGTCATCTGATCAGTAACGACGAGAAGCTACTGGTAACTAGAGAATCGCGACAAGCCGCATGACGCGACGAGCCGCATTCGTCTCATCAGACTTCCAATCGCCTCCCCTCTACATTTGTCGTGACTGAGCAAAACGAAGGCGCAACATTATTTCCACTATTCCACTACTGACGCATAATCCTCCGTTTGCGGTGTGAACTCATACTGCGTAATTTAAACTCAAGTAATCCCCTTTCATGAGTATCGCGAATAATTGTCTGAATTTTTAATATGTTACAGTGTATATCCGCCAAAAACGCAATGTGTATAAAGTGGAGACAAGAACATTTATGTAAGCTATATATTAGACCAAAAAATAAATAAATTTTTTAACTCAATATTTTTTTCTATATTTATGCTAAATATAAACAATACAAAAATAAATAACGTGTGTAATATTTAAACAATATGTGAAAAAGTATGTATTATATCCTGTTGATTCTGAATGTCAAATATTAAAGTTTCATAAGATATGAATCAAAAGACACAATGAAACGCCAGGGATGTTGCAGTTAATCTATCAATATCCTATCCCAGTTACAGAAATAACTGATTCAAAAATATTATAACATTATAATATATGAAAACTTCATTTAAAGAACAGGAAAATAACTCATATTTTCCCTTTCCATCCTTTACTGCCAAATTCTATTAAATAAGATTTTCAGTCATTTATTCAAAACATTCCCTTATGTATTCACTGTCAATTTTAAGTTTTGGTAACCAATGGTTAAATATTGCTCAGAATAATATAGTAGCACAGCTGAGTTTTACATACAGATTTAGTCACAGCAATGAAATTTATCATTACTAGAATTTTTGTAGTCAAACAACTAGAATGGAATGTTGATAGCCAAAATACAATATACAACAGACTTGCTTATTTGTTTTACATTTACAGATAGTTTCTTAATCAAATAGTTTTTTTTATTCAAAGATATATTCTACAATATCCTAGTTTGTCAAAATTTCCTTGTCTGTGGCTATAATTCTATGTAGGTAAAACTGAGGCTCACAACAATTTTTTTCTGAGTAGGCTTAAACAACTTTGATATGTCAATGAAAATGAAATGTTTCTACAGTGACAGCTGTAAGTACAGTATATAATAATATATGTAGATGTCAAATAAGTATACCTGGATGGTTGCGCATGGCCAAAATCCTCTCCAGGTGCTGATACAGCTGAATACAATTTGTAAACTTCCAAATCATCATAAGCAGCACTATCAGAGTCAGGAAATGGCACTTGTCATGCATAGTTGTAAGAAAAACATATTCTTAGTGGTAAAATCCACCTGCTGCTGATTCTGATGTTGTAAAGAAATAGTTGCTGCCATGCGTAGCTATAAGGAAAGTATACTTACCTGAATCTTAAAAACATATGATTCTTTTTCTCATATAATTACGTCAAATTATGATGCATTATTTTATTTATGGTATGTTAAGTATCATAATAAAGATGATAAAGATAAATAAACAGTTAAAAATTAATTTATTTGTCAAATAGATCCAGAAACACAAACTTTATTATGAACATTTAGAGGTTAAGCAAACATAACAGATTATGAAATAAAACCTAGTCAAAGTAACCACCACCAAAAATAACCAAAATTTTCAGCATTAAGTAAACAGAATTAGAAGAAAAAGTGTGCGTGGAGTCCACACACGACAGAAGTAAAACTTCTTGCTAAATCGTTGTAAATAGAGATAAATTATTAGTATTATTTTATTCAAGAAAAAATAATAATTGGTAATAGCAAAGATGCGGGTATGATATGAAATGAAAAACCAATTCAAGACTAATGTTTTCAAATATATTTTACAATAAATTCGTTATTCAATTTGACAAAGTCATGAATCAATTATGGTATCAATCAATAGAGTTTTATTTGTATAACTTTTACAAAGTTTTTTTACAAAGCTTATACTTCGCCTGCCGTTATTTACATTTCTTTTAATCTCCCACTTTTCGTCCATTTCCTTATATCTATTATCCTTACATCTAATTCTACTCTCGCTAAAACTGCCCACTTATTCCTCCACTCTCACTTTCCTTAATTCTACACTCCTTTTCTTCCACACTTCCTCAATTTCCCTGATATATGCACATATTTCTTTTTGCATTCTTCCCCCTAACATATTTATCACCTCTCCGCAGATCGCTATCTCGTATATCCCTCCATCCACACTTCCACACTTTTTCCTGTTTTATCCGTCACCAGCTCTCTGATTTTCTTACACATTAGTATGTGCTCAAACGTCTCAACTTGCTCGGCACATATTCTGCACATCCAATCATACTCTTCTTTCTTACCCGCTCTCCCTATATTCCCGCATCTTATTCTAGCCCATACCTCTTTGTCCCTGCCCTTTACATTTTCCTCAGACCAATACTTCCACGGCATGTTCTCATTCTCCACAATAAATTTATACTTAACATTGTACGTTGATGTCTTTACCTTCTCCTCCTCCTTCTTCAACGTCTCATTCTTAAGGTTTTCTAATCCTATCTTTATTCTTGCTTCAATTTCTCTCACCTCCCTTCTTTCCCAAATCATCCCTATTACATCTTGTATGCCCATATTTTTTAATACAGTCTCTAGGTCCCTCCCCCACTGTGTCGGCATACTATTTACAATCGCCCTTACTTCCTCCATCAGGCATACTTTTGTCCATCTCTTTTCATTCATTCCCAATATCTCCACCATATATCTTAGTGCTCTTTCCCTTATCAGGTATTTCATTGTAGGCACACCCAGCTCTCTTCTCCATATATAATTTGGTGTGTTTCTTTTTACCCCTAACGCCATCTTACAATATCTACTCTGAATTCTTTCAAAGATGCTTATTTCACCCACTCCCCAAATTTCCACCCCGTACATAGCTCCCGCCCTTACTATAGAGCTCAACAAATAAAGCCTCTCCTCCATTAAATCTCTTCCTGCTCTCCGCCACACACCCCATACTGCATTCATTGCCCTTTGCGCCTTTCCTGCAGTCTTTTTCCCGGGCATCTAATTAGAATTTTTACACGTAAACCAATATCCCAAGTATTTAAAATTGTTTACTATCTGCACCTCTTCTCCTTTAAATTTCCAATTCTCTTCTTTCTTAATCTTTCCTCCATTTCTAAATATCATTACTTTTGTTTTTTTTTTGCATTTACTTCCATCATATTTTCCTCTGCCCAGGTTTCTAAGTCATTTAGAATACTTTTTAACCCACTTGTCGTCTCTGCAATTGCCGCCACATCATCTGCATATTTTATTGCAAAGACTTTTTCCATTCCTATTACAACTCCACCTTCATTTTTCCTTTCCCACATATCTTCCAAATCATCTAAATATAAATTAAACAACACAGCGCTCAACGCACATCCCTGCCTTACCCCTCTCTTTGTTCTAAAGTTATCCGAAATTTTTCCTCCTGCTTGCACCTCCGCTCTTGTTTCCTTATATATTCCCTTTATCATTTCCAACATTCTACCCCCGATTCCTTTTTGTTTTAGTTTCGTAATCATTCTTTCTCTGTTTACCCTATCAAAAGCAGCCTTAAAATCTATAAACGCCACATATAGTCTTCCACCTTTCCCCTTCAATTTCTTATTTATCACAGCATTTAACGTAAATATTTGGTCCCTCGTACCTCTTCCTCTCCTAAAACCAGCCTGACTTTCCTTCAATTTACCATTCTTTTCAATCCACTTACTCAATCTTATCGTCATCATTTTTGTCATAACTTTATATCCCACATTCAATAGTGATACCCTCCTATAATTTTCCGCTTTTTCCCTATCCCCCTCATTGTAAATTGGCACGATCCTTGCCGTTTCCCATTCTTTTGCTACAATTCCTTCCCTCCAAATACTATTCATCGCCTCTCTTAGTTCTTTCCTCCGTTCTTTCGGTATCTCCTTTACAAATTTTACTATAATTCCATCCTCCCCAGCAGCTTTTCTCTCTTTCATGTCTCTCAATGCTGCCTCCAATTCTGTTATTGTAAACTCCTCATAAAATTCTTTTTCTGTCCCCCAATTTTCTTTATTAACATCCAGCCCCCCTTTATCCCAAACCTCTTTGTTTTCAGTCCCCTCTCTCCCCTGCTTCTTCTCTCCGTTCAGCAATTTCTCAAAATGCTCTTTCCATCCCTTCTTCGATATCTTTTCTCCAAATGTTCGTCTGCGCTTGTTAATAAAATTACTAATGGCCTTCTACCATTTAGACATATTTTTGGCTTTTCCTACTTGTTCCCAAATACCATATCTCCATTTTTCTTTAGCCTCTTTTATCGTTAACTTCATTTTTCTTCTTTCTGTTACTAGTTCTCTCTTCATCTCCGCTTTTCTATACTTCGTAAATGCTTTCAATTTTTTCCAAACTTCCTCTCTTTGCTTTTTACAATCATCGTTGAACCATCTTGGTAATCTTCTCACCCTCTTACTCTTTCCGTATGTTTTCAACATCTCCACTTTTTTCGCCGCTTTTAATATATTTTTCTTTAACCCCTCCCACCTCTCTTTGCCTTCTTCAATGCTTACATCCTTTTGCAATTCGCTAATATATTCCTCACCTTTTTCTTAATTCCATATAAGTTTTTCCATTTTACACTCCTCATCCTCACCCCCTTCTACACATTCCTGCGCTTCCGTTTCCTTTCCCCATGTAGCATAGTATATGCAAGTTTGAATGCCGGAACTGTGGAGAGGGGGCATCTTCTCTACTATCGTTGCGCCACCTGTAAGCGACGCAGAGCCCGAGCGTTGGTTTTTCAGCCATCTTCGTCCTGGCTACCGATCGTGCACATGTCTTAATAACTTCGAGTCTCAATATAATAAAACCATCAGTTGTTAATGTTACTAATAATAAATAGGTCTCATTTATTGATCCTAGAAACATTACAGTGGCGACGAGGATAAAAGTGATATCGAGTAATAAAGGATTGCTCGTATATTTTTCGATTGTGTAAGGCGTGCGGGACAATGAGTGAGACTGAGAAATTGCAAAAGGAACTGAGGGAGCTTGAGAAAGCCAAGGCTGAATTGGCGGAGAAGACAAAACAGCTGACTGCAAACCGAAATCAGTTAGCGATGGATATGCAGGCACTCGCCGCGCAAAGGGCGCATGTACAAACAGGCGGTGGAGCACAGGGATCGCATAGTGCGGTTCAACAAATAGTTACGGCAAGGATTGGGGATTTGAAGGAATTCAACATCCAAGACGATTGGGCGCTATGGAAAGAAAGGTTGGAGCAATTTTTTTTTTGTTAATGATATACTGGAAACAAAAAAAGTGGCACTTTTAATAACCTTACTAGGTAGTGAAGGTTATGCACTACTACGTAGCTTGTGCACGCCGATTGTTCCTTCAACCAAATCTTTTGACCAGCTAACAGAGCTGATGAGTAACCATTTGCAACCAAAGCCAAGCATAATAACGGAGCGGTTCAAATTTAAAGAATGCCGCCAAAAGGAGGGCGAAGATAGTAAATCGTTTTTGACAAATCTCAAGAGGCTTTCTACGTATTGTGAATTTGGTATTAATCTTGACAACCATCTTAGAGACCAATTTGTCTGGGGCCTGCGCAATGTGTCGATCCAAAAGCGTTTGCTCGGGGAGCAGGATTTATCATACCAGCGAGCGATAGAGTTGACTCACTCATTAGAGTCTGCATCGAGGGACGTTGCCGAAATCGGAGCATCGCAGAGGAGTCAAGCAGAATCGATCAACTTCATGGGATCGAAAAACCAGACTCGACCGTCCAAGAACCAAGGAGTCGACAACAAGAATCGTCGCTGTTTTTGCTGTGGTAGAGGGAATCATCAAGCTATTGTATGTAAATTTAAGCAGTATAAATGTAATACATGTAATAAGGTGGGTCACCTTGCACGAGTTTGTAAAGTAAACAAGAATGTTCAGAGTGAATCGACAAAAAGTAGTAAACAGAGACAGGCAAGAGACAGACATCATTATATGGGGGACAATAATAATATTAATGAGAATTTTGACAACCTCTTCCATTTACAAGGGGGAGAGAGCGAGAGAAAGGGACATCCGAGTAGTATTGCGCCGTTGAAAGTGAAGTTGAAAATTCAAGAGTCGGAAATCGAATGTGAAGTCGACACAGGGTCAGATGTAGCGGTAATATCGAAAAAAGTTTTAGAGATGTACCCAAAATTGAAATCGACCGAGTTAAAAGAAACAAGTCGTCATTTTAGATCGCATCCGGGTCATTCAATTATACCGTTGGGGGTGTTAAAGGTCGAGGTTAAGTACAGGAAGGCGGAAGAGAAATTGGAATTGTTCGTCTTGCCGGGCGATGGCCCACCGCTTATCGGTCGTACTTGGATCAGTGAACTTAGAGTATCAGTAGCGGAGTTACTAGAGGGAAAGGAAGAACCAAGTATCGGCTGGCTGCGTAATCAAGGTCAAAGGGACATGAATGCGATTATCGACGAGTTCAATACGGTTTTTTCCGAGAAACTGGGAAAATATACGCGGAGAAAAGTTCGATTGCACATTAAGGAAAACGTCACACCGGTTTTTTGTAAGCCTCGACCCATACCGTATGCGATGCGTGAAAAAGTAGAGGTCGAATTGAAACGTCTCGTAGAGATAGGAGTTTTGGAACCGGTAGAGAGTAGTGACTGGGCAACTCCGATTGTACCGGTACTAAAAAGTAATGGTCAAATTCGTTTATGTGGGGATTACAAAATTACGGTGAACCCTCACATAAAGATAGATCGATATCCAATACCGCGGGTTCAAGATCTGCTGTCATCTCTAAATGGGGGTAAAATCTTCACGAAAATCGATCTGTCGCAAGCATACCAACAGGTGGAGTTGGATGAGGAGTCGAAACCATTAGTTACGATATCCACTCATAAGGGGCTATTTGCGTATAATCGATTATGTTTCGGTATTGCATCTGCACCCGGACTATTTCAAAGGGAGATGGAGCAGATATTAAATGGATTAGAGGGAGTTATCTGTTTTTTCGACGATATTCTGATCTCCGGTCCAACGTACGCAATACATAACGAGAGACTGCGTACAGTGTTAAGTAGATTGTGAGACGGGGGACTGACAGTAAAAAAAGAAAAATGTAAGTGTGGGAAAGATAGTGTAGAATTTCTGGGTTATGTTTTAGATAGTCAAGGAACTCATGTATCGAGGGAAAAAATAAAAGCGGTTATTGACGTGCCACCGCCCACTGACTTGACTCAATTGAGGGCGTTTCTCGGAATGATAAACTATTATGCGAAATTCATAAAAAGCTATACGAAGATTGTTAACCCACTTTATGAATTATTACAGAAGAACGCCACTTGGAAATGGAATAGCACATGTGACGCGGCGTTTCGGACAGCAAAACGGAGCCTAATTAATTCAAAAGTGTTGGCTCATTATGACTCAGCAGTGCCAATTAAAATCTCTTGTGATGCGTCTCCATTTGGCCTGGGCGCGGTGTTATCACATATATATCCGGACGGATCCGAGAGACCGGTGTCTTTTGCGTCACGTACGCTGTTGAAAGCCGAAAAAGGATATTCGCAATTAGATAAAGAGGCCTTAGGTCTAATTTTTGGGGTAAAAAAGTTTCACCAATACGTCTACGGTCGTCGCTTTATCTTGGAGACGGATCACAAGCCATTGGTGTATATTTTTGGCTCAAAGCAGGGCTTACCACAAATGACGGCGAATCGGGTACAGAGATGGACCGTATTGCTGTCAGCCTACGACTACGAGATTAAGTATATAAAAGGGGTTGACAATGCTCGAGCAGATGGTTTATCTCGAATTCCACTAGTCTGTGGTGATTCGAACGAGGATTTAAAAGAAAAAGAATACACGTATCTGAATTTCGTCTCAGGCGAAGTTAAATCAGTTGACACAGAAATGGTCAGAAGAGAAACGGGTTTGGATGCAGTTTTGAGTCAAGTCAGAAATTTTTGTATGAATGGGTGGCAAACTGTAGTCAATGATCAATTAAAACCGTTTAAAAATCGGGAAAGAGAATTATCGGTTGAAGAGGGCTGTGTGCTATGGGGCCATAGAGTAATTGTACCGGTGAACTTGCAAAAAATTATCCTAGGGGAATTGCACTGCACACACATGGGCATAGTGCGTATGAATGCAATGGCGAGATCGTACGTATGGTGGCCGGGCCTTGACAGTGATATTGAGAGAATGGTCAAATCCTGTGAGTTTTGCCTTAAGTCAGCGGATAATCCGCCTAAAGCTTTATTGCATCCTTGGAAATGGCCAGAAGGTCCTAGTCATCGTTTACACGCTGATTTTCTTGGTCCGATTGACGGAAAAATGTTTATAATCATTATTGACGCATTCTCGAAATGGATTGATGTTAAAGAACTTAAAGATATCACGACTAACGCGACAATTAAAGCATTCAGAGAATATATGTGTACCTGGGGAATACCTCTAACTTTAGTAACGGATAATGGCCCGAGTTTTTGCTCTAAAGAATTCCGCGAATTTTTACAAGCTTGTGGGGTTCAGCACATACGTACGGCACCGTACCACCCAGCTTCAAACGGAGCTGCCGAGAACGCGGTGCGTAGTTTTAAAAATAAATATAAATTATTGTTAAAAGTCGGGAATTCAAGACACGAAGCACTGTGTAAATACCTATTTCAATATCGAGCGACACCACACTGCACGACAAATTGTAGTCCGGCAGAACTGCAAATTGGTCGGAAATTCCGTACCAAATTGGATTTGTTAAGACCCTTGTTGCGGAAGACGGTCGAACAAAAGCAAGAAAACCAAAAAAAATTTTTTTCGGGGGAATCGTAGAGCAAGTTTTGATCGCAACGAGATTGTCATGGCAAAGGATTATAATTCAAATTCATGGCGTAAATCGCGAGTGCTCGAACAGCTTACACCAGTTACGTATAAGTTGAGTACAGATGACGTTCGTATGTGGAAGCGTCATGCGGACCAATTGCGTAGTTGTAATCTCAATATGGAGGAAGGAGCGAATAAAAAGACGGTTAATAATGTGTCAATAGCACCTGAGGGAGCTGTGAAATCGAAGGTAGAGTCAGAATTAGCATCAAGTGTCAGTGATTCGCCATTATCGAATGAAGTCATAGCGAAGACAAGTGCAACAGAAATAACCAGTGCGTCAAGTGTACCGGTGTTACGCCGTTCCGCTAGGGTGCCTAAACCCAGACTGACTTTGGATCTGTAAATGTATGAAGTAGAAGAACAATGTAAAGCGCTAAGCGCTGTGATATTATTTGTACTTATATTAAGTAAAAGAAAAATGAGAAACGTTAAGGGCTAGAGTGGCATGTAACCCACCAAGGGAAATTGTAAAGAAAGCGGGTATCACATGTAGCAAATTAAGTTGAAGGGAATGTAGCATAGTATATGCAAGTTTGAATGCCGGAACTGTGGGGAGGGGGCATCTTCTCTACTATCGTTGCGCCACCTGTAAGCGACGCAGAGCCCGAGCGTTGGTTTTTCAGCCATCTTCGTCCTGGCTACCGATCGTGCACATGTCTTAATAACTTCGAGTCTCAATATAATAAAACCATCAGTTGTTAATGTTACTAATAATAAATAGGTCTCATTTATTGATCCTAGAAACATTACACCCCACATATATAACATTAATGGCAGGTGATCAGATTCTATTCGGTTTATCACCTCCATCCTTTTAATTTCTTCTTGCCCCCCCCCCCCCCTGTCCAAGACAATTGCATAATCTATTACGATCCACAACATTCTTCTCCGCCACCGACAAAACTAACTTTACCCTCCCTATCTCCTTCCGTTCTCCCGTTTATCACTTTCAACCCCAAATCCTCACACATACTCAACATCTTTTTTCCTTCCGAATTCAGCAACATGTCCTGCGATTTTCTTATTTCGTAGTCCTCGTCATCCATTTCCTCTATGACTATCGCTTGTTCATTTGCAATTCTCACATTCATGTCTCCCAAGATCAGAACTTTATCCCTTTTGCCAGCTTCCTCGAGTGTTACATCACTCAAGCCCTTTTTAATTTTTCCCATTCCAATGTTATTATATACTGTTATTATAGATATAGTTTCTCTTAACTTATAATTGCACAAAATTAACCCAAACTAGCACTCTTTTATATCCCAGCCTCCTTCCCATTCCTTCTTTACTCCTATTGCCTGTCCCCCTTTTGCTCTTCCTTTTTTTACCCCTTTTTCTTTAATCGCCGCTTTAAAACTCCAACTGAATTTTGAACTCATACTTTGCACTACTTTACACTCATCCTTTTTTTCAACCCAAGTTTCCTTCAAGACTACTATGTCCGCCTTTTCTAAGAATTCCCACGCTTCTCCGACTTTAAATATTCCCGCAACATTCCACAATATTACTTTAAACTCTGTTTTTTCCACATCTTTCTCCCCTCTTCCTCCTATCAGCTTCCCAGTCGAATATTCTCTCTTCTCTCTTCTTTCTTCCTCTTTCTTGCCTTCATTCTCTCCCAATCCGAAAGGGCTGCTGCACATCCCGACCAGCTTGCCTCCCCTTCCTCTCGTACATTTGATGCTCGATGTTCCCTCTTCGGTCGTTCCATCTCCACCATCCATCCCCGAATTTTATCCTCATGTAGCTTACTTCCGCCCTTCTACCAAGCCTCTTTTCGTTCTCCGCAACCTCCCGTAGCCATTTTTGAACATCTTTTTCTCTTTTAGTCAGGTCATTTTTTATCCAAATGTCCGTTCCCTTCAATTCCCTCTTTCTATTCATCATCTCCATTTTTTCGTTCCAATTCTTATATCTTGCTACCACCAGTCCCCCACTCTCAAATTTCTTCCTCGTTTTTCCTCTGATATCTTGTCCACATCTTTCAGCAACCTCGTCCAAAATCCTGTGCTTTGCAATTCCTTTCATCTCCGGAAAATAAATGCTTACATTGTTTTTCCTGTACTCCCTTTTTCCTTTCTCTTCTTTTAATTCCCGCTCGTTTAGCGGTCTCGGCTTCCTCTCCATTATTTGTCTTAGATTTTTCTCCTCCCTCGATGCCTTTCCTCTGACACCCCTTACTTTCTCCGTCGAATACACCAAAGATGCCTCGCTGATTGAGTCATAGCTGCAGTTTCCATCCCTCACCCCACCTCTTATCGTTGTCTTCTCCGGTCCTTTTCTTTCTTGCTTCTTTTCTTTTCCGTTGATGCTGTCCGTAAGCATGCGACGATCCTCCTCCCATCGTTTTCTGTCTCTCTCTCTCTCTCTGCACTCTCCCTTAATTCTCTCACCGTGCTTCTCAGCTCTCGTATCTCCTTTCGGCTCTTCTCACAATTCTCACAATACTCGTCACTCTCCACCATACATTCTTCTTTCATTTTATTTATCTCCTCCCTATACCAACGCTCCATATGCCCTTCGATCTCCTCGTAAATTTTTTTCATTCTCTCTTCCCACCACAATTTCGATCTTTTTTCGAAATCTTCAAAACGTTTCCTCATCTCTCCTCTCTGTCTTTCCTCTGCCTTCCGAACTTCGACAAACCAATGCTTCCCCACGCCACTCTCCGCCCCCTCTCGCACGCTGCGATCGGAATAGCCATCGTCCGAGCTTCCGTGTATATCCGCTCCTATCATATCCTCCTCCTCTCCATCACTTGGGTCATCAACGCCTTCATCCACATTTTCCCGACACCCCCCATCATGACTTACATTCTTCAAATTCGGTCCGTCACCTCTCCGAATCGACGACACAAGTGCCTCCTTGGCGAGTGCTATCGATGCACAAACAAACTCCCTTTCTTTCGTGCCTCCAACAGTACTTCCGGCATCGCCGAGCTCACTGCTCTCACTTGCGACACTTTGCACAGCACCCTTCTCCTTAACGGTCTCTTCTTCCTCGATGACGCCGTCCTCTATATATTCTTCCGTTTCTTCACCCGTTTCTTTTTCCCCGTCTTTGCTGTGCCCCTTTTTGATCGGCGTGTGACGCAGCTTGCTTTTTGTGACGAAGCCTTCGGTTGTACATCCATTTACCACTGCCTCTTTGATCAGGTAGCGATCTATTTTGCCGACAGCTTTGGATGCACTTGTACCGACCGCCTCCTTCGTCGGCCTCCCTCTGCGCCTTTTTTCGGGTATGTCAGTATGCACATTACCTGTGGCTCCATCTGTCAACCGCGCGCTAACTTCTAGCACTTCATTGTTCTTCCCACTCTCTCCTTCCGCTTCCTCTGAGCCTTTCTCTCCTTTTTCTCCTTTACCGTATCTCCCATGCTTAACCTCTCAAACTTCACGCCTCGGTTAGACACCCAACACCTCACTTAAACTTTCCCTTATACAAAAACCTACTTTCGTACACAAAACACACCTTCTCCTTCAGCCCTCCTACCACTTTTCACTCTGAATTCTTCGCTTTTCCACTTTTCTTTCTACAATCCTTCGAGCTCTCCGAGAAACGCGTCCACTCGCCACGCTTTCTCTTTTTACTCCCTCCGAATCAATTATGGTAATTTGTTCCTTATTTTTTATGAATCTGCATCCGTAGAATTATCAGTTTCTATATAGTGACAATTGGCTTAAATACGACACAAACGATTGGAATTTAATATTTTCTAGATACCTAGAAAATACAGCATCAATTGTTGTACCCGACCTGGTAGTTGGAGTATTTACATTATTGTTGATTTTTTAATTGAATTCTCTAGCCAAAAAGTCAATGAGAGGTTGACTCAGGTCTGAAGAACTGAATATTGAAGTCACAGCTCATTAGCATTGGTAGAGTTCCCCATTCCTTTCTCAGTAATGCTGCACCACCTGGTGTGTATGATAACATCCCGTGATGAAGGAATTCGATAATATCATCAAGTTTCTTGTTAGGTGATATATACACAGAAATAATTAACATGAATTGTCCATTAGCAAGATGACATCTTGCAGCAGAGATATCTCCAATGTCTGCACATGTACTCACATCTACTGCATTCATTTGTCGGAGAGATATAGCTAAATGTGGAGAGAGAGTGATTGAATGATCAGCTGTATTTTGGTAAATAGCTACACCAGCGGCTCTCTCTTTTTCTCTTTTAAATGTGACAACATAATCAAAATTCGGCACATCCACATTTTCACCTTGTTTGAACCAAGTTTCACTCAGCACCAATAACAGTGAATTTCTTGCAATTTCATCTTGTGAATCTGACCGAAATTCCTTTTTTGTTAGGTATGAAGTTGAGTACTTGTTGTCCCACTGTTTGTAATTTGTTGAGACTCAGTCTTCTGAATTCTACCTGTAAATCTGCTGATGATGTTGATGCTCTTCTTCCATGATAAAAAATTGGATCATGTCGAGGTGTGACAATATATAGTCCCTCAATACTCATGACTCTCGATAGCGTCACGTATAACAACTGTTGTGTGAGTAAGATTTCTCGGATTCGTAGACAATTTCATCTAACGTCCCTCCTTGTGATTTGTATATTGTGACAGCACAACATGAAATAATAGGACGGTGACTTCTTTTAACCGTAATCGTTTAATATTATTCATATAAACTGTCGTGGTTCGTCTGACAATGGGCACTGCTGTTCGACTGATATTGTTTTCTTGTACATGAGCACTCACTTTCTTTTTCAACTTTTCACCAACTTTCGATGCATTCGGGAATTCCATCTAGATACGTGTCACTTCTCCGTCTGCATCAGATTCAATGTGAACCAATATCCACATTTGTCCATTTGCCAATCCATCAGCAACATCTACGTTCGTTGTCAGCATGTAACATTTCATCAGAACCGAAATAAGGTCATAGGGGAGACCACCTGTGTCGATCACTGACATTTTATGTAATTTTGGCCGGCAGCTCGCCTCTTGTTCTGCATTGCTACAGCCAACAAAGATGTCCTTAGCGACAGAGGTGATTTTATTTTCAGCCGAGTTAAGAATGGATAAATTGTACTCATTCATCGACTTGTTTGCTAGAAGTAGTCTAATCCCGACAGGGCATAATCAATTGGCTTCTTCTTTGGTGAAAAAGTGTGACTCGATTAACTATAATTCATTTGCCTCCAACTGCAAATAATTATCAATTTTTATCAATATCTCGGAAAACATCCGATTTGATTGTCTCATTACTTCATTTAATTCGAAAAATTTCAGTTTGCCCCACAGAGTAGGTCCTGAAATCCTTTGTTTTATTTGTTTGAAAATTGACGTTGCTCATACTAGTGGTAATTGCCTCAGGTCTCTAATCAAAATCACATCAAGTCCTCCAAAATTCGTTTCATATTTTCCCGTTATTTGCTTTAAGCGAGCTTTGATATGAGATAAGAGTTCAGCGCTAATCATAATTATTTTATCAATAATAAGGACGTTGACGTACTTAAATAAAGCTCGAAATTGTTGTACAATTTCAATTGATAGTGGTAACAATTTCGAGAGTGATATTTTCTAAGCTATGTAAACTGTGGTACCATCGATGGCGACAGCAGCTGTTCCGTTGATGCGCATTGTTATGCCGGTAGTAGAATAGTCCCAAGATCGCGAGACTTGTGGGCGTGGCCTCCTCTCCCTGCTGATTTGCGATTGGTCCCCCACCTCCTTAACCCCACCTCTCCCCTGCACCTGATTGGTCGTCCCACCCTAAGCCCCCGACTGACGCACCACCTAGGCGACACGTGCGGCATCTGTTGGACGTAAGACCGGCGGTTGTTGCCGATGCGCGATTTATTGTAAATAATTGACGGGATGTATGTTATCGACAGCAGATAAAACAGAGCGACTTATCGACGGTCGGTAGTATATATTTGGTGCTGCTATCGATAAGTATATTGGGTCCTACAGGCGATACCACACATTGGGCCCTACCATCGAAAAAGAAGATTGTAGCTTGACATCGGTAAAAAGATTTGCGTCCTGTCGTGTTCTATCGGCGATAAACAGATTTGGGCCCTACACATACGAGGTTTTGCTTTTCACTATTTAACACTAATTAAAAATAAAATCTTTCGAAGCTTTAAAACCAGCTAAAATAATTATCGTAAGTAAAAACACGTGTAATTCTTGAAATTTGGTAAAAACTGTTTTGCTTATTTCAAAAGATTGTCAGACATATAAGAAATGCTTGTCTCATGTTCGCGGAACTGATGTTTTATAATTACATCCTGTACAGTTCCTGCGAGCTGCAGCTGGACCGTCGATATGCGTTCTCGAACCTGGTGTGTTGTGATGTAAACGGCACGGCAGGTACGTGAAAACCTCAGGGTCATTCTTGAGGTGTTCAGGTAGTATGTCCCACAGAATAGATACTTTTGCTCCCCAATATTTCAACAGCAGGGGTTTCAGGATGTACTCAAGCTCCTGTTTGGTGACTTTCCAAGGATCCTTGGAGCAGTCGATCATGAGTATACTGCCAATGGGATCCATTATGGTTACGAAAAGAGTAAAAGATGATTTCACTACGGCGTTTTCTTTTCGACTAACCTTTTCTCAGCTGCTGCGGTTATATATACACTCGATCATTCTTTCAATAGTCTTCCAACACTCTTTATTATATTTTACAGCGCGCACATGCCATAATGGAAATTAGGGTATCCACAGGTGTTTTGTTCATGGTATACAAATACTGGCTAGCGCATCCTCTAGTGTTAACTGTATTCTTATTTTAACGATACGCTCCTAGAATTATATATAGGCATCAGGTGTGTGTCATCGGGGAAAATGCGGCATAGGGTGGGTCGATTTTCGAATAATAATAAGACCAAAAATACGATGTGTAGAATTTATTCATAGTATTTTACAAGTAGCATCCAAATCGTTCTGTACAAGTTTGTACACAGGTGTTTCTATTACATCCGTAGCCCTTTATATTATTATTTTTTACATTTTTCATACGTTTCTTTTTACGGTTTGAATATTTTAATCGTTTGTAGTATTGTGCAGCGATGCGATCATTGTTCAACTTGTTTGTCGTAAAATGTTCAATAAAAAAATCCAGAATATTAGCACGAGCCATAAAACCAAGAAACATAATGCAGTATTCACCACATACTTTAGACCTGAGTGATTGAAGGGGTTGTGGGTTCCACTCGTAGTTTCGACAGTTTCGCTGTAGACGGCTATGGTGTTGCTTGATGAGTAGGGGCAATCCATAACTATCGAAAAAGATTCCATGGCCATTTTTATCAACGTAAGCAGCCATCCAGTGTCGGCCCGGTAAATTATGATCGTCTGTGTTTAGTACCAATGCTGCCGGTCTAGACCAGAGACTCGGGATGCGATCCGCAGGGAATACTCCTCTCGTCTGAGCAGATATTCGTTGTAAAGCATCGAACATCTGTAGACTGTTCATACTGCTTGGACAGTTGCTGCTGACGGTTGGGCTGCGATTAGCGACGCCTCTGCTGATGATAATGATGGTTGCGTGGTGGTGGTGGTGGTGGTTGCGCAGGTGATGGTTGTGTGCGTTACGCGGGGGTGGCGACGGTTGTGTAGCAGGTGGTGTGACAACTTGTTGGTCTCTGCTTCGGTAAAGTACCGTTATTTCATCGTTAGCCGGTACAGTTCCACCGTACAACGGTACCTCGTCACTGACACATGACGGCGTGATATCGTTTAATATACAGGGTGATCGATTTATCTGAAGACATTGAAATATTTCGAAAACTACGCATCGGATCAAAAAAAGTTTTGAATAAAATTAGTTTGCCTGGAAGGGGGTCATTCAATGAAACCAAAGTCGACCCCTCACCCCTACCCCCTGGGGTGGGGGTGGGGGCAACTTTGAAATCGTAAATGGGAACCCTTATTTTTTATTGCAGATTCGGATTCCCCATAAAAAAATAAGTAACTTTTATCTAAAACATTTTTTTTCGATTCGTGATAGATGGCGCTGTAATCGCAAGAAACCTGATTTTTGCGAATATCTCGAGAAATTGCACATCGGATCCAAAAAAGAAAAAAGAAATGTTTCATTTTTCAAAAAGCTATTCAGCAATACGAATTGAATGCACGGTTATTCACAAACCCAAGAATTATTCGTTTAGGCAATTGGCCTAGAATAACGTTATCCAGAGTATCGCCAATGATACAACTATGCATCGTAAAAGCTTTAACCTCAACCCTTGTTATAGGATACTTTGCGGTTGTTTTTGCAAGCATTTTGGCGTGAGCTATCAGCGCGCCTGGTGCATTTTTTGCTCGACCGACGAGTAATGTAGCCTCGATGATATGTAGTTTATGTGTCATGCCAGCAGTAGGAGCCTCCATAAGACAAAAATCGTCTTTTGAGCGTACAAGGCGTAGCCGTACCTCCACACCGTTCAGCCGAAATTTATTTTGATTAAATACATCGCAGCGTAAATGTCCAATTATATCTAGAGTCTGGCTATTCTTTATGTACTTTTCACGATTATTCAGACCGATATTAAAGCTAATCGATCTACCTGGTAGAGTTTCAAACATACCGGGTGTGTCAGCGTACCAAAATG
This sequence comes from Cylloceria caligata, assembly GCA_963942595.1. Classification (NCBI taxonomy): domain Eukaryota; kingdom Metazoa; phylum Arthropoda; class Insecta; order Hymenoptera; family Ichneumonidae; genus Cylloceria; species Cylloceria caligata. Next base: position 51,988,514 of record OZ012704.1, on the reverse strand, counting down.
CGGTCGTTAAGTGACAATTTTTATCAGCCGGTCCATAATTGAGTATCGTTTCAATTAATGCTTTGTAGGGGTATGCATTGTTTGGCGGTGCCACGAGTTTCTGTTTAAAATATACGTTTACCTGATTAAAAAGACTATGCAGAAAGTTATTAATAGGCGCTACGTTGTATTGTGATTCACCTGTTGGTATAATCTTAATATTTGCAATAATCATTGTATGAGCCAGATCCAGGTATTCTTCACCGTGGCCAGGTATGACAAATTCCAGGGGTCCGTCATCCGTGAGGGTTGACACAGGCTTGTAGTGTGTCCATTGTGATGCTTCTATAGCCGTCTGCGTTGGAGGTATGGTAAATAAGTCGAGCTCCGACTTCATACATTCGTACAAGTGTGAGTGTAAGAACGACATTGTTAGACACTTCCAAAAATATCGTTGGGCTTTGCTCGTTTGTGACTGCTGCTGCTTCCTACACCTCTCTTTGTCTTTGTTGTTGTCCTCTTCTTTTTATTCATTGGGCTACCACGATGTTTCTTTGCAGCAATACGTCTACGTCTCGTTGACTTTTTCTTCTTCTTTATTCCCCGCGATTTTTTCGAAATAGCAGTACGTCTTTTCGTCGTCTGCGTAGGTGACTGTCCTGATAACGACTGCATCATGCGCGTTGCGCCTACAGCGTTATATCCTCAACCATTCATGAAAAGCGAAATTTTTTCATTCGCTTTTTGTTGTAAATTTTCTCCAGATTCGGCTGCACGTCGTCGCAATGACTCCCTGAATGGTATTTTGTGGCCGCTCACATCCTCGATAACATGTAAACCCGTGCGACTGGCTCCTTTCCCTGTAGCCTTAGCACCTCTGGTCAGCAGTGGTAAAACACTTCGAAATAAACCCCCGAGGAAACTACCGATACCGTGACCACGCTGATGTGGAGAGCCCACAAACACGTTACCTATATAACCGTTTCTACCCCCTATTTGATTCTCATAATACGTCGTATAATGAGCACACATATTGTCTAATTGAGTCGTATGAAATGAAGCGTGAGCATTAACGTTCCATACTCGAATGCAATAGGATTACCCAGATGATCTCTTATATTCACCTCGATCGTCCTGAAGCAATTGTTGATTAAACCTATGTAATTTGACGATGAGAAGCTTTTTACTTGCGTTGTACCATGCGTGTAGTTTTTTGTATTTAAATTTTCAATTCTGAATAGCGCTGTCTGTGCATCACCTACCGTATACGGTACACAAATATCGGTGTGGACAAAAAGCTGATCGGGTAGAGCCCTATTTAGAGCCCTATATCGGGAAAATACTTCATACTGCTGTCGCTCGGCAGAACAAGAAAAAAATTATCTTCGTCATGCATTTAACACAAATTTCCATTTATTCGAGACCGTGAACGCTTGACGCTGGTATCCACGAGTTGAATTTTGCCGGATATCCCACCCAACTCACGAAAATTTGTTTTTTCGCACCGCGTTCTTTTGTCCGTAAAACTTGATCAATCTTGAATTCTTTATTCTTCTCCATACGTTTCTCATGAACACTCGTCAGTTCTTCGGGGTAAAAGAAACCATCGATAGTCTCGTCTTCGTGATCGCACAACACATACACATACAAACCCTGGCGACGTAAAACTTTTTTGATACGGAAAATTTCTCCACTCCAATTTTTCTCGTAACATTTTTCGAAGGTACCTTTAGTTCAACTGATTCGAACGTAATCCCCGAGTTTGTATTTATACGTTGTGAAATGTCTCTTTTCACATCGCTTCACGGCATTAATTGTCATATTACGCATTGCTGCGTCGGCATTATACAGTGTCACGGTAGCCGGCTGCATTTTTATGGTCGAATGTATAGCATGATTGTACGCATAAACAATTTGTTGTAGTATATCGACGTAACGATGGGTATTACGATGTGTGAAGTAACGCCACATCCGCTCCTTGAGAGTGCGATTAAAACGCTCGACAATCGAGGCTTTTACATCAGGATTACGAGCAATGCGAAATTGCATGTTTTCATCTTTGAGAAATTTTTGGAGTTCACTGCCGAGGATTTCTTTACCGCGGTCGGTTTGTAGTGAAACAGATGTACGCCCCTCGTTACGCTCGAGAATACGTTTAAATACCTTTGTTACCTCGCGCACCGTTTTGTCCTGAGGGGGTTCAACCTAGGCGTATTTGCTGAGGACGTCGATCACCATAAGCAGGTAGCAGACGTTGTCGTTATAGCTCCTCAAAGAACGTATATTTACGAGATCAGCCTCCCAGACGTCGTCAATATTTGTAACATTATAATATAGTCGTGGAAAGACACATCGCACAGGTCTATGAATGGTATAACTATCCTGCTGAGTCAGTCAGTCGTACACGGTGTCTGCTTTATTTTTGCCAGTGATCAAACGTCCTGCACCAGCGTATCCAGTTGGATGCGAGGGTCCATAGTACACGTTTTCGAAAGTCGTCTTTCACCTCTCGTTCTCGTTCTACAACTTGTTCTAAATCTGTATCCACTTTTGAAACGCTTTTATTACTTTTGTTTTCCGACGTTTTGAAGAAGGGTGTATTCCGTCGCTGCCGTCGTAGTCGTCGTTAGAATTATCACCGATCGCACCCACATCCACAGAATGCGTATCGTTATGCTGCAACATCTGATAATCTTTTCTGGGTCGTTTAGTACCTCTAGATATACTTAAATCCCATAATGCACTGTCTCCTATGTATTCACGCGGAACGCTCTTTGCTCGTTGACTAACGATGAACTCACGTCTGCCTGTTGCTTTAAAGTTTTTTCTAGCTCGTACTGCATCGTTTATAAGATCGACAATATCAGAATTTGGAACGAGAATACTGTCTATTATCATACAACATTTTTTGTCCCATCTTATGCTTTTTGATTCATCACTCGTGGGTTAGCGTAGAAACTTTAATCGCGCAGTCGCTCGACATTTATACTTACTTGGAAGGCTATTAAGGATGTCAGCATCGTTCGTGGCTTCTGTATTATTCAGCTCAGACGATGTTTCAACCAGTGATGGAGTCGGTAGTGAAAACGATTCATTTTTCGAACCAACGAGATATAGATAACGCTGCAACACTTGTAAATACTCTTTCCATTTACAAGCGTCGCACAGTGGACGCAGAGCCCGAAATCGTGGCAGTAAATACAAATAACCTCCGATCGGAATGAAAATTGGTATGCAGGGGTTTTCAAGGTCGCTGATTACGAATCTGAAAGCTAAATTATTGTAAACAAAATGGCCGATCCAATATGGCGGACATGGATGTTAAAAAGGTGTCCGATCTTGACAAAAATTGGTATATGCGGGTTTTTAGGGTCGCTTATTACGAATCCGAAAGCCAAATTATTGTAAACAAAATGGCCGATCCAATATGGCGGACATGAATGTTAAAGAGGTGTCCGATCTTGACAAAAACTGCTATATGTGGGTTTTGAGGGTCGCTCATTACGAATCCGAAAGCCAAATTATTGTAAACAAAATGGCTGATCCAATATGGCGGACAAGTATGTTAAAAAAAATTTTAAATTTTCAAAAAAACTCCCTCCTGCCGTACCACTCAAAAAAGGATGAAATAATTTACTTATTTAGTATGACGTTTTCGTATACAATGATATATAACTTGCATTAGTTATTTGAATTTTAATTATTATAATTGAATTGAACAAAATTGATATACGCGGGTTGTGAAAGTGACTGATTGCGAATCAGAAAGCCAAACAATAACGTAGCGAAATTATCGTTCAAATTATCCTTTATAATAAGATATAATTCTTTCCTCGTCAAATGTACTCCTTCGTAATGGGACCCTGTAATAAAGACATAAAATTGTATAGAATTTGTGTTGAAGGATCAGATCAAAATTTTAATGAATTTTAATTATTGTAACAAATAAGTAGCCGCAATAATTATTCGTATTTTTTTTTGAAAAGTACATAAAAAACAACAGTTATGAAAAAAAAATTGAATTTAGACTATTATGAAAGAAGTTATGAGCAAAAAAACATAAACAAATATTTTTTGAACGGGTGACCAAAAACATCTCAAAATGTACCAGAAGCCGATTTTTGATGAGTACATGAAAATATGACAAAATCAAGGGAAAAAAAATTGAACTGTCCGATTTGGCGTGGAATGCCCCATATATACCTATATATATAATAAAAATGTATCAAATATAAATAAAATGTGACGATTCAAATTAATTACTTTAGTATATACTTACATATATATGTATTGTTGTATGTCTACAAAAATAGATATATAAATGATTTACTTGAATTTGTATTTTGTATATATATATGTATATATATATATATTATATATGGTATATGTATGGATATAGTCCTATTGCTCAAGTAGCAGCTGTTCAATGGCCCCATGGCATGGCGTATGGCGCCGCGCGCGCGTGCACGGTCGGCAACCGCCTGTTTTACGTTGCCAAAAACCATAACAGACAAAGTTAGGCAGCTCTAGGCAGCTAATTCCTGTTCATTTCGCAAGCTTATATAATAAACTAAAGGCCTAGACATTGGCTGTCGCAGAATATGGCAGAAAGTATAACTTTTCGGATAGTTGAAAATATAAGTTTACAAAATTCTTTCACTTTATTTATGCAGTAGTTTATACTACACTTCAATAATTTACATATTTATTTTAAACTCAACCAATGTAAAAATATCTTCTACATACCTCCAGAAGTCGTATCCATGTCTCCGGATTGATTTAAAACACTTCACTTTAAAGTTATCGATTTTATAAGTCACGGTAGTTTTCGCTCGTTCAGCGCGCGATGCGAACACTCGTCTCGAAGGCTAACTTCCAACTGACGCAGCGACGAAGGTATACGGTGAAAAAGGTTCCCCTTTTACAATTTAACGCAGCCATTAGTCCTCTACCTGACTGCCTGCTCAAATATCCCGATTGTAAAAATTTTTTTCTGACTTTTCTGCCACGATTTCGGGCTCTGCGTCTACTGTGCGTCGCCTTCACCATACTTGTTTGATTTAAAAATTTTGTGTAACTCAGTGTCCAGTCTTGAATTTTATCCGTAACACAGAACTGTTTTCTCAAGTGCCACTACCGTCAAACAATTTACTAATTAAAGTTGTGATGATGGGAGCCAGTAAAAGTGGTAAAAAAACGTCACTCCCTTTTTGAATTATTAAGCGTTTCTTCGCTCGCCAATTATATTGCCGTTTCTTACGACCGACTCTACTACAACCAGTACCACCACCACCACTCTGTTTTGTCACACACCCTGAGACAATCTGTCGAAGTATATTTATATATTTTTTTAAACGTTTTTTAACACTTGACTTGACACAAATGACTCCTTGTAAAATGTTTAACGCACATTCACAGATACAATTGATTAAAGGTTTATCGGCATTACGCAATATTGCTTTTCGCTGTTTTTTATTCGAATGACAAATAGCGTTAAGCAGGGCTATACAACGTTCGTCGAATGGAATGTAAAGCATATTATTTTTCTTCGTTTTCTTCTTGCTGCTGCTGCTGCTGCTGCTGCTGCTGCTGCTGCTGCTATTCCTCATTATCGCAGTTTCACAATAGGTGGGTTTGTTGAAAACCAACTCCTTGTATAATGATGATGATGATGCATACACGAGTCATCCCTATTACTGACTGATGTTTTATCTACTTGTGCTTCCAATTAAATACGTTGACGAGAGTTTTTCGGCATGTAGACCAACATTCGTGGATCATTGGGAAACATCATTGTGCGACAGCGACAAAAATCAGGTGTCAATTGTTTAAGATCCAAGAGTAGATATCCGTGCGGCTGTGTGGTAGCATCGTGATATAACTCAGTTAAAAATCGTGGGCTTTCGGGGTATACTTGTCTCGTTTGATGTCTAATTTGTGCTCGATCACGTGGGTTTTTAAATATAACCATATAATTGGCATTTAAAGATATATCGCGTTGTCCATGACCCTGATGGAAAATATTTTGTGTGATAAGAAGCACACTTATATTTTTATGATGGCTACCTTTTGTGAAAAGGTCGACAATTTTATTATTTAAGGATTCACGCACTAAATTATCGATATAACCAATTTTTTCAAGTTATTATCACCAGAATAATCTTCCTGTTGCAGTAGGCCCTCGTTAAATTCAATTTTTTGTATTTTGCATTTTTTATTACTGATGCTCTTAGTAATTAACGACGACGACGATGATGACGACGGCTGTTGTTGACATATGGTATTCAGAGAAGCGGTATCAGGATCGAGAGTATCGCCATATAAAATATAATTCGATCAAATTCAACGTTGCTCTGTGAATTGAGAAACTTTAAAAATTTTCGCACAAAAACTGTTTTCCCACATCCTGTTGGGCCACAAACCAGCGACGTCCACGGATGTTTCCAACGTACATCCATTATTTTTCACTTATGAAGCGGAACAAATCTACGATGCTATTGATAATGATGGTAATGATAACGAAGAAAATCGTAGAGCAACAAGATGCAAAGTCGTATACACCAAGTACACAATAAGCTTATTACTCTCCTGGGCGGCGGCGGCGGCGGTGCAACTCCACACGTCGTTATCAGCTTATGAGGCGTGTGCGCGAACGCGGTTCAGCTTATACAGGCACGCAGTCGCCAGCTCATAAGCTTATGAGCGAGTGTGTGCCACCGCGACACATGCGCATAATTTAGCTTACACGCTGCATGTGTTGTTAGCTAATTACCGCTATGAAGGTGATTGGGATTGTGAATGTAAATCAACATCAACAATACAATAAATACACATGAATTTTAGTTTTTATTTAAAAATCTATAATCGTATACACATTGTCGCGCTATATCGACTACTGCACAGCGGGGTCGGTGGGGCAGGCGAGGTTCGGGGCAAGGTCGAGGAGTTACGTTGAAAGCGCCATCGAAGCAAGGAAAGTGCTTCGTCTGCGGAGAGTCCGGACACTGGGCAAGAGAGTGCCCGGATCACAAAGGAGATCACAAAGACAACCGAAAGTCGAGAGAGAGGCGCAACGTGCAAGATAAGAAATTGCACGGAGAGGGACTGCTGAGCGAAGCTCTCTCGACGACTCCAGAGCAATGTGTCAGAGACGCAGCATGGGTCATGGATTCCGGAGCCTCCGATCACATGTCGAATCGTAGAGACTGGTTCATCATGTACACAGCATTTGACTCTCCCGGACTAGTCGGTGTGGGCGACGGAGGCTACATCGAGGCTGAAGGAAAAGGGCCAATCAATATCACTATGTCCGATGGGAACAATTGGAACAAGCATCACCTCGTCGACGTTTTGTATGTACCAAAATTAAAATATAATCTGTTCTCAGCCGGAGCAGCAATGGACAAAGGCCTAAAAATGCAGTCGACTCACGCTAAATGTGAGCTCACGAGAAACGGACACGTTGTCGCAACAGGCGAACGTCGTGGAAAATTATACGAGAAGCAGTTCAAGATTGCCGAGCCGAGTCCGTCGACGTGGAAGCAGGACACAGCGCAGGCACACATAACCTCGACGGACACACTGCAGGCCTGGCACGAGCGGCTGGCACGAGCGGCTGGCACATAAAAACTTCCGAATCGTGCGGCAGACGCTTGACAGGTTTAAAATACCTACAAAAGGTGAAGAAAAACCTGTTTGTGAAGCATGCACGGTCGGGAAAATGCATCGACGACCGTTTCCGATGAGCAATTCGAGATCAAAGAGCATTGGCGAGATCATTCATGCAGATCTCTGCGGGCCCATGCCGACGAGATCGCTCGGAGGCGCTAGATATTATCTGCTACTAAAAGATGATTTCTCACACTATAGGACGGTGTACTTTATCGAGAGCAAAGCTAAGACGCCTGACTACGTCAGAAATTTCCTCAAAAATGCCGAGAAGCATTGCACGGGAGGAGTACGGGTGCTCCGAACGGACAACCGGCTTGAGTTCGTTAATCAGGAGGTCAGAGAATTAACGGATGGGCTCGGAATAAGGCACCAGCGAACGGTAAATTATACTCCCGAGCAAAACGGGTCTACCGAGAAAGATAACCGAACACTCAAAGAGGCGGGTCGCACACTCATGCTCGCGGGAGGTTTCAAAGCGGAATTATGGGCAGAAGCAGTCAACGCAGCAGTATACACGCTAAATTGCACCGGGACGAGCAGCATTAGGGGATCGACGCCATTAGAGCTCTGGTTCCAACGAAAACCAGTCCTAACGGATCTTCATAAGTTCGGCGAAGAGGTTTTCGTCCACGTGCCAAAAGAAAAACGCCGAGCGTTGGACGCGAAAGCGAAAAGGGGATACTTCATCAGCTACGGAGATGAGACCACGGGATACCGCGTGTGGTACCCGGGGAACGGGAAAATCAAGACGGTCAGAGACGTAATCTTTTCCGGGAAGATGGGCGACACTATCGCGACGAAGGAGCGAGACGACATCGAAATATGGCTCGGCGAAGAGCACGGCGTAGCCGAAAGCGAAGAAACCGATAGCGACAACAAGTCATTGGCGAACGATGAGGAAGCGCAAGCGGAGGAGCAAAACGAAGAGAGAGAGAGAGCCGTACGAGGAGCAAACGGAAATGAGGAAGAAGGTCGACCGCGAGATGAAAGCCGTCGACTCAGGGACAGAACGACGCCGAGACCACCCGAAAGAGTTCAAGACTACGAGAACATATTCATGGCGAAGAGCCAAGAGCCACTTTCCTACCGAGAAGCAGTACAAAGCGACGAGAAGGAGCTGTGGAAGAAAGCGATGGACGAGGAATAGCGATCTCTTACGAAAAATCGAGTATGGAAACTCGTAGAAGCACCGAAGGGCTCAAGTGTGATCGACAACAGATGGACGTACAAGTTAAAGCGAGATTCCAACGGCAACGGCGAACGATACAAGGCTAGACTCGTTGCGCGGGGGTTCCGGCAACGCGAAGGAATATACTACCAGGAGACTCATAGTCCGGTAGCTCGTTTCGACTCTATTTTCGAGAATAACACGACTACGGCTCCGTACCGCGAGGCAGTCGGTAGCTTAATGTATCTGTCGGTGGCAACGAGACCCGATATCACTTTCGCAGTGCATCGAGCGAGCCGATTTTTGGAAAAACCATCGACGATCCACTGGAAACCCGTAAAGAAGATACTTAAATACTTGAAAGGCACTGCGAGCCACGGACTTCGATTCAGAAGCAGCAACAGTAAGGGACTCTGTGCCTACAGCGACGCGGACTACGCCGGAGATTTAACGACTCGCCGCTCGACGACCGGATACATCCTCAAGCTCGCGGGAAGCACGATTTCATGGAACTCACAGAGACAACACAGCGTAGTGTTGTCAATAACGGAAGCTGAATATATGGCTGCGTGCCAGACTGCCAAAGAAATCGCATGGATAAAAGCTCTGTTGCGAGAATTACTTGGCACCAAATACATACAAACGACACTATATATGGACAACCAGAGCACAATGAGCCTCATAAAAAACCCCGTTTTTCATAAAAGAGTGAAACACATCGACGTACGCGACCACTATATACGAGTGCGAAACGCCGAGAACTACTTCACATTGGAGTACCTCACATCGAAAGACCAAGGATCTACCCAGGCAACAGCATCAATATCACAGAGAAGCCCTCGCGATCCAAGAGAAATTACAGGGTGAAGAGAAGAACGAAGAACAACGATAGAAGCCGATGCGGGAGTGTTGAGGGATCGGCTTTACCGACAGTCCTTGCTATATTCCTTTTCCTCCTATCTGCAAGGAAGTCTACTCTCGCGCCTGCGCAACTTGCAACACACTGTCTTCTATGAAACATGTAAAAACGTTAGCGCTTTCAACTTTCTATCGGCGCATAATAAATCTATTTTTCCCTCGCACATCCGTATTGGAATTTATTCACGCTAACCAAACCATTACAAAAATACATTAAGATACATTGTAACGGTAATTTTTTTTATCGTTATGAATTATTTTTATTTTTCGTGGGAAATTCGAGCTTGATCACAGGATTAATTAATTTTAGACTTCTAAGTAGGTGAGAATAGGGTTTATTAACAAAAACAAATTAAACAAGAATGTCAGTGTTTGGTTTCTTGCCACCGATGACCAGTAAAATGCATTGGAATTTGGTAATTCCGATGATTATTTTCGCACTTCTTTTCGTAGATTACGTTTATGTAGATTCTCGGTACACTCGGCTCGAAAATCTGTTATTGTTTTGTACAGCGGTATTGAGCTGTACGCTCGATGCACACACACACCGCTAAACGCTCGGAACTCGCACTCTTTCGCTATTTCACTTATATCTACATCACTCTCTATCTCTCACTTATCGTACTGACACTTTCTATCTCTGTTCCACTTGCACGCTTATACAATTTCTCGATTATACTACCTATTTAAATGCTATGTGACCTAATTCCATTTTCTTAAACACTGCTGACCTAATTCTATTCAATTCATTCTCTACACTTAACTCTATTCACTTTATTCTATTCTCTTAACTCTATTCCATTAATTCTATCTAAATCTTATCTATAATTCTTGTATTTTAATCGACTCGCCTGTCCTACTGCCTTTTTCTGTGGTTGTTCGTTACGGATTTTCACAATCACCAGGAATGATTATCTTTCGATAATTTGGCTGTTTCTACTTTTTACAATAAACACATTTCTAGATCAAATATTTTCGGTAAAAGTTCCAAACTGATAATTTTAACACTTTTATGGTTCACGTATTCTCAAGATTAGAGCCTCGAGCTAAGGGAGCCATTTCCCCCCGCGCAGGCTCTTTTATAGCCTTCCCCTTGCCTCGTTCCCCTCTACATAATTTTTAATTACAATTTTTTTAATCTAACAAAATTTCTTAATTTTGCGGCTTGCCGTCGCCGCCGAGCGAGGCCAGCTGGTCGCTGACCTGCTGTTTACGGCAGCGAGTGAATTCCGGAGGTGTGACGTAGCTAGTTTTTGTCGCATCTCCGTGTTCGGTGGCCTAGTGCCCGCTGTACTTGGTACTTCCGAATATAATTCCGGCTCTTATAGTCGTTCGAAATAGTAAAGTGGGCTCGTGATTGTAACTATGTTACAACATACGTATAAATACTTTTTATTACACTTGTTACATTTATACACGTATTTATGTAATTCCGTTTATTTTCGGGCAAAAAACACATTTTTCAAGAAAAATATACATATATTACAAAAAGATGTATAATTCACACACACACACACACACACGCGCGCGCGCGCGCGCGCTCCCACCCACCCTTAAATATTTACATTGATATTTACAATTTATACATGTGATACACTATATGTGATATACTATAAAAATATGTATGTTGAGAATACATATTTTTATATGTATAATCCTGTCCAAGCGTGGTCGAATGAATCTGTGAAAAATCTGTAATGTCAATGGCAAAGATGTATCTATGTTGACGGATCCAAATGAGCACGTCCGAAATATGGAGCAATAAATTAGGTCCAGTGTGCATGATCTCATTGAGAGATTTTCCTGAAGATGTTGAGCTAGAACCATTGAATACCATCCGTAATTTTGTGGTGGTGCTGTCTGGTCTGAGAACACCGTGGTGAGACAAATAATTATTTATTTCACTTGAAGATGATTTGGGAGCCTTCATCATATGACCGAGTTGCTCATATTCGTCCATGAACTGTGAGTAGAGCTGACCGTATTCAGCATTTTTTGAGATTTTCCGAATAGTGTGTTGCAGACACCGATGTGCTTTTAAGTATGAGTTTCCCAGATTAGCAGGCGACCATGTGAGAGGAAGGCGAACAATGTATCGGCCTGTAGGACCACGCTGATGCGTATCACGAAAGTGTTCCTCGCATGCCTGCTCCTCTGGTGTGAGATGACCGACTGTGTCCTTGGGTAGCTCTTCTTGAACCCAGAGTTTTGTGAGCACGTTCTGTAATTCCTGATCATCGTGTGGCACAGCAGCATGATGAACAGTGAGTGCGTCAGATTGGCATTAGTTAATTGGTCCAATGATGAGCCACCCAAATATCGATAATTGTGCAATAGGCGCAGATGATGTGCCCTTCAGGATGTTAGGTTTAATAACCTGTCCATAAATATCTGCTCCAATTATGATATCGATTGATCGTGGTGTGAGAAAGTCAGGATCCGCTAGCTTCAGCTTCACTATGTGAGGCCATGTACGAAGTGGTGACTCAAAAGATGGAAAATGACTAGTAACCGTGTTGAGAATGTGAGCCTGTACCACGGCTTTCTCCCTGGTGTATGTAGAGCACAGTGTGAGTTGAACCGAGCCATGTGTCTGCGTTGAGTGCCTTCCACCGATCCCTGTGATCGGAATTGATGAGTGCTTTCGTGTTGCGTTGAGTTTACGAAAGAGTTCTTCCGCAATAAAAGTCAATTCCGACCCAGGATCGATGAGAAGTCTTGCTTGATGAGTTAATACCGATGTGTGAATGTGTGCTAGTGCGGTTGCCAATAAAGTTGAGCATTTCCGTGTGAGCTGTTCCGATGAGAAGACGACTGCGGCGACATCTTACTGCGTCGACGACTGTGCATGAGCCGGTTGTGCGTCGGACGTAGTTACAGGGGACGCTGCTGGATGCAGCATCGTGTGGTGCCGCCCTGAACACTCCTTGCACGTCCGGGTGGATCGGCAAGCCGTCGCGTTGTGCCGTCCAAGGCATTTGTAGCACAACCGCGACTTCTCCGCCATCAGCCACAGTGAGCTGACGGAACTCAGGGCACATCACTATGAAGTGTCCCTGAGCCCGACAGCAGTCACAGGGATAAACGGACGCGATGGTGTGTGATGGCAGAGCGCCACGCGCTGCGCTACCTGCATGATGCGCCGATGCGCCACGCGTCCCGGCATTTGCCGGAGGAGGGTTCGCCGATGACGTTCGGCTCAAGCTGCAACCAGGTTTTAGAGTGGCCTTCGCCATCTCCAAGGCTCTGACCTTGGTCTCGGCAAACTCCTCGATCTCAGCAAAGGTCGGGAAGCCAGATGAGCGTCCCAGCTTCGTCTCCCAGGCCTCGCGTGTGGTTTGGTCAAGCTGTTGACTCAGCAGCCTCACCATCACGCAATCCCAAAGCTCTTCCTTCGTTGCCAGCGAAGAAAGAACCTTGTTAGTCTCGAAGATGGACGTGAGAACGGGTGCGAGCGATTTCGCATCCCCTGAGCCGACCTTGAGTGCAAAGTGCTGGTCCAGGCGCTCCTGCACCAGCAACCGCTTATTCTCGTATCGAGTCTCCCATGCCAGGTTAAACGATTCGCAGGTGAGTGCGAACCCCGAGATAAGCTGTGCCGCCGAGCCCGACACGCAGCCACGCAGATATACAAGCCGCTCGACATTAGTGAGCCGGGTATTACAGATGACCAGCGACGTGAACAAGTCACGGAACGCTGGCCATCCGGAATAATCCCCCTTGAAAGCCAGAATCTTGATATCTGGCAGCTTTCGGTGGGACTGCGACGACGCGGCCGGTGGCGCATGCAGCTGCCGTTGAGCCAACCTCTCCATGGCTTCCCGTACTGCTATCTTGCAGTTGAGCGCGATCTTCACCTCAATGCTCTGCAGATCATCGGCAAAGTACTCGTGGTCCATGCAGGTCGGAGGCCACGAAGCTTCCATCAGTTCGTGTTTCTTGCGGAAGTCACTGTGGAGCTCCGTGACCTGCTCGACCATAGAATCGAGCGAAGCCATGGAGAGGGAGTCTGAGCCCTCGTCAAGGATTGCCACGATAGTGTGCAACTGAGCGATCCGGCGCCGGTGCGACTCTACCTTCAACACCATCTCGGTTGCCAGTCGAGACGGTGATCGGGTCTTCCTCGGAACGACGCCGGCCCCACGAACCAACAACGCCTTTTTCTCGTCCAGAGCACCAGGCGTCACCCCGATGTCTGCAGGAGTGCCCTCGGACATTACTGGTCCTGTTGTGCACGTAAGAAAGAAGAAGAAAAGGAAAGCAACGAAGATTCTCAGCAGAGATCTAATTTACCCCACTGATGAGCCGCTTGACGAGGTGATGAGCCGATGAAGATTCTGCCATGGGCTACGCAGAGTCCTGTTTCAAGATGAGCCGAAGAGTAGTAGCGATGAGAGCGGAAGGTAGAGAACCCTGGTTCTACCTTGTTCGAGTCGAGAGGTTCCGGCTCGAAGGACCAAAAATGTTAAGAATCCGTCCAAGCGTGGTCGAATGAATCTGTGAATATATTGAAAATAATGTAACCTCACTCGAGACAGGATGAAAAAGAAACCGGACGCATAGATGGTATATTGAGGAAGCGGTTTATTGTACCTTCCAATAGTTACAAAAAAATATGTCAAATTTAGGAAATATTAATGTTAAGAATAACTACAAAAATAAAAGTGAATTGAATTTTGACTACGGAACTTGAGTAGCACACAATTATATTAATTGTGTGCTGGATATGCTTTGTGCAGTGAACGTGATGCAGTCAACGCTGCAGAGCACGCCACGGAATGAGAGAAATGAGTGCGTAGAATGTGTCGTTTATTCACAGCAAGCTCTCAGCAGGTTTATCTGAGAGAAGTTGCAGTGAATAGGTGAGAGCACTAGCAATTCGATTGCTTGAGTGCTGTGAGTGAGATATGAGCAGCGTGACGTAGTCAGCACTGCGTAGCACGTTACAGGTATAGATTCAGGATGCACGAGAATGAGAACAATAAATTCACAGTGCTTTCCCAGCAAGTTTAGTTGGGGGGAAAGCACAGTGAATTAGTAAGAACACACGCATTTATATTAATTGAGTGCGCAACAAGTGACGTGAAAACGTGGTGCAGCCCATGCTGCAGAGCACGCCACAGGGTAAGACCTTTATGAGGATGCACCGATTAATTCCTTACTCCTCACTGACTGTGAATTATGCTAAATTATGTCTGTGAACGCTTACCGTTAATTTTGAGTCCAGGTGAGCACAGAGGTTGAGAAGATCCGGTAAAAATAGATGAGATTGCGAGAGTCCCGTGGACGCGTGCGCTGTCCTATGGTTGTCACGAAAAAGTGCCTGATTTTTCAATATGGCTGCGAGATACGAAATCGACGTTGAGCGCTGGAGTCAAATGAGTGAGATAGCCGGTGAGCAAAGCCGAAGTCAAGCGGGAGAGATAACCTCTCACTTAGCGCGGCATGCATGCGAGCTACAGCCTCGGCTCTGCGAGGCCTGCCTCGGCTATCTCTGGCGTAGACGAATGCAGCGTGCTACACCGCAGCAACAGGTCGACGCATGGCGAATATCGACCGCCGTGCGCCAGCTGATTATCCAACAATGTACAATATAAAAAGTTTTCAAATTTTTAAAATATTTACATTGATATTTACAATTTTTATATGTGTTTATATACTATAGAAAAAATACATACAATAGAAAAAGTTTTCAAATTGTTTTTGTTAAGAATATTTTTACTCAGCCTCGATGCTCTACGTCTCCTTTAATTTTTATAACCAAAAAGTAAAGATAACTTATTACTAAGATGACGACGTTTACGACAATCGACCTGACAAGTGTTATACATGGTCCGGGTGATAACATTGTGAAGGGGTGTTCTATTTATTGACGAAAATTGTAATTGTAGTAAAGCTTTATTAACGGTTGGTAATTCTGATTTTATAAGATCACTAATTGATGTGAAATTAATTACTTTCGAATTTGTATAATTTAAAGTCGAACACTTCACTTTAGATACCGTGTCTACGATTGTTTCAGGGTCCTCGGTAGTGGTGACCGTTTAACCATAGAATTTCGGACCCCCGGAGACGAACAAATTTATATAAGCATTAGAACCCAACGGGAGCAATTCGTTGGTCATGTCTCCAAGCAGGTCGCCTACCGAGAGCTGCCAATCATCACCCTTACTTACGTAAATAACCGAATCGGTGCCGTAATATAAAACACGTCTATCTAAACGCTCGAGGTAGCTGTATAGTTTTAAACGTGCTAAAGCCGTCGCAAACGCCGCGATTACCACGCTATTTATTGGATTAGGAACGACAGCCTCATCACGGGATACCCAATTCAGATATAGCAGGTTATCGTTTACCGGTAGCAGACGTTTAATTTCTTTATCATTGTCGTACAAATACAACAATAGCTTCTCGCGAGTTTTCATTATTTCCGTACGCGTTAAGTTATCCCGCTGACCGAACTTGCCCCAGAAAGAATTGAAACAAAGCCTAGCGACCGAGCGTAGCCCTGAATTTTTCTTTATGTTAGCAGCGTTCAACCGGATACCCTCAGCGCGTTCGTAATCGTCAATATACTGTTCGCGAGACGTCTCGGCGATACAGTGCTCGGGCCACCCGCTAGCCTCCTGTTTAATCTTTAAAAATATATTTACATACTCTACAAATTGGCCACCCTCGCGTGTATCGGTGTTATAAATTGTCGTATCATACGCCCAAATGATAGAAATTTTAAATATTTTATAACCGCAGTCTATTGCTTTCCGCACTTCATCCGTCACCCAGGTACCCGTGAAAGCCCTATCCTCGGGATTTTCATGAATGCACGAGTCCTGAGTCACATCCTCTGCACATTTACGACATAAGGCAAACAACAGTTTCTCGTGCATTCGAACAGGTAGAACAGGGTAAAAGAGTCGGCGCGGAGGCAATACACTTGATCAAACCATTAACAGTGACGCCTAGAGCATCGTATGAACACCCTGGCACAGACCAGCTCTCGGCACCGAGGTATATTTTAGAGTGCCCCACCGGGTAGCGGCCTGTCTTACATATATGCGGATACAACGAGCAAATGTCAATGTACAAAATATTCTCTTCCGGTGCGACGTCGTAGGACGTGACTATATTGCCCGTACGACTGCCATAGAACGCTGCACGAGGGTTCAGTCTCTCTGTCACACGTAGCGGATGATTATTTAAAAATTCATCGACACGCGGTTCGTCTTTACGGAGTGTATTAAAATTACATTCCCACCTCTTCAGCAATTCATAATTATGTGAACGAATTTTTGAACTCGTTGCCACAGTCCGCGCATATCGCGAGTCTAAACTCTCGTTTCCAGTATGAGAATTTCTCGCACGATCGTTAGGAAAACATTTGCAGCACCCATGCCAATAACAACCGTGGTATTGGTATACAATACGACGATTATCCAGCTCCAGGTAGCCGTCGACGAGCGGTCCTTCGGTAATTAATACTCACGGTCCCTGGCCGCGTGAATGAGTTCACACCCGAGCTCGTGCTCAACCCATAGGCCAGTCAACGGCCTGCTCCGAATGATTTCCAACCCGCCTATACCCCTGTGCAGGGATGAGACCAACCATTTGCGGTCGTAGAAAGTTACGACGGTACACGAGTGAGCAAGCCGATGCTATTGTTACGGCTTCAGTAAACGGACATACATTACCTACAGATAAAAATATTTGACGAAATTCATAGCAAGCTCGACGGAGTATATCAACATCCATCTTACAGTACTTTACAATCTTGTTTTCGAAGTTAAATATCGCGTCTTTATTAAGCTCTTCCGCATACGAATCGTAAAATTCTAACCGTTCCCGCTCACTCATTGTATCAGGCGAGTAATACTTGTCTGCGGGGAGAACGCCGTTATAACCATGTGCATCTTTTGTATTGAAGAGATGCGGAAAGTAGCCCTTGACCAGTTCGTCATTAAACCCGAAAACCTTGGGCAGTGCGCTAAGACGCATATGAAAATAATTAATGCTGTCGATAAAACTAGTACGGCCCACCCTCATCGATATAATCGAATTACCTGCTAGAACTATACTTGGGGTGGGCATATCCGTGCAACGTTCTACGATATTTCATAATATAAATTGAGCATCGAATGCTTTGGTATTGTGTGCAATGCACACTATATTACGAAATTTCGTAGAAGGTCGCACAGCCAGATTTATAAACTCTGTAACAGGATTTTTTTAAAAACAAACTCGCGCACACCGCACCTCTCGCAAATGCCTAACGGTTGCTGTTCTCCCGCAGATAAACAAATTTCGCACAACTATTGTGCAACACAATGAGTGACAATGTGCTCGTGGGCATCACCCGGTGCACCTACATATACCTTATCTTGACGCGTTTCAAAATCATAAAATATAAAAAGCGTTTCAGGGTGTTTTGAAACGGTGGTGGGTTCACGTTTTTCTTTGCGCTGTTTGACTATTTGCATATAGCATCGCTTGCTGAACCCGTGCGAACGACGGCACAACCGGCAAAAATTAGTACCGCATTTGTGTACATTGCGATCTCCGTGAATGAGTTTTTCATAAGTTTTACAAATACGGTATAACTTGCAAATAGACTTTCGTGCATCCGTCGTGACTTTGGTACGTCTTTCGAGAGGTTTTAGATGGTTGGCGAAACACACAGCACCGAAGAACGAGCGACCACAATCGTCGCACGAGCACTCATTGTTTACCGGTCCTGTAGACGTTACTGCTTGCGCAAGTCCATGCTACAGAGCCAGGTACGAGCTCTTTGTCGACTGTTGGGACAACCTCCCTAACGCAGGGCGGTACTTAAAAGCACCGGGGACGATTGCTTGTGCATCGATGCTCCGAGAGACGATGGCAAGATTTATTGCAGGGTATACAATTATTCTTACCACCCGCGGCACCCATTAGATTGGTAATGGGTGAATAGTGCTTTAAAATAGCACTATACGCTATATTAACAAGCTCAGACGGTGCCCTTGTTTCAAAAGACGAATATCCATTGAAAATAGGAGCCTCGCCGCTACCGAGGGACTCCCAATCGTAAACTACAATTGCAATCCTCGAAGGTGTGAGGTATCGTTGGAAATTATGTATTTCCGAAATACCACAGCCTTCTGCAGGGGTTTGCACTTGAGCCTTTTCGACAAGAGCACGTGCTTTCTTGCGCTGGTCTGGCGACGCCCTATGTCTTATAAGGTTCCAAGCTTTTGTCGATGCTGCACTACAGTCACGTTTGTGTTTATTGTTCGCTAGGGCTACAACGTATGTGACCGTGAATCGCAGCGTGTCAGATGCCGCGAGCACTCTTGAGCTCTGATTCACGACACACATCAAACCCCATAGCTGGTCGTCGTGAACCATGAAATAGGCCTTAGCGATAACCCCGCTGCACCGTCAGCCATCTCATCCGTGACGAATCCTACACTAATCAAATCCGTATCATCACGATCCTTAACAAAATGATGATAAATATCGCTCACTGCCTTCCGGATCCATGTGATAGGATTTGTAGATATAGGAGGTGTCACTAAGGTGAGATCAACTTCCCGCGCTTAAACCCCAAAACGCTTTAAATATTGTTTTCGTTCCGGGTTTACGATTGTAAAACGATTTCCCGGTGGTAAGGTGACGTTAACATCGTCTAAGTGGGCTTCACCGATGATTTTATTAGCCCTGTTAACGCTTTCAATGCTGTTACCGTTGCGACTACGTTTATTACCGTCTGCTATCGTGTTTGACAACCTACTGCTACTACTACTACTACTACTACTACAGGGTGCGCCATCTCAATCTGGTCGATGGAAGTATTGAATAACTCTGACAGATTTTAACCGACCAGCGTCGTACAACACGTTTCGTATAGGTTATTTCAGTACAATTTCAACCATGTATCGCTATACGCCGAAAGAACGCGCCGAAATAGTTTCGCTTTACATTGAAAATAATCGTTCAGTTGTGTCAACTCAGCGTGCGTATCGTAAAAAATATCGCGGACGTTCTGCGCCCAAAGGCGACACTATCCGTCATTTAGCTTCAAATTTCATGGAGCACGGGTCTGTAGCGAATCTCCAACATCAAGCTCGACCGCGTCCAGGTCGTTCAAATGAAAATATCGAAGCTGTTCGACAGAGTGTTGCAGAAAATCCAAATGTCTCATACCGCCGTCGGTCTCAGCAATTAAACATCAGTGGAACCACTTTGAGAAGGATTTTAAAGCAAGATCTTCACATGTTTCCGTACAAAGTGCAGTTGACTCAAAGATTATTGGAAACTGACAAGCCGCGACGCTTGGCTTACGCTAATAACGTTAGTCGAATGAAGGAAGCTGAGCCGGATTTTTGGGAGCGAATTCTGATGACCGACGAGGCTCATTTCACCCTCTCTGGCGCTGTCAACAAACAAAACTGTCGCATGTGGGGCACCGATAATCCTCATATTATTCACGAAACTCCATTGCACGATGAGAAAGTGACAGTTTGGGCCGGTGTTTGCTCAAAAACCACCATTGGACCATTTTTCTTCAGAGCTGGTGAAACTGTCAATGGGGATCGATATCGGTGGATGTTGGCACACTTTGTTTTACCACAAATGCGTGAAAAAGGTCTTAAGGAATTTTGGTTCCAACAAGATGGTGCGACATGTCACACTGCGCGCTCAACAATGGACTATTTGCGTCGGAAGTTCCCAGGACGTGTGATATCAAAGAAAAGTGATATTGACTGGCCACCAAGATCGCCCGATTTGACTGCACCGGACTTCTTCTTGTGGGGATTTTTGAAAAGTAAAGTCTATGCCAACAAGCCGAAGACCATAGAGGAGCTAAAAAACAACTTTCCGAAAATGCCGAAAAAAGAGCTCATTTTTGTCTCAGTAATAAAGGCGGACATTTGATCGATGTGGTTTTTGGAAACTAATCAAAATAAATTGTAATGAATCAAATTTAATAAAAAAATACGACTTTGTGAAATCTGTTGAAAATTCTCTAAGTTATTCAATATTTCCATCGACCAGATTGAGATGGCGCACCCTGTACTACTACTGCTACTACTATCAGCGCGGCTACGAATACCACTACCACCTACCTGGTAGAAGTCATTGTGAGGCGCATCGAACTCCACAGGGGATTCCTTTCTTGAGGAGTCCTCCGCGGCTGAAGAACACGACGACGATGACGATGACGATGACGATGACGATGACGATGACGATGACGATGACGATGACGATGACGATGACGATGACGATGACGATGACGATGACGATGACGATGTTGATGACGCTGAATATGTTGATCATCAATTTCCGATAGTATCCAGCTAATCCGAGGAAGGTTGTACTTCTTTTACGTTCTTTGGTACTGGGAATTCTTTAACCGCCACTTTTCGTAAGAATTGACACTTACTGGGTTTAATTGCCAGTTTGGCCTCTCTCAACCGCTGTAGGACCTCTTGCAACTTGTCGTTATGTTCCTTCAGGGTCTTACCGTGTATTACGATGTCGTCGAGATATACGTAGCATTTTACTCCTTATAGCCCGGCTAGCGCGGAGTTCATCAGCCGCTGGATCCTCGGTGGCGCATTATTTAGACCGAACAGCATTCGGGTGTATTCAAAATGCCCCTGTGGTGTGGAAAACGCTGTTTTTTCCTTATCCTCTGGTGCCATTGGGATTTGGTGAAATCTCGATACTAGATCTAAGGTCGGGTACTATCGTGCTCTTCTCAACTGGTCTAATATTTAGTTAATATTGGGCAGTGGGTAGGAGTCACCGATTGTGACTTCGTTCAGCTTCCGAAAGTCCACTACTACGCACATTTTCCTAACCCCCGCTGCGTTGGGTTTCTTTGCCACGATCAAAAGCGGGCGTTTCATTGACTTCTGCTAGTCTGGATTATTCCATCGCTAGCATTTCTTCTGTCTTTCCACTTCTCTCCTGTGGGTCTCTGGCATCCTGTATGGGTGCACCTTAATGGGCTGCATTCCTTCCTTAAGGGGAATTTGGTGCTCCACATTTTCTGGTCATTTCTTCTAGCGCTCTATGAGCGCTCTTCCTCACTGAGGTTCGACGTGTCGAGCTCCTGCACTAGTCGCACGAGGCGGTTCGGCCGCTTCGGCCTCTTGACCCGCTGCTGCAATCTCAAGCAGCTCGAGTTTCACTACGGGGCGTTGCACCTCGACCACCTGCTCGGTAGTATTTATTAAATTTATAGCGCAGCTACTACTGCGGGGCGGCGCACAGTGGGGCCGATTCCCGAAAAGCTGGTCAAAAGTCGAAAAATGAAGTTTCATTTTATAGGATTTAGAGTACATAGGTGGATAGAGTAATGTTTAAAGAATATAATGAAACATTTTATAAGGGCTAGTGAAGTATACCTGGCAAGTATAAGTCAGTACAAAAGAGACCTTCGCGCAAGTATAAGCTCGATCGTTCGAGCTCATATTCAAGCGTCGTTTAAAAAAATTCGTAGAAAATCGTAAAATTGGTGTTTCTTAATTCTGCAAAATGGAGGTTTCAGGTTCAAGAAAGTAGTTTATTATCATATGCGTCGAAAATTATAACAGATACATATAAATTAATAACTAAACAATGTCTAAAGTAGAAAAAAATGAAAAATTACGTGCAATCATTTTAGAAAAACAGGGAAAAAGTTAAAAGTCCCGCAGTGTTCCACAACGAAACAAGTTTTAAATTAAAGTTTGTACTGTTATGTAACAAAATTAGTAAAAATCAGCTGCAGCTAGCTGCAACTTTGTTTTTAGTGCACATTTGAATATAAAATATTACAAATTCACATTAACCACTTGTTGCACGTTTTTTTCAAATGAATATAATTTTGTGAAACTTGTTACTCGGGGGTTTTTGGGGTCGCTGAATACGAATCCGGTGTCAAAAAAACAAAATTCCAAATGGCGGATCCAATATGGCGGACGCAATTTTCGAAATCGGTCGGATTCGCTTGAAACTTGTGACTCGGCGGTTTTTGGGGTCGCTGAATACGAATCCGGTGTCAAAAAACCAAAATTCAAAATGGCGGATACAATATGGCGGGCGCAATTTTTGAAATCGGTCGGATTCGCTTGAAACTTGTTACTCGGGGGTTTTTGGGATCGCTGAATACGAATCCGGTGTCAAAAAAACAAAATTCAAAATGGCGGATCCAATACGGCGAACATAATTTTCGAATTAAAACCACCATTTTTAATTTTGTTTTTTCTTGGCTATGCAACGTGAATAGTTCCGTAGCGTAGTGGCTTACACGCTGGACTCGTACATTATTGTTCTCGGTTCAAATCTCGTGTAGGTGAATTTTTTTAATTTTGCATAATAATTATTTAATAAAATTGTAATTAAATTAGTTCAGCAATTTTCATAATTTTAATAATTATTTTAATGTTATAAATAACTTATTTCGTTATAGAGTATATATTGTTGGATTCTAACATTTATAGAGGATAACGGAACATTTGAAAAGAGTCGACTGTATACATAGACCTACATGCAATATATAGGTCTTGTTAATATAAATTTATTTTTTGAATTTGGCTTTGTACTGTATTTCTCAAATAAATATGTTAGTATTTAAAAAATCGTGTTCCTTATTACACTTTCTTATATATTTGAATTATACATTTTTCAATATTTTTATAAATGATAAAAAATGTAATTACTTATCTGAAATATGTACAAAATATTTCTTTTAAACAAGAAAATCATTACTCTGTAATCCAAATACATTTATTTTAAAACTGTAAATCAAATTATTATACGGTAATCTTAAAAAATGTTTACTTAAACTAAAATAATTATAAATTAACTGTTTGAACGTGATAATTTTATTTCACAAAATCTATTTTGTTTCAGAAAATGATTTTAAGAAATATGTGCTTCAAAGAAAAAATTACTTGCATGTAACTGAAGTACATTCACTTCAATAAAAAAAGGAAATGTAACTTGTAAATAGTATAAAATAAGTCTTTCAAAAGTGATTTTAATCAATACAATTATAGATGTAAAAGTAGATGTTTTATTACTTGTTATCAAATATATCATTTACTTACAGATTTATAAAAAGTTAATAAATTTTTATAATCGCTATTTTGGATCTGCCATTTTGAATTTAGTCTTTTTCACATCGGATTCATGTTCAGCGACCTCAAAAACCCCCGAGTAACAAGTTTCAAGCAAATCCGGTTGATTTCGAAAATTGCGTCCGCCATATTGGATCCACCATTTTGAATTTTGTTTGTTTCACATCGGATTCGTATTCAGCGACCTCGAAAACCCCCAAATAACAAGTTTCAAGCGAATCCGGCCGATTACGAAAATTGCGTCCGCCATATTGGATCCGCCATTTTGAATTTTGTTTTTTTCACACCGGATTCGTATTCAGCGACCTCGAAAACCCCCAAATAACAAGAGACCATAATTTTAAGCATTTCTCTATGCAGGATATCTCCCTTCTGATGTTTTATAAAATTCATGCCAAGCAGTCCGTTGACCCCCAGCGGCGCCCTGTTTGGAACTATGTAGAAGCAATGTGCCACGTTCAAAGCCGGCGTCTCGAGCACGATTTTTGCTGTCCCGAGGGGGGTGAATTTCTCCCCCTTGCAGTTCCACACTGCTTCCCGACACCTTAGTCTCAGGTTTCAATCAGCCTTCCTTGATGATGTTGTACTGTGCTCCGGTGTCTACCTTAAGGGTGAGTATCCCGATTGTAGCCAACCGCGCAGCGATATCGAAGTAACTGGTGGTGGCGCTCGACGCCGGCAGCGTTACTTGTAGTAACTGCAGCGTTGTTTTCCTTGCTGTCTTCCTTTTCTTATTCGCCGATCTCTGCTGAGCAGTGAACACGTTCAACCTCATTGTTACCGTATTTTTTTTTGCATTTTTGCTTCCTATATCTTTCAGATGTCGGGGCAGCTGCGATGACTGCGCTGTCTCGCTCTTACTCTGCGAGAACCTCTTCCGGCAGTTCTTCCATACCTGGTCTTTCTTCTGGTAGTAATTACAGATTATTTTCACGTTGTGGATCGTCTTGTTTTCTCTGGGCATCGGTAGGCTCACTCGTCCCGACCTCCGGGTGCAGTCTCGTGCCACGTACCCAGGTCTTCCGCAGTTCAAGCAATTTTCTCCCTACCGAATTTTCTACTCTACCTACCGTTCCCTTCGGCTACACCATGTTGGTAATTTCTATGGCCCCCGCCACCGAGTCGTGCAGGGTCTGACAACTTTCGCGCACGTACCAGCACCTGCACCTAGCCGTGCAGCCCGTTTTCGAAGTTTGCTTGCGTGCTTCGACGGGTGACACTCTCGACCTTCTGATCTTCGGTTACCAACGATTCGCAGAGTATTTCGGCATTGACTCCTGTAATTCGCTCCAAACTTGCCGCGTAGGCGGCGATGTCCTCATTTTGTCCCTGCCGGAGGGAGCTGAACTCCATCTGCAACGAGGCCAAAGACTTCCGTTGGCCGTACAATGCTTCCAACTCACTTCTGAGTTGCACCATTGTACTGATTTTATGTTGCAGATGCCTCGTTGCTGCGCCCTCTAATTTACTCATGACTATTAATTCCCGAAGTGTGTCATGCTCCTCCTCGCTCACCCTGCGGTATATCGTGTCGCAGGACTTTAAAAAGAGCGACAAGGCTTTTGGCGTACGCCTCCGTTGCTGGGGGAGTGGGGGAGGGGTAATCCTCCAATCCTGCTCCTCTTAGTCGCTGCTGCAACTCGGCGATCTGCTCTCGTAAGGAGTGGATGAGCTCATACTCATCGGCACCTACCTCGTTTAGCGTATCGGCCAAGTTCCTCCTTGCCGACGGTGTATCTGCCTCTTGGAACCTGAGTTCGCAGTCGGGCTCCCACTGGTCCCGCTCGTGCTCGCGCTGCAGCTTTTCGTACTCTCGTCAAGCTCTTTCTACATTGCGGTGACTCCGGTCGACCGCGTCTAGCCGATCTCGTAGGGGTCTGGGTACCTGCCGTGCTGTCGTACCGGTTGCTGCCGGTAAGTTATCCAGCAACCGGTACGATCTATCGTACGCAGGTTTTCGATCTCCTGCTCGATCATATCTTCGGTGATGTGTTCCGGTGTTCACTCGCCAGTAGCCATATTGAATATATCGTCGCTGGCAGTACTTTCTCGGTCCCCAAACGACGCAACCCTAAGCGGATTTACGCCGAACTGAGCTGTCAGGCGGCCTGCGAGGGTCTCTCACCTGTCAGCTAGAATTCTTCCTTAGGCGAGAGCTCCGAAGGCGCCCTGCACGTCCTGGAGGCGATGTCCCCGACTGCTGCAGCTAAACCGGCCGCGGAGCCCACCCCCTCGCCAGGTAACGTAGTTTCTAGTGAGTTACCCTTACGTTTTGGTCTCGCACCCCTAGTTCCCGGCATGTGGCAACTTTCGCGGTTGGCTCGACTCTAAAATATTCCCTCGAAATCTCAAAAAGAAATGTATTTTTTCCCTAAATATTCTTTTTTAGATATATATGTAAGCTTTGTATACATAGTGGTATAAGCTTAGGCTTAGAGAGGGGGGTAGACAGTGAAATAGAAAGGGCCTACTGAGACGGATGTCTGTCGCCTCTCAAACCTAATAGAAGTAAAATAAGTAGAATAAGCAATAGTGAATAAAACTGTATAAAGTGTAAATATCGTTTCAAAGCTTATACAATCTCCACGAGATTAATATAGGGAAGCACAAACATTAATTGTTGATTCTCTATACTTTTAGGTTAGTACAACACGTATTCACATTGCGATTAATATTATTACAATTATGTATGTAACTAATAATAATACTCTATACTTTTAGACGAATCAACTTGTGTTTCGTTACTCCAAAAACCAAGCCATCTTATATATATATATATATATCAGGCGGAATATTTTTCCCTAATTTCACGTCCGACTGGCTTTGGCTTATTTCTCCTAGGCCGTATGTAATAGTATTGTATATGACCGCCACTTACGGACAGAAGATATTGCAGACGATCCTCTCCATGGTGGTATTCCTCGGGTGCTGTTGACCTGTTATCGTGTAGCTCCCCTCTGAAGATGGTTCTTGACGTCCTCCCTGGTGCCGTTAACCCGTTCGTTCGGTGGTTCCTGGACTTGTCCTTCGGTGCGTCGCCAACTGTTGCGCGACGGCTTCACCACAAGTTCATTCTCGTGAGCACTTGTTTGCACGCTTTGTGCGTTATCCGCGACTTGACGTGACACCGTCAATCGGGACGTTAAACGGTGGACTGCTGTGTCAGACCGCACCGACCGTATACTTCGCGACTTCGCGTTAGTTTAGTCGTATTTCTACGAGCTATACTGGTGTCCTGGCACGAGTCGTAGTGGTCACTTCAGTGTCACTCTAAACGTTATCCAAAATCACTTTTTTGTTTGTCCGAGTAAATCACGTATTACTTATCACTTCAGCAGATCCCACTGCTGCCACCAAATTTTATGCCGGTATCGCGTAATTGGGTAATTACTGTTATCGGGATAATATTAAAAGTTATTATTTTTGGGATCGTTTGCCGATAAGGAGATAGATCTCTAGTAAATAATAAACACGTGAATTTACGGAAAAAATTATAGTTGAATGTTTATTATAAACAACGGCAACTTTCCGTTATCTATTAAGTGACAATAAAAGAATGATACAATAGCTAGATGCTTTGGGGTATTTGACGAGGAACACACCTGATCTGTTTGAATCTATCTTTAGACTGATTTTCGTAAAAGTAGTTACTAACTGCGTTCACGAAAATCCTTACGTTAGCGGTTTTTGCGTTGGCCTATCATCGTCCGCCAAGCGAGTCACCTCATGCTGTGTCGGCGTTCTCGGTGTCGATCGTACGATCGGGCATTGGACTTCTTTTCCTGTCTTGAATGAATTGCAATGTTTCGTTAGCTGTATCAGCTATGGAATATTCCAAAATATACCATGAAATGAAATATTCCGCGGTACAACAGCATGTATGATACGCATTACACTGATTAACAGTAGGTGAATATCGATTTTAGATTTCCATTAACAGACGAATCACAAAGGTTTTTACACAACCTGAAGGACCAGTAAGGAAAATTTGAAATGGCACTGGACCGTCAGGGAGGATATTGTAAATGACGTGCATTAGTAGATCCTTCTGTCTTTCATTGGACATTCTCATGAGATCATAATAGCGATCGTTTGGCATCAGGTTCTTTCATCTTTTTGCGATTGCACCGAGTTTGTGCAACGTTGCAAGGTGAAGATCCCGATTAACCTCTCGATTCTGATTTTTTCGCAAATTTATCCGGCTCTGGTTGTCTGCCTACCAACTCCACCAACGGTATATCATTATTTACCTCATTCTCTTCCCGGCATAATTCTTTACAAAGTGTCAGAGTTTTTCAGATGTCTAAATTTGACTTGAATTCTTTCCGTCGATTGAGAATTAATGCTTTATTTGCATCGTAAGTTTTGACAAATTTTAGTTCACTTAAAATTTTATTTTCCTTGTTTCGAAAAGGAATATGCAACGAGATTCTGCAGCCAGATTTTCAGATTTCTTTTATTCACGAAACCAGTTAGATAACTTTATTTGTGTTGTAACATAGTTACAAGCCCTAGCCTACGCTATTCTGTCGAACGATTATAAGAGCCGAAATCACGTTCGGAAGCACCGAGTACAGCGGGCACTAGGCCATCACACCCGGACATGTA
This sequence comes from Cylloceria caligata, assembly GCA_963942595.1. Lineage (NCBI taxonomy): Eukaryota > Metazoa > Arthropoda > Insecta > Hymenoptera > Ichneumonidae > Cylloceria > Cylloceria caligata. The sequence goes on along the minus strand of OZ012704.1, from coordinate 51,960,065 downwards.
AGAAAAACTAGCTACGTCAGAGCTCTGGAATTCCCTCGCTGCCGAAAACAGCAAGTCAGCGACCAGTTGGTGTCGCTTGGCGGCGAGGGGAAAACGGGTAGCGCGGTAACGGCAAGCCGAGAAACTATTTAATCGCGGTAGATTTAAAAATCGAAGCCGATAATGACGTAGAGAGGTACCAGGTTGGGGGCAGGCTATAAAAGAGCCTGCGCGGAGGGAAAAGCTCTCTTACGCTCTTTACTCTTCTGGCCCAGGTTACCAAGCTGGAAGCGATTAAAAAACAAAGTTGTGCATTTTTCTTGAGTTATAAAAATTTATTCATCCTAGTATTTGAGTGGAATACGTGATTTTGCAAAATAAAAATAATCGTGTCAGTAAGCGTGGAACAGCGAAAATGACAGAAAAGAAAGGACAGGCGAGTCATTAAAATTATATCGAATTTCTTAGTGACATATTGAGTCAACGGATATTGATCTAGATTTAGATAGTTTTTAAGTGAATAGAATTAATTGTATAGAGTTAATTAAATAGAATTAAGCGTATAGTCTCCAGGCAAATAGAATTAAGTTGCACAGCATTTAAACCGGTAGGATAGATTAAAAGTGTATAAGCGTACGAGTTGAAAGGAGACAGTAAGGAAGTGAACTGAGTGAGAGATAGAGAGAGTTAGAGACATAATAGAGATATCGGTTCCAATAGCGAGTTCGACGCGTTTAACTGTGTGTGTGCGTGTAGAGTAACTGGGTCACTACTAACTCACAAAACAATAACAGACTACCGAGTCGAGTGAACCGAGAGCCTATGTGAACGAAATAGCCGAAAAGAATTGTAAAAATAATCGTAGGAATTACAAAATTTAAACGAGCTGTACTGGTTATCGGTACCAGAAAACCGAACGTTAACATTCTGTTTTTAATTGTTTGCATAAATAAACCCTAATCTCACCTACCCCGAAGTCTACAAATAATTACACCTGTGATCGAGCTCGAATTTCCCCTGGGAAAATAAATTTAATGTTAACGAGAAAATTTACCGTTACAGTGTATCTGTTTACGCTTAATTTGCACAGTGATGCAGTAATGATCGCTAACAGCCCTTGGTAGTGCATTTACCATGAGATTTACATCTACAGGGACATTGATGACGTCTAAGAATTCCATACTGACCGCTCATGTGCCGCAGTCTTCTTATTTGCATGAAGAGAATTCTCGGTGAAATAAATCTTTCAGATATTAAATCCAACTTTGGTAAATGTGCTGGTTTATCTGGATATTTAAATCCATTTGACATAGCATATGCTGGGATTTTTTCTCGGTTTAATCCAGAAAAGCAACACGGATATGTCTTAAAATTCATAATGTCGATCTGCAGAAAATCTCTTTGTAATAACTCGTGATGACGTTCTAGTATGATTTTTAAATCGTTTTTGAACCATAATCTGTTACAAATATTGCACACATGGTCAAAACTGTTATCTCAAAATTTTTCTGTAATTCTGTCCGTACATTTCCGTGGGCTGTGAAATCGCTGTATGGCAAAAATATGTTCGTAGGATCAGGTAATTGATTTTCTGGTGGTATTTCCAAAGGTTGTAATAATTCTTGTGGTGACGCGACGGTCGGTATTCCAGAATTCTCTGTTCAGGTACTTGCATAACCTGCATTCAATAATGCCTGTTTTCGTGCCCTGTACTCTCGCATCCGTTCACTGGCACTTTTTGGCGCCTCTTTTGGCAGTTTATTTCCACGTTATCTCTCATAATACGCCTTATTTGTTTCTGATTTTTTATTATTTTTAGTCATGAGGTTAAATCACGATCTCTATTTAATTGAATTAAACGAAAGAACAAAAAACACTCCACTCAAAAATCTATTACACTTATAAAGTCAGTCTCACAAGTCTATAAGTCCTTGTGATGTTTAAATCATAGTATTTACATAACAAAAATGAATTAAACTTCTAAATCTAACCTTACAAGTCTATAAGTTTTTTTACATTTAAAATCACACTATTCACATAAAAATAACTCACCTGGTGTGACGCACGTCCGCCCTCATGATACTCTGCCTCGTGGTCAACGGATGTAGCCATTGTTTTCGCTCGAGTCGTTCGCTCTAGACATTCACGGGTCACCTCACCTTTTTTGTTTATTAGTTCCAATCATTCTTTACCTACTCAGTAGTGTACAGACCTACTGCACAGACGCCACGCAGCATCGCACTATACAGTGAATAGAGCCCACTCACCAGTCCATCGTGTGACTTCGCTACAGAGCTGTACATCAGACGACCTCACCAGGATCATCCACACGAATCAACGAGCCGACTCACCAGCCTGAGACTCCACTCAACATCAGTACATCATCACACAGCCCAGATCAAATCAGTTGCATATTTTTTGTTCACTCACCAGGTATTATTTATACGTTGTTACTTAATGCAAAAAACGTTAATTTTTCCTGTTAAAATTGAGTGCATTTAATTTAGTATATTTGTCACCAGGATCCTTAATATTAACAGTCTCAGCTGTCACTTGACGCACTCTGTGCGAACGCATCAACCTGTTACTCTCCGCAAGTGCTGAGTCGAGACAGTCTTTCGGAAGCTTAGTATTACTCAATTAGTACAGTTCCACTGCACAAAGCATTACACTCATCAATACTCAGTATTTATTACTTATTTGACTAGTCGCCCACTCTGCGCACTTTTCAATTTTTTCTTGTAGTGCTTTTTTCACACCAGTTAGTTTTAATCGTATAATTCACAATCATTTTTTAGAACACTAAACATTTTTTGGTCCTTCGAGCCGGACCTAATTTACTCACATTCATTCTTATACACCACTCCTATTCCCACTCCGTCCCCAACCACGCGGCTACCCCACCACCCCACTTTTCCACCGCCGCGCTACACACTCTGCTTAACCAATGTCGGTAACGTGGAGATGGTAAAGTGAGGTAGTTTGGGTACTGTGGTGAACAAGGAAGAGTAGAGATAAGAGCAAGATGGAGCAAAGGTGTACTCTCTGATCGAAAAGTACCCGGGATTTCGCATTTAAACGAGCCACCCTTGAGATATTGTAAAAATCTTCTTTTTTTAGGTTGGTACATCTGTCAGTCGTTTACATGTCACTTTTAAGCGCAATATATCACATAGTTTGTGCGTAATAGCTTTGCAAATAAGTCATTGTTTGGTGTACTCTGCGAATTTTGCTATGTCGAATTTAGTTGAGCAAAGATTGTGCCTGAAATTTTGAGGTTCTAACAAAATATCATGTGCGGAAACGTTGAAAATATTAACGGTAGCCTACGGGGACTCGACAATGTCAAAAACAGAAGCATACGAGTAGTACAAGAGTTTAAAGCGGGCCGTACTGTGGTTGATGATTTGCCTCGTTCCGGTCGTCCATCCACCTCTGTGACTGACGATAATATTGAAAAAATTAAGCAAATGGTGCTCGAAGATCGTCGTGTGAGCACCAGGGGCATAACAGTAAATAAGGAGTATTATGTGAGCGTACTGAAGCGTTCGAGGAAGAATGTTCCTTGCAAGAGGCCAAAATTGTGGAGAAACAACTCGTGGTTTCTTCACCACGACAATGCACCGGCTCACACATCTCATCTTATACGCGACTATTTGACCAAAAACAACGTTAATACCATTCCGTAAGCTCCGTATTCACCTGACATGGCCCCGTGTGATTTTTTTCTGTTCTCACGATTCAAGTTACCACTTCGCGGAAAGCTTTTTGAGATGATTGACGCGATAAAGGAGAATTCGCAGAAGGAGCTGAAGACGATTCCAAAATCGGCCTATGTAAAGTGTTTTAAAGGTTAGAAGAAACGTTGGAATATATGTATTGTTTACGATGGAAATTACTTTGAAGGGAATAAAATAAATATCGATGAATAGTTGAACCGTTTTCGTTTTACTGACAAATTCCGGGTACTTTTCGATCGTAAGGTACACATACTTGGGAAACAAAATAAAATTAGGTACTCACCACCTCCGCTGTTGTTGACGTCCACCTTCCTTCCACGGCGATTTTAACTCCTGTCTCTCACTATGACACACACACACACACATGCGCGTGCACACACTTTCACACCCGAGCATCGTACGCTTCAGGTCATCGAAGCCCACGTCCACGTCGCCGCCATCGTACCCAATGTCTATTTCGGCATCGAGGACCCCGAACACTTGGCCCACCACGTTCACATTATCCTCCGTCGGTAGTCGCACGCTGGGCGCGCAGCTCTCGCTCCTCACCACCACCCCGAGCATTGATTCGGAGGAACCACACATCGACTCGAGGAGTGGTACCGGGACAGAGTCGTCCACCCGTTCCAATCCATGCAGACGACACCCTACGCACAACGCCGGTCTCATATCGCTTAGGGTATCAGGGTAATAAAGTCGATCCCAAGTCACGAATATCGAGTACCCCTGATCGATCAGCTCACAGCGGCCCGCACGTCCATGATGCACAACCACACACCTCATACCCGTATAAATATCGTTCAGGGCGAGGCTAAAGCCCTCACGGTCCGATTCATAAAATATACGATCGAGAATTTTCTCCATCTCCTCATATGCGTCCCACATTTCAGTCATACGTAGATGAACCACCATATCCATATCGATATACAACACGGTACACCAAAAGACAACACCCAGAATCCTAGTGTCGTAACGCGGATACGTAGCGAAAAAATGCGTTTTCAGACAGCACGATCACGAAGTTAAAGACAGACTAAACGCTCAGGATGCTGCTGGCGGGTATCACAGGATTTGAAGATAACAAACTCCCCCTGAATCATAACTAGGTGTCCAGTTCTTCGAATGAAACGACAGCGGTTTTGTACGCGCGTACCGCCTTGCGCTGCGCTCCTCGCGAAGCGCTTGCTCTGCAGTACCAGGTGTACAAGTATGAAATGTGGATTTCGGACAACAGATGGCGCACGGATGCAACTTGTGCTAAAAAGATCTGACACTGCGCCATTTTGTTGTGTCATCAACAAGTGTCAGATGGGCACGAGTGATAAATTGGAAAAGTGTGTGCATAGTGTTGTGTTGTGTTCAATATGTCGAAATTTATACCCAAAAAAGAGCATTCGCGGACAGCGTTAATTTGTTGTGTTCATTTGAAGAAAACTGCTGCTGAATCATACAGATTACTTCGAGAAGCTTTCAGTGAATATGCTCCATCGCCAGATACGTGTGAACGATGGTTTCGGCATTTCAAAAGTGGTGACTTCGATGTTTGAGACAAGGAACGTGGAAAGCTGACAAAAAATACGAAGATGTGGAATTGCAAGCATTGTTGGACGAAGATTATTCGCAAACACAAAAACAACTCGCCGAGCAATTAGGTGTTAGTCAACAAGCTGTTTCCAATCGGCTACGAGAGATGGGAAAGATTCAGAAGACCGGTAGATGGGTACCACATGAGTACAAGAGACAGGCAAATGGAAAAACGTAAAAACACATGTGACGTTTTGCTCGCTCGGTACAAAAGGAAGTGGTTTTTGCATCGTATAGTTACAGGGGATGAAAAGTAGATTTATTTTGAGAATACCGAGCGTAAAAAATCATGGGTAGATCCAGGCGCACCATCCACATCTACCGCAAAACCGAATCGCTTTGGCAGAAAGACGATGCTCTGTGTTTGGTAGGACCAGAGGGGCGTGGTCTATTATGACTTGTTAAAACCTCGGAAAACGGTTAATACTAAGCATTACCAACAACAATTGACTGATTTCAACCGATCGCTGCTTGAAAAAAGGCCAGAATACCAAAAGAGGCAACACAAAGTCATTTTTCTTCAGGACCATGGTCCATCACATACGGCAAAACCGGTTCGCGACACGTTGGAAGCACTCAGCTGGGAAGTTCTACCCCATGCGGATTACTTGCCAGACTTGGCTCCTTCCGATTACCACTTGTTTGCATCGATAGGTCACGCACTTACTGAGCAGCGCTTTGGTTTGTACTAAAATGTGAAAAAATGGCTCGATGAATGGTTCGCAGCAAAAAGAGAAGATTTTTACTGGCGTGGTATTCACAAATTGCCCGAAAGATGACAAAAATGTATATCAAGCGATAGAGCATAATTTAAATAAAGCACTTTTCATCATTCTTACGAATTTAACAAATTTTTTTAGAAAAAAATCCGAATTTCATACTTGTACACCTGGTAAAAGGCGCAGAATATGATACCGTTCCGAGAGAGACCTCGGTAAAATGTTATTACAATAATATAATTATTGTAATAATATATATATAATTATAAAATAAGAGACACAGTAAGACGAAGTATTTGTTTTTAATTCATGAATATTTTATTTAAATCACTTTACACATATTTACCGTCGCATGTAAAATCCCTGCCAACATGGTAATCTTCGCTCGGAGATTCCTCCACCGTTAAATTTATTTTTATCACTGTCCGATCGTCGAGAGGTAAAAGCATTGTAATAGTCACGTACTATTCTATCGTATTTCATTACATTATCGCTGAAGAGATTATTAAATCGCGACATGGTGAATCCGCACGACATAAGATGCAGAAATACGATACAAAATTGTACACACACATCCGACGTATTACTCTGTAGCTGCTTGAGGCCGTACCGATAGAACTTGCAATTTCTTCGTAGCCGTGCGAGATGTTGCGGTATAATCGGTGGTAACCCGTAGCTATCAAAGTAACATACATTCCTTTTCCATGATGGTCAACGTACATGGCGATCCAGTGCTCTCCAGATCCATCGTGGTTATCCGTGTTAACTACGAGTCCGGCCAGTAACGGCCATACACGAGGAATTCTGTCAGCCGGGTAGACGCCAACGGTTGAAAGTGGTAGATACTGCTGAGTCTCGTAGATTTGTCTAGTGTTCATGCTGAACACATAGCCAATGATTAAATGATGACCTATACGCTTTGATAGACGTATATATGCAACATTTCTCAACAGCATGGTCGATCGTGTCACGACTACATGGTGAGGATTTTTCTTCTCTTTTATTATCTTCCTCTTCGTCTGCCGACCAAACATCCATGTACGATTCTCCTTTAAACGGGTGCTCGTGAAGCCAATTTTTTATTTGGAAAGCCTGGCATTGCACAATGCGAAGTCGTTGTATCGTTTATCATAGCGTGTCTGAAGCATTTTCGCAAAGATTTCGGCATAAATGACTCGTGACACAACTCGTGACATCGCAAAGAAGGATAGCCTTCTCGTAACCGCGCGTATAGATACGTCTTGATTTTCGCAAAATTTCACGCAAGCTAGCGTATCCTTGTTTACGGCTCACATCGCCCTCGTACCATTCAAGACCGTGAAAATATTTCGAGCGAAAACTATTCTGGCTTCTCGAATGCTGCGGTAATTTGACAAAGTGACACCGTGGTGCGACGATCCAATGAACAGAGTACGGTCTATCCACTGCTACCACGGCAATTCCTTTCGGAATAAGTTCCAAGTCTTTACCACGCATTCCCTGTATATCCACGACGATATCCATTGTCACGTTTAATCTGTGCAGATGCTTACTTACAAGGAAGGATAGTTTGGTGTCCCCCTCAGATTTTGATGAAACTCACGTATGTTGTAGAGCATCGAAAACTAAAAAACACGTATTTTTTTTTATCGGCGGAAAAACATTTCTAAGGGGTGAAATCGCCCTTCAAAGTTAGGCATGTCGAGGGATGATTATGCAGTTTCACCCAGAAAGCGTCAACCGATTTTAATGAAACAAAAACCAAAATACTCTTCATTGAAAATGTTGTGTAGCGGAATATTCCACTTCACGTATTGTCAGGAATATTCCTTAGCTGACACAGCTAGATATAGAATTCTGAGAGATAGAACTCGCACAAGACAGGGTGCGAGGTAGACGCCGACGCAGCATGAGGCGATTCGCTAGGCGATCGACGATTGGCTAAAGCTAAAGCTGTCAACTAAGGGATTTTAGCAAACACAGCTGCTAACTGATTTACTAAAATCAGAATTAAATTACACTTAACAGAGAACGGTTGGTTCCTCGAAACTACGAATTATTGTACATTCCTTTATTGACTTTTAGATAGACAACGGAAGGTTACCGTTGCCTATAATAAATACTTCTATTTATATAAATTTTCGTTTTCATCGATAACTCGAGATCCATCTCCTTATCGGCAAACGATCCCAAATAATAATAAATTTTTAATATTATACCGAATAGCGAATAATCCAATTACCCGGTACCGGCATAATATTTAGTGGCAGCGGTGGGATATGCTGAAGTTAAGTGATACGTGATTTATTTGGACAAAAGGGTTTTGGACAAAGTAATAAAGAGTGACTCTGAAGTGACGACTACGACTCGTGCAAAGGACGCCAGTGTAGTTCGTGAAAACCCGAATAAGCTAACGCGAAGGCGCGAAGTGTACGTCAATGCGGTGTGACATATCGGTCAACCGTTTAAAATCCCGATTGACTGTGTCACGTCAAGTTGAGGAAAAAACGGACAAAGTGTGCAATCAAGTACTCGAAGCAGCTACTTGAGAAGAAGCCGTCGTGCAACCATTGGCGACGCGCTAAGGACGAACCCAGGAACCAGCGAAGAAACGGGCCAACAGCGTCAGAAAGGACGTCAAGGACCATCAACAGAAAGGAGCTGCAGGACACCAAGTCGACAGCACCCGAGAACATCGCCATGGAGAGGACCATCTACCAGATCATCCTTCTGTAAGTGGCGGTCACGTTATACTAATACACATTGCCGAAATAAATCAAAGCCAGTTAGGACAGATATGTGAAAAATTTCAAAGTATATATATATTGCAATAGAGATATTTCTTTCGAGATTTCGTGGGTATATTTAGAGTATTGTTCACCACGAAATTAGCAACATGCCGGGATTTAGGGGAGCGAAACCGAAACGCTGAGTCAATTCGTTAGAAACTACGATGCCCGGCGAAGGGGTAGACTCCACGGCAGGATTAGCTGCTGCCGTAGGGGAAATCATGTACGAAGCGCGCAGGGCGTTAACAGAGCTCTCGTCGCCGGGCCGAATCCCCGCCGACAGGCAAGAGGCCGTCGCAGGCCGACTGGACGCTGAGTTCGGCGTAAACCCACTCAGGGGTGCGGCGTTTCGTGATAACAGTAGTATAGGTAGCGACGACGTGTTCAATATGGCTACTGGCGGACGAACGCCTAAACGCCTAGACGAGGACATGGACGAGCGGGAATTTGAAAACATGCAAACGATAGATCGCGTAGGTTTCCCGACAGCTACCGGTACGACAGCACGGGCGGTGACTTCAAGAGTACGAGATCGGTTAAAAGCGATCGACCGCAGTGCGAAAGACTGCAGCGCAAGCACGAGCGAGGCCAACGCGAGCTCTAGAATTCAACTCCCTCCGGCAGGGCCAGGGCAAGGACAATGCGGTATACGCCGCGGGGACAGAGCGTATCACCGTCGATATTATAGAAAAGCTTTGCGAGAAAGCCGCTACGATGCTGGAGATGCGCATCATCGAAAAGATAACGTGGAAGAGCGCCCAGGCCAACTTCGAGAATAGACTGCATGGGCAGGTCCAGATCCTGGTGAGATCACGCAGTTACGCCACCCCCAACGAGTCCGTAACGAGAGCCATCGAGATTACGAATATGGTGCAGCCAAAAGGAGGGGCAGGTGGAGTATTAAGCCACCCCAGAAGTTCCCAAGGCGCGCCATCTCGGCAGGGAGAAAACTGTTACACCTGCGGCAAAGCTGGACACATGGCTCGAGACTGCACTCGGACTACTCTCGAAAATGGAACTCTAAAATGGAATAATTATGGGAGCCTGCATCACGCCGCCGCACGGTAGTAGCTGTGCAGTAAGTCTGATAAACACCACAGAGCAGGCTGTTGAGGTACAACGCCCCTCGGTGGAACTCGAGCCGCTAGAGATAACGGCAGTGGGTCACGGACTCGAGGCCGCGACGCCCGAAGTATGCACCGTCGGCGCGGAGCGAGGGCCGACCGCCTCGCGCGACTAGCTTAAGAGCTAGACTCGGAAAATCTCAATAAGGAAGAGCGCGAAGCGCTCGATGAGATTACTAAGGAATACGAAGATGTATTCCACCTGCCAGGGGACAAGCTGCCATGTACACCAATGGTAGAGCACGTGATTCCCCTTAAGGAAGGGGTGCAGCCCATTAAGGTGCACCCATATAGGCTGCCGGAAATCCACAAAAAGGAAGTGGAAAGGCAGACCAGTGAAATGCTGACAGAAGGCATCGTCCAGCCCAGCAGAAGCCAGTGGAATGCGCCACTGTTGGTTGTGGCGAAGAAACCCGACGCCGCCGTAGTAAGGAAAATGAGAGTAGTAGTGGATTTTCGAAAACTAAACGAAGCCACCATCGGGGATTCATACCCACTGCCCAATATCACCGAAATATTGGACCAGTTGGGACGGGCCCAATATTATACGACTCTGGACCTCGCCTCGGGATTTCACCAAATTCCAATGGCGCAGCAAGATAAAGAAAAAACTACATTTTCCACTCCGCAGGGCCATTTTGAGTATAACCGAATGTCTTTCGGACTCAAAAACGCACCGCCGACTTTCCAGAGACTGATGAACTCGGCGCTGGCCGGACTACAAGGAGTCAAGTGCTACGTGTACCTCGAAGATATCGTGATACATGGAAAAACCTTCAAGGAACATAACGACAGGCTGCGGGAGGTGCTACAGCGGCTGAGAGAGGCAAAACTGGCCGTGCAACCTAGCAAGTGCCAATTCCTGCGAAAGGAAACGCAGTACCTCGGCCACATTATTTCCGAAGAGGGAGTAAGTGCGGATCCCCAGAAACTAGAAGCGGTAAGGGAATTCCCGGTGCCAAGAGACGTAAAAGGAGGTCAATCCTTCCTCCGACTAGCCGGTTATTACCGGAAATTCATCAAAGATTTCTCGAAGACCGCTAAGCCACTCACAGAATTAACCCAGAAAGGGGTTAAATTCGAGTGGACAGCAGTAAGGGATGCCGCATTCGAAGAACTGAAGACGGCACTTACCACGGCACCAATATTGCAGTATCCGGACTTCGAAAAGCCGTTCGTCATGACAACAGACGCATCAGATCGGGCGCTCGGCGCGATACTTTCGCAAGGCAAGATCGGGGACGATTTGCCCATATGCTATGTAAGCCGCACCATGGCTAAAGCCGAGCTGAATTATACGACTACTGAAAAGGAACTACTCGCGATAGTATGGGCCCTAGCTCAATTCCGGCCATATATTTATGGTACCCGTTTCACCGTAGTGACGGACCACCAACCGCTCACCTGGCTGTTCGGAGTGAAGGACACGGGTTCGAGATTGATGCGTTGAAAAATTAAATTGGCAGAACATGAGTTTAACGTAGAGTGCAAGGCATGAAAGCGCAACACGAATGCAGATGCGCTAAGTCGAATATTCCTTACTACGAGGGCCCAAGCGAGAGCAAAAAATGAAGTCCGTGAGTCGGTAGAGGACAGCACGATGGGGCAAATAGGCACAACGAACGACCGCACACAGCAGAGGGCCGAAGATACCCCGTATAGCCATGGTAGCTCGTTGGAGCGAGAGGTCGAGCTCGCCCACGAGATAAAAGAGGACAGCAAGCGCCCGAGTACGGACAGCCGCACAATGCGGAGAGCCGAGAACACAGCAGGCCAACACAGCAACGCGGCAGAGAGAGAGACAGCGCCGGCCAATGCGCCAGAAGACGATGGAGAGATCCGCAGCGTGTATGCAGGTTGCTATACTGATCCCCACAGCCCCGCGGCGAAGCCGAGCGGTCGGGGAAGGGGCAGACCACGCAAGCTAGTGCAGACAGGCACGAGTAAGACTGCGATGATCGTTGAAAGGGACAGAGCAAGCGCAGCAACGGCAGAGCTACCGGTGGGCACACCGAGCAAAGAAACTGCGGGCCGAGCGTCGCACAAGCCTGCTGAGGAAGCGAGGCAAGGCGGGGCCGCAGCTCGTAAACCTCCAGCAGCACAGAAGAAGACAGCATTATGAAAGAGCGCAGCGACTGCCGCAGTGGCGTAGCCACCCCCTTGACCGACCACCGCCTGAAGATAATAAGAGAATACCATGACACCGTTATAGGAGGGCATCAGGGTATTAAGCGTACGTTACGTCGGATCCGGACCAAGTACGACTGGCCTGGCATTAGAAGAGATTTGGAGGAATATATTTCATCATGCGAGTCTTGCCAAAAGAACAAAATCCGAAAAAGGTAACGAGTCCCACGGACACCCATCGAGGGCATTCGAAAAAGTAGCGGTCGACATCGTAGGACCGCTACCAGAAAGCGCATCTGGAAAGAATTATATACTCACGTTTCAGGACGCAATTACCAAATACAGTGCAGCGATCCCCCTGCCGAACCAAGAGGCTTTGATAGGAGCAAGGGCGCTCGTTGAAGAATTAATTTGCCGGCACGGAACGCCGGAAATGATACTGTTAGACCAGGGCACCAACTTCCTCAGTGCGAACTTCAAAGAAATGTGTCGACTGCTGCGAATTAAGAAAATACAGACAACGGCCGACCATCCAGAATCGAACGGCGCCCCGGAAAGGTCACACCGCACCCACGCAGAATATCTAAAAAATGTCATAAGAGAGGATCAAGGAGACTGGGACGAGTGGCTGCCGTACGCTATGTTTACGTACAACACCACTCCGCATACGGGGACCGGACTATCTCCCCACGTGCTGGTATACGGAAGCGAAGCTGAAATACCGACGGCTGTAAGACAGGAGCCCCGAGGCACCTATGCGTATGACGACTGGGTCCAAGAGCTACGAGAGCGATTACGCGCTGCATGGACTATAGCACGCGACAATCTGAAAAGCGCGAAAAGACGGTCAAAGAATACATATGACCACAGCGCACAGGAACAGGAGTACCGCGTCGGCGAACGCGTACTCTTCCGTGACGAGACGGTGCGCAGGGGACAGTCAGCCAAGCTGACCCCAAAGTGGACGGGACCTCACGAAATAGTAGAGAAGAGGCCCCCCGTCAATTACGTAGTCCGGAAGGGACGGAAATCTCAGGCGGTGCACGCAAACCGCCTGAAGCTCTTTATCCAGCACTAATAGCTCAAGAATTGAAGAATTTGCAGCCCCTCGGAGCCCCTCGGGACGCAAGATAAGGAGCTCCAATAAAGCAGAAGAGGTCTTAGGAGACCTAATTTTATCAACAGGAAAAAAAGCGTCATTTAGAGATAAATATTCATATAGAACGAAACAATTGAAAAGAAATTGCACTTCCATTACGCAATCCAGAGGGGACTGCGACCATGCCAGAAAACCACTTCAAAAAATGTATATCATATTAATACTGACACAGGATAGTGTTCAGCGTAGAGAGTAAAAAGAATATATATAGTAAATTGAAGAAATAAAGCCTTTAAGAGCATACTTCATTTTGAAAAAAATATGTCAATGTGCACACTCTAATCGGTTGACATTGTAACGTAAATTTACACCCTAACGCACCACGTTACCTATAGCTGGCCCAAGCTATTTTTCCTTCCTTTAATTTACTCTTTCGAGATGGGTGCCCGGCGCTTACGCGCCGAAAGGAAAAATAAGGAGGTGTTCGGCCAGACTCAACCCAGGCTACAGCTGTTCGAGGCAGAGTAGGTGGTTCGGATTGTCAAGGTAGTCAAAAGTCCAGACCGTCATTAAATAAAACCAGTTAATAACAATAAAACCAATAACAATAGAATCAATAAATAAAACCAATAAACAAAAATAATAAATAAAGTCGATGAATAAAATCGATAAAATAAAATTAATAAGTAAAGTTCAGAAACAAATTAGTAATTAAACTAAACAAAACAATAAGACTAAATCAAGGTATAAAATCAATTGAAATGAAATCATTAAAACCAATGAATAATTCAGACAACAAGGCAGGTACGGGATTTACAAATGCCCCTCGGGCAGCTCGTTTGTTTAATCAGAATGATCATAAATTTGTCGAAATCTTACAATAACAACAAAAGATGTAAAAGAAAGTATCCCGTAAAATTACTCTTAGTTTTTTAACAATTCTCAAACTTAATTATTTCGGCAGTATGTATTATCCCGGCGTTCGCTCCTCCTCTCGCTACACACATACGTAATCCACGTTCTACCCGACTCTCTACCGCCTATATTAACCTCGTTCAAAACAAATTCCAAATAACATCAAAACGAACAACAGAAAATCGAATAAAGCGAAATAATAATTCTGGATGATAACTAGCTCGTGATACGGCCTATGCCGGGTCAATCCCAAGTACTCAAAACAATACGTTGACAACGGGACGTCGGAAGGTCATGTACGCGAAATGTCTAACAGCTCGATCGTTTCAATAACGCCAGTCACATAACGAATATAATTTCAAGCAGGGAAACCGATGAATAAAATAAGTTGAGGAAATAATAATAATAATAATAATAACAATTAATAAACAAAAATATTCACGAGATCTGGACCGAATTCCCAGCAATAAAATAAAATATCACAAGATGTATCGGCCAATTTAACGACGCGAGATACGTCTCGAACCGTTCAAATCCCACAGACTCACATACCCAATACGGGATGACGGCCGATCACGCACTAAGCGACTTTCAATCTTGTTTAAGGCTAAGTCTGACCGAATAAATATAAATAAATGATCATAGGAATATATAAATAAATAAATAAATAAATAGAACAAATAAACGCCAGTAAATTTTAAATGATATGCGTTGCGGTCTATAACGTATCAGTTCCTTTTACACAAAACTCACAACGGGACGACGTATTAACGCGCGCGTGACATTAGCAATTACATACAAAGAAACATAAAACACGGCGTGACTTATTCCCGGCTTTACCTAACAAGCGATCTCGTTGTTACACTCTGCAAACGCAACCTGGCCCAATACAAATGCATACTCTGCGTGCGGGGTATAGAAATTGCTGGTATGAATAGGCTCGAACGGAAATGTCTGTCCTCAAAGAATCGAATAAAATCATAGACCGGGGAAAGAAAGCGAGCTCACCGAGACTATGTTGCAGAGTCGTTCCCTGATTTCCGGGAGAATCCTCTTAGGTTGACGTAACTTTGGCTACCCCGTCCAGGAAATACTGTAACGAAGAGATGTTGCATGTTTGGATGTGCCGACTTTGAATTTTATTTCGATGGCGTTGTAATCGCCTTCCTTCTCTCTTTATCCGAAACGTCGCGAGAGTAATGCGGGGCCCAGGTCCTACTCGCTTAACGATATCCGGGAAAAAGCTCTGAGATCCGTCCGGCACGGGTGCCCGTAAACTCTGATCCCCACTTAACGAGCCGAACTCGGTTAATTGGGGAAACCGGTGTCGCACGATGACCGCGACAGGCGCCTCAGCTGGACGATGTATAAATCAGCGACAGACAATACCAGCGGTGCGTAGTCCAGCAGATGACCCTCTGAGACATATAGATTTCCGTGGGTTGACGACGGCCAAGGATTGCATTTGGTACGTCGCGCGGGAAAACGACATATCCCGACTGAGAAAGATGTAAAATATCGGTCCAAGTAAAAAGCCGAACCCCGAAGCCTCCAGTTGTTAGATGTGTTGCTCTCTTCTTCCTCGTACTCCCTCTCCATCCCCCGGTCGTATAAATCGCAATACATATTGTAACGTGGCAGAAAATTTGAGCTGCGTCCTCCTCGCTCAACGGAAGCCTACACGATCACGCAGGGTTGTAGGGTGGATTTTCAGGGCTTCTTTATTCTTTATTTTTATTTTTTTTGTTGTTTTATTTTTTTTTATGTATAATGCGAGCGACACGACCGAGGAAGGGTCGGGCGGAGAGGAAGAGGATGGTCCCGCCGTATTCATCGATAGCTGACTGCGGGATTCGGTCTTTTACACTCGCCGATATTTTACATCTCTCCCTATTGGGAGATACTGTCCCGCTTGACGTACATCTAACATCTATCTATCGACGTCGGCTATCAGCTACGTGCAGCAGTCCATCCAGAGCATGAGATCCATCTGCCAGACTAAGCTACTCTCTGCACTATCGGTCGCTAATTTATGCGTTGTCCAGCTAAGGCGCTAGTCACGGTCATCAGGCGAGGCAGGTTCCCCCAATTAACCGAGTCTAGCGGGTTAAGTGGGGGCCATAGTTCACGGGCACGCGTGCCGAACGGACCTTGGGGCTTTTTCCCGGGGACCGTCGAGTAAGCAGGACGTAACGCTCTATACTTTGGCTGTCCCGTTACATTGCCGGCATCTTCTCGAAACAACTACTATCGGTCTATCGGCCTATCTAACATTCATATCGGTCATCGCCTTTTTTCCGGACGTGAGGAGTGAGGCTAAGAATCTACTCGAGATTTCCCGGAAGTCCAGGAACGACACATCGTCATCGGCCCGGTGAGCTCTTCTTCCTTCCACGGTCTTTCGCTAATATTTTCTTATGATATCATCTGATCTGTTTATTCAAAATTTATTCGTACTTGGTCACCCCTGCGACTCTAGTACACTGCGCGCAGAGTGTAAATTTGTATCGGGAACTGCGGCGTTCGTAGCATTTAACCGCGAGATCGTGTAACAGATAAAAGCCGGGGAAAAGTCATTGTATTAATTAATTGTTTCTGTTGTCGGTTAAACCGTGCGCGCGTTAAGCCGTTATCCCAGAGTGCTTTGGAATTTGTGAATTAGTTTGTGTGGGATCGGAACGGAATAGGCCGCGTCACGTCTTTTAACGAATTGTGGGTCTTAGATGTACATGATTTTGTTCGAGTTTTCTTTCGTTTAGATTTGGAGGGTCGTGCGCGTGTTCGTACGTCGTCCCGTCGTAAATTGGAGGTTGAAGGGACTGGTACGTTACTGATCGCGTCGCGTCGCCTTCGAATCAATCGGCGTTTCTCGGGTTTACTTTTTGATTCCTAATTTTCTTGATTATTTATTTGTTTCTTATTTGATATTCCTTCTTTACTATTGGTTATATTTTATCGGTTATAGTTTATTCGTTATATTGTCGTCGTTATATTTTATTTATTATATCTCCTTTGTTATATTTTATTTGTTATACTTTCTTTATTATATTTTATTTATGGTATCTTATTTATTATATTTTATTTATTATATTTTATTTGTTATATCTTATTTAACCGAGAGGTATTGATCGGGATTACTGTTCCCATACTGATTATTCGATTGTTATTATTTTCCTTGGTTATCATGGAATTATAGAGCCTTATTTACTCGTTATTGGGTATTTCATGAGCCGTAGGAAATCTCGGTGGTTTGACTCTTACTCGGCATAGATTATTCGAAATTGTAATAGCAAGCCGCGGGTCGCTTCACGTACGTGACCTTCCGACGTCCCGTTGTATGGTTTCTTTGGATGTATTAGCTCGGGATAGGCCGTATTGCGAACGGTGCGTTGAGACTACCGAATATTTGATTGTGGTCGATGAATATTATTAGAAATACGTAGCGAACGAGATAGGCTATCTAGGGGCTACCGAAGTATGAGAGTGACAGAGAAACGGGATAATTGGCACTGTTCAATCAAAGATTAAGATTACGATACCCAACGACGTTGAGAAAATTGTTGAAAGCCGAGACTAATTTTACGGGACATTTTGGTTAAATTCTAAATTGATGTTTATTGGAGAAATAAAGAAGTTTGTAAGTCCCGTACCTGCTGTTGTTGTTTGAATTACTCATGGTTATTATTTTATTTATTTATTTATTTATTATTTATTTAGCTGACTTCCTTGATTGTTCTCGTTTGGTCGTAGTTATTGACATTACGTAGTTATTTTATTTTTTGACTTGTTTCATGAATTTTAAGGAATAATGTTAATTAATTGATTTTATTTATATTTTATCTTTGAATAATTAGTGACTTGACAGTCCGAACCACCCACTCTGCCTGGAACAGCTGTAGCTAGCCTGGGTTGAGTCTGGCCTACCATCTCGTTATTTTTCCTTCCGGCGCGTAAGCGCCTGGCGCCCATCTCGTAAGAGAAAATAAAAAGGAAGGAAAAATAGCTTGGGCCAGCTATAGGTAACGTGGTGCGTTGAGGCACAAATTTATCGTTACAATATATATATTAAAAAAAGAAAGAAAAAAAAATTAAACAAAGTACGCCAACTACCATCTACAGCCCTGCGAGATCGCTTTGGTAATCGTCGAGCGAGGAGGACGCAGCGCTTGAATGTTTTGCCACGTTACAACGCTCCCCCTTGAACACGGCCGCCCTCGGCCGGAAATCTTGCCTCCCCGCCGGTCTCTCCTAAGTCAGGTTATGATCACACGTCCGACCCCTGTACCCCGCGATCTTGCAGGCTTGCATGGCCCTGCAAAATGGCTGCCAGCTTTTAATTCCCGTACCTCGCGACGTTCCTCCCGGCTTTCTTGTTATTTATCACCCGGCTGTATCCCTAAACCAAACACTACCTCCTACCAGGGGAGTCCATCCCGACCACTCGCATCAGTTGTCGGAAACCACCAGACCAGAAACGGGAAAGCGCATGCTAGGATCCGGGAAGGGTCATGCTCAAGAATGAACTCTCTAGTGCATGTTTGGAGCTCTTCTCCTATTTTATTTAAACCGGGTTAACCACTGGAGCTCCGCTCACTCCCCCCTTACATCCTTCTTGCTCGGTTCCTCCGGGAGTCTCTGTCTGCCTGTCCCACCGGGGAGGCGTACATAGGCCCGCACCCAGGACAGGTCCGAACTGTCACTCCCCTCCGGCCACAAGAGTAACATCGCCGGGTGGCCGACGGCTCCTCCTTACAACTGGCCATCAGATGCCCCGGCTTTCCGCATCGATGGCGAGTTATCCGTGGGCCCACGTCCACGGGAGGCGGACGTGAAACCACCCGCTGGTCGTGCTCTCTAAAGAGAGCCGGGTCTGGTTTCGGGAGGGGCTTCGATCCCCCTCCTTCCTCCGCAATCTTACCCCCCTCTCCTCCTTCTTGACCACCGTGAAAGCGGGGAGAAAGACGCCGTCTTTCAAGCGGGGTTCCACCGACAACCACCACCTCACATGGCGGAGCGCGATCCGGGCGCATTCTACCTCCCGCGACGGGAGAGGAGGAGGAACGGATCCGGAGATCGGGTTGGGGAAGATGAGATCTTCCAGAACCTGACACTCCTGAACCCAGTGCCACCGATCCTCCCCCTCCGTTGGTGCGAACCCCAGAGCCCTCTCCATCAGGTTCCCCCGTCAGATACCTCGCCAAGTGAAGGGGATTCATCTTAAATACAAAAAGGGACACGGGACCGATAAGACTTCAAGTCGTCAATCGAAACCTTCTGAACTATGCCCCCTTCCGAACTTTCAGCTCGTACACCCTTGGGCACAGGACTCGACTAAAATAATATGGTCCCTGAAATTTGGGACTCAATTTGGCTGCCACATTCTGCGAGGCCGAGGAAAGTACTCGCTGTCGGCGTAGCACTTCATCCGCGGCGCACTTCTTGGTGTAATCGAGACGTGCCAACACCGGTGCCTCTGTCAATGCTTTCTCAAGGTAGTCGAAAGCACTCTGTTGCTCCTGGCCCCAGAACCATTCCTGTCGCTTTCTGGTGAGCTTGGTAATGGGCTCCGCTACCTTCGCGTACTCGGGAATAAATCGTCTGTACCATGAAGTAGCTCCCATGAATTGTCGGACTTGTTTAACCGTCCTCGGGGCTGGGATCTCCAGGATAGCTGATGTTTTATCCGGATCTACCAACATCTCCTCGCGGTTAAGCAAGAAGCCCAAGTGCTTTAACTCTTTCCGACAAAATTCGCACTTCTCAGAGTTGATCAACAACCCCGCCGCCGTGACTTTCTCGAAAACCTGTCTAAGCCACTCCAGGTGTTCCTCAAAAGTGTCGGTGGCAATGACAATATCGTCCAGATAGGCAAACGCATGAGGTTGCATATCGGGACTAATAACTCGGTCCAATAATCGCTTAAATGTAGCAGGGGCGGTGGTCAAGCCATACGGCATCCTCTTGAACTGGAATAATCCCCTATGGGGAACTGTAAATGCCGTAATTTCTCGAGACTCTAAATCTAGCGGGAATTGATGGAAGGCCTGACTCAGGTCCAGTGAAGAAATGTATTTGGCCGACCTCAAGCAATCTAAGATATGGCTCATGTACGGCATGGGGTAGCCATCTTTTTTGGAGACCTCGTTCACTTTACGGAAATCCAGACAAAACCGGAATGTGCCGTTTGGTTTTGCTGACATCACGATTGGAGTCCTCCATTCGCTGGTAGAGGGCTCTATCACGTCCGCCTCCAACAAACGATCGACCTCCTGGTCCATAGCTTCCCTCATAACGGGGGTGAATGGGTACCATCGTTGTTTGATGGGTCGGGCATCGCCAACATCTATATGGTGGACCACCAAGTTGGTAAACCCGGGAGCCGATTTCAATTTTGGAACTTGGATGGACAGGAACTCCTCCAACCGAACGGTTTCGGCCTCTGTCAGGTTCGTAATTGCCATCATTGTGTTAACGTTTTCTATCACCTCTACCGGCTCGAAGTCGAACTCTGTAGTTTCCCCGCTGAAGAACCATTTGAGCCTCCTCAGATCCACTCCAATCCCTAGTAGGAAAAGAGAATCGAGGCGTAATAGCAACGGGACCGGGAGGTCAAGATATACTCTTGCAGTGAGCCTACTCCAACGACCCTTCAACGTTGCGCTGAATTCAACTTCCTCCGTGCAGGTAATCTGATGGCCATTTGCGACGGTACTATGATGCTCCGGTGTTGGCCGTCGGGAATACCCCAGCCTGGTTATCTCCAACAGTCCTTACGTGCTGATAAAGGAGCTAGTTGCCCCGCAGTCTACCAACGCGGGCAGTGGTCGCCCGAAAATCTCGAGGCAGATAACCAGGAGCTGTCGGGCTTGGCTGTCTCCGACAGGACTACATAGATATTCCGGGATTGTTAGTGGGGAATTTCCCTGAATCGAGGAAGTCGCCTCTCCCCTCAACGGCGACCACCATATCCGTTTCCCGTGCAGTTGTGCGCCGTTCGGGTCGTCTCACCCTTCTTTCCGCATCGGTAACAGCGAACCGTTCGGCATCGGAGCCGTCCCTGGTCATGTAGCTGGTCGGGATGGCACCGGTAAATACCGGCCACGGGAACTCCCTGCAGAGTCTCCACTCGGCTGACGCACAAATTTAGTACGGTGAGGCGCGTTGGAAATAAAATTCCTCGAATGCCCTCCCTCGAAAGGGTTGGTATATCCCCGGGAACCTAGGTTCTCGCCAGTTGGTACCGGACGTGGATCTACCATCCCAAAGGTGACACGATTCCTCGGCCTCTCTGGAGGATGGTACGTGAACTTCGGGAGCATTAATCTCTCCGGAGCAGGGGGTGCATGATATGCGCTGGCGGCAGAATAGCTACACTCAACTCGGATCGCTATTCTCTCCAAACCCTTCAGGTCCATGGTATCGGTAGAGTTATAGCTACCTGGAGTCTCGGCAGCATATTTCGGAAAGTGATCTTTACCTGCTCCTCCGTGGAGAATGGTGGTACCACTCTAACGAATAAATTCCACATGCAGGCGAAAAAATCCGCTACCCGTTCCTCTGCTCCCTGCGTTCGCGTTCGGATTTGCTCTTGCAGAGTAAATTGAAAATCGGGATCACCAAAGCGTTGCTGAGAGGCCTCCTTGCATTGCTCCCATAAAGTCCACCGGGAACGTTCCAATTTAACCCAATAATACGCTATCCCCTTGGCAAACGAGGGTAGGCAACTCATTAGGTCCTGGTCTGAAATGGTTACAAGGCCTCGACTATCCTCAACGCGTGCGAGAAATTCGTCAACTTCCTCCCCTTTCGTTTACCGGAAAACGAGACGTTCTATTTCCTCAAAATGCCGCATGCGGTGATTGGCAACGTCGAATGGCGGGAATGCGAATGATTCGTTCTGACCGGGGACGAATGGTGAAACGGATTCGTGATCATCGCGTGATCATTTTCCCCGGGTGCCAACGGGATTGCATCATTTGATGCAGGAGGGTGGTCATTTTCCTGTACCGTGACTAAACCGATAGTTGACTCGTTGGGGTTCGCTAACATTCCCGAAAAATACAATCTTTCCTGCATAGCAGCGGAGGTACCCCCTATCGGCAACCCTCAGGAGGCTAATTCGGTCTTGACGTCATCCTCAGTAAACGGGGCTATTTCCCCGGGAGTCCTCGATAAAACCATTTTTAGCTCGCGGGAAGAAAGATAATGTAATTAAAATTTAAAAAAAATATATAAATATAAAAAAAATGAGAAAAATAAATACAATAAAACAATACTGAGAAGAGGGGAAAAAAGAAAAAATATTTTAATAACTCCGGGCAGACCGTTAATGAGTAGAATAAAGAAAAAATTAAATCTCTCTAGGCAGGGTACAAGCTGAAAGATCGTGGTTGACCTATAAATCGTAACTCCTGTGCAATCAGAAAAACGGAAAAACACAAAATAATAGAAAAAAAAAAAACGAAGAATCCAAAACAGGAATAACAAAAAAATAAAATAACCAAGTAAGCAAAATAAATAAATAAATAAATAAATAAACAACTACATAACTAAGATAAATACACAAAAATAAATAAATAAATCCAAAATAGATAAATTAATTAAATAAACAAATATCGTACAACAATATAAAATTTAAAGAAAACACAAAGGATAAACAAGACAAAGTAAAGTAACAAATACAAGAGAAGATACGAAAAAAACAATACTGTAGATGACAGAGGAGCGGCGAGTCCCGTCGGGATTATATCGTAAGGCCAACCAAAAAAAAAAAAAAAAATTTTAACAATTATATCAAATTCACAGGACCAGTCCCGGTCTAAGATTCGTTCTAGTAATCAAAATAAGTAAAGCAGTTAATTACAAAAAAAAGTTCATAAATAAATAATAATAAGACGAATGTACACCTTGTCAAAAATGAAATAATAGATCAAATATACAAAAAAAACTTAATTGGACAAATAATAACAAATAATAATAATAATAATAAATTTAATGAAAATAAAGCAACGTAAAAAGGAAAAAAACAAAAAAATAATAATTAATCAATGATGATAATACGAATTTACACCTTGTCCGAAAGAAAAATTGAACAATGAATCAAAAAGAAAAAACTAGAATGGACTAAAAAAAATAATCCTCAACAACGAAATGAAAAATTATTAATAATAATAACAATACAAATAGAAATCAACCAATAAATCGATGAATAAATATTTTACGTTAATCAAAATAACAAAACAAAGTTCTAAAAGGAACTTTTTAAATAAATAGACCGGTAAATCAAAGAAATAATCAATAATGGGACGAAGTTACAACTTGTCAAAAAGAAGAAGGAATCAGAAAAATTAGTTATTCTTCTTTTAATTGAGGTGGGTAAATAGAATTATACCATAATAAAATAATAATAAAATAATAATTTTTAAAGAAATTATCAATGAATAAATATACCAATTATCTGGCGAATAAACAATAGGGCTTGGTTGACCGAATGTACCCAATGGTAAATAAGATGAAATAAAATGGAATGATCAAGACCCATGGAAAAACAAATAAATCCGATAAATAAATAATCCTTACAAGTATGTACCAATTGTCGAATAAATAGATAATAACGAAAGATGGATAATTGGAAAAATACAGAAATTGTAGAAGATAAAGACAGGGAAAAAAAATAATAATGACGTAGTTGATGACTCGCTATATCCTGTCAATATATAAAACAAGCAATTAATTGGATATTTGAAAAAAACAAAACAAAATAAAACAACCCAAAGGGAAAAACTAGTAGGTTGAGTAAATGAATAATCGAACCAATAGGTAAATCGACCATTAATTTCTTCAGTAATGCTGATTTCAAACAGATAACGATATATACCCAGTACTCGCAAATTCGCTCTACTCAATTGACGAATTTTAAATCCACATATAATCGCCAATAATATTTCAGAGTCCTATGTTAAACGGGAAACAATATTACATTAGCCGGGAGCACTAGTTTTCAACATCGAAGACTGCTACTCACTCAGTGACACACAAAAAAAATGTAAACACGGCCGGCCTCGAGCGCGGCATTTACATTAGACAATGCGAGCGAGCCTGGTCTACCGTGTGTCTCACGAAGGCCTGCTACAGTGCGTAGCGGGATAACTATGCTGCCGAATATTACAATGCCAATAATTCCTCAAGTGTTTGATTTACGGCTAATGAAAATTTTAAAGGCAAATACACATAAAATAAAAATAATTTAAAAAGAAAAATTTTGTTAAAATATCCAGATATAAAAACACTACTATTGTTAAATAATAAAATTCAATATAAAAGAAAATAGAATATATGAAAAGAATTGAAATTGTGAAAGAATAAAATAAAATGAAATTACTTGAATTAAAGAAAGTTAATTATTTTTTTTTTTTAATTTCGAATTAAATAAAAGCCTTGATAATGAGGCCCCACGTTGGGCGCCAAATTTGTAACGTAAATTTACACCCTAACGCACCACGTTACCTATAGCTGGCCCAAGCTATTTTTCCTTCCTTTAATTTACTCTTTCGAGATGGGCGCCAGGCGCTTACCTGCCGGAAGGAAAAGCAACGAGATGTTCGGCCAGACTCAACCCAGGCTAGCTACAGCTGTCCGAGGCAGAGTGGGTGGTTCGGATTGTCAAGGTAGTCAAAAGTCCAGACCGTCATTAAATAAAACCAGTTAATAACAATAAAACCAATAAACAAAAATAATAAATAAAGTTGATGAATAAAATCAATAAAATAAAATTAATAAGTAAAGTGCAGAAACAAATTAGTAAATAAAACTAAACAAAATAATAAGACTAAATCAAGGAATAAAATCAATTAAAATAAAATCAATAAAATCAATAAACAAATCAGACAACAAGGTAGGTACGGGATTTACAAATGCCCCTCGGGCAGATCGTTTATTTCATCAGAATGATTATAAATTTGTCGAAATCTTACAATAACAAAAAGATGTAAAAGAAAGTATCCCGTAAAATTACTCTTAGGTTTTAACAATTCTCAAACTTTATTATTTTGGCAGTATGTTGTAACGTGGCAGAATATTTAGGCTGCGTCCTTCTCGCTCAACGGATACCTACACGGTCACGTAGGGTTGTAGGGTGGATTTTCAGGCTTTATTTATTCTTTATTTTAATTTTTTTTTGTTGTTGTTTTATTTTTTTTATATACGTATAATGCGATCGACACGACCGAGGGATGATCGGGGAGAGAAGAGGAGGATGATCACGCCGTATCCATCGATTGCTGACTTCGGGATTCGATATTTTACATAAGCCGATATTTTACGCTTTTCTCTGTTGGGAGATACAGCCGTCCCGCTCGACGTTCATTTACAAACGATACACTGCTATCTATCTTCAGCTATCATCTACTTGCAGCAGTCCATCCAGCTCATGGGATTCATCTGCCGGACAAAGCTACTCTCGGTATTATCTGTGGCTAAGTTATGCGTTGTCCAGCTAAGGCGCTAGTCGCGGTCATCGTGCGACACAGGTTCCCCCAATTAACCGAGTCTAGCGGGTTAAGTGGGGATCATAGTTCACGGGCACGCGTGCCGGCAGGACCTCGGGGCTTTTCCTCGGTGGCCGTTGAGCGAACCAGACGTAGCGTACTCTCTATCTGTGTCCCGCTCTATCTTTCGGCATCCCGCTAATAATTATTGAGGCGAGGAAAAGAGGTTGGTCCTTCGAGCTAACATCCGAACACTGTACGATCAACCAGGAGGGATAATCAAACGTCTTTCGAGATTTCCCGGATTTCAAGGAACGTCACTGCAGCATCGTCCCGGTGAGCTCTTCTTCCTATCCACGGTCTTTCGCTAATATTTTCTTGTTTTTCATCTGATCCGTTTATTCAAAATTTATTCGTACTTGGTCACCCCTGCGACTCTAATACACTGCGCGCAGAGTGTAACTTTGTATCAGGAACTGCGGCGTTCGTAGCATGTAACCGCGAGATCGTGTAATAGATAAAAGCCGGGGAAAAGTCATTGTATTAATTAATTGTTTCTGTTGCCGGTTAAACCGTGCGCGCGTTAGGCCGTTATCCCGGAGTGCTTGGGAATTTGTGAATTAGATCGTGTGGGATCTGAACGGAATAGACCGCGTCACGTGTTTTAACGAATTGTGGGTCTTAGATGTACAGGACTTTGTTCGATTTTTCTTCCGTTAAGATTTAGAGGGTCGTGCGCGTGTTCGTACGTCGTCCCGTCGTAAATTCGAGGTTGAAGGGGTTGGTACGTTACTGACCGCGTCGCGTCGCCTTCGAATCAATCGGCGTTTCTCGGGTTTTACTTTTTGATTCCTAATTTGATTTATTATTTATTTGTTTCTTATTTATTATTCTTTCTTTATTTGTTTATTATTTATTCGTTTCTTATTTGATATTCCTTCTTTACTACTGGTTATATTTTATCGGTTATAATTTATTCGTTATATTGTCGTCGTTATATTTTGTTTATTATATCTCCTTTGTTATATTTTATTTGTTATTGTTACGTCCTGGGTTTTAACGAATGGACGCAACGACGGAATAATATTTTATTTCCCCCATTTTGAGACAGAATGTGCTGCCTCGGGATTGGGGCACGGTCGACCTGTCGAAATATTTTATTTTCCGACAAAACAAGTGGGTTTACTCACCTTAAAACTAATTGGCGCCGTTTCCCACGAACTAGTCGAGGACGACGACGGGACGCTCGTCCGAGTCCGAATCGGTGGTGTCGGAAAAATTTGCGGGCCTAAAAACAACCGTGAAATTGAAGAACGTGATGAAGCCCTGCCTCCACGTAGTATCCGTCGACCGCCAGTAGGCTGGTCGGAGGACGATACTTTCTCGTGCGTCCAGCATGAGCGATAACGTAGTTGTGCTCACCCTCGAGCCATACGAGCCATACGATGGCCTTGCGCGACTGCTTATCGCCCCAGCGGTACCCCCCTCATGATAACATCGCAATCCGATCCTTCTATAGAAAATTCTTTCGAAATGGTTCCATATATGCTGATGCTATCGTGCAAGCTTCTGTAAAGAGGCACACGCTTCCACAACGTATAAGTTACTCTCGAAAAGCTAGACATGTTCGTCTTAAAACCATAACATCTGTACGACAATATTGCACAAATTGCGTCGCAAAATCAAATTTATAATCGACGCGACTCGATTCTTCCTCGTACCATTTTGAAAATCGCTCGCGATCCGCTGAGAACATAGTATCGGGTGAGTAAAAATTCAGAGTAGGTAGAGGACCTGCGTTATTTTGATATTCCGATGTGTTGAATAAATGCGAAAATGTACCTTTTGTCACCTTATCTGCCAAACCGAAAGCCTTGGGTAAAGCGCTAAGAACCATAGGTAAATAGTTTAGACTATCGAGAAAAATGACATTGCCATTCTTCATCGAGTCAATCTTCGTACCATTCATAATCAGAGAGGGAAGCTGTGTTTTTTTCACTTCGATCAGATACCGTAGAATAAACTGCGCATCGAAATCTCTTCCATTATAAGCAATACATATGGTCTTTTAAAATTTTTGCGATAATGCCAATTTCACGAGCTCCCCAACAGGATCATCGAAAAACACGAATTCGCGTTTACCAAAGTTAGCACATTCGGTTTCTATATCTGTGATATCAAGATATATCATACATACGCATTGTGAAACATATAAATTCGGCTCGTGAATTGGTGTCGATTTATCATCGTGCAATTGTTCGTGTTGCTGCGTCTCAAAATCATAAAACAAAAATCTCGTCGAAGGCTTGTTTTTTTCTTTTCCTTTGGCACCTCTGGTTTCTTAATAGGTGCTATAAAACATGCATGCGTAGTCGGTCGAGTTTGCCTGCATGTAATACAAAACGATATATCCCATACATGCATCTTTTTATGTGTGGTTTAATCATACGCGAACAGCCTCTACAGATTTTCAATGCTTTACAGAGACTGTACCGTTTACATTTACGAGACGTCATGCTCGCGGACCCCTCACACCTGTGATGAGCGAAGGAAAAAACGCCAAAGAACGTACGATTACACTCTGTGCAATACTCAAGCCGAGAGACCCTATTACCGTTGCAATACCTTACGATCAAAAAGTACCCGGAATTTGTTAATAAAACGAAAACGGTTCAATTATTCATCGATATTTATTTTATTCCCTTCAAAGTAATCTCCATCGTAAGCAATACACATATTCCAACGCTTCTTCCAATCTTTAAAACACTTTTCATAGGTCGATTTTGGAATCGCCTTCAGCTCCTTCTGCAAATTCTCCTTTATCGCCTCAATCGTCTCAAAACGCTTTCCGCGAAGTGGTAACTTGAGTCGTGAAAACAGGAAAACGTCACACGGGGCCATGTCAGGTGAATACGAAGCTTGCGGAACGGTATGAACGTTGTTTTTGGTCAAATAGTCGCGTACAAGATGAGATGTGTGAGCCGGTGCATTGTTGTAGTGAAGAAACCACGAGTTGTTTTTCGCGCTTGAACTGGTATCATGCCCAAAACATCGGGCATAACGCTCTGCACCGATCCGAATGAGACACCAAGATCGGCTGCTATCTCCCTGATGTTCACACAACGATCTTCGAGCACAATTTTCTTAACTTTTTCGATGTTTTCGACAGTCATAGAGGTGGATGAACGACCGGAACGAGGGAAATCATCAACCACAGTACGGCCCACTTTAAACTCTTTGTACCACTCGTTTGCTTGTGTTTTCGACATTGTCGAGTCCCTGTAGGCTATCGTTAACATTTTCAACGCTTCCGCACATGATATTTTGTTAGAAACACAAAATTTCAGGCACACTCTTTGCTTAACTGAATTCGACATAGCGAAATTCGCAGAGTAGACCAAACAATGACTTGTTTACAAAGCTAAAAAAATGATTTTGACAATATCTCAAGGGTTGCTCGTTTTATTGACAAATTCCGGGTACTTTTTGATCGTGAGGTAAGTGGATTTACACTGAGCATATTGATAGCTACAGCGATGCTCGAGTACTCGATTATACTTAGAATTACACTCTATGCAGAACCCCTGACTACCTAGCGTACCAGCGAGATTTAATATTGGTTGGTAGTGATGAGAACGCTCGTAATAGAGAATAAAGAGCGTATGATTCATTTTACCTATTGCCAAGAGTACGGATTTTCGCCCATCGTACAAAGCCGGAACCCGTTTTCCGAACGTGAGAAATACATAAACAACGATCGCTAAACCCTCGTGAACCAAGTACTCCTGAAAGAGTTGAATCTCGCGCACCCTGCACCTTCTACAATAGATGGTGTCGTGACTGCCACATTACGCGTGAGCTCTATCGCTGCCGTATATTGCGCTCCTCGAAGCCCGTTTCGAATTTGACACCATCGCCTGTGTAGCTCGCCCGTACTAATTTGACCGCGTTCGGCATGCGCTTGGGCTGTGACAAGGGAATGTTCTAGCCACAAATTATCGCTATTACTTATGCGTAAAATTGACTTTTTTCTATACACTCGTGTGTAAGCTTGGTGCTCACGCCGGCGCTTTCGACGCCTCGTATTATGCATGTCGTCATTCTACATGTACCAGTGTCTATTCGAAATTGAATATTAGTATTAATGTACTGAGTATTATTAAAGGCTTGCCTGAATTTACCGGGTCTTCCTTCTCCTCCTCCTCCTTCTCGTCATTCTCATCGTCCTCCTTCTCCTCCCGTTTTACTCCTTCTTCTTCTTCTTCTTCTTCTTCTTCCTCATCGTCTGTATTGCTATTGGTATCATCGCTTGAATTGTATTGTCGCGATGGACATGCGACGTCTGGATCTACTTCTCTCGCAGGACCGATCATGAAAAGATCGTTTGTTAGTTTATAGACATAAAGAGCCAACATCCACCGATATCGATTCCCATCGACTGTTTCGCCTTCCCTGAAGAAAAATGGCCCAATGATGGCGTGGCGCGAACGCCGGCCCAAACAGTCATTTTTTGGTCATGCAATGGTGTTTCATGGATCTAGTGTGGATTCTCCGTTCCTTAAATGCAGCAATTTTGCTTGTTACCGGCGCCAGAGAGTGTGAAATGAGCCTCGTCGGACATCAAAATTTGCTTCCGAAAATCAGGCTCAGTGTCAACCATTCGGGCGACTGTTTGGCCGTATTCCAAGCGACGTGGACGGTCTGTCGGCAATATTCTTTGAGTCAATTGCACTTTATACGGAAACAAATGCAAATCATCCTTCAAAATGCTGAGCGCCGTGACGATACGACACATGTGGGTTCTCGGCAACACTCTCTCTTACCGCTTCAACCATTTCATTGTAACGTCTTGGGCATTGATGAACGGCACATGGACGATCTCCCACTGTCCCGTGCTCAACATAATTCGACACCAAACGACGAATAGTGTTGTCAGACGCTGTTTGTTGTCCACGATATTTTCGACGATAAGCACGTTGAGTTAACACAACTGAACGACTATTTTCAATATACAGCGTCACTATTTCGGCGCGTTGTTTCGGTGCAAAGCGATCCATGGTTAAAATTGTACTGAATTGATGTTTCAAAACATGTCTACTCAAGTCAATGGGTTGATAAGCGTCATAGTTATTCAATCTTTACATACCGACATAAAAAATGGCGCACCCTGTATATACTCCTTTAATACGCTCTTTCTCTCTTTCTCTCTCTGCATATGTTGCAGCGATGTAATGAATACGACAAATCAAGAAGATAGCCGCACACGATCACTTTACAAAAGGAAGATCCATGAAAATATTTAGCGATGGTGATGTAGACGTAAGACTCGACATGTACTAACTTATCGAGTTTCGCCGATGAATGTCATATTATTTTCATCTAATTTCAAGGTACTCGGCCACGAGAAAAATCATCAAATTTCGTCGACAAATATTAATTAGTTTTCATGACACATCTTATTTGTATGGCGAGGTGAGTATGCAAGTGATTTGGGATATATTTGCTGCTGCTCTTACTAGGCTGATATGGAGAATGCGACAAATATATAAGGATACTGGTGAGCCATTTTTAGTCGTATGATTTACAGTATTAAAAGAAGAGGCGATGCAATTAGACGGTGGGGATAATCTGTATAAACCGGGGTATGAACACCGCCGACGATTCATTCGAAAAGTTACAGTCTACGAGACAATAATACTCACACTATATTGCCATATTGTAACGGTATTTTACGTTATCATCACCCTTAAAGCGTTTTCGTTCGGACTCGAGCAGGGAGGAAATAATACAGGCTTCAGTATTAGGTAAAAGTATGGTGTATTGAGACAGATGTAATAAATGTTTGAATAATTAAAATGATAGCCAAATGCACTCCTTTTTACTATATTTTTGGTGATTATGCACCTTACAAAAACTTAACCCGGGCTTACGCGAGCCTATATAATCGTGTCCGCACGAAGTAGGAGATTTGATATTACATTATTGAAATATTTTCTCTATTTGTATGACAGTATGGTTTCTATACCAGGCAAGAGAGAATGTTTTCCTACCGGGTTTGCCATCGATCATCTACCTATGCTGGCTATGTTGTTATTCCTAGCCTTCGGCGCTAGCCTATTCTATATATATATTGAGTGGGCCATGGTGGGGACTGAGCTCACGCTCGAGCTCTCCTGACTACGCAATCTACTCGTTAGCCCCGCCGCTGCTACGGTGGAGGCGTCAGCGCGGTGCATCCTTGGTGCATCGGTGCATCGGAACTACCACAGGAGCATCTCTAGCTAGTTTTTAGGATGTGTTTTTTAAGTCCCTATGGATTTAATATATTGTTATTCATACAACTTGGTTTATATTCGATGGGAGATCTTGTCGACTCCGATACTGGACTGCTTGGACGGCTGGTGGCTCAGTAGTTGGCCTTGGAAGACGTTCGTTTTAGCTGGCTCAGAGGTATCAGGCCTGGTCCTTGGAGTGGTGCGGTTGAAGATGCTTCTCCTTGGGTTGGCTAGGTGGTCCTCTGTTGGTTGGCTAGCTGGTTCTCCTTTGGTTGATTAGCTGGTCCTCCTTTGGGTGTTTCGCTGGTCCTCCTTTGGTTGATTCTGGATGTTGGCAAAAGTCTGTGAACAGAATGTTCTCCGACTGTGGTATGTCGTGTCCTTTTGTACCGACTTCCCCGCTTTTCTTCCAAGCCCTACCGGTATAGCAGGTCATTACTATATCGGATAGTCGTCCTGTAGCCCATTTGTCCCGTTAATTGCTTCACCTTGATTATAGTGATTAATGTGGTTCCTCGTGGATTCTTTTGCACACCTTTCTTGAGACTATAGTCTTACTGCTTGGTCGAATTACTATAGCTTAGATAAGGGTAGTTTATCGCTCGTCTTCATAAGTGTGGGTATAGTATGGTATGGATCCTTGTGTTTGTATGTGTAGGTCTAGTTCAGGCTAGTTACTCTTGCTATAT
The DNA here is from genome assembly GCA_963942595.1 of Cylloceria caligata. Lineage (NCBI taxonomy): Eukaryota > Metazoa > Arthropoda > Insecta > Hymenoptera > Ichneumonidae > Cylloceria > Cylloceria caligata. The sequence continues at coordinate 51,927,560 of OZ012704.1, read as the reverse complement.
AATTAAGTATAAGACGAGTGGATGGTACAATAAACCACCTTCTTTATTAAACACCTGTCAGTCTGGTTTCTTTTTCCCTGTTGTGAGTGAAGACTCATAATTTCCAATATATTTCAGATTCGTTCAACCCAAGGAAGGAATTCTCAACAGACGGTAAGTGTGTAAAGTGCTTTCCATGAAATATTAATTTATTTTTAAATAATACCTGATCTTACTGTGTTTCTTATTTTTATAGCGTAATAATTAGAGAATTATTACGCTATAATCTCTCTCTCTCACTCTCATGCTCGAAAACCGCTTTCGTTGCATTCAAAACGTTGGACACCTAGTTATGATTCACAGAAGGTCATTATTTTTATTCTCGTGTTACTCTCGAGCAGCATGTCGAGCATTCAGTCTGTCTTTCGCATCCTACTCGCAATCAATAAAAAGCAATATGTATCCGCGATATGACAAGGAGATTTTAAGCGACGCGTTTTGGTGCCGGGTAATTTTAGTTAAAAGTGTGATGAGCGTGTTCCTGCGTACCCACGAAACGTGCGATGCGTACGACGAGCTGGATGAGCTTCTACGCAGCGTGTAATTAGTGGAGCGTCAAGGAAGACCCGTTGGACTTGGCAAACTCTATATCAGAATGTCCTGTATTGTGCCTCGTTTCAATAGAGTTGTTCGCGGCGAAGTGGTTTACCCGGACTTTGATGGGTACTGCGAGATGTTGTTAGTCGATTTCGGCGAGACCATTTACATCGCCTGGTCTCATCTATTTCATCCGCAGCCTGTAGCAAGTATGCTGCCGGCTCTTGTCATGGAGTGCTCGATATACGGGCTCGAGCGCATGGATGTTGTAGGTATTGAGCAACTCATCGCAGAAGCGTGCGGTAGCGATGCCTTGATCGCTGTCATGATGCGACCCCTTGCCGGTGATAATGATCCGTGAGTTTGCTTAACGAACAGGGAGCGCCCGGATGTGGCAGCGAGTATTATAGAGGCCCTCGGTCATGAGATAGACATCGGTTATGATATCAATGCCGTGGAGGAGGGCTTTGACGAGGTGACCCTCTCGGACGAGGATGTAGCAAGAAATTGAAGGCACGGTGCTCTGTCTGTGTGTGTGTGTGTTTTTTTTTTTTTTTTTTTTTTTTCTTTAACGGAGGAAATGCCTTATGCACCATGGGCCGCAGCCCGTGTGTCGGACTCGCACCGACTAAAACCTAACCCCTTTCGTCATTAACTTCTTTGCCCCTCACGGTACCGCCGTGAAGCATTACTTCGTGAGGGTAGTCTAGCCGTAGCTTTTACTCGTGTTGTTGTTCCTCATGTTTGCCTCAGTTTCCGTCTACTCGTTGCGTGGAGCAGCGTTGGCTGCTGCCTCCCTTCTCCGCTTTTCCTCGGCACGCAGGGCCTTCAGGACTGCAGCTGCGTAGTCGCTAACTGCTGCCCATTTCGCTTCCGTCGCTATCATCTGCTGCACCAGGTTGTCTGGTGTCACAGTTTCTCCTAATATTTCCTCCAGGAGGCCACGTTCCTCTCGGAAACGCGGGCATCTGAAGAAGATATGTTCGGCATCTTCCGGTACTTTGCAGCCTGCAGTGCACTCAGGCGATTCTTCATGCTTGAAGCGATGGAGGTACGCCCGGTAGCAGCCGTGCTCTGACAGCATTTGTGTCAGGTAGTAATTCACTTGACCATGTTTGCGGTTTAGCCAGCTATCTATATGAGGTATCAGATGGTGGGTCCATCTTCCTTTGCTCGAGGTGTCCCAATCCAGCTGCTATTTCACCAGGCTTTCGTGTTGGGTAATTCTTCGCTGCTCCTCGCGTTGTTCCGGTGGCAAAACTCTTTGCTCGAACAAGATCTTCCTTTCCTCAGCCACTATTCTTATTGGCATCATCCCAGCTATGACGCACGCGGCATCTGTCGATACTGTGCGGTACGCACATGAGACCCTCATGGCGCTGAGTCTGTACACTGCTGACATCTTCCTACGGTGTTCCTCTATCGCTAGAGCATCTCCCCAGATTGCAATGGCGTAGGTCAAGACAGAGGTCACTACCGTAGCTAACAGTTTCCTTCTGTCCTGTCGTGGTCCACCGACATTTGGCATGAGCCAAGCCAGCGCAGATGCCACTTTCGCTGCTTTCTCCGTAACGTGTTCTACTTGTTGTTTGAAGCTAAGTCGTGCATCCAGAATCACCCCCAGGTACTTTATGTATGGCTGGGATCTGATCACGTGTTCTCCAACTGTTAACTCAATTGTTTCGATCTTCTTGCGACTTGTAATAAGCAAGGCCTCTGTTTTGTGTTCGGCTAGTGTGAGTCCCGATGCTCTCATCCAGTGCTGAATCCGATTGTATGCGTCTTCGAAGACCCGTTGGATTTCTTCCAGAAATTTGGCTTCAACGACTACCATTGCATCGTCAGCAAAGGCCGTCAGGTAGGCTCCAGTTGGTAGTTCCAGCTTCAACAGCCCGTCGTACATAATATTCCACAGGAAAGGTCCGAGTACCGAGCCCTGTGGAACGCCACCTGTGACTTGATACACTTTCGGACCTTCTTCGGTATTGTATTTGAGGTATCTACCACTGAGGTAGCTTTTCACCATTCTTATCAGATAAGCTGGCACCTCCAGTCTTTCGAGTGCCAAGCAGATCTGGTCCCACTTGGCCGTATAAAAAGCATTCTTGACGTCAAGCGCCACCGTCAGGCAGTATTTTTTGGAACCTCCTTTCCATCGTTTTCCGGCTATTGCTTTTCTGGCCTTGTTGCCCACGCGTTCTATTGCATCCAGCGTTGAACGTGACCTTCTGAAGCCGTATTGGTTGTCCGCAAGGGAGTTTCCCGTTGCGGTTTCCATCCGGTCGTGTATGATGCGCTCTAGTGTTTTCCCAGCTGTGTCGAGCATGCATAACGGACGGTATGATGACGGGTCATCCAGTGGCTTTTTCCCCTTAGGCCGTAAAACCAATTTCTGCCACTTCCACCGATCGGGGAAAACTCCTTCTTGTAGGCATGCATTATACATGCTTAGAAACACGTTTGGTGCTGCCTTGATAGCTGCTTTCAATGCGACGTTTGGGATACTGTCCATTCCGGGTGTTTTCTTGTTCCCGATCTTGCTACAAGCTCGGAGTAATTCCTCGCGGGTAACCAACGGTATTACATCGTTGTTTACATTTTCTGGTTCATAGTAGACCAGTTGCTGCTCTGGAAACAGTGTTGTAACTATACTCCTTAATTGTTCCGGGCAAGTAGGTTGCTGGCACGACTGGCCTCTCAACCGTGTCATGACCACCTTGTAGGGCCTGCCCCATGGATCCTCGTTAACGTCATTCTGTAGCTCCATGCAAGCCCGCCTTTTGCTGCGTTTGATTGCTTTCTTCAGTCTGGTGCGTGCCTCTTTGTGCAGTATATCCAGGGACGCAAACGATCGTTTGCCCCTAGCTCTCTGCGCTAGCCTTCTTGTCTGGTTGCTCTCTTTTCTGAGTCTGGCAATTTCATCACTCCACCAGTAGACTGACGGATGCGGGTTGCCCGCTCCTTGTCTCAGCATTGTGGCATCGCAGGCTGTTGTGATACGGTTTATTACTTCCTCCACCTTTTCCTCGGCTAGGTTCGTATGCAGCTCATCTTTTTCCATGGTCAGATGGAACATGTCTTCATCAAACAGATCGGCTCTCCAGCCGTTGGCCTTCTGCCTTCCTCTCGTTTGATGATGGTGCTCTGGTTCTCGTGCTATTGCCCATGTGATCACTCGGTGATTGCTATTAGTATAGATATCTGTCACCTGCCAGTTCGTGTGCCCTCTTCTGAGACCTTCACTAACCATGGTCAGGTCTATGAATGAGCTCGCTTGGCCCCTGACAAATGTGAGGAGCTTGCTGTCATTGAGCAGGACTAGATTCAGCACAGCCAACGTCTCCAGAAGGGCTTGCCCTCTTGGGTCGGTTCGCCTGCTGCCCCAATCTACAGCCCATGCATTGAAGTCTCCCGCTATAGCACGAGGATTCCGGTCTCTTGCATCATTGAGCAACCGGTCAAGTGTATCTTCGAAGTTCTCCTGCGACATGCTTGGTGCCATGTAGCAGCTGTAGATGAAGACGCCGTTGATTTTCACTCTCACGAATCCAGCTTCCAGGTTTGTCATTATTTCCTGAAAAGGGTACTTGGAACAGGACCAGATAGCGGCCTTTCCCGTCGCGTCCACAGCCCAGGATGGCTTGTTGGGGTTTCGGTACGGTTCTGCGATAATCGCTACGTCTGCCTTTTCCTCTCGCACCGTCTGCGTAAGCAGATCCTGTGCTGCTTCACAATGGTTGAGGTTTATCTGCAGTACTTTCATCTTCGTTTTTGGATCAGTTCCTGGTAGGCCTTCTTGTAGGCAGCGCATCGGCTGCTTCCAGCGGCGTGCTTGCTCGCCTCGTTATCCTCTGTCCCTCCGCATAGTACGCAGTGGGATTCTGCAGTACACTTATCAGCCTTGTGGCTATCACCGCCGCATTTTATGCAACAGCTTGTCCTGTCAATGCCGTTTCTACAGTTTCGAGACAGATGTCCATATTGCCAACACTTGAAGCATTTGGTGGGCTTCATGAGCTCTCGTGCTCGACATACTATCCAACCTACACGAAGTTTACCCAGTTCGGTGATTATGTTCGCTATCTTAGTGGGTAGGGACACTACTGCCGTCTGGGTATTACCATATGCTTTGCGGAGGGATTTGATGTTATCCATCGCTACTGTCATTTCCTCTCCGACGATAGACTGGAGGGAATCCCTGATTTCCTCCTTCGTGGTGACTTCGTCTAGGTCTTTAATCTCGATTGGCGTCTGGTGTATTCTGCTTTTAATGTCAGCGTCCTCCCCCAGGGCATTCCCGATGGCCGTGCAGTATTGTGCCGTCTTGTCCTCACTGCCCTTGTCAAGGAGTAGTATGATGACAGCAGCCGTCCTACGGACCTTGGTAACGTTACTCCCCATTTCCTTTAGGTTATCGTCGCCTCTGATTTTGCTCAAGATCTCCGCATAGCTGAGCTGGCCTTTCTTCTGTATTATTACCGCGTTTGGTAATGTACGCTGCTTGCGCATTTTGCGTTTTCTCTTCTTTGGGACTTGGTGCCAATCCTCAACCAAGTTGGCCTGCAGCGGCGGGTGTGGCGTTGGTGGCTCCGACACGATTTCCACCCGGTCTTTCCTTCTCCGGGCTTTTTTCGCCTTGCGGCTTTCTTGCGGAGGTGAAATCTCCTTCCTCTTAGAGTTCACGCTTTCCTGCTGCTTGGGTTCAGTGGCGACCTCCATAGCGGGAGGACCCCCTGCTGACGTCTGCGTGCCCGCCTCCCGTACAGGGCACTTCGGATCAGGAGCACTTCCCTCCTGTAATTTCGCGAGCCGGTTGAACGTAATACGAATTGCATTCACCTTCGTCTTTATGTCCCCATGGACATTATTCCTCGGTCTGATGTATTCGAGAAGGTCGTTAATCTGCTCACCGAGCTTATCCAACTCATCCTTTTTCTTCTGCACCTCAATTGGTTGCTGTTTGTTTTTTCCAGTCATTATCATTTCTGTTCCCACGAGTGCCTAGGTCATAAATGTCCACCCCAGCAGAGCCTGGTTACTGGGGTAAGGCCACTTAAATACACCTTGGGTTGGGCCAGTTGCCCCAGGGGAACCGTTTGAGACATCTCTCCCAGATGCCACGCAGCCCTCGGCACGGTGTCTCATGCCTTAGCTTGGGTTTGTGTTTTGGTCCGCAGGAGTTATTTTATTTCACCCCTACGCGCCGTCCATTTGTGAACGATGAGCCTTCCCCTATCCGCCACCCGGGGACGCGCCATATGGCAGTATCACCTCTGCGCAACAGTGTGTGTGTGTGTGTGTGTGTGTGTGTAAGAGAATGAGTACACTTGAGAGTCAGGAATGTAAAATCGCCGCTGAAGGAGGGTGGATGCCGACAACAGCTGGGGTGGTGAGTACATAATTTTATTCCTTTGTCCAAGTATCTGTGTACACCTTTGCTCCATGCTGCTGTTATCATGCACACCACCTCACTTTACCATCTCCACGTTACCCACACTGGTTAAGGAACGTGAGTAGCGCGTCGGTGGAAGAGTGGGGTGGTGGACGTAGCCGCGTGATGGGGGAAGGTGTGGGATGGAGCAAATGTGTAAACATACTACTTACGTATGAAGTTAATTGCACAAATCAATAACTCTTTTCTAATAAATAGATTGTAAATACTTCAAATAAGATAGTAAAAATATGGTGGCGTCAATGGTTATCCGTTACGAATGCAGACAAACATAGACAGCGTTATGAGAATTCAGTAGCATCACTGCTACGTCATTTCTACCCCTCTCCTGCCATCTCCCCTTCGGACCGTTACAACCAGCATATAGGATGCTACGCTACATACCTATCCCTACCCTGCCGTCCCCCCTTTCGACCGCTCGCACGTTCATCGGAGTGGCGTCGCGGTTGAGGCACTCTTCTCCTCTGCCGGTCCCCCCACCACGTACCTAGTCATTCCCCTCACGCGGTCTCAATTTTCGTAACGCTAGAAAATTGTTGCCACCTCCGCAAATAAGTTTCACTTAAAAAATCACTTCACTTACATTATAAAATATTATAGATACTGCACTTATAACCGCAATTATTTAATATTCTACAGAGAAAATAGTAGTACATTTCCATGTTTTCTTTGCATTGTGTCACCGTTTCTCTGTCACTTCGCAACCGACTTACTACAGATCACCGTTTCTGTGTCACTTTCGCAACAAGTCTATTTCGTTCCAACCGTTTAATATAAAAGCAAGAGTGCAAAAGCCAGGGGGTGCGACGACGACCACGGGAAAGCGTACCGGATGCAGATGTTTTAAGACCGAAAAATTCAATTATTATCTATGTATCTACAACCACCACATTTATTTTGTTCGCGATCGAATTATTTTTATTTATACAGCTAAGTAGTTTGCAGCACAAAATATCTCAGAAATGCTCTATATCATTAAGATATTAATAATCAACCACTCAATCTGAAGTTCGAGTGGAACAAACTTCAAAGATATTCCTGAGCGTCTTGCTGCCGGCGGAAAGGTACGTACGTATTTAAAAAATGTACTCGTCTTTATGTATTACAGTTATACTCTACAGATATAGTTAGTTTTTACATGATACAGTATACCGCAATAGCTGTAACATTTAAGGCCCGGTTACCGAATATTTTGAAAAAATAATTATAGTTGAAAATTTAACACTTGCGGTTATGTTAGAGTCGCATAACCGTAAGCGTAGGCGTCTTCGTTGTATATCTTTCATCTTTGTTGATTAGATAACATTCGAATTAAAGGATCAAAATGTTTTTCTGTACATCTCATAAATGGTCACCGAATGTTTCGAAAAGAACTTTTCAATCATCTAAACGGTTTTATAGAATTCCATCACGCGGTTTTATAGAATTCCATCAAAGCTTCTTCTACCTACCTATGAATGACCCACACGGCCCGCATCGCATACGGGGCGCTGCCTATATCCCTTCCTGACTTCGCCAAGGGACTACCATAATTATATGCGCTTGGTATAGTTTCCTGAAAATTTGTTTCCTGATGTCGGCATTCTGCACAATTTTGATTTAAAGTGAGATTGTAATCATTTATATTTCTAGAATGTCATGCAACAAATTTGCACCTTAAGTTTGGTTTTACTTTAAATCTGAGCGAATTCGCCTACATCTATTTAATGCTGAGATACATTTGCACATATAAAAATACATTGTTCATCTCGCTTGCTCATAGATGAAGCATTGTTTTCCTGAACACATTTTTTGTGATGTTTATGTCAACGTGTTCAAACATTTAATGTCATCCATGATAATGTCATCCATGTTATTGTCCCATAATATCCAAAAGTCACGTTTATAGGCAAAAGCTTCAGACACAAGTTGAGTTACCAAAAGCTTTCAAAAGTTATTGTTACGCCCTACCAACAGATCTTGATTATCTCCTTAAAACAAGATATGAATGCGCGCAAGGACTCCACAAGATTTGGGGCAGAAATTAGGTCTCGTTTGAACCGGGCTTCACTGGTAGGGAGAAGACCTTCACTAACCTTGGAAATTCTAAGTAATGGAGAATGTGGGCGGAACAGAAATTCGCCCTCGAGTCAAAACGAATGGTATAAGAATGGTAATCTCTGGTTACTCACCGGTTACGACCGTTCATTGTATTAGGCTGCGTGGTTGAGCGTAGGGCGTAGCGAGTATATCCTAATCAACTGTGATGATTGGGATGTTGCTCAGCTTGATGGGTATACGATGCCTCCACTGGACCACCTTGATGAATTGCCGACGGGTCGCCGCTTGTCGCGGAATAGCTACGAGGGTCTTCCTTGGCACTGGAACTGCTAGTTCAGGTCATGGGTGGTCCGGTACGGCAGATACTGCTGTTCTGGTCCCTGCGATAATTATCGTAGGTCCCACGTATGACACGTTACTAACTATGACCGGTTTAGAAGGAGGCTGTATCGCACGCGCTTGTTGAGCTACTTTTGCAATGGTACGATACTAGCCCGTTGGTAAACGACAGTTGTTAATGGGTTCACAGAGGGCGATCAAACCGGTTGCGATTTGTTCAGGTGTGAGCGTGTCTTTGAGGGAATTCACTAGACTCAGTGTTTGAGCAACGACTGAGTGCACTCGACGGATCTGATATTTGTGGCCTCCGCGTCGTTTGGCCATGAATGTACTATGACGATAGAAGAAGGAGATACTAGATAGCGGAACTCGGACGACGGTTGTTGAATTTAACGAGTTATAGACCTACAAGCTGGATCTCCCTCCGACCAACCACATCATACTATACCACTAATCGTGCATGTGTTCCGCAAGGGTTCTGCACAGGTTGATGAGTGCGGTATTGGTGGCCAAATCGAAACGGGGTCAACCTGATGGCTGTACGAAATGAGTGAACTGTCAACGAGTTCCTCCAGGGTCCGTACAACGCCAAGACAGTAGGCGTGAATCAATTTCGCAAGGGACCTGCAACCGAACCGACTCAATACGCAATTTCCCTGGGTTATATTCACTGGGGTATTTACTGATAATAAGAATCACGGTTCAATCTCCGTCGAATGTGGGAGAATAGGTGTAGAAAATCCGTTCGAATCACTCGAGGGTTAATTATTCGATGATGAATTTATTTTGACACTTATGTATTGATTAATGGTATAGTTCCAAAGTTAACTGGATTAGTGTTCGGCTCGCGTTAATTTATAACACGAGAACTCAACAAAAACCGATGTTTGCTTTACTGCACTGACCGTTGAGAGGCTCGTCGCCTTCCCAAGCGTGCTAATCCGTTGTAAAATACGTTAATACACAAATTTAAAATCACTCTCTGAGTGTCGCGTAGGACTGATGCCTGATGACTCGGTTAGTTAATTAGATCGGAAAGACTGAGCTAAGCTGTTCTGCGGTTTCTGGCTTAAGTATTATACTACTGTGCATTTTAGACTCGTGGAGGGACTAATAATTCTCTCACGATACTTCAAAGTGGCTGCAAGGTTATTTTGGTAGTTTTTAGTTACACAGGAGCCCTTATCGGTGCCGCCCACAAAAATGGTATTAGATCGGTCGAGAACGAAATTCCTCACCGTGGATGTTATGGAATTTTACGTTACATAGGAGCCCTTATCGGTGCCGCCTACATCAATGATATTAGATTGGTCGACAAAAAAGTTACTCACCGTATATGTTATGGAATCATACAGGCATAAGTCCCTCTTAATTCTAAGCGGGGGTGCTAGAGGGTGATCAATGGTAGAGGCAGATACAGGCGAAACCCCTTAATTAGCCCCAATCGTGGCCAATCACTAAACCGCAATTATTTCTTAGCACAGTGGTTTGGCACTTTTCGGATTTGAACAGCAAGGGGTTGTAGATTAAGGATAGTTATATTCCCAAACCTTTTCGACTTTTAGTTTTCGAGTTAATGCAGCGAGTATAAATCAATCGAGAAGAGTGTGCTTCGACTATTTATGTCTGCCCTCCTCTCATTGCATTCCCTACAGAGAATTTCGTATTGTAACCGTATTTTCTCCCGTTCACATGTAATTTTATTTTTCGTGGGGTTTTGGGCTCGACACAAACTAAAAAATGTAGACTTCAAAGTGGTGGACAGTGATGCTTTATTTAAGACAGATAATTTATAGCCAAACCTCACTTTTCTTTTTATTACAATCATTAAATTTTCGAGGACCTTTCTTTACACTTGGTATGCAACCGATTATTTCCGCAATTTATTTATTTTATTAGTGATGTGCGATTTCTCGGTATTACTCGGGAGTCTGTTATGGTTCAGAGCACAGTTTCGCTATACCTATGTTCAATACGACGCTATATCAATACCGCACCGCTCGCTATCTTTCCTCGCACTTACTCCTTCGGTCAAGCGTCTCAGCTCTCTTTTCTGTTTCTCTCGCTCTAACTCTGATGGTGCTCCTTCCTCGCTCGGTGTTACACGGGATTATTGGACATCTGTCGCACCGAGATTTTGCTTTCTAATTATGCTACTTCGCATTCTCTCTTTTTATAGGGTGTAGTTCTCTCGCTCATCCACTCGTCTTATTTATTCTATGTTTTAATGCTACTTATTCTATATCGAATTACAATTATCCTATCTTCTATATTTCTTAATTCTATCTTTTCGGTCTCGGAAATCAGGGAATTCCCTCGATTTTAGTTATTATTATTTCTGCTTATTCGAGCACCACTTCTTGGAATTTCGGAACTCGAGCTATGGTTACGGGACGACGCCTCGGTATCGTCGCCTCACACACACAGACACACCGTACTACTTGTATAGAGTGTAGAAACTCTATGTACAATTCTTTTCTCTTTCTCTCTCGTCTTACTCGCACTCTGTCTCCTTTCTGCTTAGGTGATTTCGTTTCGCAATTCTCTCGTTGGTTTAAAGATCCGATTTATTTCCTTTTCCGGAATCTTTTCGCCGAATTCGATTTTCTTAAAAACTATTCACTTAATCGTATTGAATTAATCCTACTCTATTCACTTATAATCTAATTCTCTTAAAACTATCCGCTTAATTCTATGTAATTTATTTTACGGAAGTATTTCGTTCCACTGAAATTCTATTGAGATCTTTACCAGTATCCAGTTCTACTATATTCCTCTAATTTGTCCATATCGTGGGAAAAACTCGCCAGTCTTTTCCTTTCTTGCTGGCCTCTGGTTGTCACTCGCTCGTTTTACTTTTCTTGAGCAAACACTGACTCTACAATATGTAATTTAGAAGTAACTACTGAATTTTCACTTGTAATTAGAATTTTTTCGTTATCGAATTTCCTATCCTCCACTGTTGGTGCTATCATGCCAAGAGGACAAAAGAACCAAGAGCCTCCGCACTCCCCGCACCGGCCTTTTATAGCCTTCCCCTCGCTCCGCCTAGCCCTACGGCATCATATCGTTCTTAACTTGAATTTCGACGCATTTCCTTATTTCTGCGGTTCGCCGTTGCCGCGCTTACCGCCTTCCCCTCGCCTCCCGGCAAGGCCGGTTGGTCGCTGACCTGCTGTTTTGGTCAGCGAGGGAATTTCGGAGCGGCAACGGCCCCTGTTTTTATCTCAGGGTAATGGCCTATTGCCTGCAAGCCTCGGTACTCTTGTACCGAGCCTTTCGCACAGGTGTTTTTCTGCTTATTCCATATTCCGAATCTATTTTGCCTCCTCGAGCTGTTTGAAATACCGAACGACGCTCGAAACCCTATGTTCGCCTTGATAATCATCGCATGTACTCCTGTGCTAGTTCGTGTAACTACGTTACAGAATAGAGATGTAATATGTGAGATCTATGTCTGCGTACCTAAATATAAATGTTTACTTACATTGTAAAATGCATTATTATTATTATTATTATAATTACTTTATAAAGGGTGGTTAAATTTTAAGGGCCAATGTTGAATGTGAACCACACCTAAACGTCAAGTTTTTTTCTGCATTTCATTTGACATTTCTCAATTTCAGACTAACTCAATTTGAACCATGGAAAGATACACAATCGAGCAACGCGTTAAAGTTATTCAGGCTTATTATGAAAATGGGCGTTCAAATCAAAATGCATATCGTGCACTTCGTGATTTTTTCGGTCAATTTAATCGTCCAAATGTGTACGCACATTTCGGAAAAATCGTGCAAAAATTTGAGCAAACCGGGTCTGTAGGAGATATTAAAACACCAGTGCATGCTCGTACAGCTCGTACTGCAAAAAATATTGCTGCTGTTCGCGATAGTGTGGCTGAAGAGCCGTCCACCTCAACTCGTCGTCGTGCCCAACAATTGCACCTCTCACGCTCATCGTTGATGAACATTATGCATAAAGACTTGTATTTACACGCTTATAAGGTGTAATTGACTCAAGAACTAAAGCCTCTTGACCATTCCAAACGTCGTCAATGGTCAGAATGGTGGCAAGAAATGGCAACAGTGAATGATCAATTTTCGAAGAAAATCATCTTCAGTGATGAGGCACATTTTCACCTCAGTGGATTCGTCAATAAGCAGAATTGCCGCATTTGGGCGAATCATAATCCAAGAGTGATTGTCGAAGAACCAATGCACCCACAAAGAGTGACTGTTTGGTGCGGTTTATGGGCTGGCGGCATCATCGGGCCGTATTTTTTCCAAAATGAGGCCGGTCAGGCAGTTACTGTGAATGGTGTTCGCTATCGTGAGATGATAACGAACTTTTCATGGCCCGAATTGGAAGATATGGATGTGGGCGATATGTGGTTTCAACAGGACGGTGCCGCTTGTCACACAGCTAACGAAACAATGGCTCTTTTGCGTGACAAATTCAATGGCCGTGTTATCTCACGTGGTGGCGATGTCAATTGGCCGCCAAGATCATGTGATTTGACACTGTTGGACTTCTTTCTTTGGGGTTATTTGAAAGAAAAGGTGTACGTCGATAAGCCAGCAACAATTCAAGAGCTAAAGGATGAGATAATTCGGCACATTAACGGCATAGAACCTCAATTATGCCTAAGCGTCATCGAAAATTTGGACCATCGGATGGAGGTGTGCCGCCGAGGTCGCGGCGGCCATTTGGCCGATATTTTGTTCCATACATAATTGAACCATACCATATTATCATAATAAAAAGAATTGACAATAATTTCCTAAATAATTTGTGTTTTATTCAAAATCAACATCGGCCCTTAAAATTTAACCACCCTTTACAAGGAGTTGCGGAATCCTTTTAACGGATATCCCTCAGCTTTTTGAACTGGGGGGGTATGTGGGACTCCCAAAAGAGTAGGCCTACCCTCTAAACCGCCCTCTCCTTGTTGCCCTCCCCCAGACTAGGAACTATTTTGATATTACTTCTGGCTGGGGGTTTTGTCTGTGTTCGTCCGTTCGTCATGCTGTCTGTAACCTGTCGCGTCACGTCAGTCCATCTGCTTGGTTAGTCAAGGCAGCCGTCTACATTTTTTCGTCGCAGTATCGTCTCTGTATAGGTGGCAACTAATTGCCACCATTCTGTTGAGTGGAGCATCACCTGGACAATGTTGTCCGGGGTGATGCTACCAACAATCGTCTCAAGTTCCAGTCGGGGTCCTGTCCAGCGGTCACACACAAAAAATGTGTGCTCCGCGTCGTCTCGTTCGTGTCCACAGTACTTACAGTCTGGCGTCCGTACTCTGTTCATGTTGTAAAGGTATCTTCGGAAGTAGCCGTGTCCGGTCAGGAGCTGGGTAACGTAAAAGTTCACGTCCCCAAACTTCCTTCTGATCCACGGTCTCAGGTCCTTTACAAGTCGTCTCGTCCAGTTGCCTGTACGTTCTTCTGTCCATCGGTCTTGCTAAGTCTGTATCGTCCTGTTGCGCTCCGCAACTGCCGCATCCTCCCGTCATATGTCCGCGCTTTTTCCGTAGATCCTCTTTCGCTCGAAAGCTAGGAGGTCCACGGAGATTACGCCGGCCACCACCAAAACTGCTTGTGCAGAGGCAGTCCGATAGGAGCAGGCGATCTTCAGCGCGCCCCGTCTTTGTACCGTCGTCATCGCGTGGCAGTACTTCTTTGTCTTCAGGGCATCTGCCCAGATCTCTGCGCCGTAAAGGAGGATCGAGCGGACCGTCGCCATTAATAGTCGTCTTTTCCCCGGTCTCGGTCCAGTCATGTTTGCCATCAAGCGGCTTAAGGATGCTATCCTCTCGGCCGCCTTCTGGGCTGTTTTTGTATATCAGGCCAGAAGATCACCTTCGTATCTAGAATTACCCCCAGATACTTGACTTCCCCCCCGGCCACGATTTCGTCCGTCCCGACCCACATGGGAAGTCTCGTCTGTATACGTCTTCTACTAGGGAACGTCAGTTCTGTTTTTTCTGTCGCGAGTTGTAGTCCGTGGTCCGTCATCCATCGTCCCACTCGTCGCATCGTCTGGTTCAGTTTTAGCTGTGCCAGATCCGGAGACCGCTCGGTGATCACCGCCCCCACGTCGTCAGCGTAAGCGACGAGGAGTACGCCGAGTGGTATTTCCAGCCTGAGCAAGCTGTCATACAGTCCGTTCCAAAAATCTGGTCCCAGTATGGACCCCTGTGCGACCCCGGCAGTGATTTGCCTCGTCACCGGTCCTTCAGTTGTCTCGTACGTAATCTGTCTGTTTTTCAGGTAGTCCTCCACCACCCGAGCCAAGTAAGCCGGAACCCCGAAGTTGCTTTCAAGCGCCTCCAGGATATCGACCCACCTAGCCGAGTTGAAGGCGTTCCTGACGTCCAAAGTCGCCAGCAGAACGATTGGTCATGCTGCGTGGCAATGTTTGTCCAAGTCCAGGAAGGAGTCCACCACTTTTTGGATCACTCCAATCGTCGATCGACCCTTCCTGAAGCCGAACTGCAGGTCTGAAAGGCCTCCGCTGGTCTGTGTCACGTCCGTCAGTCTTGGTCTCAGTAATTGTTCGTAGAGTTTACCCGTCGTGTCAAGTAAACTCAACGGCCGGTAGGCTGACGGCGTATTGGGGTCGCCCTTACCTTTAGGGATAAGAACTAGCCTCGCCGCCTTCCACCGGCCGCAGAACGTCCCCGTCGTCAAGCACGTATTGTACAGGTCGAGAAATATCTCCGGCCTCAGGTTGACCATCAGCCGGATAATCTCCGCCGGTACTCCGTCCGGTCCCGGTGCCTTACCAGTCTTCATTGCGTTGGATGCCCTCGTGAGCTCTTCCGCCGTGAAGATGAGGGCTGCCGGTGTGTCCGTGTGATCTGTAACGTCCGTCCGTATCGGGTGCGTAGGAAATAAGCCGTCGACGATCCGTCGTGCGGATTCGGCGTCTTTGAGTTCTGGTGGTACCCGGGCCCCTAGTTTACCAGTCACGATTTTGTAACCAGTACCCCAGGGATCCTGATCCACCTCCTCGCAGAGCCTCTTCCAGCAACGCGTCTTGCTGTCTCGTATCGCGCTCGTCAGTTTTTTTCGTGCTGTCTTATATTCGGCTTGGAGGTTTTCCCTTTCGGGTCTTCCCCCAACCCTCGTCACTAGTCGTCGGCTTGCCAAGCAGACCCTTCGCAGCTCGGCTATTTCGTCCGTCCATCAGTATTGTGGCTGCCTGTTCTGTCGATATCGTCGTTTCGGCATTGTGCTGTTGCACAGCCGGTCCGTCAGTTTGGCCGTCTCGTCCACCAGTCTTTCCGCCCTTTGCCGGCCAGTCAGCTCAGGGGGGACTTTTGTTATCGGTGCTGGTGCTACCACCAGCTCCTCCGAAAATTTTTGTACGTCGAGTTTGTTGAGGTTCCACCGCGGGGGGTGCTGGGTCCTCGTCCGTCTCGTCGCCGTTTGTCCTGCCACTTCGAAGACAATGTACTGGTGGTCGCTGGCCGTATAGCCATCAAACACCCGCCACTGCCCTATCCGTGGCGATATTCCGTCCGATGTCATTGTGACGTCAGGGATGGAGTCTCCAAACCCTGGTCGTCTGTACGTCGGTATGTTTCCTGTATTGGCTACTACCAGGTCCAGCCTTGCAACCATCTCCAGCAGCAACCGTCCACGTTTGTTCGTTGCTGTCATTCCCCACTCAATCGCCCGCGCGTTGAAGTCGCCCCTGATAATAACGTCTCCAGGCAGATCCCTGATTCCGTCTTCAAGGAGCGCCACTTTCCTCTCGAAATCCGCTGCGGTGCAGTTGGGTGTCAGGTAGACGCTGACGTAAGTGACAGCGCCGACCCTTGCCCAGACGTAATCGTCCCCGACACCGCAGTTAATTATTCGAGATTGGGCAGCGCCGCTTACCCAGATAGCTGTGGTCTCTGTCTCGTTCGTAATGTACGTTTGTGTCGTTCTTCTCCTGTATGGTTCGCACAGGATCAGAATGTCGGCGTCATGTTCGTCAGCTATCTGTGGTAGTAGCATGTCTGCTGTCCTACTCCTGTTCAGGTTTCCCTGAACTATTCTGTCCGTCTTCCGGCCTGCTTCCTGCACTCCTCCAGCGCAGCTCGGAACACCGCGCACCTCCCGGAACCCGCGAGGTGCGCCGCGTCCTTGTGCTTTGCCTCGGCGCACAAAGGACAGGCCGGTTTGTTTTTACAGTCCGTTGCGTAGTGTCCCGTTTCGCCGCATTTCCTGCAGCTTTTTGTCCGGTCCGTGTTCGTGCAGTTGACCTTGACGTGTCCGTAGCCAAAGCACTTGTGGCATTTCGTCACTGTCAGTCGTTTTCGGACGCGGCAATGCACCCATCCTATCCCGACCCGTCCCCGCCGAAGCAGCACCTCGGCTTCCCGCGACTCCACATCGCAGACCGCCATGTATTGCTCGGCGCGATTCGGGCCAAAGATGTGGACCCCGATGTCCGCGTCTCGTCCTGTCTCGCGTCTCAGCGCCTGTCTGACGTCGTCCGTGGTCGCGACGCAGTCCAGGTCCATGATCTCCAATTGGACCTTGGAAGTCATGGCCCTGACGCTGCCCGCGTCCCCAATCGCGTCTTGTAGAGCGCGTTGGAAGTCATCTCGTCCGTCGGGTCTGTTCGCGTCTGCCTGTATCTTTAAAAGACACAGGCCGTTTTTCGTCTTCCTCAGAGTCGTCACCTGCACGTGACTCTTCTTCGGATCAACCGTCGTCCGTATTTTTCGTACGATGTCCGAGTACGAGTTATCAGTCCCAGGCCTTACCAGTACAGCCGTCCCCCTTTGCCGGGGAGCCGGTCTGTTCTTTTGGGCCTGCGTGTTGTCGTTTGTGTCGCGTTCTTTCTTGTCTGTCTTTTTTCTTGTCACTGTCTGCCAAGCAGCGACCGGTTCCGCCGTCGAAGGCTTTTTTGCCGCGTTCTCCGGAGTAGTTCCAGTCGCTTCCCGCTTGCGTTTTGTCCGTGACGTTTGTTGTTTGTCCGTTGCTGTTTTTGTCGTTTGCGTGTCCGTAAGTTGTGGTTTCGGGGCCACCTCTGCATGCTTATGCAGCGCTACGTCGGCGGCCTCCAAAATCGTCTTTATTCCGTTTTTAACCGTCATATTCATGTTTTTCTGAATAGACGCTGCCTCGGCCATTTCCGTCGCTGTTTTGTGTATGAGCATCAGTAGCTCAACCATGTCCAATTCTTTCTGTGTTTTTGCATGCGTTCGTCCTGACGTCGCTTTGTCAGTGTCGGCCGCGGAGATATAACTATCGCCGCTGCCGGCACTCGACAAGCTGTCCGTCCTGTTGCGTCGTGGTATGTCTAGTAGCGTCTCGTCAGTCCTTTTTTCCGTGTCTTTAATCGTCCCTTTCGTCGTCCCCCTTGACCCCTCCTTGCACAGTGTGCGGCCCCCAGAATCCGTGCCGCTGCCCAAGGCCACCGGAGCTTGCATCCGGTCGGAGCCTGGTGTGGATTGCCCTTGATTAGGGGTTACCACCTGGGGTAAAACTTCGTTTTTACCGTGCATATTCATTAAATGTTCCATTCTGCTGCAGGTCCCTCGGGGTCGCGACTCCCCGAACCGTGCTGGAACTACGCACGGCCCCTGAGGTCCCCCCCCCCGTCTTCTTGTATGTGCCCCTATGTGTCGTGTGCGTGTGTGTGAGTGCCCGTGCTAGTGATAAACCGGTTCATTCATCCGTAACCGGTCATTTGCTTTTCGGTGGGCCCCGTTTATAGGAGACCCCGACCATTCGCTTTCTCAGAGGTGCCCGTTTATAGGGACCCTGATCATTCACGTCACCGGTATACCACTGAGGCATGTTTGTGTAGGTGTTTGCGTTGGTGCGTGTGTGTAGTGCTGGTTTTCGTCCACCCCGAGAGTTCTCGGTACCTTCCATATCTGGCGTCCCCCTATCCGCGACCTGGGGAGGCGCCCGATGCGGGACCAGCAACCCGACACGGGATTATTATTATTATTATTATTATTATTATTATTATTATTATTATTATTATTATTATTATTATTATTATTATTATTATTATTATTATTATTATTATTATTATTATTATTATTATTATTATTATTATTATTATTATTATTATTATTATTATTATTATTATTATTATTATTATTATTATTATTATTATTATTATTATTATTATTATTATTATTATTATTATTATTATTATTATTATTATTATTATTATTATTATTATTATTATTATTATTATTATTATTATTATTATTATTATTATTATTATTATTATTATTATTATTATTATTATTATTATTATTATTATTATTATTATTATTATTATTATTATTATTATTATTATTATTATTATTATTATTATTATTATTATTATTATTATTATTATTATTATTATTATTATTATTATTATTATTATTATTATTATTATTATTATTATTATTATTATTATTACTATTATTATTATTATTATTATTATTATTATTATTATTATTATTATTATTATTATTATTATTATTATTATTATTGTTGTTGTTGTTGTTGTTGTTGTTGTTGTTGTTGTTGTTGTTGTTGTTGTTGTTGTTATTCCCTCCCGGTTGACTACCGGGGAGGGGGGGGGGGGTAAGCGGGCCCCCGGGCGTCGTCATCGAGCGACCGTAACAAAGCGAACATTGCAGCAGCGGTGGATCACCGCTGTAGCATTAAATTCTACAAGTGAAACAAAAGGTCAGGCGCAAACAGGGATGACAGCGGAAAAGCTAAAGAGATTTCCCCAGTGAAAGACCACCTGGAAAATATAAAAAAAAGAAGAGGCGGAGCACCTGCAGACATGTCAAGAGACTCTAAAGGTAATGAAGGCCGCAACAGGCAGACAAAAGAATATCAGCATCGATATCAAGAATGGCCTTTTAGTACTAGAAGACGCGATAGATGCGTTAACCTACCTCAAGAAGGCGCGAGAAAGCGCCGAGCCACGAGTGAGAGAATTCGAAACCCAAGCGACCCAGCCAAAGTGGATAAGCGGAAAAAAAGAGGAGCTACAAGTCCACTAGAAAAGGAACGGGAGAAAATAAGAAAGGATGAAGAAAGAGACCATGAGCTGACCTCAAACGAAGCAAACGCGGAGGCCAAGGAACCCCCGTGGCAAGAGGCCCGGAAGAGGAAGAAGAAAAAAATAGCAGCAGGCAAAGAAAACAGAAAAGCAGACGGAAGCCAAGGCAAAATACCAGCAAGCAAGAAAAAGGCTCGAAAAGCCCGTCTTGAAGCTATCTGCATTAAACCAGGGGAGAACATGTGCTATGCAAACATTCTCCAAAACATAAAAGAGAACATAGTCCCTTAAGAGTTCGGTGCTGAAATTAGAGCCATCCGGCAAACTAGCGAAGGCAATTTACTGCTGGAGCTGGGAAACAAGACAGAAGCCTCTAAAAGGTTCAGCAATGCCCACAGTGAAGCGCTAGGAGGTAGCGCACTGGTCAAGAGCCTAGCCCCGAAAACCTCAGTCGAAATCAGGGACCTGGACTGCCTGACGGAAAAGGCGGACGTCGAGGAGACACTGAAAAGAGACTTTCCCGACATCGGTGAGCTCACGGTGAACGTCACGGCACCGAGCGCGAGGGATCAACGCGTAGCGATAGTGCAGTTAAGCGCAAAAATTGCCACAAGGCTCCTTTAACAAGCCAAGATAAAGATTGGATGGATAAATTGCCGAGTAAGACAGAGGGCCGTGGTAACTCGATGTTTTAAGTGTCTTGGCTACAGCCACGCAGCTAGGGTATGCAAAGGTCTGGACAGAAGCAACCTCTGTTTTAAATGTGGATCGACAGAGTATAAAGCAAGATCCTGCAAGGCGCTGGGACATTGCGTGATCTGCGAAGAAGAAAGAAACCACATCGCTGGCTCGGGACAATGCAAGATATTCAGAGAGGCCCTGGAGAAGGCCAAGAAAAGAATTAAATGACCCGTATTCTCCAGGAAAACATGAACAGGAGCAGGGTGGCGAACGAGTTACTCTACCAGTTAGTCGCAGAGAAAAACGTAGATTTCATAATCATCAGCGAACAATACAAGGATCGGAATCCTCCGTCTTGGCTCTCTGATTTGCTTGGTACCCCGGCAATCTGGATTCCCGACGTACGGAAAGTACTGGTGAAGAGCCACGGACGCGGCAGGGGCTTTGTTTGGGTTAAGAGTGGAGAAGTAACCTTAATCAGCTGTTACTTCACACCAAACGAGACAGTGCCGGAGTTTCAGTTGAAGCTCGACGCCTTGGAGGACGAGATCCTTAACCTAACAGGGGATATTGTCGTCGCAGGTGACTTTAACGCGAAAGTATTATCGTGGGGATTGCCATACCAGTACAGCCGAGGGAGATCCACCATGGAAATAGCCGCTAGGAGAGGCCTAATCGTACGAAACGCCGGGAATGCCACCACGTTTCGACGCCCTGGGTACACAGAGACCATACCCGACGTCACTTTCGCGACTGAGGGGCTAGTGCCCCTGATCGAAAGATGGAAGATAGAAGAGGACTACTCTGGTAGTGACCACCAATATATCGCCTTTGATGTAATGGAAGGAACTAACCTACAGACACAGCCACCGGAAAACGCAGGAGATGGAATATTGCGAAAATGAACGAAGAAAAATTCATCGCTGAGATCTCTAAAGGCGTGGAAATGGCGAATGTAAAAGGGAATAGGACCTCAGACACAGAAGCTCTCGTGGAATCTACCATGAAGCTTATCACGGCAGCCTGCAAGGCCTCTATGCCACGGGTACATCCGCGCCAGGATAAGCGACCCACCTATTGGTGGACCCCAGAGATTGCGGGGCTGCGGCGCCGATGCCACCGACTGCGGAGGGAGGCTCAGCGCGCAAGAAATCGGGCAGATGCGAATACCCTTTCTGCAACACATAAGGTCGCGAAAAAAGAACTACGACGCACCATAAACAAGAGCAAGAGAGGCTGCCGGGAGAAACTTATGGATGATGTGAACGGAGACCCTTAGGGGCTGGGATACAAGATTGCCGCCCAAAAACTAGGGGCACTCAAACCATCTAGCGTCATGGACGCTGCCACCATAGGAAAAATTATTGATGCACTCTTCCCCACTCATCCTGAAAGGACGGAGACAGAGGCAGGCGACACAAGAGAAGTGCCACTGTTCACCAAAGAAGAACTCGAGAAGGCGATTCTGTCCTTACGAAACAAAAAAGCGCTTGGCCCTGATCGCATCCCGAGCGAAGTCCTGAAAATGGTAAACAGGCTGTGCCCGGATTTGTTACTCAACATGTATAATGCGTGTCTGACAACGGGAACTTTTAGTAACCGCTGGAAGACCGCACGGTTAACACTAATCAGTAAAGGAAAAGGGAATCCAGAGCTGCCATCGGCATACTGGCCATTGTGTATGCTGGACACAGCAGGGAAAACCTTAGAAAAACTTCTGCGGGCACGATTACACAAAGCAATCGAGGACGCGGGAAACTTTCTCCTAAGCAATACGGATTTCGGGCAGGGCGATCGACAGTGGACGCAGTCCTAGAAACGAAGGAAGCAGTTAGAAGAGCGGAAGCCCAAAACCAGCTAACACGACGCATAGTCCTTCTGGTCACGCTAGACGTAAAAAACGCGTTTTACTCCGCTAAGTGGAGTGACATGTTAGAATTACCTGAAAGAACGTACCCTACTTTTCACCACCAAAGACGGGCAACGGAGAAGGAAGGTTACTGCAGGGATGGCTCAAGGCTCGATTCTTGAGCCAGACCTCTGGAACATAAATTACGATAGCCTGTTACAAACAACCATGCCGGAGGAAGCGGTACTAGTTGGCTACGCGGATGACATCGCAGTGCTAATCGCCGCTCAGGACACTGATAAGGCGCAACTCAAGCTAAACCAAGTGATGCGGACCCTAAACAACTTGATGACAGATCATGGATTGGTTCTAGCCCTAAACAAAACAGAAATAGTCATTCTCACCAAAAGAAGGATCCCTACGATTCTGGAAATGCGCGTAGGCAATGAGGTGGTAGAGACAAAACCGACGGCCAATACCTTGGGATCGTGATCGACAATAAGCTAAGCTTTCTTGAAAACATCAAACGAACGGCGGATAAAGCAGCCAAAGGGGTCACAGGACTGAGCAGGCTCATGGCAAATGTCAACGGCCCAACAGCCAGCAAACGCCGACTTTTGATGACTACTGTCCAATCGGTTCTACTCTACGGCGTCGAGGTGTGGGCGGATGCTCTCAGGAAAGAAACGCACCGGAAACGGCTAGCTCAGGTGCAAAGGCGGAGCGCACTTAGAGTCGCCTCGGCCTACAAATCAGTATCCAAACCAGCGGTTCTCGTGATTGCGGGGGCCATTCCTGTTGCTCTTCTCGCCAGAGTAATCTCTCTAGTTGTCCACAGTAGAGTTAAGAATCAATCGTCTGACCAACGGTAAGTAGCTGATGGTGGACGATTCTCTTCTAGTCCCACCACACACACAGCATCACCTTTTTCGCCGTCAATCCTGGCTTCGCGAACGCTTGTGACGGCTCTCCATCCCCGGTCCACGATCATTGACGCATCCGATTGTCGTACGTGATTCATTTTTCATCACCGGTTATGACACGTTTCAGAAATGGCTCGATATCATTGCGTTTAAGCAGCGCCTCGCGATGTTTATTCGGTCTATCATGTTCTTCGCGCTCAACACATGAGGAACCCATACATCGGGCTTTTTTTTGTAGCCAGCTTTTTGTAAATGGCTCAAAACAGTTTTGTGGTCAATGCCTAACTCCATACCAATATCGACACTGCTGATATGCTTATCTTGCTGAACTTTTTCAAGAATTTCATCAGCTTGTTCAGTGATTGGACGACCAGACCGTGACTCATCTTTCACATAAAAATTACCAGAACGAAAGCGAGCGAACCATTTCCGCGCAGCAGATTTTGATAAAGTACCTTCATCGTACATAGCACAAATTTGTTCACAAGCCTGCGCAGCGTTCTTCCCTTTGTCGTAATAATATTGCAAAATATAGCGACATTTTACATTACTTTTCTCCATTTCCAAACGCAAGCAACTTTCCAACTACTGCTCCAATTTTTATGTTTATACACTCAAAGTAAGGCTCGAGGTATCACATTTCCAACGAGCGTTTAGTGGTGTCGCTGCGATCTGTGTTTCCTGACTTATCTACAATTGATACCATTTATCGGGAAAAACGCCATGAACTTTTTCCCAGACTCAATATTATGGTAAGCAGAGCAGTATACGGACACCGTAGTGAGCTAACGCATTTATAAAAATAATATATTTATATGAGGACACAGGACGTAACATTATCAACATCTTCATTTTCCACATTTTTGTCACAACCATTCATATTGGTTTTCACTTGGGCAATTTTAAAGATATCGTGCTAAGACTTTGTACATACCGGCTTGATCAATAAGTTTTAGGACTTTAGTTCATAAAATCGAAAATACAAATTGATTCATCAAAATCGATATGGTCCCCTTCATAGTATTCCCCATCGACTGCAACGCACTTACTAGCGCTTGATCCAATTATCGCAGCACCGCTGGTACTCAATTTTCGGTATGTCCATCAGAGCCGTCTTCGATTTTTTCATGACATCCTCTCGGGTGCTGTAACGCGTTTCGCGAAGCGGTTTTTTAAGTCGGTTGAACAGGAAAAAGTCACAGGGAGCCAGATCAGGTGAATTCGAAGGCTGCTGGATAGTATTCGTGATGTTTTTGGTGCGTTATCGTGGTGCAAAATCCATGAGTTGTTTTCCCACAAATCCGGTCTTTTTTGGCGAATTACTTCACGCAAATGTTTCATAACGCCCAAACTTTTGACTGAAAACGACGTGTTTTTTTCGGTCTCGTCTCATTCGGTGCACGCCATTCATTCGCTTGATGTCTAGCGAATGAATGGCGTGTCATCCTCATAAATCCACATCTCGTCTCCAGTGATGAACCGTTTGATAAATATTGGGTCGTATTCGGCCTTGAAAATCATGTCGGGATTTCAACACGGTCCTTTTTTGCATGAAATTGAGGTATTTTGTAACCAGTTTTGCAGCGACACGTCTGAGGTCCAAATCAGTAACCAAAATGTCCTGAACGAATCCATAAGCGATGTTCAAGTCCTCTGCCAGCTCTCTAATGGTCAACTTGCGGTTTACGGCCAACATTTCTTTGATATTATCGATGTTTTCATCGGTTTTCGACGTCGACGGCCTGCCACTGCGTTCGTCATTCTCGACCGATTCACGACCACTTCTGAACCGTTCATCCCACCAAAAAACGTTTGATCTCGAAAGAGCATTGTTGCCGAAACGCTTTTCCAACATTTTCAAGATCTGCGGACCGTTAAATCTATTTTTCACACATAATTTAATGCACAGTTGATGCCATTTTCAAGCTTGTAAAAACTCGAAAACACGCACAAAGGTAGATGTACTCAGTACATCGTAACTTTTACAACTGTCAAGCTATGACGCTAAATTTGGAGGGGAGTGTCAATGACAGATATGGTAACCTAACAAAAAAATCTAATCGGGTGACTGACTGCGCCACACGATGGCCGGTTCTAAAACTTTTTGATCAATGTAGTAAGTGAAACTATTTCCAAGGGCGCGCGTCGTTAAATTTGGCAAGAATCCATAGGATGGTTCAAATTTAACTTGAACAAAATTTATCGATCGCGCTAAACCTTACTCAATTGAATCCCAAATAAGTGGAATGTTGATCAATATAAAAAGAACCGATGCACGGTATGAATGCGGTACAAGATTTTTTTTCCAAAAATGTCTAATCGCTCCAAATTGTGATCCTACAGTACTTAAACAAGTTTGCAGAGTATAACCTTGTCACTTCCTTTTGTTTGATTGTTTTGTAGCATACTTTCCCATTGAAAGCTGCTTTGAAAAGGTGAAAAATAGTGAGGACGCAATTCGTAAGGTTATACTTTGCATGCTTGCTTACGAGAAACCTTTGGAAAGAAACTTCATTCTAAAGGGTGGTTAAATTTTAAGGGCCGATGTTGATTTTGAATAAAACACAAATTATTTAGGAAATTATTGTCAATTCTTTTTATTATGATAATATGGTATGGTTCAATTATGTATGGAACAAAATATCGGCCAAATGGCCGCCGCGACCTCGGCGGCACACCTCCATCCGATGGTCCAAATTTTCGATGACGCTTAGGCATAATTGAGGTTCTATGGCGTTAATGTGCCGAATTATCTCATCCTTGAGCTCTTGAATTGTTGCTGGCTTATCGACGTACACCTTTTCTTTCAAATAACCCCAAAGAAAGAAGTCCAACGGTGTCAAATCACATGATCTTGGCGGCCAATTGACATCGCCACCACGTGAGATAACACGGTCATTGAATTTGTCGCGCAAAAGAGCCATTGTTTCGTTAGCTGTGTGGCAAGTGGCACCGTCCTGTTGAAACCACATATCGCCCACATCCATATCTTCCAATTCGGGCCATAAAAAGTTCGTTATCATCTCACGATAGCGAACACCATTCACAGTAACTGCCTGACCGGCCTCATTTTGGAAAAAATACGGCCCGATGATGCCGCCAGCCCATAAACCGCACCAAACAGTCACTCTTTGTGGGTGCATTGGTTTTTCGACAATCACTCTTGGATTATGATTCTTTCACATTAGGACGACATTAGGACGATTAAATTGACCGAAAAAATTACGAAGTGCACGATATGCATTTTGATTTGAACGCCCATTCTCATAATAAGCCTGAATAACTTTAACGCGTTGTTCGATTGTGTATCTTTCCATGGTTCAAATTGAGTTAGTCTGAAATTGAGAAATGTCAAATGAAATGCAGAAAAAAACTTGACGTTTAGGTGTGGTTCACATTCAACATCGGCCCTTACAATTTAACCACCCTTTAGTTATAATAATCTTTCTAATGTCACGCACTCACGGTTTCATATCGGAAAATATATCTGATCCTTATCAATGATTAAATAATAATAAGACTTTTTGTGACAAAGAACACTCAATATTTAATTCGTAAAAATTGAGCATCTTTCGAATAAGTGCTTAAATGAAATAAAGCGTTAGTAAAATTTGTCGATTCGATGACTTGTTTCATCGGTTTGACGATACATTGTCAATTCGCCGATATAGATTTTGTGATAACATTGAAATTGAAGGAAAATTGCCCAATCTTAATTATCAAACCTAATTGCACCTTTTCAGAAATAGACTTAAATTCATGATATTATTTGCAAATAAATCGTTATCAATAGCTTTGTATATTAAAAGCACATACATAAATGTTACAAAATGAAATTGATTATACGAAATCAACAATAACACAAAGTAGAACAGTGCACGTTGCTTCCTCTTTATTTCCCACCTTTGACAAAGTTACTCCGATAGGGAAGTATGTAGATCGATTTTGATTTCTCCATAGAGAAAGCTTTGTCAAAGGTAGAAAATAATAAAATAATAAAGTAAAAAATTTGGAAAAATTGCAAATATCAGAAAGTTGAAGTATTCTAAGGCACATGAAGCGCAATGTAGCCAATAAACAAACTACGATCTTTATTTTTTTATTTTTATTTCGGACTTCACCGTAAATACAATAGTATTACGTAATATAACATAAAAAGTTCATTCTTTTGTCTAGTAAGATATGTGGTGTGGTCCGCCGCTCCGTAGAATTTTTTTTGTAGGTACAATAAACTATAAAAATTTCGAGATGGCTGTCTTGTGCCATGACGCTTTCCTCACCAACGGAGAAATAAATTTTATTATAATTTTCACGCATAGCTGCTACTCTTCACTAAACCAGACCGCACAGCTCACCATTGCACTGCACTTAAAAAAAATTCTGACTTGTTTCGTAGCAAATCAAAGCGATAATCCAAAATATAAAGACAGATATGCTATGTAATTGTTAGTTCAGCTCCTGACGTTAGGTTCGCTAGTTGCGGTTGTCGGTAAGAGCGGATAAGCAGCAGTGAAGGCATAAAAGTGTAAAGCGGCCCCTGAGATAGAGGAATTTTGTAATTCTGACTTAATGTTCCCATAGAAACTATGTTGGTTTCTCGATAAAAAGTCCAAAAAATCGAGAGGCCGTTTTTCAAAGGAACGTGAGCTCGCATTCCTGAACTAAATATATTGGCTACATAAATGGTTTTTCATGTAATATGGATAAGAAGAAATTGTATGTGCATATGCAATTGGAAATTTATATAGGCGTATATAGGCATATGTGAAATATAGCCGATTTTGGCGCAAACATTTTAGTAACATATATTTTTCATATTTATTATACGTTTCAAATATATTTTTTCACTTATTCACAAACAAAATTTAAAAATGAGAAAAATAAATTATTTTTATATACATGAAATGCATGTGAAATATATGTTACATATATATGTCATTTATATGCTTCATATATGTAATAAATATATATGGAATATATATGAAACAGTGGTAACAATGATTTTTCCAAGTGTTACAGTTATTTAGAACGTTCAGAAGTGTATGGGGATCGATCAGTGACGGTTTTTCCTTGCCATATTTCGCATTCGCAGAGGAAATGGCAAAGAAGAAAGAATTCTCATTTGCTATACGGGTAATGATAATTAGTCACCATAAATTGAAGAAAAGTGATCGCGAAATCACTGCTGAATTGAAGATATCACGACAAACGGTGGGCTACAATGTAAACAAATATGCAGTTACGAAGAGTTTGGCGAACAAAAAACGCTTAGGACGTCCACGAAAGGCAACAATTGCTCAAGATAAATACATGGCTTTGATTAGCAGTCGCAATCGACGACTTACCGTGCCAGAAATTGCCGTAAAAGTAAATAAAATTCGCGAAAGCCCCGTGAGTACAAGCTGTTGCGCCGCGGAATATTCCATTTCACGGTATTTTCTGGAATATTCCATAGCTGACACAGCTAACGAAACAATGAAATTCGTTCAAGACAGGAAACGAAGTCCACTGCCCGATCGTACGATCGACGCCAAGAACGCTGACGCAGCATAAGGCGACTCGCTCGGCGATCGACGATAGGCTAAAGCAAAAATTGCTAACAAAGGGATTTTCGCGAACACAGTTAGCAACTGCTTTACGAAACTTAGTTTTGAAAGTAGCCTCACAGAGAGCGGGTTGGTTCCTCGACGATTACTTGAAACAACGGAATTATTGTACATTCTTTTATTAATTTTGAATAGATAACAGAAAGTTGCCGTTGTCTATAATAAATACTACCTTTTTACATAAATTCACGTTTACACAATTTACTCGAGATCTATCTCTTTGTCGGCAAACGATCCCGAAAAATAATAACTTTTTAATATTATACCGAATACAGAATAATCTAGTTACGCAGTACCGGCATAACAAAGCACTGTGAAAAAACTGTTGAAAGAAGCTGGGCTTTTGGGGCGAGTAGCTGTGAAAAAACCACTCCTTCGGCGCCAAAATAAAAGAAAAAGATTGTGCGGCTCGGAAGCTAAGGTTGTCGTTCCTAATGTACCATAGGGCATTGACAATCCCACGTAGCACTTTGTTTTGGAAGCATTGTATCATTTGTACATTGGTCTTCTTGGCATAACCCCAAAGTTGGATACTATAGGTCCATAATGGTTTTAGCATTTGCCTGTACAAAAGCAATTTGTTGTGTATTGTGAGTTCAGAGTTTCTACCCAAGAGCCAGTACATTTTTCTATATTTGATGTTTAAGTGTTCTTTTTTCTTTTTGATGTGCTCTTTCCATCTTAGATTAGCATCAAGGGTCATGCCAAGGTATTTAGCTGTATTTGCATATGGAATTTGATTTGAGTTAAGAACTACAGGAATCCAGTTCACATTTTGGTTTGTAAAGTTGACATGTACTGATTTGGCTTCATTTAATAAGATGCGCCATTTTTTTGTCCAGTTACTCACTGTGTTAACTGCATTTTGAAGTTTTCTTGTTGCTTGCGATATATCTTTTCCAACTGCTAGGATAGCTGTATCGTCTGCAAATGTTGCTAATGTAGTACCTTGAATATTCGGTAAATCCCTTGTGCAAAGGATGAACAGTATATCGGTCTGCAATGTATGATTTAAGAATTTGGTGAAATTGCGTAGGCAGGTCTCGATGCAGTTTAAATTCAAGTCCTTGGTGTCAAACTTTGTCAAAAGCTTGAGCTACATCTAAGAAAATCAATGGAACATATGTTCTTATTTTCAAGTGCATCCTCAATAACATCCGTTATTCTGTGAACTTGTT
Organism: Cylloceria caligata; assembly: GCA_963942595.1. Classification (NCBI taxonomy): domain Eukaryota; kingdom Metazoa; phylum Arthropoda; class Insecta; order Hymenoptera; family Ichneumonidae; genus Cylloceria; species Cylloceria caligata. The sequence continues at coordinate 51,897,891 of OZ012704.1, read as the reverse complement.
CAATAGTAGAGTGTTTTTCTCTAAACCCAAATTGGTGTGGTGGATTAACCCTTTGCACTCGGGAGGTGTCTCGCTCACCCAATAAGTGGTAAGCGAGAGTCACCTCTCGAGGGCAAAGGGTTAATACATGTTTCTTCTATTATAGGTTTGAGCCTCGTGAGCAGATGACTGGAAGAAGTGATATCGGCCTATAAGATTTTTTATCGTTTGCTGGTTTACCTGATTTAGGAGTCATAATTACTTCAACCACCTTCCATTGGCGTGAAACATATTTCAATCTAAAGGCAGCATTAATTATTTGAACTAATTTGCGCAAACTTTCCTCGGGAATGACCTTTACAATTTGCCCAATAATTAAGTCATAACCTGCAGCTTTTCTGGTACGTAAATTATTATTTTTTTCATTTTTGAGTCCCATTAAAATCACCTGTCTCATGTTAAGATCATCTATTTTGTTCACGGCAGTTGTATTTTCATTTGCTGTTTATCTCAGTAACGGTTGAAAGGTTTCTTCCAAATGGGCAGCAAATAGAGAGACCTTCTGCTTGGCACTTTTAGCCCAAGATCCGTCATCTTTTTTTATATGTGGCACATGCATTTTGGTTCTTTTTAACCCTTTTGTTACTTTCCAAAGTGAGTAATCGTCGTCCTTTAGTTCAGAAAGTCCTCGGAGTCACTTATTTATGCATTCGTTCTTAATGTCGTTTAATAGTTATTTTAGTTTTGTTGCACAGAAAATTAAGGATATTTTCATGTTGTGGAGCACGAGTCTGCTGCCAGATTTTACGAGCTATCCGTTTCTCTCTAACTAGTTCTCTGACCTCAAGAGGATAATTATGTTTCCTTAAGGAGTTGATATGAGGAATAGGTGAAGTATCATGCTGCTTGCTGGATGGTACGAGTACTATTGAATGCTTCTAGTTCATCTTCCAGCTCCATCGCTGTTCTAATTGGTGCTCGGAGATTTGTTCGCTCTTCCACAAACTTATTGAACAGATCCCAATTGGTTTTAATGTTTGTTAATTTAGGCAAGCTTTCTTTTTCTATTCTCATTGTATTCAGAGTCAGATAAAGTGGTCTATATTTTCCTATCGAACTATAACAAAATATTAAAAAATAAATGAGAACTGATTTGAAGTGATTGGTGAGCCGCACATACAACTTTATTAATTGCGTACCAATAAAGAAATGTGAGAGAAAGCGTGACGCAGCCCGTGCTGCAAAGCACGCCAGGAGGTGAGACACTTTGGGACGCACAAAATGAGTTTTTCTCACTTCACCTGGATTAACTTTATGTAAATTATCAAGGTGTCGGCTTATCGTTCAATTTGAGCCTAGGCTGGTGTTACGTTCTTGGCAGTTTTCACGAGAGTAGCTGTTACGTCCTACCAACAGATCTTGATTCTCTCTTTAAAACAAGATATGAATGCGATCAAGGACGCCACAGGATTTTGAGCAGACATTAGGTGTCGCTTGACTGGGCTTCACCGGTAAGGAGGAGACCTTCACTAACCTTGGAAATTCAATTAACGGAGAATGTGGGCTGAATAGAAATTCCCCCTCGAGTCATAACGAATGTTATAAGAATGGTAATATCTGGTTACTCACCGGTCACGGCCGTTCATTGTAATAGACTGCGTGGTTGAACGTAGGGCGTAGCGGGTATATCCTAATCAATTGTGATGATTGGGATATTGCTCAGCTTGATGGTTGTACGATGCTTTCGCTGGACCACCTTGATGAATCGCCGAAGGGTCGCCGGTTGTCGTGGAATAGTTACGAGGTTCTTCCTTGGCACTGGAACAGTTGGTTCAGGGACTGGGTGGTCTGGTACGGCAGGTACTATGACCGGTTTTGAAGGAGGCTGTATCGCACGCGCTCATTGAGATACTTTTGCAATGGTACGGTTGTTGCCCCTTGGTAAACGACAGTTGTTAATGGGTTCACTGACGGCGATCAAACCAGTTGCGATTTGCTCCGGTGTGAGCGTGTCTTTGAGGGATTTCACTAGACTCAGTATTTGAGCAACGACTGAGTGCACTCGACGGATCTAGTATTTGCGGCATCCGCGTCGTCTGGCCACGAATGTTCTATGACGATAGAAGAAGGAGGTATGAGATGGTGGAACTAGGATGACGATTGTTGAATTTAACGAATTATAGACCTACAAGCTGGATCTCCCTCCGACCAACCACATCATACTATACCACTAATCGTGCATGTGTTCCGCAAGGGTTCTGCACAGGTTGATCAGTGCGGTATGTGTGGGCAAATCGAAACGAGGTGAACCTGATGGCTGTACGAAATTAGTGAATTGTCAATGAGTTCCTCCAGGGGCCGTACAATGCCAAGACAGCAGGCGTGCATTAATTCCGTAAGGGACCTGCACTACCGAACCGACTCAACATGTAGTTTTCCTGGGTTATATTCTGTAACGGTAATTTCTTACCGTTAGCAATAATTTTTATTTCTTATGGGAAATTCGAGCTCGATCACAGGATTAATTAATTTTAGACTTCTAGTTAGGTGAGAATAGGGTTTATTAACAGAAGCAATTTAAATAAAAATGTCAGTGTTCGGTTTCTTGGCATCGATAACCAGTACAATGCATTGAAATTCGGTAATTCCGACGATTATTTTCACAATTCTTTTCGTATATTGCGTTAATTTATTTATTCTATTATTTTATTCTATTTAATTAATTCTCTACACTTAACTCTATCCACTTAATTCTATTCTCTTAACTCTATTCAATTAATTCTATCTAAATCTAGATCAATGTCTATGTCCTTAGTATTTCACTAATAATTCTTGTATTTTACTTGACTCGCCTGTCCTGCTGCCTTTTTCTGTGATAATCTTTCATAATCTATGATAATCTATGATAATCTTTCAATAATTTACCGGTTTCTACTTTTGATAATAAACAGATTTCTCGATCGACTATTTTCGGTAAAAGTTCCAAACTGATAGTCTTGACACTTTTATAATGCACGTATTCTGAAGATTAGAGCCTTGAGCTAAGAGAGCTTTTCCTTCCGCGCGGGGACTTTTATAGCCTTCCCCTTGCCTCCTGCCCCTCTTCCTAATTTTCGATTTCAATTTTTTTAATTTACCGAGTTTTATTAATTTTGCAGGCTACCGCTGTCGCGCCAACCGTCTTCCCCTCGCCACCAAGCGAGGCCAGCTGGTCGCTGACGTGCTGTTTACGGCATCGAAGGAATTCCGGAGGTGTAACGTAGCTAGTTTTTGTCACATCTCCGGGTTTGGTGGCCTAGTGCCCGCAAACCTCGGCACATTCGGATATAACCATGGTTCTTATAATCGTTCAAAATAATAAAAGAGGCTAGAGAGTGTAACTATGTTACAATTCCCTGAGGTATTATTTACTTGATAATAAGAATCACGGTTCAATCCCCGTGGAATGTGGGAGAATAAGTGTAGAAATAATAGTTCGAATTAATGGTAGAGGCAGATACGGGCGAACTCTCTTAATTCGGTCCCAATAGTGGCCAATCACTGAACCACAACTATTTCTTAGCACAGTGGTTTGGCACTCCTTGGTTTTGAACAGCCAGGGGTTGTAGATTAAGGATAGTTCTATTGCCAACCCTTTCCGATTTTTGGTTTTCGAACTAATGCAGCGAGTATAAATCGATTGACAAAAGTGTGCTTCGACTATTTGAATTTCCCTGCCTCTCGCACTCCCTACAAAGAATTTCGTATAGGTATGTAATATTTTATATTTATGTCTGCGTACCTAAATATAAATGTTTATGAGTGCTTATATTGAAAAATTCATTATTATTATTATTATTATTATTATTATTATTATTATTATTATTATTATTATTATTATTATTATTATTATTATTATTATTATTATTATTATTATTATTATTATTATTATTATTATTATTATTATTATTATTATTATTATTATTATTATTATTATTATTATTATTATTATTATTATTATTATTATTATTATTATTATTATTATTATTATTATTATTATTATTATTATTATTTGGGGGCGGTGGCAGGCGCCGGCCGAAACTGCTTCTCGACATGTACAACTGCTGCCTGAAGAGCGGAGTTTTTCCCAAACGCTGGAAGACGCAGCGTCTGGTGTTAATCAGCAAAGGCAAAGGAGACCGTAACTCCCCGTCAGCCTACAGGCCACTGTGCATGTTGGACACGGCCGGAAAATTGCTGGAGAGGATGATCAAGCCGCGACTACATACAGCGATACGGGAAGCAGGTGACCTGTCCGATAGACAATTCGGTTTCAGGACAGGACGATCCACGGTAGACGCAGTTCGAGAGGTTATGAGGACAGTTGAGGCAACGCGGGAGAGCAACCATTACTCCCGAGAGATCGTGGTATTGGCTACGCTCGAAGTGAAGAATGCCTTCAATTCAGCAAGATGGTGCGACATGATGCGGGCGCTAAAGGTACATTTCCAGGTACCAGCGTACCTCCTCGCGATGGTGGACGACTACTTGAAGGACCGAGTACTGCTCTACGACACACGAGAAGGACAACAGAGAAAAATCATCACCTCAGGCGCAGCCCAGGGATCGATCCTCGGGCCAGATCTCTGGAACATCTCCTACGATGGAATTCTACGGATGGAAATGCCAGACGACACGTACCTGATAGGATACGCCGACGACGTCGCCGCGGTCATCACAGCAAGAGACCCCGAAGCGGCACAAAGGCGTCTTAACCAGGTCATGAGGCGGACGCACCAATGGATGGGGGACCACGGCCTCAGCCTAGCCACGCAAAAGACGGAGATAGTAGTTCTCACTCGGTAGAGGATCCCGAACATACTGTGCATGCGCGTCGGAAACGAAGAAGTGGAAACGAAGGGCGCAGTGAGGTATCTCGGCATCACCCTGGACACCAAGCTAACCTTCTGGGAACACATCAAGAAAGCGACAGACAAAGCGGCGACTATGGTAGCAGCGCTGAGCCGTCTCATGGCGAACGTGAGAGGACCAATGACCAGCAAACGCCGGCTTCTAATGTCGGTGACGCACTCGATTCTCCTGTATGGAGCAGAGATCTGGGCGGACGCACTGGAAGCGGAAAGCCGAAGGAAGCGTATAGCCGCGGTACAAAGAAGAGGAGCCCTCAGAATGGCCTGTGCATACCGAACGGTATCAGGACCGGCGGCCCTGGTCATTACTGGAGTGGTACCCAACGAGCTCCTCGCGAGAGAGAAGAAACGAGTCTACCTACGACGAGCTGAACACGATCGACAACAAATGAAGAAACAGGAGAGGAATCACACCATGGAGCTTTGGCAGGGCATGTAGGACAGTGACGCAAAAGGAAGATGGACAGCCAGACTCATCAAACATCTGGCCCTATGGACAGATCGTAAACATGGGGAAGTGACTTACTACCTGACCCCACTATTGAGTGGGCATGGCTACTTCAGCGCATACCTTCACAAGATCGGGAAAGTGGAAAACCCGCGATGTATCTACGAGGATTCTGAACGCGACGACGCTCATCATACCTTCTTGGAGTGTAATCGATGGAGGGATGAGAGGGAAAGGATGGAGGAGTCACTAGGTCTTATCACCCTAGAGAACATAGTGGCATCGATGCTGATCAGCGCGGAGAAGTGGGATGCGGTGACAAATTTTGCCGAAACAGTTCTACGCCTGAAGAAACAAGAAGAAAACAACAGAGTAATAGCCGGAGCAGACAACAACTAGTTGGACATCGTGAGCATAGTGAACAGTGCAGGGCGAGAAAATAGTGCCGAGTCCAGTGAACCACAGTGAAGTGACACAGTGCAAACAGTTAGGGCATTAGCGTGTCAGTTAATGGAATTGGGCAGAACATCACAGCTTGCGCCGAACCGCGGCCATAAGCAAGCAGGAAAAAGTGGAAGGGCCTGGAAGGCAAAGGAACAGAACGACCCTGACGAAATGCGGAAGCGGTTCCGGGGTCGTTACACAACAACTGGAAAAAGGGTTGGTGGTTTTTAGGGGGTACAAATCCCACACTTTGAGGAGTGCGGTCCCTCCTCTCTGTCTTTCTGAAGATTTAACACCACCCCTCGAAAAAAAAATATTATTATTATTATTATTATTATTATTATTATTATTATTATTTAATTAATTTGAGTAGTAAAGTAAAACCATAATTAATAGTATTCATTCGTTATAGGTAACTGAAATAGTATTTCTATTATGGTAAGCAGAGCAGTATACGGGCACCGCAGTGACCCAACGCATTTATAAAAATAATATATTCACATGAGGACGCTGGACGTAACAAGCAAAAATTATCAAGATGGCTGAGCTATTCGAAAGCGTCGTTGAGCGACGCTACTGCCAAGCGAGAGGTATATCGTCGTCTCTCGCTTGAGCTGAGTGTCCACAAGTGCTGCCCCTGACTGCACGCACGGCAACCGCACGCAGTGAAGCACCAGCAGCATCGAGCTACGGCACGACGACCATAGTAGCTGCGCATCAGCTGATTTCTCAACAGAAATACTAGCGCGAAAAAAACCACACGAAACTTTATAAAAAACGACAATGCAGGTTTTTTGATCCTTTTTCAGTTTTTCATGGAAAAAAACGATGAACAAATGTTCCACAAGTTCTGCGCTTCATTTTCGACAGCCAAAAAAATAATAATAATAAAGCAGAATGAAGCTGTATTTGTTCCCTTTAAAATGCCGCTTGCAAAATTCGATTATCTGTTTTTTATGCCGCTATCAAACTTTCAGTGCGGCTATAAATCACGACAGGTGGGCAAATACTTATGAGCAGTAGTGTCCATTCTTGATATGTAAAAGACGGTTGCAATGTTAAGGAGATGTCTCTCGACTGTAGTGACAGCAGTAAATGAATTATTGTAATTTTAATATGAAGTTGACTAAAATGACACCGAAAGTAAATTCATCCTTTTTAGATTTTTTTTCATATGAAAACTTTTTTAAGTTAAAGTTCTGTTTATTATAGTTTTCCGTAGTCGGAAGTTTAAAAAATGTTTTTATTTATTTTATTCCATACTTTTTAAAGCTTGTTCAATGTGACTTTCTACAGCATTTCTATAATTGCTATATATTTTTATAGTTACTATATTTTTTGAAACTAAAACATGTTAAATCATTTTTAATAATCTATTCTATTTAATCGCTCGGCAATTTTTGTACTTTTGTGTTTAGCATAAAATTTACAATCGCAATTAGAAGGCTTCGTTGCGTTTTTATGAATTTGTAATTGTTAACAACATCTCTGACGTATAACAAACTTATTAAATTTTACATGCTGTTGAATTAAGTATATATACTTTATATAAGTAAATATTGACTAAATCCGTGTGCTCTTTCTCGCACTCTACCGTGAAGGTTTAGATGAACGAGTATAGTAGAAATGACGGCGATCTTGTGGCATTTCGAAATACACAACAGGGTTTCTCATGGATTTGTTTAAACTTCTTTATCTTTCTGAAATCTCACCTAATGTATACGATCGAGGACAAAAAAGTTTACGATGCACAGAATATGTATACAAAGTTTTGTTAAGACATCTTTAGTCGATTCGGAGAATATTGGACACGAAAAACTGGCATATTCGCGCCATGTCAGTGAAACGCTGTTACGTCCTGGACTTTAAATAGGAACGCAATTATCTCCATTTTGAGCCTGAATGCGCTGGCTCGGGATCGGAGCACGGCTGGTGAGGGGTGGATTTAAATGAATAAATAAATAAGCACAGAATAAACACAAGATGCACTATATATTAGCAGGTATAGTAAAATGGCGCGCACAATTGTAAATGAGTAAACGTTTATGTACGGTAGTATTGTTCCAAATAGTCTTTCACTGTGTATATTAAAACAGTTAACACGAAACAAATGAAACAGTAGACCATGTATATGTATATATATATTAAAAAAGTTAAGTTATCATATATAAAGTTATTGTTAGATATTATTAAAACAGTAAGTGATTGGGCACTTATAATTAATTTTTGCTGTTGCGGGGCCGACCGGTATGGTCGACCCCCAGAGATGGACTGACTGAATTAAATGAAGAAAGCAGTGCCCAAGAACAATGATTAGCGGGGCGTAGCGTGGGACTGCTGACCTAAGCAAAAGGCGTATACGTATTAAATATATAATATTTATATATATATATGTGGGGAATATGGGTAAATATATATATTGTAATGGAACGCTACTAGTGCAATCCGCTACAATACAGGAAAAGAGCACCCCCCCCCCCACCAAGAATTAAAAAAGACCGACCAAGCCAACATATCAAACTAACACAAACACACAAAACATACAAAAACCAGACAAAGGAAGAAAAACATCAATAAAAAGTTAACAAGTAGTTATCTGTAGACAAAACAATCAAATACGTATCAAAGAAGCACCCATCGTAGAAGGCGAACATAAAAGATCAGTAGGTACACACGAGCAATCGCAAGTACCCACCCTAAAGAGAATGGCGTCAACAGTAGGCCCCACCTAGCACAAAGACCACCATCAAAACAAAGCAGAGCACACGAGGGGAACCCGTCCCGCACAAAGCGAACTAGACAGGAGGCAGGACGGCTAGCGATACCATGCGCTGTATCTACCGGACTCAGCGCAGAAGCCCCCGCCCCTACACTAAGACCGGGCGGAACCACTCGGAAAGCCAAACACCTTACCGTGCTAAGACGAGCGCAGTCGGCCCTACCCCCCAGTAGGCCATACCACCCAGACGGCAAAACGCCAAGAACGCCACATTACGGGGAAAAGACGAAATAATTAGTGGAACCCTCAAGGTTACCCAAATCCTCGACACAAAACAACAGGGTACCTTCACATGAAGCTTCGCTACACACCCCCACTCACGGATAAACATTAATATTAGGAAAAACACATAAATCAAGCCGATCTCTCACCAAATTCAATGAATAAAGAAGTATCAAGGCATCCCCTAAACATCAGAACAAACGAAAACTAGAATAACATAAAAACCAGCGAGGAGCACATAAAAAAACTCCCAGAGAAAGGCAATTTTGGCAATAATTAATAAAAAATAAGACAAACCAACACTCACGAGGGAGGCAAAAACCCATATGTGAAAAAAATATCAAAAAACCATGATCAAACTCCAAAAATCATCAAAAGGAAGTTTGAACCTCCAGCAAGTAGAGATTTAACATTATACAACGGAATTAAACCTCGCTGGAACCTCGTTTCAAACCCCAGGAAAAACAAAGAACCGACTAAATATAGAAATTCAAGACATAACGGAACACCTAGACGTTACCCGGACCCCCTTCAGCCAGTGAATAAGGTGCGACAAACATCACGTGACCTACCACAAAACACCCTCCCCCCGGGGCTCATCCACTAAACTATATAAACCGCGACAGGACAAGCCTCGGGGCTCTTGTTGAAACTACCTTCTGCAAGACGAAATGCTGCCCGACAGCACACCGCAACTCTAATATTGATAAGCATAACAGTTTTGGTACAACCATGGTAAAAATTAGTGTTCTTTCGCTCAACTGGTTCCCCTGCATTGCGCTTGGCCGTCAGTTGAACGAACGAACTAATTAAAGGTACTCTGTGAGGAGTAAGGCTCCCCTGCACTGCGCTTGGCCGCCCCTACTCACAGCGTTAGGGCACTCTCCACTAACGGGTCCCCACACACGGCGTCGTGGCTATCCGTCTCTTGGAGAGTGAAGAAGCACGTGTGACACGAGGTCAAGAGAGTGACGTCCCGACTAAGTGCACCACGCGCAAGATTCGTAGGGTGTACCTGCGTGGGTGGGACCACATCAGGGCCAGCGGCCAATCACCTCCTGGCACATGCTGATACCTAAGCGGATTACGGAATTTTAAGGGACCGAGTTGCAAGCCCCTTAACGGTACAACAAGGCAGCTTAAAATAAACGTAAATCAATGCTTCAGTATCAGGAGTACAGGACGAGCTAGTTGGTCATCACTGCGAACCCGGTGTCTCGCGCGAACTGTAAGCTATAGCTAGGGACCAAAACAATAACAAAGACGAGTACGATAGGTAGGTAAGATCTTCCCCCCTACCCAACATTACAAATCTCGCGATCCCATACTAAACTCACCGCGGAAACACCCAACGAGGCGGAGCCTCGAGAGGCAAAACCACGCAAATCGGGCACACCTCACATGAAAGCGCCAGAGTAGCATACCACCAGCAAAGAACACCGTCCAATGATTATACAACGGCCGACCGGTATATCTTATGAAAATACTACGGGATGCCCCGTATGAGGACAAGTGCTGGCAGTATACCAGAAGATCCACCACCTCGTAATCTTGCGTAAAGCACGCGATAACCCAATTAGAAAAAATTGAGTGTTAAGCTCCGTATAGGCGATATCTCATCGCCATACGAATAATCGAGTCAACCCCGGAAATACCGGACAACATTCCGCATACGTAAATTTAAGATAGTTGCGTCAACGTATAACACGATAACCCGAATAGAAAAAATTGAGTGTTAAGCTCCGTATGGGCGATATCTCATCGCCATACAAATAATCGAGTCAACCCCGAAAATACCGGAAAACATTCCGCATACGTAAATTTAAGATAGTCGCGTAAAAGCATAACGCGATAACCCAAATAGATAAAATTGAGTATTAAGCTCCGTATGGGCGATATCTCATCGCCATATGAATAATCGAGTCAAACTCCGAAAATACCGGAAAACATTCCGCGTACGTAATTTATGAAGAGATAATAGCGTATAAACAGGACGATTGAGTGTTAAGATCCGAGCACAAGTCGCACAAATCACGAAATTAAATTCCGTTTGGAAATAGAAAGGCATACAAAGGTGTAACACCGCAACCTAGTCACTCGATACCACCTCCACCTATCGAAGCCAACCTAATCTGCGCCTGACGCACCAACAATTCAAAGAATTACCCACCAAACACATAGATCAATGATGAAAGGGTAACAAATCGCACGTCCACGGACATGTGCGAATCATTAAACCCAGACTGAGGTCTCCCAACAAAACAAAAAAAAAAGAAAACAAAGTAAAATCAATCACACGCTCTTATGAAACAATAGACTCAACTCCCTCCATCCAGCACAGAGCACGAATCTATTTCAAGCCATCAATCCTCGACCCAGTGGTATCGGAGGGACCGCGCTCGAAATAAAATAAAAACTACGCGATTTTTCCACGATAAACTAGTAGACGCGCACAAACATTGCAGAAAAAGTATAAACACAGTATTAAAAATCGCGAAATGTTTCAATATATAGAATGGTACAAAGAAAATTTTAAAATTATACATGTAGAATATAACGGAGACCCATGACGTAACAAACGCTGTCGGATAATCAGCTGGCGCACGGCGATCGATATTCGCCGTGCGTCGACCTGTTGCTGTGCTCGAGCACACGGAGTTCGGTTGAGCCGAAGATAGCCGAGGCGGGGCTTCGCAAAGCCGAGGCTGTGCCTCGTTGGCAGGCCGCGTCGAGCGAGAGGATGTCTCTCTCGCTTGACTTCGGTTTTGCTCACCGGCTATCTCGCTCAACTGACTTCAGCGCCCAACGACGCTTTCATATCCCGCATCCATGTTGGATATTTTGACACTTACGTGAAAATCCGCACGGAACAGCGCACGCACTTTTCAAGGCTCGGACAATTTCACTCTTCTCAACCGGATTATATCACCTTCGTTTGCTCAACAGGATTTAAAATCAGGTACGAGTGCATTGTTATAATTTACCATAAATTCAATGGCAATGAGGAGTTGGATTCTCATCGGTACATCAACATTTTTGGTCTCACTTTTTGGCAGCATTGCAGCACGTTTCCTCTCAACTTAATTTGCCGGTATAATTAATATAATTATGCAGGTGTACTATATTCGCTGTACTTTTCCCCAGGACATCTGCTGGAAGAGTACAGCGACTATACACTGCTCATTTTGTGCATCCTCATTATGTGTTGTATTGTGCTACGCAGTGCTGCCTGCGTAGCTTGTCTCATACATGTAGTGCACTCAAGCAATTTCAATTGCAAGTGCTCTTATTTGTTCACTGCAACCGCTCTGCATTAAGCTGCTGAGAGCTTGCTGTGAATTGTAATACCACCTTACGCACTCATATATCTCACTACGTTGCATGCTCCGTAGCACTGGCTGCGGTGCGCACATCACTCTCATTACCTACAGCACATAATTAATATAATTGTGTGCTGGTTCTCAGTCCATATTATCAAATTTAGCCTATTTAATTACATTCAGTTTTCTAATTCTCAAATTTTTGGTGTATTTATTTTCATTATTTGATATTTTTTTAAATTTAGTATATTTTGTGTTTCCTTTCATATTTAAAATAACTGTTTTGAAATGTATTATCACATTGTGTGTGCGGAAAGTAATAAACCACTTTCTCCAAATTCCATCTACTAGTCTGGTTTTATTTTCACCCTGTTGTGAGTGAAGTCTCATATTTTTCCAATATATTCGCAGGTTCAAGATCTGTTAAGTTACACCGGATGGATTTCTCAAACAAACGCATACATCCTTTTTTTGCCCTACGGGCAGTCGGAAGTAAAAGATGTAAAAATGCAAAAATGTCATTTTGCAAATTATTTGCCCATAAATTATTGGTACCGTGAAAAATATGAATAAATTCTAAAATGAAGTTTGAGAGTCATAGTTTTTTCATATTAATTGTTGAAAAAATGCGCTACCTCGAGAACGATTCAAATTTCGATCCTGAAGCTTGTAACGTGGCAGAATATTCGGGCTGCGTCCTCCTCGCTCGACGGCTACCAGCACGATCTCACAGGGCTGTAGGGGGTCATTTTTATACGCTATTCGATTATTTCTTTATATTTTTTTTGTTTTATTTTATATATATCAGGAGTACAAATTGAAAATGCGGGATTTTTTTCTATTTTTGAACGTTTATTCTGAAAAAATGGTAACAAATGAATTATTCAAAGTATTGTCCATCGCTAGCCACAACTTTTTCCCATCTTTCTGGCAATTTACGGATACCGTCGCGAAAAAATTCGGCCGGCTTGGCTGCTATCCAGTCATCGACCCATTTTTGGGCTTCTTCGTAAGAATGGAAGCGCTGGTCAGCTAGGCCATGTGTCATCGATCGGAAAAGGTGGTAATCGGAAGGAGCAATATCTGGGCTATACGGCGGGTGGGGTAAGACTTCCCATTTCAGCGTTTGTAGGTATGTTTTGACCGGCGCTGCAACATGTGGCCGAGCGTTGTCATGTTGCAAAATTACTTTGTCGTGTCTTTGCTCGTATTGTGGCCGTTTTTCTTTGAGTGCGCGGCTCAAACGCATCAATTGAGTTCGGTATAGTGCTCCTGTGATGGTTTCGTTCGATTTCAATAGCTCATAATACACCACACCCAGCTGGTCCCACCAAATACAGAGCATGAGCTTGGCGCCGTGAATATTTGGTTTGGCCGTCGATGATGATGCATGGCCGGGGTAACCATATGATTTTTTGCGCTTCGGGTTATCGTAATGGATCCACTTTTCATCACCAGTGACAATGCGATGCAAAAAACCCTTCCGTTTTTGCCGTTCGAGCAGCAGTTCGCATGCAAAAAAACGGCGCTCGACGTCTCTCGGCTTCAGCTCATACGGCACCCAATGTCCTTGCTTTTGGATCATTCCGAGGGCTTTTATACGATGGGAAATGGCTTGTTGTGTCACTCCCAATGAATCTGCGAGCTCTTGTTGAGTTTGACACGAGTCTTCATTGAGTATTGCCTCCAATTCAGCATTCTCAAACTTTTTCACTTGGCCCGGCCGCTCTTTGTCCTCAACGTCAAAATCACCACTTCTAAACCGCACAAACCATCTCTCGCACGTTGAAACCGATGGAACATGACTCGGATAAGCCTCGGAGACCAATCGATGTGCTTCAGCAGCACTTTTCTTCAAATTAAAGAAGTAAATTAAAACTTCCCGCAAATGCTGTTTTGTTGGCACGAAACTCGACATATTGAGAGCTCAAAAAAACTATGAATTTGACACTGCGACAAATTGACACATACTGAAAATTAAGGCTATAAGACGTAGCTTTGACATGAACATAGTCACAGTACTGCCTGATGCGTATAGCGTTAGTAACGCCATCTGTTATCAAACCCGCATTTTCAATTTGTACCCCTGATATATATATATTACAACTTGTACGACCGGACGGAGGAGAGCACCGCATTTGCCGATGGCTGGCCTTTGGATTTGGCATTGACTTTTTGCATCGACAGACTGGTTACATCTTTATCTATGGGGAACTATTAGGGTCCCGCTGGATGTTAATAGATTAGCGATACGCCGCTATCTATTGTCGGCTGGCATGTAATAGCGTCAATCCATCGGTCGTTTGAGGTTAGCCGGCCGGACAGAGCTACACGTCCCGAGGATCGGTTGTTAATTTCATGCGTCGTCCAGCTGAGGCGCTAGTCGCGGTCAACGTGCGACACAGTTTCCCCCAATTAACCGAGTTTGACGGGTTAAGTGGGGATCATAGCTCACGGGCACGCGTGCCGGCAGGACCTCAGGGCTTTTTCCCGGGGGCTTTCGAGCGAGTAAGACGTAGCGTGCGTTGTTCTTTTGTCCCGCTGTACCGTCGCTATTGTTCGAGGAAATTGTCGAGGCGAAGGAGAGTAACGCTACCGGAGATACCTGTTAAGGAGTCAGCCTGCATAATATCGATACCTGCTGTCATACGATCTAGACAGGAGAACTGAGACTTTGAGGATATTCGAGTTTTGTTTCCCGGATTTCAAGAAACATCGCAGCACCATCGTCCTGGTGAGCTCTCTTCTCTTCCACGGTCTTTCGCCATTCTTTTATTATTTTGTCATTCAATTTGTGGACTATTAATTTATTCGAACTTGGTCATGCCTGCGACTCCTGTACACCTCGTCCAGAGTATGAATTTATATCGGGAACTGCGGCGTCCGTAGCGTGTAACCTCGAGATCGTTTAACTGGTAGAAGCCGGGGAAAAGTCATTGTATTAATTAACTGTTTTCTGCTGACGGTTAAACCGTGCGCGAGTTAGGCCGTTATCCCGGAGTGTGTTCGTTTGTGTGGGATTTGAACGGGATAGACCGCGTCACGAATTTTTCGAATTATGGGTTTTAGATTTACATGATTTTGTTTGAGTTTTCTTTCGTTTCGATTTAGAAGGTCGTGCGCGCGTTAGTACGTCGTCCCGTTGTGAATTTGATGTCAAAGGGACTAGTACGTTATGGACCGCGTCGCGTATTATCCAAATTAATTGGCGTTTCTTGATAACTACCATAAGTGATCTATTTATTTATTTATTATTGTTGGTCTTAATCTTATCTCAGCAGCGCGGAGAGCATAATCGGCCGTCGTCCCGTATTTGATGCTTGAATTCGAGGGATTTGAACGGTCCGAGGCGTATCTTGCGTCGTTAAAGGCGCCGGTGTATTTTGCAATATTTCATTTTATTAACTAGTATTAATATTCTTCTTTCCTTGATTTACTTTATTCGTTGGGTCATGGGCATTGTGTATTGAGTTATTGACCGATCAGGGATTTATCGTTAGACAGAGTTCCCCTGTTTAAAAAAAAAAAAAAAAAAAAAAATGATATTCGTTAGACTACTGCTTTTATTGAAACGATCGAGCGGTCGAACGTTTCGCGTACGTGACCTCCCGACGTCCCGTTGTTATTAGTTTTGGATGTACGTGGGATTAGCACGGGATAGGCCGTATCGCGGACTGTGCTTGGAGTCAACCTGTTATTTGACTTTGACTGCGAACATTGTGCAAAATTCGCAACGAGCGTGATATGCTGTATAACATCTGCATTGTATGAGAGTGAGAAAGAGAGAACGGGATAACTAGTACCGCTGAATTAAAGAGTAAGACTGAGACATCGAACTAGGTTTAGAATATTGTTAAAAGAAAAACAATTAATTTTACGGGACATTTTGTTTGAATTCATTATCAAGGTTTATTGAAAATTCGTAATTGTTTGTTAAGAAATAAATAAACTGCCCAAGCGGCATTTGTAAGTCCCGTACCTGCTATTGTTGTTGGAGTTATTTATTGGTATTATTTTATTAGTTTGCCCTTGTTTATTGTTTGTGTTTGGTATATTTATTGACGATATTTTATTGACTGATTTTATTCATGGATTATTGATGACATATTTTAATTAATTGATTTTATTCGTATTTTACTTAGACTAATCTGTGACTTGACAGCCCGAACCACCCACTCTGCCTTGAACAGCTGTAGCTAGCCTGGGTTGAGTCTGGCCGAACATCTTGTTATTTTTCCTTCCGGCGCGTAAGCGCCTGGCGCCGATCTCGTGAGAGAAAATAAAAAGGAAGGAAAAATAGCTTGGGCCAGCTATAGGTAACGTGGTGCGTTGAGGCACAAATTTACGTTACAGGCTTTACCGAATTATTATTTAAAAAATACAGTCATACTATGCTGAAAGGAAAATATCCGGAAAACGCGTTAGTACAAAATCACAATTCTTCATATTATATACTCCACCTCCAAGCGTATGGTCGCGTGCATGCTGTGCGAGATCGACAGATTGCGCGCGGTTGTAATCGCGCCACTGCCGCGATGTTCCAAGAATTTCCTCTCTTCTTTAGAATATGATGTATAGGTCCATAGCAGCGCTTGTAAACAATACTACAGAGTATCAAGAGGGCGAACGTGCGTCACAGCTTGCTTGACTTGTGATTCGCCGCCAGCGATGGAAAGTGAGCCTTGTAAGTGGTCTTGTCGCTGGGGCCACGCTAGCAGCATTGGCCGCTTGAGTGAGCTTCGATCAAGGATGTGAGCTGATGGACAATGTGCTTGAGTGCGCTGGGTCGATAAATCGATATAGCATATCTGCAAGCTATACCATATGACGCGAGGCGTCAGGTGATTGTGAGTGTAGCGTGTGCATGAGTGGAGTGTGTGCTTGGTAGGTGCGAAAACTGAACAACGATTGTATATTTTTTACCGATAACAATTAGGTATCCGCGGCACGAGATCTCGGGCCGAACTACTTGACTACTAGTTCGTAACCGTCGTAAATACTCATAAAAATACATGTGTCGCACTGCCACAAATACGCAGAGCAAACTTTCTATGTTCACGTTTGTAGCGTCGCTTGGTACTAGTAACTATATCTATATCTACTGTAACGCGGCAAAATATTCATGCGCTGCGTCCTCCCCGCACGACGGCTTCCAGCACGATCTCGCAGGGCTCTAGGACAACACCGCAGGGCTTCATTTAATGTTTGTTTTGTATTTATATTTTTTTTTATTCTTACATTCGGATGGACGGAGAGAAAAAAAGATAAGGAACGCACCGCACTCACGGATGGTCGGCTTCGGGATCCGGTAGCTCGACTTAAAGCAAGAAGATACAAGCATCTTCCACTTCTCGCTGTCGGGTATAGAGCCGGCCCGCTCGACGTTCATCTACGACCAATATGCTACTATCTACCATCGGCAATCTGATCTACAAGCAATAACCAATCTATCCAATGGGGTTCACCTACCGGACTGGGCTACACATGTCTATTATCTTGTGTTAATTTATGCGTTGTCCAGCTGAGGCGCTAGTCGCGATTATCTAACGACACCGATTCCCCCAAATAACCGAGATTGGCTTGTTAGGAGGGGATCATAGTTCACGGGCACGCCTACCGGCAGGACCTCGGGGCTTTTTCCCGGTTATCGTCGAGTGAGTAAGAAGTAGCGCTATCGTATTGTTGTCCCTCTCTACTTTTGGCTATAACGAAACCTATTGGCGAGTCGTGGATACCGGAGGATTCCTTTTGGACGATCCAATTGGAAGAAACTAAGTCGAGAGAGAAACGGGGAAAATCGATTTTGGAATTGTCGAGGATTTACGAAGAACATCGTTGCAGCATCGTCCCGGTGAGCTCTCTTTCTTTCTACGGTCTTTCGCCATCACTTTTATTTTTTGCTGACTTATAAGTAAATTAGAGCTTGATCGTACCTGCAATTCCGGTATATCGCGCGCAGAGTATAATTCGTAGCGCGACAGACTGCGTCTATTAGAGTGTAAAATCAAGATCATTTGATGGTTATAGCCGGGAATAAATCACTTCGTGTTTCTGTTAATCTTTCGTATTCGTTTACTCTTAATCCGTGCGCGCGTTAGTACGTCATCCCGTGGTGTGTTCGTGTGTGAGGGATTTGAACGTTATGGACCATGTCGCGAATTTTTCAGACTAACTGACACATTTTATTATATTGGACTACTGTGCCGCTGAATATTCCACTCCGTATTTCGTATATTCGGGAATATTCCATAGCAAAGAAACATTGGAATTCGTTCAAGACAGGAAACGAAGTCCAATGCCCGATCGTACGAACGACCCCAAGAGCGCCGACGTAGCATGAGCGACTCGCTTAGCGTTCGACGATAGGCTAACGCTAAAATTGCGAATTAAGGGATTTTCGTAAACACAGTTAGCAACTGCTTTACGAAGAACAGTTATAAATTAGACTCAAGATAGAACGGGTTGGTTCCTCGTCAAATACTCGAAACAACTTATTATTGTACATTCTTACATTGACTTTTAAATAGACCACGGAAAGTTACCGTTGCTTATAATAAATACTTCCTTTTGTATAAATTCGCGTTTTCATCGATAACTCGAGATTCATCTCCTTATCGGCAAACGATCCCAAAAATAATAACTTTTTAATATTATACCGAATACCGAATAATCCAATTACGCGGTACCGGCATAACATTTGGTGGCAGCGGCGGGATCTGTTGATACGTGATTTATTTGGACAAAAGTGTTTTGGACAAAGTTAAGAGTGACTCTAGAAGTGACGACTACGTCGCGTGCAAGGACGCCAGTGTAGTTCGTGAAAACCCGACTAATCTAACGCGAAGACGCGAAGTGAACGTCGGTGCGGTGTGACAACGGTCAACCGTTTAAAATCCCGATTGACGGTGTTACGTTAAGTCGTGGAAAAACGCACAAAGTGTGCAAGCAAGTACCCGAAGCGGTAACTTGTTACGAGACCACCAAGAGACGGGTCAACGGTACCAGGGAGGACATCTGGACCGACCTTCGAGGGAAGCTACGAGACAACAGGTCTACAGCACCGATGGAACTGCACCCGAGATCAACGCCATGGAGAGGACAATCTTCCAGATCGTCTTCCTGTAAGTGACGGTTACGTTATATATACATTTAGCCATTAAGTCAAAGCCAGCAGAGTCAAAGCCGAAAATCAGTAAAATATTCCATCGAATACATATATCTAGCGTGAGATTATTTTTGTTTGGTAAATATTAAAATCAAGCCCGTCGCGAAACAAACATGTCGGAGTCTAGAGAAGCCCGATCAAGACATAGGGGCAACTCGCTAAAAACGACGTTGCCTGGCGCAGGGGTAGACCCCACAGCCGGATTAGCTGCGGCCGTAGGGGACATCATTTATGAAGCGCGCAGGGCGCTATTCGAGCTCTCGCCGTCGGGACGAATCCCGTCGACCAAACAAGAGGCCCTAGCAGACCGTCTGACGGCCCAATTTGGCGTAAGCCCACGCAGGGGTGCGTCGTTCGGGGATTCCGACAGCGACGTTAGCGAGGACGTTTTTCATATGGCTACTGGCGAGCGAACGCCCGAGTGCGTCACCGAAAACATGGTTGACCAGGAAATAGAGAATATGCGAACTATAGATCGAGTAGGTTTCTCTGCAGCTACCGGTACGACAGCCCGGTCGGTACCAGCAAGAGTACGCGATCGGTTGGAGGCGGTCGACCGAACCCAACGCGAATTGGAAAGAGCTCGACGCCAGTGCGAGAGGCTGCAGCGCGAGCACGATAGAGGTCAAACCGAACTCGATCGCGAACTCAGGGAGGCAGAAACACCGTCGGCAAGACGAAATTTGGCGGATACGCTAAACGAGGTTGGGGCGGACGAGTATGAGCTTATTCACTCCTTAAGAGAGCAAATTGCCAAGCTCCAGCGACGGTTAGGAGGAGCAGGGATGGAGGACATTCTGCTTCCCGCACTGCCCCCGAGACGCACGCGGTTCGAGGAGACACAGAGGCCCTCAAACATGCTCAGCCTCAGTCTCAGAATGAAAATGGTAAAAACGTTCGACGGCAAGGATTCGAAGGCGTTGCCGCTCTTCTTAAAATCCTGCGAGACGATATTCCGCAGGGTAGCAGAAGAGGAGCATGACACCCTCCTGGAGTTGATAGTCATGAGTGAGTTAGAGGGTGCAGCAGCAAGACAGCTGCAACACAAAACCATCAGCATCATGGCGTAGCTCAAGAGCAAGCTGGAAGCGTTGTACGGACAACGGAAGTCCCTGGTCGCACTGCAAATGGCGTTCAGCTCCCTCCGGCAGGGACAGAACGAGGACATCGCCACCTACGCGGCAAGAACGGAGAGAATTACGGTAGACGTCGCCGAAATACTCTGCGAACCGTTAAAAACAGAGGATCAGAAGATCACCGTCGAGAGTGTTACCCGACGAAGCGCACAGGCGAACTTCGAAAACGGCCTGCACGGCCAGGTGCAAGTGCTGGTGCGTGCGAGAAATTACCAAACGCTGCATGACTCTGTGGCAGGGGCCATAGAGATCCCCAACATGGTGCAGCCAAAGGGAGGAGTAGGTGGAGCATTAAGCCACCCCCGAAGGTCCCAAGGCGCGCCATCCTGGCAGGGCGAGAATTGTTTCACCTGCGGGAAACCAGGGCACGTGGCTCGAGACTGCACCCGCAGATCGGGAAGAGTGAGCCTACCGATGCCCAGCGAGAATACATTCATTCACAAGATTGACGTCGTGTGCAGCTATTGCAAAAAAAAAGGCCACTTGTGGAAAGTCTTCAGGAAAAGATTGTCGCAGAACAAGAGCGATCCTGCTCAGTCTTCACAGCATCCCTGACGTCCAAGGGACTCAGGGGGCAAGAGTGAAAGGTCCACAGTGAATGCAGGTGCAAGTCGATCGAATACCGATGACAGCCCGCTGAGAACGATGAGAATAAATACACTCACGGCCCAGCAGAGACCCGCGCGCAGGAGGAAAACGACGCAGCAGTTATTGCAAGTAACGCTGCCGGCATCCAGCGCTACGGCCAGCGACTTCGACATCGTCGCATCATTGGCCGTGACCGGGGTATTCACCCTTAAAGTAGACACCGGGGCCCAATAGAACATACTGAAGGAGGGATGCCTCAAGCCTGAGACCTTGGTAAGCAGGTGCTCCGTAGAACTGCAGGGTGCGGCTGGTGAAAAATTCGCCCCCCTCGGTATAGTGAAAATTATGCTGGAGACACCGGCGCTAAACGTGGAACATTGGTTCTACATAGTCCCAAATAATGTGCCGCTAGGGTTCAACGGGCTGTTAGGCATGGATTTCATCAAGTACCACAAGGCCGATATATTGCACGGAGAGATGCTGAAGTTGTACGGGCACTGCATGCCTCTGCTGGACAGCACGATGAAGGCATATCTGCCGCCACGCGGCGAGACAGTCACCTATGCCGCAACAACGAGCAAATTCGTTGGATTGCTCTCAAGAGTAGAGCTCGAGGATGGGGTCATCATGGGTGCCTGCGTTACGCCGCCACGTGGTAGTAGCTGTGCAAACAGCTTAATAAATACTACCGAGCTGGTGGTACAACGCCCCGTAGTGAAACTCGAGCCGCTCGAGGAAGCGGCAGTAGGTCAAGCGGCCAAGGCAGCCGCTATGGAGGTATGCGCCGTCAGCACGGAGCGAGGGGCCGACCGCCTCGTACGATTAGCCAAAAAGCTCGACACGGCAATCCACAACGAAGAAGAGCGCAAAGCGCTAAACGAAATCACATGCGAATACGAAGACGTGTTCCACCTACCAGGGGATAGGCGGCCGTGTACGCCTATGGTAGAGCATATGATACCCCTTAAGGAAGGGGTGCAGCCCATTAAGGTGCACCCATACAAGCTGCCCGAGATCCACAAGAGAGAAGTGGAGCGGCAGACTCGCGAAATGCTTGAGGAAGGCATTGTCCAACCTAGCCGGAGTCAGTGGAACGCGCCGCTGCTGGTCGTAGCGAAGAAGCCTGACGCAGCCGGAGTGAGAAAAATGCGCGTAGTAGTGGACTTTCGAAAGCTGAACGAAGCCACTATCGGAGACTCGTACCCACTGCCCAATATCACCGAAATATTGGACCAGCTGGGACGAGCCCGATACTATACGACCTTGGACCTCGCCTCCGGATTTCATCAAATCCCGATGGCGAAGCAAACCAAGGAAAAGACCGCATTTTCCACACCACAGGGCCATTTCGAGTACAACCACATGCTATTTGGACTCAAAAACGCTCCACCGACTTTTCAGAGGTTGATGAACTCCGTGCTGGCTGGACTGCAGGAAGTCAAATGCAATGTATACTTAGACGACATAGTAATTCACGGCAAGACCTTCAAGGAGCACATTGACAGGCTGCGAGAGGTACTGCAGCGGCTAAGAGAAGCCAGATTAGCAGTGTAACCGAACAAGTGCCAGTTCCTGCGCAAGGAAATGCAGTATCTCGGTCACATCATATCCGAAGAGGGTGTACGTGCTGATCCGAAGAAGCTGGAAGCGGTAAAGGAATTTCCAGTACCGAGAGACGTAAAAGGAGCTCAATCCTCCCTCGGACGAGCCGGTTATTACCGGAAATTCATCAAAGATTTCTCGAAAACCGCTAAGCCACTCACAGAATTAACCCAGAAAGGGGTTTAATTCGAGTGGACAGCCGTAAGGGATGCCGCATTCGAAGAGCTGAAGACGGCACTTACCTCGGCACCAATATTGCAGTATTCGGACTTCGAAAAGCCGTTCGTCGTGACAACAGACGCATCAGACCGGGCTCTCGGCACGATACTTTCGCAAGGCAAGATCGGGGACAATTTGCCAATATGCTATGCAAGCCGCACTATGACTAAAGCCGAGCTGAATTATACGACTACTGAAAAGGAACTACTCGCGATAGTATGGGCCCTAGCTCAATTCCGGCCATATATTTATGGTACACGTTTTACGGTAGTGACGGACCACCAACCGCTCACCTGGCTGTTCGGAGTGAAGGACCCAGGTTCGAGACTAATGCGTTGGAAAATAAAATTGGCCGAATACGAATTTAACGTTGAATATAAGGCCGGAAAGCGTAATAGGAATGCAGATGCGCTAAGCCGAATATTCGCTTCTACAAGGACCCAAGCGAAAGCTAAGAATGAAGTCCGTGAGTCGGAAGAGGACAGCACGATGGGGCAACTCGGCACAACGAATGACCGCACAAAGCGGAGGGCCGAAGATACCCCTTACAGCCGTAGTAGGTCGTCGGAGCAAGAGTTTGAGCTCGCCCACGAGAAAGAAAAGGACAGCATGCGCCCGGGTACGGACAGCCGCACAAAGCGGAAAGCCGAGAACACCCCGGGCCAGCCCAGCAACGCGGCGGAGAGAGAAGCCGCGCCGGCCAATGCGCCAGAAGAGGATAGTGAGATCCGCAGCGTGCATGCAGATCGCTCTACTGAACCCCACAGCCCCGCCGCATAGCCAAGCGAACGGGGACGGGGCAGACCACGCAAGCCAGTGTAGACAGGCACGAGTAAGACTGCGAGCATCGCTGACAGAGACAGAGCGAGCGCAGCAATGGCGGAGCTACCGGTGGGCACACAGAGCAGAGAAACTGCGGTCCGAGTACCGCACAAGCCTGCTGAGGAAGCGAGGCAAAGCGGGGGCCGCAGCCCGCGAACCTCCAGCAGCACAGAAGAAGACAGCGTTATGAAAGAGCGCAGCTACTGCCGCAGTAGCGTAGCCATTCCCTCGTTCGAAGATCGCCTGAAAATCATAAAAGAATATCACGACACCCCTATAGGAAAGCATCGGGGTATCAGGCGTACGTTACATCGGATCATGACCAAGTACGACTGGCCCGACATAAGAGAGATTTGGAAAAATACATAACATGCTGCAAATCCTGCTAAAAGAATAAAATCAGGAAAAAGGAACGAGTGCCGATGGTCGTAACGGACACCCCATCGAGGTCATTTAAAGAAGTCGCGGTCGACATCGTAGGATCGCTACCGGAAAGCGCTTCCGGGAAAAAATACATACTTACGTTCCAGGAGGCGCTTACCAAATACAGTGCAGCGATATCTCTGCCGAACCAAGAGGCTTCGACAGTCGCTAAAGCACTCGCAGAAGAATTCATTTGCCGGCACATGACGCCGGAAATAATACTGTCGGATCAGGGCACCAATTTCCTCAGTGCAACCTTCAAGGAAATGTGTCGACTGCTCAGAATAAAGAAAATCCAGACAACGGCTTACCATCCAGAATCGAATGGCGCCTTGAAAAGGTCGCACCGTACTCTCGCGGAATACCTGAATAATTACATAAGAGAGGATCAAGGAGACTGGGGCGAGTGGCTGCCGTACGCAATGTTTACGTACAACACCACTCCGCATACGGGGACCGGACTATCACCCCACGTATTGGTGTACGGACGCGAGGCTGAGTTGCCGACCGCCGTGAAACAGGAGCCCCGTGGCACCTATGCTTATGATGATTACGTCCAAGAACTACGAGAGAGACTACGCGCCGCATGGACTGTAGCGCGCGACAACCTAGAAGGCGCGAAAAAACAGTCAAAGAAAACTTATGGCCACAATGCGCATGAACAGGAGTACCGCGTCGGCGAACGAGTACTCCTCCGAGACGAGACGGTACGCAGGGGGCGGTCTGCAAAACTGACCCCCAAGTGGACGGGGCCCCACGAGATAGTGGAAAGAAGGCCCTCGATAGACGGAAAACTCAGGCGGTACACGCGAACCGCCTGAAACTCTTTATATAACACTAAAACTAAATAAATGAGGGTAGGGAGCTCCACGGAGTGCAAGGAGAGGAAATTCCATAAAAATAAACATTTTTTTTTTTAATAGAAAATATATAGCCTCGAGTCTCAAATTTAAATTTTGATACAATGGTCGCAAGACAATTTGCCCAATCAATTTTTATTAAGAAGTAAAATCGGTCCCGTACGCAGGACATGTCCCCTCAGCGAATAAATGGCGCAAACCAATGAAATCCGGGAAAGGCTCCATATCATCTCCGACCCAGGGCCCCAGGCCCCACAGACAATAAACGGCCCTACGGTTGCCCTCGCGGCGGCTGCGTATGGCCGAGCGTTCTAGGATCTCCTTCGAAAGAGATCGGCGATTTCGCCCTCGTACCGCGACCAGACCGTTCTAGAAAAAAAAAAGGAGAGGACTTTTTATTGAAAAATATACAAGCGAGAGCAAAAATCCAAAGGAGGTAAGACAAACACTTACCACCAGCTCCAGCACCTCGGAGGACAGATCTTTTCCCCTGCATAGCACGGCTCCAGAGACGCGAGATCCCGAGACGTGAAAATGAATAGTGGACATGTTTGCAGATGGATTGCTAAAACACGAATGAGCAAAGAAGCTCTCGCACTTCGAAACCCGCGAGACCACTATAGGAAAGAAGGAGAACAAACGCAGTAAGCATTCTCACGCTTTTTCTCCTACCTCATTACAGGTTGATAGCAGCAAAAGGTGGACTAACAAAAGCCACGCAACATCCCCCTAACTACGTCGCGGTCGTCAGCGCCTTTACCAGCACTCCGGGTATCTACTACTACATCGGAAGCCTCATGATAATCCAATCAACGTGGCGGTTGATTATCAGGCTGGACCTTGCCGCTCTAATACACAGGGAAGCAGAGATCAGCCAAAGTCTACAACGTCTCACAGAGTTGTGCGAAGGCGAAACTCGCGTCAATGATATATGCCCCGTCATAAGCAATTCCGTTCTAAGAATGAAGAGAAGGATAAAGATGGGGGTATTGACCATATTCGACCTCCTCGGGACGCGCCCCGCCCGAGAACGCAGAGGATTGGTAAACGGCCTTGGAAGCTTAATCAAGGCCGTCACGGGAAACATAGACGCCGCCGACGCGCGGGAGCTCCATGAAGAGATAACGCACCTTAAGGTGTCCCACCAGACCCTGAAGGAAGGGCTGAAAAATCAAGTACAGGTCATAAAAACCACGCTCAGCCTATTTAATGAAAGCGCGCATCACATACAGGCTAACGAACGGACTTTGCTGGCCCAAATGCAGCATATAAACCTCACACTCAACGGCGACGTATACTACTTAAAGAGACGCCAACACTTAGACGAAACGCTCAACGCGATAAGTATTGCGGTCGAAGCATTACTCAGCGACGTGCAGGAACTAGTGTGGATGGTGGACGATATAGCTAGCAATAAGGCCAGGGCGACGTCCCTGCCGCCACGCACACTCGCCAAGCACCTCGTCGAAGCACTACCACACCTACCGTCAGGCAGTAGTTTCCCAGTCGCAATAACAAGCGACCAAGTGCCAACACTTATGCGACTAGAAGATACCAGGGCCTACAGCGAAGGCAACGCGGTAGTGCTCGTGCCGGATATACCGCTGATCGGGCAGCAACGGTATACTATACAAAAAGTATATCCTATACCGATGCGCGTTGACAACGGCAGGCACTATTACATAGACGCGACCGAGAACCGCAAATACTTAAAGATGACATCCGACAACATAAAAATTTGCAAGGCACTGGGCAAATCATACATCTGCCCACTCACGTTTCCAGCAATTCCAATTACGAACGACGCGCTCTGCGAAGTCCTCATCTACGCAAAAATGGACACTGATAACGGCAAAAAATGCGGAAAAAGGGTCATCGAACTAAACCATCCCTTTATCGTCCCAATGCAACAGCAAGAGCGATGGTTGTACGTCGCGCCAACCCCTAAACCCATAGGAATAAATTGCGGAAAAATTCCTACTCAACACGAAATACTATACAATTCAAGTATACTAACTTTGGTAGGCATATGTATAGTAACCGCCCGAGATTTCAGCATCAAAACCATCGGGCGATCAGCGCAGATCATCCGGGAAAACTACCTTCCATTGTTCAATTTGAAATTAACAGAATTGAAGCTCAGGCGCCCCCTACGCAGACCGAGAGGATAATTCCATTACAGAGCGTGCTGCGAGAGCCAAAAGAGCTTCAAAAGCTCGGAGCTCGAGCCGACCGAATCATGGACAACCTCAATACTGACGGAGACGGAATGCAACACATCCACAATCTGAGTTTCTACTCACTGGGTGCAGTAGCACCAATAGCCTTGGTTGGCTATGTTCTGTTTAAATGTTATAGGTACCAACGAAACCGAATACCAACAAGGACAAGCGAGGCAACGACCCCGGCAGCAGCCGAGGTAAACATCAACCTCGAGCAGCTCGGACGACAACAGCCAGAGGAGCAACTGCGATCCGAGCTGGCCAAAGTATGCAACCCGTCCCCCCAACCGAGAACGACTCGCTCTGCACGAAAGACGATAAGAAGCAAAAGAAAAAACTTCATGGTTAACAAATGAAAAAATGAAAAATTTTATTGTATTGTTATATAACATCAAACTCTAAAATTGTATCAAATTGTAAGAGGAAATACGGGAAACCAATCGTAGAAAAAATTTTTTAGAGAAAAAATTTTTCCTTCTAAGGGGGAAGGGATGTTGTGCCGTGGAATATTCCACTCCGTATTTCGTATATTCGGAAATATTCCATAGCAAAGAAACATTGGAATTCATTAAAGACAGGAAATGAAGTCCAATGCCCGATCGTACGAACGACCCCAAGAACGCCGACGCAGCATGAGCGACTCGCTTGGCGTTCGACGATAGGCTAACGCTAAAATTGCGAATTAATGGATTTTCGTGAACACAGTTAGCAACTGCTTTACGAAGAACAGTTATAAATTAGACTCAAGATAGAACGGGTTGGTTCCTCGTCAAATACTCGAAACAGCATATTATTGTACATTCTTACATTGACTTTTAAATAGACAACGGAAAGTTACCGTTGCCTATAATAAATACTTCCTTTTGTATAAATTCGCGTTTTCATCGATAACTCGAGATTCATCTCCTTATCAGCAAACGATCCCACAAATAATAACTTTTTAATAAAGGGTGGTTAAATTTTAAGGGCCGATGTTGATTTTGAATAAAACACAAATTATTTAGGAAATTATTGTCAATTCTTTTTATTATGATAATATGGTATGGTTCAATTATGTATGGAACAAAATATCGGCCAAATGGCCGCCGCGACCTCGGCGGCACACCTCCATCCGATGGTCTAAATTTTCGATGACGCTTAGGCATAATTGAGGTTCTATGGCGTTAATGTGCCGAATTATCTCATCCTTGAGCTCTTGAATTGTTGCTGGCTTATCGACGTACACCTTTTCTTTCAAATAACCCCAAAGAAAGAAGTCCAACGGTGTCAAATCACATGATCTTGGCGGCCAATTGACATCGCCACCACGTGAGATAACACGGCCATTGAATTTGTCGCGCAAAAGAGCCATTGTTTCGTTAGCTGTGTGGCAAGTGGCACCGTCCTGTTGAAACCACATATCGCCCACATCCATATCTTCCAATTCGGGCCATAAAAAGTTCGTTATCATCTCACGATAGCGAACACCATTCACAGTAACTGCCTGACCGGCCTCATTTTGGAAAAAATACGGCCCGATGATGCCGCCAGCCCATAAACCGCACCAAACAGTCACTCTTTGTGGGTGCATTGGTTTTTCGACAATCACTCTTGGATTATGATTCGCCCAAATGCGGCAATTCTGCTTATTGACGAATCCACTGAGGTGAAAATGTGCCTCATCACTGAAGATGATTTTCTTCGAAAATTGATCATCCACTGTTGCCATTTCTTGCCACCATTCTGACCATTGACGACGTTTGGAATGGTCAAGAGGCTTTAGTTCTTGAGCCAATTGCACCTTATAAGCGTGTAAATGCAAGTCTTTATGCATAATGTTCATCAACGACGAGCGTGAGAGGTGCAATTGTTGGACACGACGACGAGTTGAGGTGGACGGCTCTTCAGCCACACTATCGCGAACAGCAGCAATATTTTCTGCAGTACGAGCTGTACGAGCATGCACTGGTGTTTTAATATCTCCTACAGACCCGGTTTGCTCAAATTTTTGCACGATTTTTCCGATTGTACGCACATTAGGACGATTAAATTGACCGAAAAAATTACGAAGTGCACGATATGCATTTTGATTTGAACGCCCATTCTCATAATAAGCCTGAATAACTTTAACGCGTTGTTCGATTGTGTATCTTTCCATGGTTCAAATTGAGTTAGTCTGAAATTGAGAAATGTCAAATGAAATGCAGAAAAAAACTTGACGTTTAGGTGTGGTTCACATTCAACATCGGCCCTTAAAATTTAACCACCCTTTATTATACCGAATACCGAATAATCCAATTACGCGGTACCGGCAAAACAGGACGTTATTTTATTATTTTCGTAAGCTTACGCAGTGCGTGTCCGGCTGTCGTCCCGTATTTTGTACGTTGCGAGGGATTTGCACGGTGCGAAACGTATGTCGCAGTGTTAAATCGTCCGTTACTTTTATTATATTTTATTTGACTATAGTAGGGATTGTTATTGTTGTTTTGACGGGAGTTATTTTATTATTGGTTTCTATTTTACTTTATTTAATTGATACTTGTGATTTATTATTACGCTTATGAGTTATTCTCTGTTTGGCCGTTCATACGACTTTCCCGTTGGAAGAATCGAACAATTAGAGGCTTCGCGTACGTGACCTTCCGGCGTCCCGTGATTGTAGAGTTATTTTATGTGTGTGGGATTAACCCGGCATCGGCCGTATCGTGAGCGAAATTTTCGAGGAGGCTTATGATTTGACTTTGTGGAACTCTATATTGTTTGTCCCGACAGTTCTTTGGAATTCCGTTGGATATGAAGTAATTCAAATTGTCGGGAATCGATCTGGATTTAGGCTGCGCGGGGAGTGTGAGAGAAGGAGCGAATGCCGTGATAATTTTATGCTGCCGAATTAATCTGCCCTAGTGGTATTTGTGAATTCTGTATTTGTATTGTTGTCTGAGTTATATATTGTTTTATTTATGGATTCTATTTATTGATTTATTTGTTGATTTTATTTATAGATTTTATGTATGGAATTGACTTATTACCACCTTGACAGTCCGAACCACCCACTCTGCCTTGAACAGCTGTAGCTAGCCTGAACTGAGTCTGGTCAATAACTTCGTTATTTTTCCTCCCTGCGCGTAAGCGCCTGGCACCTAACTCGAAAGAGAAAAAAATAAAGGGAGGAAAAATAACCCCGACCGACTACAAATAACGTGGTACGATGAGGTGAAAATTTACGTTACACTACAATACTATATTCGCTTCACAGTTCGGCCCTTCTGACCTTAGTCCGTCCCGGACCTAAAACTTTCTCGCTTTTTACGTTATGCATTGTTAACTTTTGCCGAAACTTCGCAGACAAAACATAGAAACATGTACAAAATATACTAACAGTATGCCCTAATCGCATCGCAAGGTATAATGTTTGGATTGGCAATAACGAACACTATATTTATGTTGTAGAACAGTGTTTAACGTTTATTAATATAACCCAAACATGTAATGGTCTCAGACGCTGTACTACATGTGTGCGTGATAAAGGTTGGGGCGGAACAGGCACGGGATACCTGATGATCGCAGCGCACTTGAAAACTTGGCTGGCATCGATGTTGCCATAATTCCAATCGCCGTCTTAATTGTACTTCTGCTATTCAAAATACTACATTTGTAAGAGGCGAATCCTTATGTAGCTCCCATTTATATCTTTCGCGCCGAATTTCGATGAGTCCAAGAGCTATAATCGATGTATCGGACTCAACGAGATGTTATATACGCGAACGCGCATGATCTAGCACATAAAGTAGGTGTACTGGGTAATAAGCTCTGGGCGCTCACCCTCTTTCTCTCTGGGGACGTCGAGTGAGAAGGACGCTTCCACATTCAATAACGAGGACCTCACACTTTCATGGGACGACAATTATTATACATATTTTCGTGGACCGGCTAGGCCAGCTAAATCACCCAAATCTCCTACTTTCAACGAGGTCTGAGAATCTGCGAGCCCCAGAGTCTAAAAGAAAGAGCCTGCAATCAATCGATCCCGATCTCCGATTGTAAAGATAAGTTAAAAATCTCTACAAGATTAATTTTTATTATAATGAGAATTAACGAAGGCAAGCGAGCCAAAGAAATAATGTGATGAGTGAGTGACGAAGGAGCGAACGAAATTTTGAGAAAGACTGATATAGTTAACGCGAAAACCTTCTAAACAACTTATGTTTTCTCATTCTAACTTGAAATATATATGTACATATAATAAAATAATTAATATCACAATTGGCGCCCGAACATAGTGGCTTGACGCAATAAGGTATCATGATAAATCATAAATAATTGCGTGGTGGACTCAAAATAAATGCGTACCAAATAAATTGAATATCTTTGTGAGAATGTTGGTTTTATATGGCTGAAGATGACAATAAAATTTATGTGACTAAATCAGGCAGAATTACAAAGCAAACTTCTATTGACTTTAGATACCGAGAAAGGAGTAAGAGTAAACAAACAAAAATGCCTGTGACACCGAAAGATAGCGTGACAAACGGAGACGAGATTCGTCGACGTGAAATGGAACAGGAACGAGAGGATTTGAACAGACAGCAACAAGAAATAGAGAAAATGCGTCATGATCTCCAGATTCAACTTGCAGGCGGTCAACACACACAAACTCAGCAGAATTTGGTAGACACACGCAGTAGTGCTGAGCAAGTTAACGCCGAGCAGATTTCGGCGATTATTGGTAACGTACAGAATCTACATTTAGACATTATAATGCCAAAATTTGGTAACGATAATGAACAGAATCCGGTAGAATTTTCGGAGGGGCTGGAAAATTTTTTTAAAACAAAAAATATAAAAGCGGATCGAAAGTTATTGGTAGCGGAACATGCGTTACAGGGTAAAGCAAGTCTGTGGATGGACTTACATAATAATATTGAGAATTATGAAAATTTTAAAGAACCTTTTTTGGCCGAATTTTATTCAATACCCATAAGGGTTTATTTTAAAAATTCCTGGATGAGCAAAAGATATGAAACTCGAAATGAACCAATGCAAACGTATTACTATCGTCAAGTGAAGGAATCAAGATATTTTATTCCAAAATTAACAGCATATGAAGTAAACTATAATATCATCCAGCAATATCCCGCGTGGGTAAAAGAAACCTTAGCTACAATCGACTATTCAGACGATAAAGTTATCGGTCAATCACTTGCAAATCTTGATGGTGTTAGGATGGAACGAGAACGCGAAAATAAACATATGCTTAACAATGGGTTTCAACGATATCAGGGTCCGAAAATTAAACAGCTTCAATATAGCTCGTCGTATCCTATAAGTCAATATAGGAATCACAACAAACATAGGTACAATCAGGCGCAGACACACTCGCGTTATATAAATAACTATCCACAAAACAACTCCCAGAATTATCATTCAAACTACAACCCACGATTCGCTATGCCGGATACTAGTCTTCCCCCACCAACTAGATCGATAGTGGTCAATCATCGACCGATGGAAAACATGAGAAATGCCTATGACAATCCGAATTTGAATAATTTAAACTGAATACCGATGCGATGAATGTAGGTCCTTTGTTGCGTCGTCAAGACTTTGATTTCGTGGATGAATTAAAAACCGGAATCGATGGTCATAGGGACCAAATGGACAATAAAAGTGCGGAAAATTTAGCTAGATCTCCACATTTGAGAATAACAATTGGAAAACAAAAAATTATCGCACTTATAGACACTGGTAGCCAGGTGACAGCCATTTCGGAAAAATTTTACAATGATTTGGCTGATTTACAATCTTTGAGTGTATTACCGGTAGCTAATCTCATCGTTTCAACGGCAATAGGAAAGAAAACGACTTCGATAAAGCGTCAAATTTATATAGAAATCACGATCGAGAACATGATACGGCGATATGCTTTCCTCGTGGTTCCGTATTTATCTTCTGACGTAATCTTGGGACATAATTGGCTATCTAGAAATGAAGCAATCTTGAATTATAAAAGTAATACTATTGAATTAAGGGATAGGGTCCTTTCATCCTCATCTGTATTGTTCGATCGGGCCCCGTCGGAGAGACTTATCTGCTCTCAGAAGGATTTGACCACTTATATTTATGTAATAAATCTACACTCTGAAACAGTTCCCTATTTGTCCGGGACACATGTGGAGAACCAGGAGCAGAATACAGGAAATTTAAGCGTAGAGTCCCACGAAAAAGAGGTGACGATCAATGCAGTACCTGAACAGAGTGAGAAAATCATAAAAGAAGTCAAATCTAGGGATGTCATAGACATTTGTAAGAGTGAGGGAGTTAATGAGAGCCGAGCAGATTTCTCCGATGAGCTCCGAACGGTTGCGTGTAAACTAACTATACTTGATGAGGAACAGAAGGGAATCTTCCACAACATTTTACAAAATTCAAAGTTGCTGTTTTCTGATAAACCAGGATGTGTCCTTGGTTACGAACACTGCATTAAACTGAAGAAAGATCGGCCTAGTATTAGACAAACATACCCAATCCCGTTTCAATTAAGAGAACAAACTGCCATAGCAATAGACCAAATGATCGAAGACAGAATAATTGAACGTGCCCTTAGTCCTTACTGCAATCCGTTACGAATAGTGAAAAAGGATGATGGAACGGTTCGAGTTTGCTTGGATGCGCGATTCCTGAATGCGGTGATCGAAGATGATCATGAATCTCCACCGCTCATAAATGAACTATTACAAAAGTATAGAGGGGCTCGGTTCTTTTCAAAAATTGATTTAACTCATGGATATTGGCAAGTAGCAATACACAAAGAGTCTCGGCCATTTACAGCCTTTTTATTCGGGTCAAAAATCTATCAATTTTGTAGGATACCATTTGGGTTAAAAACAGCGGGCAGCGGATTCATACGAGCGTTAAGCTTAGCGCTGAAAAACGACTTTGATGAATACATCTCATGCTATATCGATGATATTTTAATTGCTACACAGACGTTTGAAGAGCACATCAGTGTGATAAATGCGATCTTCGTAAGATTGAGAAATTTTAATGTAACATTGAGATTATCTAAATGTATGTTTTTTCAAAAACAAGTACCATTCCTGGGGTTCCATATCTCTATTAAAGGTGTTATGCCGGTACCGAGTAATTGGCTTATTCGGTAGTCGGTATAATATTAAAAGTTATTATTTTTTGGGATCGTTTGCCGATAAGGAGATGGATCTCGAGTGAAAGATGGAAACGCGAATTTATATAAAAGGAAGTATTTATTATAAGCAACGGTAACTTTCCGTTACCTATTTATATATCAAAGTAAGAAGTACAATAATGCGTTGTTTCGAGTATTAAACGAGGAACCAACCGTTCTCTTTTCAATCTAATTTAATACTGTCTTTTCGTAAAGTAGTTGCTAACTGTCTTCACGAAAATCCCTTAATTCGCAATTTTCGCGTTAGCCTATCGCCGAACGCCAAGCGAGTCGCTCATGCTGCGTCGGCGTTCTTGGTGTCGATCGTACGATCGGGCATTGGACTTCGTTTCCTGTCTTGAACGAATTCCAATGTTACTTTGCTATGGAATATTCCCGAATATACGAAGTACGAATATTCCGCAGCACAACATCCCTCCCCCCTTAGAAGGAAAAATTTTTTCTTTAAAAAATTTTTTCTTCGATTGGTTTCTCGTTTGAAGTTATATAACAATACAATAAAATTTTTAATTTTTTCATTTGTAACGATGAAGTTTTTCCTTTTGCTTCTTATCGTTTTTCGTGCCGAGCGAGTCGTTCTCGGTTGGGGGGACGGGTGCATAACCTGGCCAGCTCGGATCGCGGTTGCTCTTCTGGCTGTTGTCGTCCGATCGGCTCGAGGTTGATGTTTACCTCGGCTGTTGCCGGGGTCGTTGCCTCGCTTGTCCTTGTTGGTGTTCGGTTTCGTTGATACCTATAACATTTAAACAGAACATAGCCAACCAAGGCTATTGGCGCTACTGCACCCAGTGAGTAAAAACTCAGATTGTGGATGTGTTGCATCCCGTCTCCGGCAGTATTGAGGTTGTCCATGATTTGATCGGCTCGAGCTCCGAGCTTTTGAAGCTCTTCCGGGTCTCGCAGCACGCTCTGTAATGGAATTGTCCTCTCGGTCTGCGTAGGGGGTGCCTGAACTTCAATTTCCGTTAATTTTAAATTGAACGACGGGAGGTAGTTTTTTCGGATGATCTGCGATGTTCGCCCGATGGTTTTGATGCTGAAATCTCGGGCGGTTACTATACATACGCCTACCAAAGCCAGTATTCCCGTATTATTTAACATTTTAAGCCGAGTGGGATTTTTCCCACAATTTCTCTAGGGTTGGCGCGACGTATAGCTATCACCCTTGCTCTTGCATTAGGACGATGAGGGGATGGGTTAGTTAGATAACCCTTTTCGCGCATTTCTCGCCGTTATCTGTGTCCATTTTCGTTGTAGGCCTTTCTGTGCTCTATTCAGCGTTGGGACTAGATTGTCTACGCGTGCTTTCTTCCTCACTCTGAGGCTCATTAACATGTGTATATCAACCGAATAGAGTGTGCGCGGTATTCTTTTTACACTCTACGCCGAACACTATCCTGTGTCAGTATTATTTCGCTATACATTTTTCGTGGTGCTTTTCTGGCACCGTCACAGTATTCCGTCCCCTCCGGATTGCGTAATGAAATGGTTTTGTTCAATATATTTTTTCGATATGTATACGCTCTTTTTCCAGTTGATAAAATTAGGTCTCCTAAGACCTCTTCTATTTTATTGGAGCTCCCTACCCTGCATCCTGAGGGGCTCCTTCCCACATTTATTTTCTAGCTAATATTTAGTTTTAACTAGCTATAAGTATTCGAATTCCTCAATTCCTGAGCTATTAGTGCTCGATAAAGAGCTTCAGGCGGTTTGCGTGCACCACCTGGATTTTACGTCCCTTCCGGACCACGTAGTTGACGGGGGGCCTCTTCTCTATTATTTCGTGAGGACCCATCCACTTCGGGGTCTTGGCGACCGCCCCCTTCGCACCGTCTCGTCACGGAAGAGTACGCGTTCGCCGACGCGGTACTCCTGCACCTGTGCGCCATGGTCGTATGTAGTCTTCGACCGTCTTTTCGCGCCTTCCAGGTTGTCTCGTGCTACAGTCCATGCGGCGCGTAATCGCTCGCGTAACTCGTGGACGTAGTCATCGTAGGCATAAGTGCTGCGTGGTTCTTATTTCACGGCGGTCGGCAATTCGGCCTCGCGTCCGTACACCAACACGTGGGGCGACAGTCCGGTCCCCGTATGTGGAGTGGTGTTGTACGTGAACATCGCATACGGCAGCCACTCGTCCCAATTTCCTTGATCCTCATTTATGAAATTTTTCAGATATTCGCGAGGGTGCGATGCGATCTTTCTAGCGCGCCATTTGATTCCGGATGGTAGGCCGTCGTTTGTATCTTCTTGATTCGGAGCAGTCGACATATCTCTTTGAAGGTCGAGCTGAGGAAGTTCGTGCCTTGATCCGATAATATTATTTCCGGTGCCCCGTGCCGGCAAATCAATCCTTCTACGAGCGCCTTTGCTACTGTCGAAGCCTCTTGGTTCGGCAGTGGAATCGCTGCGCTGTACTTGGTAAGTGCGTCTTGAATCGTAAGTATTTTTTTTTTTCCCGTTGACGCTTTCCGGTAGCGGTCCTACGATGTCAACCACAACTTTTTCAAATGACCTCGATGGGTTGTCCGTTACCACCATCGGCACTCGTTCCCTTTTCCTGATTTTATTCTTTTGACAGGATTCGCAAGACGATATATAATTCTCTAGATCTCTTCTCAGGCCGGGCCAGTTGTATTTGGTCCGAATTCGATGTAACGTGCGCCGTATACCTTGATGCCCTCCTATAGGGGTGTCGTGGTATTCTCTAATTATTTTCTGGCGCTCATCGGCAGAAGGAGTGGCTACGCCACTGCGGCAGTCGCTATACTCTTTTATCGCGCTGTCTTCATCCGCGCTGCAGGAAGTTCGTGGGCTACGGGCCCCGCCGTGCCTCGCTTCCTCAGCAGGCCTTTGCGGTGCTCTGTCCGCAGTTTCTTCGCTTGGTGTGCCCACCGGTAGCTCCGCCGTTGGGTCACTCTCTGTCTCGAGCGGCCTTGCAACGTTTACAATTCGCGGCCTTCCGCGCTTCGCGGGTCCGCCATACTGTGCTGGGCCCGCTCTGTCCTTGTCAGCGGTGCTCGCAGTCTTACCAGTGGCCTGCGTATGTAGCTTGCGTGGTCTACCCCTTCCCCGTCCGCACGGCTTTTCGGCGGAGCTGTGGGGTTCAGTAGAGCGTTCTGCAGGCACGCTGCGAATCTCTCTATCCTCTTCTGGCGCATTGGCCAGCGCGGCCTCTCTCTCTCTGCCACGTTGCTAGGTTGGCCCGGGGTATTCTCGGCTCTCCGCTTTGTGCGGCTGTCCGTACCAAGGCGCTTGCTGTCCTCGTCTCGCTCGCGGGCGAGCTCGACCTCTCGCTCCAGCGAGCTACCATGGCTATACGGGGTATCTTCGGCTGTCCGCTTTGTGCGGTCTTTCATTGTGCCTACTTGCCCCGTCGTGCCGTCCTCTTTCGACACACGGACTTCGTTCTTCGCTCTCGCTTCGGCCCTCGTATAAGGCATATTCGACTTAGCGCATCTCCATTCGTATTGCGCTTTCCTGCCTTGTACTCTACGTTAAACTCATGTTCCGCCAATTTAATTTTCCAACGCATCAATCTCGAACCTGGGTCCTTTACTCCGAACAGCCAGGTGAGCGGTTGGTTGTCCGTCACTACTGTGAAACGGGTACCTTAAATATATGGCCCGAATTGAGCTAGGGCCCATATTATAGCGAGTAGCTCTTACTCCGTGTGTTACTATGTCGACGAGTTATAGTGGTTGCCTTGGGTATCCTCGACTCTCCGCTTTGTGCGGCCGTTCGTATACCCGATTGCGCTATCATTCTCTTTTTTGTGGGACTGTCTTTCCTGTCCCACTTGGGCTC
This sequence comes from Cylloceria caligata, assembly GCA_963942595.1. Taxonomy (NCBI): domain Eukaryota; kingdom Metazoa; phylum Arthropoda; class Insecta; order Hymenoptera; family Ichneumonidae; genus Cylloceria; species Cylloceria caligata. The sequence goes on along the minus strand of OZ012704.1, from coordinate 51,859,762 downwards.
GTGCGGTCGCATATATGCGACTCTGAGCGTCTGCATCAGTATTTCTTTTTCCGGCTTTATGCATTTTACCGGACCCATGCCCCGATTTTACGGTCTTCCCAGGCAAGGGTTGCGATCCTAGGTCCTTTGATACGACCTTAAAGGGTGCGCGATCTTGCACCTCGTGCGTGCGCTGTCGCTTGTTCCCTCGTAGTTGGAATACACCGTTGTATTCGCACACTATTCCTGCGCGAGCTGCTTGCTTTTCACTGCTGGGGGGCACCAAGTCGGACTTCCGTTGGCGCTGCGCAAACCGTTTAGCCTTCTTCCCCGTGCTCTCTGAGCTAACGCGCAGTGCCTTGACCTGGCGGCTACGTACGGTCTTCGCTATCTCCAACGGCTCGCATGTCACCGTCGGCTGTTGCACTTCCCCGTCGTGTTTAGGAACATTTAAACTCACTCTTTTGGTTCTTGACGGTGTGATACGGGGTCTCTCTATGATGCCTCGGCCGATCCTACTCCTTGTAGGTAGTCTGACAAATTTATTTTTCTTGGCGGCATCCATGTTAGGCCCGTTTCCGGAAGGAAGATTTATCTCTGTAAGCAGGCCTATGTATTTGCACGTGGCGGCAGTTCTACTGCGTGGTGACGAATATATCCTCGTCGCGCCGTCCCTTAGCAGCATGCAGTGCCCATACAACTTGAGCATCTCGCCATGCAGGATGTCCGCTTTATGCTGCTTGATAAAGTCCATGCCAAGTAATCCGTTGACCTTCAACGGCACATTGTTCGGAACGATGTAGAACCAATGCTCTACATTTAGAGCCGGTGTCTCGAGTACAATTTTAGCTATATCGAGGGGGGTGAATTTTTCGCCTGCTACCCCCTGTAATTCCACGGAGCACCTGCTCACCATGGTTTCGGGCTTGAGACAGCCTTCCTTGATTATGCTGCACTGCGCTCCGGTGTCCGCTTTGAGGGTGAGTACCCCGGTCGTGGCCAACGGTGCATCGATATCGAAGTCGCTGGCGGTGGCACTCGACGCCGGCAGCGTTACTTGTAGAAGCTGCAGCTTGTTTTCTTCTGCTTGCACGCAGGTCTCTGCTGGACAGTTAGCGTATTCAGTCTCAGTGCGCCTAGCGCGTTCACGCCTGCAGTGGCTGGATCTGGCCCCGCAGTTACCGTATTTTTTGCATCTTTGTAGCCTGCGTTTCTTGGCTGTCGGGGCGGCTGCGTTGGCTCGCTTTTATTCTGCGACAGTCTCTTCCGGCAGTCCTTCCACATGTGGCCTTTTTTCTGGCAGTAATTGCAGGTTATTTCCACATTGTGGATTGACTTGTTTTCACTGGGTACTGGTAGGCTTACTCGTTCCGATCTGCGGGTGCAGTCTCGAGCCATGTGTCCAGTGTTTCCACAGGTAAAACAATTTTCGCTCTGCCGGGATGATGCGCCTTGGGACCTTCTGGGGTGGCTTAATACTCCACCTACCCCTCCCTTTGGCTGCACCATATTCGTGATCTCGATGGCTCCTGTAACGGACTCGTGGAGGGTGGCGTAATTACGAGATCTCACCAGAATTTGGACCTGCCCATGCAGTCCATTTTCGAAGTTGGCCTGGGCGCTCTTCCGTGTCATTTTTTCGACGATGCGCATCTCCAACATCGAGGTGGCTTCCTCGCAGAGTTTTTCTATTATATCGACGGTGATACGCTCAGTCCTGGCGGCGTATACCGTGATGTCCTCACCCTGGCCCTGCCGGAGGGAGTTGAACTCTACTTGTAACGCAGGCAACGACTTCCGCTTTCCGTACAGGGCCTCCAGCTCGGTTTTAAGCTGCGCTACCGAGAGGATGACTTTATGCTTTATCTCTCTGGACGCCCTTCCCTCAAGCTTGCTGCTGAGCACTAGTTCCAACAGGATGTCGTGATCCTGGGGCGCTACTCTCTTGAAAACTGTCTCGCACGATCGCAAGAAGGCATCTAGTTCGTCAGCGTTGCTGCCGTCGAAGCGCTTTATATTTTTCAAGGCCAGCCCCAGGTCGAGTGTCCGACTCGGTGTTTCCGACACCCTCCGTTGTTCCCTCTGGAACGCGGGATCCGCAGGGGGATAATCCGATTCCTCAAATCGGGTTTGCCTCGACCGCGGACGTGGTATTGGACGTTCTTCCAACCCTGTATTTCCCAGCCTCCGCGATAGTTCGGCGTTTTGCTCTCGTAGGGACCGGATGAGTTCGTACTCGTCCGCACCTACCTCGTTGAGCGTGTCCGCCAAGTTCCGTCTCGCCGACGGTGTTTCGGCCTCCCTGAGTTCGCGATCGAGTTCGCGTTGGCCTCTATCGTGCTCGCGTTGCAGCCTCTCGCACTGGCGTCGCGATCTTTCCAGTTCGCGTTGGCTTCGGTCGACCGCTTCCAACTGATCGCGTACTCTCGCTGGTACCAACCGGGCTGTCGTACCAGTAGCTGCTGAAAAACCTACACGATCTATGGTTCGCATGTTTTCTATTTCCCGCTCAACCATTTCCTCGGTGATGTGCTCGGGAGTTCGCTCGCCAGTAGCCATATTAAACACGTCGTCGCTACCGTCGCTGTCGAAATCCCCGAACGACGCACCCCTACGTGGGTTTACACCGAACTGGGCCGTTAGTCGGTCTGCAGGGGCCTCTTGTCTCGTCGAAGGAATTCGCCCCGACGGCGAGAGCTCGAATAGCGCTCTGCGCGCTTCGTAAACGATGTCTCCTACTGCCGCAGCTAAACCGGCTGTAGGGGCTACCCCTGCGCCAGGCAACGTTGTCTCTAGCGAGTTGCCCCTATGCGTTGATCGGGCTCCTCTCGATTCTGACATGTTTGCTAATTTCTCGGCGAACTCTACTTTAAAATATTCCCACAAAATCTTAAGAGAAATATATATCTAGTGGAATATTTTTCCAAATATCGGTTCTACGCTGGCTTTGGCAAAATTATTAATTTTGTTTTCAAAATTTCAAAATATTTGTCCTATCTGGCTTCAGTTTTTCGGCTATATATATAAGTATAATGTAACCGCCACTTACAGATAGATGATCTGGAAGATTGTCCTTTCCATACTGTTGTTCTCGGGTGCCGTTCCTCCGGTGCTGTAGACCTGTTGTCTCGTAGCTTCCCTTGAAAGCTGGTCCAGTTATCCTCCCTGGTACCGTTGACCCGTATCTTCGTTGGTTCCTCGGTTCGTCCTTGGTGCGTCGCCAACGATTGCCCGACGGCTTCTTTTCGAGTAGCTGCTATGCGTACTCGGTTGCACACTTTGTGCGGTTTTCCGCGACTTGACGTGACACCGTCAATCGGGACTTTAAACGGTTGACCGATACGTCACCCCGCACCGACGTTCACTTTGCGTCTTCGCGTTAGATTAGTCGGGTTTTCACGAACTACACTGGTGCCCTTGCACGCGTCGTAGTCGTCACTTCAGAGTATTCTCAACTTTGTCCAAAACACTTTTGTCCTAATAAATCACGAATCACTTAACTTCGGCAGATCCCACCGCTGCCACCAAATGTTATGCCGGTACCGAGTAATTGGCTTATTCGGTAGTCGGTATAATATTAAAAGTTATTATTTTTTGGGATCGTTTGCCGATAAGGAGATGGATCTCGAGTGAAAGATGGAAACGCGAATTTATATAAAAGGAAGTATTTATTATAAGCAACGGTAACTTTCCGTTGCCTATTTATATATCAAAGTAAGAAGTACAATAATGCGTTGTTTCGAGTATTAAACGAGGAACCAACCGTTCTCTTTTCAATCTAATTTAATACTGTCTTTTCGTAAAGTAGTTGCTAACTGTCTTCACGAAAATCCCTTAATTCGCAATTTTCGCGTTAGCCTATCGCCGAACGCCAAGCGAGTCGCTCATGCTGCGTCGGCGTTCTTGGTGTCGATCGTACGATCGGGCATTGGACTTCGTTTCCTGTCTTGAACGAATTCCAATGTTACTTTGCTATGGAATATTCCCGAATATACGAAGTACGAATATTCCGCGGCACAACAAAGGGATAGTACCGGATCCAAGTAAACTCGAATAAATTCTCACATTTGAGGAACCCAGAAACAAAAAAGAATTGCAGCAATTCTTAGGAGTATGTAATTACTACAGGCAATTTAACGTGAAGCATAGCAATTCTGTCGATCCTTTGCGCGAATTATTGACTAAAGAAAAAATATGGAATTGGAGTTCGAGACATTCCGAAGCTTTTAAGCAGTTAAAGCATGATTTTACAGAATGCATAGGCTTGAAACATATTATCCCGGGAGCGCCTTATCGAGTGCAGACGGATGCAAGTGACCGCGGGGTCAGTGGAATCCTCTATCAAATTGATGAGATCGGTGATCATAATGTTATTTCAGTGGTTAGTCGATGCTTAACCCGTCAAGAAAGCATTTATACAATTACGGAGAAGGAATTGTTGGCGGTTATTTATTCTGTAAACAAATTTCGAGTCTACTTAATTGGGAGATGCTTCGAGATTGTTACGGATCATAAAAGTCTAACCTTTCTTCTCTCTGCTAGTTTTTTGAGCCCACGAATTAATAGATGGATTTTTCTACTCCAGCAATATTCGTTTGTCGTTACGTATTGTCGCGGTACAGATAACGTGGTTGCAGATTTTTTCAGTCGCCATCCCGAGGGCAAGTTTCTCGCAGATACCTTTAACAGTATGATAATCTCGTTGCTGCATCGACCATTCGCTCCGACAAATAATGAGGAGGAAACATCATTTAAAATAATGGCACTTTTAACAGATGATGTTAATCTCTCTCATGAGTTTAAAAAGCTTGAGGATCTGCAACGGAATGATAAAGACTTGAAGCGAATGTTTGATGCATACAACTCGAGGGGGGTGGATGCGAATACACTGGTCTTTAAGGATATCCTTTTTCATCGTGATAGAAAAAGTGCAAATTGGAGACTCGTAATACCAAAAAATCTACAACGTCAATTAATTAAAGCGATCCATGTAAAATTAGGACACCCGGGAGTATATAAAACACTTAGTCACTTAAAAAAATTTTATTATTAGAAGGGATTGCAAACAGAAGTTAAACAATTAGTCTTATGCTGTGACATTTGCCAACGAGTTAAATACCTTAATATATCAATGGAAGGAGAGTTCAATTATGTTCTGTCGAAGGGACCGAATGAATTAGTGACAATAGATTTTTATGGTCTACTTCCGCGAGCAAGAGGTGGAATGCAATATAAAGGGTAGTTAAATTGTAAGGGCCGATGTTGAATGTGAACCACACCTAAACGTCAAGTTTTTTTCTGCATTTCATTTGACATTTCTCAATTTCAGACTAACTTAATTTGAACCATGGAAAGATACACAATCGAGCAACGCGTTAAAGTTATTCAGGCGTATTATGAAAATGGGCGTTCAAATCAAAATGCATATCGTGCACTTCGCGATTTTTTCGGTCAATTTAATCGTCCAAATGTGGGTACAATCGGAAAAATCGTGCAAAAATTTGAGCAAACCGGGTCTGTAGGAGATATTAAAACACCAGTGCATGCTCGTACAGCTCGTACTGCAGAAAATATTGCTGCTGTTCGCGATAGTGTGGCTGAAGAGCCGTCCACCTCAACTCGTCGTCGTGCCCAACAATTGCACCTCTCACGCTCGTCGTTGATGAACAATATGCATAAAGACTTGCATTTACATGCTTATAAGGTGCAATTGACTCAAGAACTAAAGCCTCTTGACCATTTCAAACGTCGTCAATGGTCAGAATGGTGGCAAGAAATGGCAACAGTGGATGATCAATTTTCGAAGAAAATCATCTTCAGTGATGAGGCACATTTTCACCTCAGTGGATTCGTCAATAAGCAGAATTGCCGCATTTGTGCGAATCATAATCCAAGAGTGATTGTCGAAAAACCAATGCACATACAAAGAGTGACTGTTTGGTGCGGTTTATGGGCTGGCGGCATCATCGGGCCGTATTTTTTCCAAAATGAGGCCGGTCAGGCAGTTACTGTGAATGGTGTTCGCTATCGTGAGATGATAACGAACTTTTTATGGCCCGAATTGGAAGATATGGATGTGGGCGATATGTGGTTTCAAGAGGACGGTGCCACTTGCCACACAGCCAACGAAACAATGGCTCTTTTGCGCGACAAATTCAATGGCCGTGTTATCTCACGTGGTGGCGATATCAATTGGCCGCCAAGATCATGTGATTTCACACCGTTGGACTTCTTTCTTTGGGGTTATTTGGAAGAAAAGGTGTACGTCGATAAGCCAGCAACAATTCAAGAGCTAAAGGATGAGATAATTCGGCACATTAACGGCATAGAACCTCAATTATGCCTAAGCGTCATCGAAAATTTGGACCATCGGATAGAGGTGTGCCGCCGAGGTCGCGGCGGCCATTTTGCTGATATTTTGTTCCATACATAATTGAACCATACCATATTATCATAATAAAAAGAATTGACAATAATTTCCTTAATAATTTGTGTTTTATTCAAAATCAACATCGGCCCTTAAAATTTAACCACCCTTTATATTAGTATTATTGGACGCGTTTTCGAAATACGTTACTCTCTTTCCGATGAAAAATTCCACTGCGCGAATGAGCTTAAAGAGAATTTTTGAAGTGTTTGTCCCAAGATTTGGTAAGCCGAAGCGAATTCTTTCGGATCACGGTACTCAGTTTACCTCAAATCTTTGGAAAACACGGCTTAAAGAGGAAGGAATTCAGGTATTATACAGTTCCATTAGACACCCGCAGTCCAACCAACCCGAGCGCGTTATGAGAGAGCTGGGGCGTTTATTTCGGACATTGTGTGCTGAAAAACACACAAAGTGGGTTGAATATGTTCGATCAATAGAAAAAATATTGAATATCACCGTCCATCAGAGCACGGCGATTTCACCTCAAGAATTGCATTTTGGTACCCCAGTACAGGAGGAAATTCACAAACTAATCTCATTCCCCGAAAGAGAACAAAAATCACATCAGTATTTGATTACCTTAGCTCACGAAAACATGCAAAGGAATTTCGAGGCACGTAAGCGATCTCAAAAAGGAAAGGTCTCTAAAGTTCCACTAACAGTTGGTGATTTGGTTTTATTAAGGGTAAAACACTTGTCGAATGCTCTAGACAAAGTTATTAAAAAATTCTTCCACCTCTTTGAGGGCCCTTATAAGATAGCTCGACGAATAGGGGAAAACGCTTTTAAACTGGTCGATCCCAAGGATGATAGTAAAGAATATGGTACCTATAATCGCCTCAATCTGCGAAAATATTACGTCTCGGAAAGATGAGCGAACGATCGTTTGTGATGGCCAAGTTGACTGGTGATTTCTGGCTGACTGTTCAATTCCCCTGTCCGAAGATGAGGTGAAAGAAGTTTATTAGAATATTGCGATGTAGAATATTATACGTTATGAAGTATGTTAGAATAAATGCATGAGTGTAAGATTAAGTTGATAAATTTTGAGTGCGTATGTGTGTTTGACTCCGAAGACATATCTAGTTTTCTGCTCTGATCGTTCTGTTCGACCGTACGCAGAAAAAGGGGAGTATTGTAAGAGGCGAATCCTTATGTAGCTCCCATTTATATCTTTCGCGCCGAATTTCGATGAGTCCAAGAGCTATAATCGATGTATCGGACTCAACGAGATGTTATATACGCGAACGCGCATGATCTAGCACATAAAGTAGGTGTACTGGGTAATAAGCTCTGGGCGCTCACCCTCTTTCTCTCTGGGGACGTCGAGTGAGAAGGACGCTTCCACATTCAATAACGAGGACCTCACACTTTCATTGGGCGAGAATTATTATACATATTTTCGTGGACCTGCTAGGCCAGCCAAATCACCCAAATCTCCTACTTTCAACGAGGTCCGAGAATCTGCGAGCCCCAGAGTCTAAAAGAAAGAGCCTGCAATCAATCGATCCCGATCTCCGAATGTAAAGATAAGTTAAAAATCTCTACAAGATTAATTTTTATTATAATGAGAATTGACGAAGGCAAGCGAGCCAAAGAAATAATGTGATGAGTGAGTGACGAAGGAGCGAACGAAATTTTGAGAAAGACTGATATAGTTAACGCGAAAACCTTCTAAACAACTTATGTTTTCTCATTCTAACTTGAAATATATATGTACATATAATAAAATAATAATATTACACATTCTTTACGCTTAATTATTGAACTTCTCCGTTTTTCCGATCAAGGCGATTAACAATGCCCAGTCAAACATGGAATATAGTGTTGATCATAAGTCCATACTTTATCGGGCTTTAATTACCCTCGAAGATCGCCGCACATTTGGCACATTTTTTGCAATTTCTGAGTCGCCGCTTCTTCCTGGGATGTGCTTATCACTCGCTCTTCAAACACTGCTGACTGAATTATTAATTACCTCTGACCTCTGACGCTTAATCATATCAGCACTTTCAAGTATAGATTTCAGCGGTAGTGTCGACGCTGTTTTCTTGCTGGCTCAATTTGCCGGGCTAAATTCTATAATACAAGAACGAATTTAATCGGTATGACGTTTCCACAACTGATTATCCTCAGTGTACCTATAACACGGTGTAACACGGTACGTCACCGACGTTAATTTTTCTAGTACCCGCGCTGCACTCCAATTCTATCCCCTATAATCTTTTGCCATAACTACTTCATTTCTGACTAAATTCGCTCGTCTAACTCCTTTATGAAAACGCTGGTGTGCCACCTGCTTTCGCTTCACCTCTTCACGTGAGGTAGGTCTAATTAAATCTAATTTACTTCTAAATTTGCGTCCGATTTGCAACTCAGCCGGTGAATAATTGGTCGTGCAATGCGGCGTAACCCTATAATAGAATAAAAATTTACATACGTCTTCGTGTCACGAATTGCCTTCTTTAATAATACTTTAAATTTATTTCTGAATGTGCGCACTGCGTTTTCGGCTGCTCCATGAGATGCCGGATAATAAGAAGCTGTACGAATGTATTGGATACCAAGCTGAGTACAGGGCTTGGAACAAAACGTCGGACCGTGATCTGTGACCAATTTAAGGGGAATTCCCCATATACAAATATATCCTCTCGTTGCCGAGACAGTTGAATTTGACGTAATATAACACATCTCTTTCACGTCGACCCATTTTCAAAAAGCGTCCACCATACTGAAATACATTCTCCCGTCTAGTGGACCCAAAAAGTCTGTGTGAATTCTCATGTTAGGTTTCTCCGTCTATTTCTACACCTGCAACTCTGTTTTTGGCGGATTGTCAGCTGCCTTCAAGCAGTATTCACAAGACTTTGCTAAATTTTCAATATCGCGATCAATTCCTGACCACTAAATATATGACATCGCCACCGACTTCATGCGAACTACACCCAGGTGTACCGAATGAAGCTCTTTTAACAATGATTCGCGCAAATTTTGAGGGACCACTACTCGATATCCCCACATGACACATCCATTTTCGACTGCCAATTCCCGTTCTCATGCTTTATACGTCTTCAAGGAGTCTTCAACTTATTTTGGCTAGCTCACCATAACGAATTTCTTTATTCTACAGAGAATTGGATCTTCATCAGTTTCTCGCTCAATTTCACTACTATCAATTGATTTCATATCGTCCATAACATAATGTAATACGAAAATTCTTCGCTTCTCTCACTGTGCGTGCTATTTACGTTCTGTGGCAATGGAATTCGAGACAACCTATTAGCCTGACAGTTGTCAACTCTCGGATGTGGTTGATTTCATAATCGTAATCCGCGAGCAGCGCTGCCCATCTTTGCACTCTGCTGCCATCTGAGGTAACCCTCTTTTATTTCCGAAAATGTACATTAGGAGTTTATGATCTGTTTCCAAAATGAATCAACATCCATATATTGATGAAAATGTTGTACTCTAAATACTAATCCCAGAGATTCTTTATCGAGCTGGGAGTACCCTTGCTCTGCTTTTGATAATGACTTTCACGCAAAAGCTACAGGCTTCTCACAACCGATCGGAAAACCGTGCGATAAAACAACATCCAAGCCTTTTGGCAAGGCATCTCACGTTATCTTCACGGGAAGCTTCAGATCATAATGTACCAAAATCTCAGACGACATTGAACAACATTTCGCCCTTTTAAAAGCCTCTTGTTGCTCGGCATTCTATTGCCATTTCACGTTTTTCTGCAATAAACGATACATCGGGTTAACAATTTTTGCATAATTCCGCACGAAATTCGAATAGTAGATGTGCTGTTCAGTTTTCACGCTTACCAAGTACACACTCAACTCATGCACACGCTACAGTCACAATCATCTGACGCCTCGCGTCATATGGTATAGCTCGCAGGTATGCTATATCGATTTATCGACCGCGCACTCATGCATATTGTCCATCTGCTCACATCCTCGATCGAAGCTCACTCAAGCGGCCAACGCTGTTAGCGTGGCCCCATCGGCAAGACCACTCACAAGTCTCGCCTTCCATCGCTGACAGCAAATCACAAGCAAGCTGTGACGCACGTCCGTCTTCTTGATACTCTGCCGCGTGGTCGACGGATGTGGCCATTGTTCTCACTCGAGTCGCTCGCTGTACACGTTCCCGCGTAAAGCTCACAGAGATATTCTCTTGTTCTAATCACTCTTGTGCGGATTCATTTCTGTAGTGTAATACATTCTTGGTCAAATCACCCGTGTTTAAACTCAGTGTTAGTGAAACTCATAGCAGATCATCAGATCCACAGAGCCAATCACATAAACGTCAACGGCGTGGTTCGCGCGTTGGCTGCACAGACGCCATTCTGCTCAGCACTGATCATCGGCGTCAGGACCCTCATCAGACTGCCGTGTGGCATTTTTCGAGCTCTACAGTCAGACCTTATCATCAGGATCAACCACACGGAATCACCAAGGCAACTCACAGGCCTGAGACCCAATCACCAACAGTACATCAACAACCAGGCCAGAACAAATCAAATTACATTTCTTGTGTACTCAACAGGTATTTTTTATGCAACGAATATTAAGTAATTAAATAAACATTGAATCAATTATTGTTACATACTGAGTGCATTTAATTATTTATACTTGTCACCAGGATCCTTAACCTTACTTTTCACATCTGTCACTCGACATGCTACGTGTGAATGCATCGACTTGCTACCTGTCGATAGATTAGATATAATGTACTCATACTCATTATCATTACATTTTTTGGTCCTTCGAGCCGGATATAATTTACTCACACTCATTAACATACATTTTTTGGTCCTTCGAGCCGGATATAATTTACTCACACTCATTATCATACATTTTTTGGTCCTTCGAGCCGGATATAATGTACTCATACTCATTAACATACAGATGTGCATTCCCAAAAACGCACGCAATTGAGTAAGATCCGTAGACGGTGGTGGTCCCCAATCGATTTAATATTTTTTTATGCATATAAACCCTCACTATCTAGAGATTATCCCAGAAATTCAAGCGATTTTTTTCTAAAAAGGCACTTTTCTTTCTTTACGGTCAACCCACAATCTTTAATACGTGATAATACGAGTCGTAGATGCCTGATGTGCTCCGACCGGGATACACCCGTGATTAGAATGTCATCGAAAAAAACACACCACTCCCTCAATTCCTGATTATACTTTCTCGATTTCCCGTTGGAACAATCCTGGCGCCGACGCGACCCCGAAACACATCCTGGTATACGTAAAAAGCTCTTTGTGCGTGGAAATCGCGACTAACGGCCTTCAGTTCTCTCCCCGATTCACCTGCTGATACGCTTGCGACAGGTCGATTTTCGAAAACCACTTTCCCCCGCCCAGAGTCACCAGCAAATCGTGGGCTTCGACTATTGGATAACGATCGATTTTCAAGTGCGGCTTTAATGTAATTTTATAATCCCCGCACAGTCAAATTTCTCCATTAATTTTCATTACTGGCACTATTGGTGTCATTCACTTACATGTCTCCATTGATTGCAAAATACCGAGATTCACCAATCGATCCATCTCTTTTACTATTTTTTTCTTCATCGCATAAGGTAAAGGTAGAGGTTTATAATAAGCTGGAGTCCCATTATCTTTTAATATCAGATTAAATTCACCTTTGGTGTACAACCCTAGGTCCGATGCAAATACTGAATCGAATTCTTTAATGATTTCTTCGATATTATAAACATTGTGACCCGACACGTTATTTAAATTCAACTCAACCTTATCTGCGATCATTTTAGCCAACGGAAGGCATAGTTTACCGATCGACGATCTACCAAATAAGGGTGGACCATCCCTGGTACCACAAACAATTCGAATGCATTTGAGACATCTCTTAAGTTTGCAACCACTGTCAAAACTTCACAAGGCTAAATATTTTCACCACAGTGCGTTTTAAAATGGCTGTGCGTTCTGTCGAGTCTTATGTGCGATTAGTTCTGGCCTCTTAGCAAAATCCCATTCACTGATTATCGATTCAACCGCTCCTGTATCATCACGAAAAATCCAATTTCCTTGAAACGATCCTTCGCTTCATTCACCAATTAAATCCTCGTCGCCAATGTAATATTTGGATGGGCAATAACGAACACTATACTCGTAGTTATGTTGTAGAATAGTGTTCATCGTTTATTAATATGATCCAAATATGTCATGGTGTAAGACGCTGTACTACATGTGTGCATGACAAAGGTTGGGGCGGAACAGGCCCGGGATACCTGATGGTCGCAGCGGTGAAGTGGCTAGCATAGATGTCGCGATAGTTCTGATCGCCGTCTTAATTGTACTTCCGTTATTCAAAATACTGCAACAGGTTTTTTCAACCGCGTGGTGACCCATCGCATCGTGATACTCTAGCAGTACGTGTACTACTATACCTCCTGGAACATAGAACAACAAATCATTGCCTGCTTTCCGGTAAACCAGTGCGCTTCTCATTGGCTACTGACAGTGCTCGTTACTTTTGAGTTTTTTGAATTGTGAATGTCATGAGAAACAGGATAGTTTGTGATTGCCTGGATACCCTCTTCATCCGGCTGTATGCCATTTCCGATATCCGATACCCTCGGTATGCGATATCGGTAAACGTGAGTCTACATTTATCTAACCTTAGTTGAAGCTTATTCTCGACTAGTCTCGTAAGCGCAGACTTTAGTACTTTCAAATGTTCCTCGACAGTCACGGTGGCGACCAGGAAGTCGTCCATGTATGCTATTACGTCGTTGGCTCGAATAAACTCTGCTAACACGGTGTTAATCAAATTGGCCTAGAGGTGTATTTGACTGATACTTCAGACACGTTTACATGCAGGAACTCGTTCCTCAAATCAAGTAAGCTGAAATATTTTCTTCTGTTTAGAATATTGAGTTGATCCTCAACGAGGGGGAGAGGATAATTATAACGCAATGTAACCTTATAGAGGGTACGGTAATCTACGTACATTCGGGCTTCGCCGATTTTCTTTTTGGTCAGGACGATCGGTGATGCATACTCGGACTGACTCGGCTTAATCGCTTTCTGCTCTAACAACGAATCTATTATCTTACATACGTCGTTTTTCTCGGTATAGGATAACAGGCGTGACGCGTAATGGAATGGCTCGTGTTCCGGCAGTGAGTCTCAGTTCAGCCTTGACTATAGGTACATGAGAATATTCGGCTTCCAAACAGTCGACGTGAAACACCTCTTTCACTTCGCACTGTATATTTGTCGGAACACGGGGTTGACTTTAAGAAAATCTATTTTGTCATTGCTAAACTCCATCGCGTCTATATTCATCATTTCGCTTGCTATGTCAACAGTATCCGACGAGGTACACAAGACTCGAAGGCCAAATTGTTTTAAGACGTCTCTGCCGAGAACGTCCGGTGAGGTCATCGTGAAGTCTGGCACTACTAACAGTCACAGTTTTTCTGGAGTTTTTCCAGCCAGGGAGACATCTACATAAATTGTACCGAGCACGAGCAAATTGCTATTATTAAGGCCGCAAAATATTTTCCCAGAATTATCGATAATGTCGCACCACTTGGAATATACTGGACTTTAGTATAACTAATGGCGCTACTTATATCGATCAGAGTCTTGAGATGAACATTGAATTTCTCATTACTGTCGCATATCTCGTAGAGCACTTTCCTCAGAAGCAGTTTCCTTTGTTATCCCTTTTGGTCGTCTAACAGGATTTTAGATGTCCTACTTCATCGCTATTATAGCACTTGTGAAGTTGTAGAGGTTTTTCCAATGGCCTTACAGCCTTATCATCGGTCTTCGCGTTGAAGTCGCGTTTAGCAAAAGGAAAATCTTTGAAAACGCTTCAAGCTTCGCTGTCGACGAGTCAACACTTTAAAGCCGAGCCTGGTTCAGAAGGGTGGCGTTGAGGATACCCTCGATTACGTTATCGAGGACTTCATTATCTGCAACCGAGACTCGATTAGCCAAAATCACTTCCTCATGAAAATATTCGTTGAACGTCTTGTTTGTATGCCAATGTCGACCTTCGAACTATTTCTGTAGTGACAGCGTGTTCGGACGATGGTCGAACATTTTTCTCATGGACGTTAAAACTTCCTCCAAGATCATCTCCACATGCTCGGCTTTGGAGTAAAACTAACTTAGAGCTCTGCCTTTAATCTTCGAACCCACGAGGATCCTTGCTGAATTATCGTCAAGATTATATGTTGCATAAAGAAGATTGAGTTGCTTTTCCCATCTTCAAAATGTGTCTTCAGGTCCAGTGAAATCGCTCAGAAAATCACCTAGTACCTTTGTGTTGATATTAAGCCTGCCTACGTCTGGTGGGTCTGGTGGAGTTGAGTTTGGGCGCGAATTTCAATTTAAAAAAAGCAATTCTCGTACCCTGTGAAGGAGATCGATTTCGCGCTCTGCATCTGAAAGTTATTGCGGAGGTAGCGTTGTGTTCCTTTGTTGTGTTGCCGTCGAGTTTAGATGCTCGAGTCCTTGGCCGTCCTCTGGTGGGCCATCGTCCCTCCACTGTCCAGTTGGATCTGCCTGCTCCAAACGAGTGATTATTCTTGCAATTTCGCTTTCAATTCAACAACCGTGAACTTCTGTGGGACTTTCATTTTGATAACAGTAATGGCTATACTGAGCCAATAATCACGAAAGTATATGTACCTACGTACAAACGTGGTACACATATAAAAGTCTGGTGACGCATTCGACAAAGTAGCGAATGCGTATCTCTATAGGGTTCGACCACAGCTAGATACGTATACACTGTCTGTCCCGAAACACACCCGTTATCGCCGCTGGTATGAGTTGGTTCACATCTACGTGACACGGTGTTTTGCCTATCATTAAGTACGCGCACTCTTCTGGTGAATTGCGAATAATCACGGTTGTAATGGACCGACCAAGTAAGCTACTTGTCCGATATTATGGTACGAAATCATAGCTCTCTGCAGTCCGCGAGCTTGCCCGCGTGATCTGCATATCGTCAACGGTCTCGCTCTCAAACTTTTACCGAACTATGATCCATACACCGAGTGATAGGTAATTGAGAGACACTTAGGCAATCGCGCTCTGCGCATCTATTTATCATAGTTAGCGAGGCGAAAGACTGCCGTGCCGCGCACCACTCTTTCCAGTCACTGCGAAGCCGCCGCACAGCATACTTACTCCAATATAAAGTTATTGAAGTGTCTTTTTATTATATCACTCGCGTCTGTACGTTATTGTGATCGGCTAAATCCATTGCTCTGGAATAAAATCAGATATTTATTAGTATTGTATTTTTGGGACTATGCAGTGTCACACGAAAATATGGTATGAAATATTGGTACGACGATGCAGCCATCCTGAGTCACCTGTTATTATTGTACAGGGATTCAGTGGATGGGGGAATATAATAAGGCCATATCTAAGGGAATTAGAATATTATAATATTATAAAATTCATGGAGGAAACGAAATAGCATATTGTAACGATTTGCCGCCGTCGCCCATAATTATATTGAAACACCGCGAATTCGATGTTGGTACCTGCGAATGTTACCGCTTGTGGAAGCATTTAGTCATTAGCTACCGGAAATACCGGCCTGCAGAGTAAATCACTGCGATTCGTGGCATCACAGAGTCAGTGGCCACGGGAGCATACCGGGACGTTGGAGACGCGCTAACGGCAAACAGTCGCCCGCGTAACGGACGAAGTTCGAGCGCCCTCCCCGCTCACTGCCTACACCACCTCGGCTGTATCAAATGTAAACAACACGCCACGAAGCTAAGTTAACGCTATCGTATGATATAATTGTATCACGCGGTTGTATTTTTTGAATTTCTGCTCACATTATAATTTGCACGATTTTGCCTATTAGTATTATAGTTTATCGTTTATAGAATTTTACTTCATTTCTGGAAGGATAGCAGAATTCGATTTTGCGTTACATTTAATATATGTTCGTGTTCAGTTTTCACGCCTACCAAGCACACACTCAACTCATACACACGCTACACTCACAATCATCTGACGCCTCGCGTCATATGGTATAGCTCGCAGGTATGCTATATCGATTTATCGACCGCGCACTCATGCATATTGTCCATCTGCTCACATCCTCGATCGAAGCTCACTCAAACGGCCAACGCTGTTAGCGTGGCCCCATCGGCAAGACCACTCACAATGCTCGCCTTCCATCGCTGATAGCGAATCACAAGCAAGCTGTGACGCACGTCCGTCTTCTTGATACTCTGCCTCGTGGTCGACGGATGTGGCCATTGTTCTCACTCGAGTCGCTCGCTGTACACGTTCCCGCGTAAAGCTCACGGAGATATTCTCTTGTTCTAATCACTCTAGTGCGGATTCATTTCTGTAGTGTAATACATTCTTGGTCAAATCACCCGTGTTTCAACTCAGTGTTAGTGAAAATCATAGCAGATCATCAGAACCACAGAACCAATCACATAAACGTCAACGGCGTGGTTCGCTCGTTGGCTGCACCGACGCCATTCTGCTCAGCACCGATCATCGGCGTCCGGACTCTCATAGACTGCCGTGTGGCACTATTCGAGCTCTACAATCAGACCTTATCACCAGGATCAACCACACGGAATCACCAAGGCAACTCAGAGGCCTGAGACCCAATCACCAACAGTACATCAACACGCAGGCCAGACCAATCACAGTAATATATTAAACACAATCAACAGGTATTTTTTCATGCAGCCAATGTTACATACTTTCAATAAACGTTGAATTTATTATTGTTAAATTACTGAGTTCATTTAATTAGTTATACTTGTCACCAGGATCCTTAACCTTAATATTCGCATCTGTCACTCGACATGCTACGTGCGAATGCATCAACCCGCTATCCACTAACAGCGTAGTAATACTCAAATGATACAGGTTCACTGTGCAGAGCACTATATTTATTATTATTCATTATGTTTTTACTCAGTCTGACTAGGTGCTGACTTTGTGCACTTGTCAATTTCTGTCATAGTGCGTTGTCGCCTCAGTTAGTGTCTATCGTAGAGGTCTTAATAATTTTGTTGGAGCATTATCAAATATTTATAATATACTCATATTCAATATTCATACAGTTCGCGTCGTTCATTTTATGCGTGGAATACCGTTAGAGTACAAAGGTCACACGCGTGTGACACTCATGTGATGCTTTGGGCGGCCAGCCATAAATAGCACATGATTGATACTTCGCCCGTTTGTATATGATTCGTATGTATGAATATTTTTATTATCATATTATATGTGTATGTTTTAGCACTCTCTGGTTAACCCGTATCTGTTCCTAAGGTGTGGCGTATCAATTTATATTGCGAATTTGTATGATATGAGAATGCATCGAATTCTTGTGCTATGGATTGAATGTCGCATTCATGTGTCACTTAAATTTATAATTTGAATGTTAATAATTAGCACGTTATCTGTGTCTGTGCGCATTATTTGAATTTTATTAATTCACCTCCTGGTGAATCCCTATATATTGTGACGGGTTATTTTTGCAAGCCCGTCACAGTACATAACGGATAAAGTTTCACGAGCTATTCGTCTTTTGTGGAATGCTATTGAAAATATAATTACTATTTGTGAGCCAATAATCAGAAGTCCTAATAAAATAAACTTATTAGCATCACCAGTTCAGGATTCCTGTGTGGTCAATAGTCATATTTACCTTTCGAGCCCCAGATTAGATTAAGTTCTAAATTAATTGATTTCATTCGCATACTGAAACAATTTTCATTTAAACGTCGAGTATTACAGTAACATCTAGAATCGAGAAAATACAAATATATAAATCTAAAAGCAGTTAGATTTATTACACGGTGGTCACTATAGTATCAGCGTTTCGAGTGTCAACGAACGGATCGATAAATTCTTACCGGCGTAATATGCATGGACACACGCGCTTCGGGTAAGTGTCCACCGAATCGAACGCGGCTTTTGAGTCCAGTCGAAAATTCACGTATACAGTACTACCTCTAGCCTTGCGCTAGGAATCACGTGATTCTCATGGCTTGCGCATTTATACCCGTTTGACAACGCCATTGCTACGATACTACCAAGCTTCTTTTCAACACGTATCCGCCATTTTAGCTCGCAGTTTATGCGACTTTTCCACGAGGTACCAAATATAATCTGCCCTGCGCTTACCCGCCCTGACAACGAATGATTCGCTCGATTTCTTCGCATTTCCCAATTTTCTCTCAACTGGAAATCGATTTTACTATTCGAATATTCAGCCGCAAGATATATGCCGGCATGAATTTTCATTTTTAGCAACCGGTATATGCAACGCACCCGATTAGAGCTTGTTTTGCAAGTCTCACGATTGTATTAGGTACACGGGACAAAATTGAGTCCGTTGACTAGTCCATTTTTCTTGTCGTATTATTCACGATACATTTTGAACTTTCCGAACCGTCGCGCGAGCATGAATGATGCGATATTGCAGCATTCATCGACGCCACGAGTTTTAGCCGAATATCTCGATTTTTCATAGTTTTACGTGAATTTTCGGGTTTGAATTCCACTTCTGAATTTTGTAAGGGAACGAGACGCTATAAATGAAACACGGTTGTATTTTAATTGTTTAATACGGTAGTATATTTGTGCCGATTACAATTAGGTACCGGAGGTACGAGATCTCGGCTCGAACTACTCGACTTTTAGTTCGTAACCATTGTCCAAAGACTAGTAAAAATACGCGTGTCTCACTGCCACAATACGCAGAGTAAAGTAGTATCTAAAGTAGTATCACTTAGTACTAGTAACTATATCTATATCTACTATACTATATCTAATGCTTTACATTTACAACTTTTTTTTATACACAGTCGAAGTGAGAGAGGATATTCAGGATTGCATGTGGGGACAATCACGAAAGGATGAAACTTTTTGTCGATTTTTAATTAATTTATCTCGAATGCTTCGAAGAATAGTTATGTAATACCACCTTCCGCACGTAATGCGATATGGGTCTACATTTTTTATCTACAGGACTTATAGAATTTCATTAATACACATTAAAGGAAATTTTGAACTTTTCTCAAAATGGTAGTGTTCGATGTAACTGTTGCACAACATGAGATATCAAACCAAAATGTCGCACATGAATAGAATTATGGTCATTATTCAAAATTGTAGTTATCGCAAATTTCAATGATTTTCCTTTGCTCGTTCGTAGATAATGTACAGGAATAAGCGGGACCCAAACCCACCCGAACATTTACTTTTCCCGGTATTTTTCGGGATTTTTTTTGGGAATTATGTATATGTTCGGGAACTTTGTCTCAAACCCTCAAATTGAGGTTCGTTTGGATTTGTTTGGTATTGGATTTCGATTGTGCCGGTACCAATTACACCACTAATTAATTCTGCCAGGGCCACGGTAGCGTAATTGCTAATACTTCAGGCTGGAATTATGGGTCTTCCCGTTTCGAACGCGACTCATGACTGGGTTTTTTCAGTTTTATCGCGCAAAGTTACCATCTTGCTGATTCATCGTAGACGCTATAGCTATATCAATGTTAATTATTATAAACTGTGACAAAATATGTCACTTAAACGTCTGTCTCTCGCTGGGTGGCTCGAGGGCACCCATCCACCGGCAAAATGCTGTAAGGTATTTAGTAGTTAGTTTATTCTATTATTTCTATTTTAAGTTCTATTTTTGTTATGATACTATCACCTATAAATTTGTCAGTAAGTCTGTTATTAATCCCCTCAGCAGCCCCCTGTAACCCATCCTCGAGCACCCGTACTCATGCATCGTCCGTAGCTGCCATGACCCAGGAAAACAGCCCTATCTTAAACCCATCGTACAACAAGTGAAGACTTTCCGCCGCTAGCCATATCATCGATCTGTCACTTTTATTGGGCGCGGACATCTTCCATTGAACGGCACACCATCACGCACACACTGCTAGCAGAATATCGAGCTGGATCGAGGCTACCCCGCTGCATCCCGCACTCCCGCCGTCACAAACCAGACACCGCTACCCCGCTACATCCCGTACTCCCGCTGGCACCCAACGCTTCGGCAGCAGCACCATTACCTGGCCACGCATACTACTTCGCACGCCACACCGACGCTGCACAACGGCCATCTCGTTACACACAACGGCCACACACACACCACTCTCCACGCTACAGCGACGTCCCACTAGCGACACTTCGAGCCAGGCAGTGAGCAAGTGAAGACACACCAAATTTGATCATTTTCGTACGCCCAGTGGAATTATTCAAGCCTCGTGGAGGAAATTATATCTGATAATTACGAGGAACCTGCGAAGTGGAGGAATATCGAGTATCACGGAGGATTATACAGAACGTGGTCTGAGTGAGTAGAGTGCGAATTGTTCCATTTCAATCCTTTGCCCCAAGCCATTTGAGTGAATTTGTTAGAGCATTAGCTTATTCGACCACGAGTAGCGGAAGTTCGCCATAATCGAAGCCCCGTGGCTTTCGTTGAGCATAATTTAAAATGATAAAGTGAATGATGTTTGTTTCTTTTTTGCCCCGTATAGCATACAAGTTTTTCGAGTAATAGAGAAACTATTATAGGATTTTGAGGAATAGAGAATATAATATAGAATTTCGAGTATTATAAAAAGTATGTGCTTTGAGTATTAGCCCGTAGAGGAAATATAGAATCCCGAGTAGTGAATACGAGATTGGAGTGAATTATAGAGTAAGCCCCCCCCCCCTGCCTTGTGAAGAAAACCCCTTGTACCGAGGTAATATTTAAGTAGCCGTAAAGTTCCGGAAGTCACGCCTTGGAGAAACTCCCTTGTGCCACCCCACTAGCTAGTCGGTCGTTGCGAGTCGGCGCGAGCCACTTCTTATTGTTTTGAGTATCTCCTCGCGTCGCGCGAAAAGCCTATCACGGTGCTACACCGTCATGTAGCTGGCGCCAAAATCGTTGAGATTTTAGTTTATATTTCACCGTGTTATTATTATATTCTCGGCGCCCTTTAGCCTTGATTACGAGTTCGTATTCAGAATTTATTTTTGCGTTATCCCCGCTTTTTTTCGGCGATATAATTTAAGATTAAAAAATTATGATTTTGTTATATTCCTCCCATTGTCCCCCTTTTTATTTGTTAGTATTATTTTGGCCATTCCCCACTTTTTCTTTCATTTTCGAGTTCGGATACATTTATTGTTTTATTTTGGTTTTTATCGATTATCGGTAAATTTAAATATGTGCAGTGGTTTCTTTGTTGATCCAACCCCTCCTTAATTGTAGGAATCGGTCACAATACTAACTAGCAGACTGTTATACATTCGGGAACTACGTGCGCACGCCCAAATAAATGGCGTTAGAAATAAAATAAAAAACTTTATTTTAACGGTATTATATTATTATATTTGGAAAATTCTGGAAAAGACGCTTTTCGAAAATTATTTCTTTTTCTTTTCGGTCACATTGCAAAAAAAGTTTATGGATATTTCAACAAAGCAATGAAGTAATAAACAAAAAAAAACGTTACCTTGTCATTCTTGAAATTCAAGCATTTTGTTTCTGGGGAAAATGGTACGTCAAAATAACAAAAATTTGATAAACGTAACCATGCAATAAACAGAAAATGGCATCGATGTAACCTTCGTCTCAGGTATATATATTCGGTCTGAGAAAAAGTTCGTGGCGTTTTTTAGTAAAATTCAACTGGTTTTCTTATAGTGTGAAAATGAATTTATTTAAACCAAATATGCTCCATTATTATCGACAATGCTTCGCCATTTTTCGTATAGATCCATGATGCCATCGGTGAAGAACTTCTGTGGTTTCTGGTTGAAAAACTGAATCAAGTGGTTTTCATAGGCTTATTTTGAAAGTAGCTTAATTCCATTGAGACAGTTCTGCAGAGATCGGAATAAGTGATAGTCAGAGGGTGCTATGTCTGGACTATACGGTGGATACATCAAAACTTCCCAACCAAGCTCTCACAATTTTTGACGGGTTATCAAAGAGTGTTTGGTCAGGCGTTGTCATGATGGAAGACAAGACCTTTCTTCTTCTTCAACACCGTTCTTCCCTTTGTCGTAATAATATTGCAAAATATAGTGGAATTTTTCGTTACTTTTCTCCATTTTCAAACCCAAACAACTTTCCAACCACTGCATCAATTTCGATGTTTATACACTCAAAGTAAGGCTCGAAGTGTTACCTTTCACCGAGCGTCTAGTGGTGTCGCTGCGATCTGTGTTTCCTGACTTATTTGCAATTGATGCCATCTATCGGGAAAAACGACACGAACTTTTTCCCAGACCCAATACTATAAGTATACGGTGTGGTGATTAGGCTTCAAATTCATTTTCAAAAATGAATGAATAGGAAATTAGAAGTGCGTGCTAATTTGGAATTTGCACATAGCTTCCCAGTGACCCTCGCCGACCCACAGATTCACATCTACTGGTAATGGTTATCTCAATTCTGGCTTCCTCATAGAGGAAGTGGTATTAAAGTTTTTAATAGAATCAAAAATATTGTAAAATTACAAATACCAATCATCCAATTTTTATGCCAAAGTTTGGTTTTATACATGAAAATTTACGAAAGTCAGAATGAAAATAGATTTTTTTCGAAAAATTACTAAAACTTATCATTTCATAAAATTTGAACGCTTTGATTGATTTTTGAGAAACTCAAGACCTCCCCGTTGCCTAGCCCATTCGTGTAGAAAGTTTTATCCCGATAGCTCAGAATTTACGAAAGTAAAAAAGATCACACCCTTAATTTCGAAACATTCAAAATAGCAGAAATTGCAGTAAACCGACGAAGGTTGCGCCCCAACCCGTGTGCATTATTTCAGGAAGATCGATCAACCCATTCTCGATATATAGCCATTTCAATTTTTCAAGCACATCACGCACACACGCGCACGCACGCACACCTACGCACATGCGCATGGAAATTTTGGCTAAATGTGATTTCTCGACGTTTTGAAACCTATTAAGTACTGAAACATTAAAATCTCGAGAAAAAAAAATGTTTACGAATACAAAGCTACCTCTAGGAGAAACCAAAATGTAAAAATAGTAAATCACTAGATATATATGCATAAATCGTAATAATTATTGAAGAAAACGCTAATATGAGTTGCGAGTTAAATAAAAAAATTCATCAGCGAAACAGTGCATCCAAAAAAGTAGTTGACGAAGTTCCTTTTATTACAGCGATACATACATCTTTAGCGTGCTGGAACTTTATGGAGCTGTTAGGCAGCGTTCAGCCACACCAGCAGCGTGACCACTTGGGAACAATATGTGCCCCTCTCTTCGGTTATGCTGACGCCACAACGCGATGCTTGCAAGAGAGAGTACCGATAGCGAATGTCCAGTATAGTCGTTCGGTTTGGTCAATCTGCTCGCAACTAATGCAGGAATTCTCTCTTCGTCATCTCTTGATTATTAATCAACAACAAACAACTACAGGTGTTGTGCAGACTCCTGTTCCCCAGGGAGATCTCAAGTGAGTTTTTCTCTACAAATAATTAAAAAATGTCTTTTATAACTATACTTTTCTTTTAACGCTAACAATTTAACATGCATTTCTCGTTCACGATCAGATTACGCGTGCGATATTGGATTGTAATCGCAATTATCGAGATACAAGTTTATCAATAGATTCTGTAATTTTTATTTTCATAATTATATTGGAGGTCGACGCCTCTCTGCGTAGATTATAACAGGGAATGTTCCGAGTCCACTGTCACAGCATTTTATTCATTGATGTTAATGAATGGTGAATGCCCCCGGAAATGCTTATTCTTATTATCCATCTGTTTGCCATTGTATAGGCCAAATTATTATCGCATCAGTTGTGGGTCGGTGTGATAAAGTGAGAGTCTAGATAGCGTTGGAGTATACAAGTTTTACTCTAAATTTAAGTTAGGTCATTTACTAAGATGTTGTCTATATATGTATAAAGTCCTGTTCTTTGTAAGTTGTTGACTTATTGCAATAGAGTGAAGATGAGTGCGTTGTTGACTTATTGCAATAAAGTGAAGATGAGTGCGTTGTACCTTGCGGTTGAGGGGCTCATCAGACGGTATTGGGTAGCGTGTGCTCCGTGTGTTCGGTCTAGTCACTGGTTGGGCACACTGGTGAGTTTTCCGTGCAACTCACTTCAAAGCGTGACGTAGCAGCATGACATCACTGTCAATGTCGCATCCAGCTAGCTTCGATGCCCACGCGTTCATCTCCGCGTATGTCTGCTACCCAAGCATACGTACCTTTAGGTGTTATTGTCTTGAAAAAAGAGAAGAAAAAACCACACTGAGCATTGTACTTCCTTATAGGTTCATTAAAATGATTATAAATTAATCTTGATGTACCCTGCT
Organism: Cylloceria caligata; assembly: GCA_963942595.1. NCBI lineage: Eukaryota > Metazoa > Arthropoda > Insecta > Hymenoptera > Ichneumonidae > Cylloceria > Cylloceria caligata. Next base: position 51,834,975 of record OZ012704.1, on the reverse strand, counting down.
TAACAAGTCGATAGAATTTGAAAAGAATATGAAAAAAAATAGTCGTTTGTAATCATATTCTATCAGTGCTATCTAGTTGAAGTTGAAATGAAAATAGGGTTCTTACTTAATGTGATCAGAACCAAGTTTTTGTTGAATCGTAATGATACAATAGAACTTTAATCTATACCTATTTGTATTTTTACATAATCGCTACTGTTGTCTATAGTAACATAGAGTTAATGCTCCAGTATGAATATGATGTACTATGACATATATATGTATCAATGCCAGAACTCATGATAGGAATCAAATCGTTTCCTATCGTCACATTTATTTTAATATTCAATGCGTAATAAACGATACAATTTTCATGTGACATCGTATAAAATTAATTGGCCAAAAATTACAACTAATTTCATATAGCGAAATGGCAATTAATTTGTCGGTTCATACATCAAGTGATCCTATAAAATATGAAATTTATATATGTTTTATTGTTGCAAAAACCTGGATGCACGTCGAATTACAATATTGTTATGTAATCATTTTTATGGATTTCGAGATTCTTTTGTTTTCTGTCAAAAAATAGAAGGTTCGTATACCACGTAAAACCCACCATTTACAACTCAATTTAATTATTTATCAATTAGTCACTATTCTCCCGCTACTTCGAAAGTGTTGGGATATCGTTGCAGGGGGGCAAGGGGGAGGACGCAGAGTAAAATCTACTTGATTTTAACCGTCGTTCATAATTAACTGACCAACTACGAAACCAAAAAACTAATTTAATCCTTTAAGGACCAATAATAAAAAGCATCAGCCGATAACGAGCAAACGATCTAAGAAACGGACTACACATCTAAAAAACCTATAGAAAGAATATTTAGCAGGTTCTTTTTAGTTTTAGAAAGCTAGTTAGTTTGATGAGACCAGAAGTCTTATAATGTCCCATAATGTCGAGACCTTGCTTTTCGAAAAAATGTCCGTCCGAGTGCGCGCGCGCATGTGTGTGTGTCTAAGAAGGTTCGAAAATTGAAAGGGCTATATTTCGAGAACGGGTTGATCGCTCTTCCTGAAACTTTGCACACGGATCGCAGACCCCGTCGGTTGGCTCGGTGTCATTTCATGATTGTTTGAATTTTACGAAAAAAGTGGGATTTTTCCAACTTACATAAATTTTGAGCTATCTAGCTGAAATTTTTACAAAAATGGGTTAAGGGACAAAGTTGTTCAGTATTGAGTTTGGCAAGAATCGGTGAGGCGTTCATATTTTATCAAATTATGGTTTTTTTTTTAGTTTTTGTAAAAAAAACATTTTGCTCAATTTTGTAAAATTTAATTTATTGAATCGAAATATGGCATATAAATTAGCTGGGGTACAAGGATACATGGTCTGAATTTGATGAAAATCGATTGACGAGGTTAAACTTTATGAAATAAAAAAATTTACTACATTTTTTATTAAATTCTATTTAAAAATGAATTTACAAGCAGTGGTATTAACCCTTTGCGGACGAGGACTTTTTCGGCCGGGTGAGGGTAGCAGGACGAGGCGATTTTTGCATATATGTCGAGTGTGTTGCATGGTACGATTAAAAGATCTCACATATAAATTAGCTTACAAAATATTTATCTATATTTACACCTTTATGAATATAGTTTTAGAAAAATTAAGATCTGTAGTTTCGTTTAGTATGATAATTTATATAACATTGACCAAGATGCATCCTCGGCTTATCTGGACATGTGTCACAAAAATGGGCCGTCTCATGTCTTCCCCCTGGTTTGTTTCGACTGGAACAAACTTTGCAATCCTTCTTTGTGCCAGTAAGTATTACATGTAGCTTTCCGTTTAGACGAATTTCTTCAGAGTAGGACGTCGAAGGTCTATCTCGTGATTGACGAAAATCTCCTCTCAATTTGTGAACTAAAATTTCACGAAAGTTCAAATGTGGCACTGGTTTTTCGTTTCTCTGTTTTTTTACATTTTTGTAGAGGATGTATGAATTAATTAAACAAATTTTTGACAGGGTTCAAACAAAATCACTCGATATAAATTTCTCTTGTGCTTTAGCCATTCTCAGAGCTGCAGTCTTAGAAAAATGTTTATTAATTAATTTTATCTCATCTCTGAACTGATGTGTCTTTTCACACATCGTAGGAAAGAACACAAATACCTAAGGAACCTTTCCAAGCACGAAAAGATCATACGCCTCGGTTGAAGATAACGGAATCTAACATAAACAACGACTGGTGCCTCTCACTCGCCACTCGTCCTGCCGCGCGAAAGGTCGTGGCGAGCGAGAGTCGCCTCTCGTCCGCAAAGGGTTTATATATATAATATATATTAATACCACTTCCTCGATGAGGATAACCATTACCGGGAGAGGAGAGTCGATGCGTGAAAGAGAATCACGAAGAAGCAATATGCAATTGCAGATTTGCACGCTTTTTATTTTGTTATTTACCTATATTTTTTATAGGTTTTATTTACTTATTTAGATACCTAACTAGTTCGTTCTTTTCTTACACTCGCTAATTATGAGCAACCGCTAAAGTTAACTGGTATAAACTCTGCTCCCTCCACCCCAGCCTACCCACATTGATTTCCAAGAACTTTCAAGGCTACCTGATTATAACGAATATGCAAGGCTGGTCCACTTTTTAATGAATCGTGAATTTTAGTGAATGTTTTTTTTTGTATTTAAGTTAATTGTATATTTCCAGTGTTATTCACTAACACTTATGCATCAATCACTGCTTATAGATAATCCCTCTGCACGTTATATACAATTTTCCAAAATATTTTTCCTAAGTTCCTGACAGCAAAGTAGGTTTCGTCGCAGCTCACTCAAGGAACAGAGGATGGAATCTCGCCGATGTAAGAAACATTGATTTCGGTTTTTCAGAGTTCTGTTTATTCCTATCGATAGTATGCATTTAACTATCAATAATAATAATAGTACTAAGCAAAGGGTAAGTAGTTGCGAATAAATTTAATAAATGAATATTAATGTTCAAATTAACGATCATCGTTACGGATAGAAAACGATAGTTACAGGGTGTCCGCCGGGAAGGTATACTACTTTGTTTGTTTATAATTTTTGATTAAATGAAAGAGAATGGATCTTATATTGATAAATGTTTTATTTAATGTCGGCAATTATGTATGGAATACAATATCAGATAAATGTCCGCCTCTGTTAGCCTCACAAATGCGAGCCCTTTTGAGCACATTTTTCATTACATTCTCACACATTTCACGCGGTATTTCATTAATTTCATCACGAATATTTTGTTTGAGTTGCTCAAGCGTTTCTGGTTTGTTTGCATAAGCCTTGCTTTTTAGATATCCCCACAAAAAGAAGTCCAGAGCAGTCAAATCAGGCGACCGTGGAGGCCAATCAACATCACCATTTTTTTAAATAACTTGTTGTGGAAAGAGGTCTCGCAGTAATTCCATTGTAATCCTGGCTGTATGCGATGTGGCACCGTCTTGTTGATACCACATGTTAATCAAGCCCAAAGCATGCAGTTGTGGCGTTAAAAAGTTTTCAATCATATCACGATATCGCTCTCCATTCACAGTTACCGTTACGCCGTTTTGATTTTCAAAGAAGTAAGGTCCAATGATTCCTCCTGACCAAATTGCACACCAGACTGTCACTTTTAATGGATGTAAAGGTGACTGATGAATAATTTGAGGGTTTTCCATTGCCCAGAACCGACTATTCTGTTTATTCACATATCCATTTGTTTCTCCCAAAAATTTCACGTAACTTTCTCATCGTCACAGTAATCGATGATTGATTTTGATAAAATGTTTTAACGATTAAAACACGTTGGTTTATCGAATATTTTTCCATAATAAATTTGCCACGTGTCTACTTCACGACTGCCAAATATGAACTGTCAAGACTAACGTTTACCAAAATGGCGGCAAAACAAAGTAGTATACCTTCCCGGCGGACACCCTGTATTTGCTGTAAGGAAAAGCAGATAATGAATCCGATATTTAGGAACCAAAAACACGGTTGGATTTCATAGACTTTATTTTTACTTTATATTTCAAGTTACTTTTAAATGATATATTTACGCAGGTATGAAGTAAATAAATGAGAAATTAATACATTAATAATAGTGCTTTGTGAAACGAGTGCAAAAAAGCAGGCTTTCGACGAAAGTTGTGAAGTTGGCCCCACGAGTTGAAAACGAGTGCTGCATACTTCACACTCTTCGTCGAGTATCCGCTGTTTTTACTGAGTGTACGTACTATTTTTTGTAACACATGCACAACAAGTGAGGAAAGCCTCATAGAGGAAGCTTTGTTTCCGTGGAAAAAAGAATCTAGTTTTACATGTTAGGATAATCAGATGGTTTTAAGCGTCGAGAAAAGTGAATTAGAAAAAATGTCTGGAGGGAAGTATGTGTGCACGCGCGTGCGTATCAGGTTTGCAAAATTCAAACCTCTGTATCTCAAGAACGGCTGTATTAAACGAGCTGAAGTTTGTCACACTAGAAGACCAGTTATGTTCCTTTGTTTATTACAATTTACGCAACAATTGAAAAACCTCTTCAGAGTTTATAGCATTTTCAATTCTTCGAAAAAAGTATACGCCCGCTCTAGCGGTCGCAAATTTTTAGATGTGCAGCTAAATAGTTCTTTAAAAATAAAGTAATGGTAAAGGATGATCGGTACTGAATTTTAATCGAATCTATAAAGAGGTTCACGTCGATTTTGACCAATTTTACTCAAATTTTCTACAGAGTTAGACTCATATTCAACGATGCTATATATTCAACTTGGTTAACATCGGATTTCATAATAATTTGAATTTTTTTAGTTTCCACTAGTTTAATTTTTAAATCGAGCTAAAATTTGAGATACATTCAGGGATATTTGGTACCAAATTAGGTGACAATTCATAAAGTTCGGATTTTATAGAACATTTTATAGGCATTTTTTAAAACGAGAGTGCAAAGTAGAATCATGAATTCTACGAGGAAACCAAAATTGATCACCATACCTTCTCTTGCAGATGAATTTATGAAAAATCGAAACAATGAGGAAGCAATGTGCGTAAACTACTTTATATCCTTGTTTCAGTTTATTTATAATACCTTTTGGGAATAATTTGTATGTGGATAATTAATATTGAATTCTTTTTTTCTTTATCTAGATATATGAAACATTTAAAAGATTTTTTTCATTAAGAGACTTAACCCATGGACCACATCGGGGCTTCCCCAATCTAGATACCTCATCTAATCGGGAGTTTTCTTTTATATTCATACTCGTACTCATGTTTATTTGAATTGCACTTTTTGTGCATTTTTACAAAAATATAATTTACTATTAGGTGCACAACTTTGCTTCCGCTGTTTTTCCCGAAATTCGAGACTGTATTGTAAAAAACTGGTTATACATGTAAAGAAAACATATTTCTTTGAGAGGTGCGCGCGCAGTGTGGGTAAACTGGGGGCCGCTGGAGACGGCGGAGAAAGTAGGAAAAAGAGCCCATGTGGCTAAGAAAGAGACTTATAGAAAAATTTAGTGATAAAGATAGGGAGGAGGAATTGGCAACTTAAACAGAGGACATAAATGTCGTTTCTTTGTTTTCAGGTGAGAGTTTCTGTTAGGAAAACTATATTGTGCACAGAAGCTAGAATAAAATAATAAATCTTTGTTTTCAGAGCAACGCTACGCCTTGTTACTTAGCCAACCCTAACCTCTAAAGAGAAAACACATTATATTCGGAGCAGCGCTACGCCTTGTTAATTAGCCAACCCTAACCTCTAAAGAAAAACACATTATATACATTTATGATTCAAAGTATTGTCCATCGCTGACCACTACTTTCTCCTATCTTTCGGGCAGCGTACAAATCCCGCGTTGAAAAAACTGGTCATCTTTTGATGCGATCCACGAATCGATCCATTTTTTTACTTCTTCAGAAGACCGGAAGTGCTGGTCAGACAGGTCGTGTGCCATTGATCGAAACAAGTGATAGTCAGAGGGAGCAACGTCTGGAGAATACGGCGGGTGGGGTAGGACTTCCCATTTCAACGTTTCCAAGCATGTCTTGACAACTTTCACAACATGGGGTCGAGCATTGTCATGCTGCAAAATCACTTTATCATGTCTCTCGTTGTATTGTGGCCGTTTGTCTTTCAATACTCGACTCAAATGCATCAATTGCGTTCGATAACGATCGCCTGTGATTGTTTCAGTCGGTTTTACAGCTCATACTATACCAGGTGTATGCATAAGTTTTTTCCGGTTTAACTAAGAGATGGCGCCAGCGAAAAGTACGCAGCGTATTAATTTGACACATACGTCACTTTGTTCCTCTGACATTAACCTACAAACACACACAAGTTGAGTCCGCCAAAAACTAGCGTCTTTGTTTTATCGTTCAGTGATCATGTCGAGTTTTGTGCCTGAAAAAGAACATTTGCGGTACGCATTGCTTTTCTTATTTAATCAAAAGAAAAAGGCTGCTGAAAGTCAACGTTTGCTGGTAGAAACATATGGTGAACACGCTCCATCGATTAGAACATGTGAGACATGGTTTCGACAATTTAAAAGTGGTGATTTCAATGTGAAAGCAGTGAGCGCTCTGGTAGACCACAAAAATGCGAAGACGAGCAATTGCAGGAGTTATTGGATGATGACCCAACTCAAACTCAACGGCAATTAGCAGAAGCATTACATGTGTCACAAGAAACAGTCAGCAGACGTTTACGAGTAATGGGGAAGATCAATAAACTCGGTAAATGGCTCCCACACGATTTGAATGAACGTCAAATAGAAAATCGCAAAGTCACTTGTGAAGTGCTGCTTCAACGCCACGAAAGGAAATCATTTTTGCATCGAATTGTGACGGGTGACGAAAAATGGATTTATTTTGAAAACCCGAAGCGGAAAAAATCGTGGCTTTCACCTGGCGAAGCCGGTCCTTCAACACCAAGGCCAAATCGCTTCGGCAAGAAGACCATGCTCTGTGTCTGGTGGGACCAGAGCGGTATTGTGTATTATGAACTCTTGAAGCCCGGCGAAACCGTTAATACACAACGCTATCGCCAACAAATTATTAATTTAAACCACGCATTAATCGAAAGATGACCGGAATGGGCCAGAAGACATGGCAAAGTGATTTTGTTACACGACAATGCGCCGTCTCACACAGCAAAAGCAGTGAAAGACACCTTGAAATCGCTTGGATGCGACATCCTTCCGCACCCGCCGTATTCGCCAGACCTGGCGCCATCTGACTATCACCTCTTCGCATCAATGGGGCACGCGCTCCCAGAGCAGCACTTCAGCAATTTCGAGGAAGTTGGAAAATGACTCGACGGATGGTTTGCCGCAAAAGACAAGCAGTTTTTCTGGCATGGTATTCATAAGTTACCTGAAAGATGGGCGAAATGTGTAGAAGCCGATGGCCAATATTTTGAATAAAACAAAAATTAGTTTCCCTTGAAAATTGCGTGTTTTTTTTTACCAAAAAACCGGAAAAAACTTATGCATACACCTGGTACTACGCCAAGCTGGTCCCATCAAATACAGAGCATGTCCTTGAAGCCATGAATATTTGGTTTGGCCGTCGACGTGGAAGCATGGACGGGGAATCCCCATGATTTTATGCGCTTGGTGTTATCGTAATGGATCTATTTTTCGTCCCAAGTCACAATGCGATGCAGAAATCCCTCCCGTCTTTGCCTTTCAAGCAACTGTTCAAAGCAAACAAACGCCGTTCAACATCTCTCGGTTTCAACTCGTATGGCACCCAATTTCCTTGCTTCTGAATCATTCCCATGGCTTTAAAGTGTTTTGAAATTGCTTGTTGGGTGACTCCCAATGATCGTACCAATTCTTTTTGACTGTGACATGAGTCGTGATCAAGTAATGCCTCCAATTCTGCATCTTCGAAAACCTTCTCTCTTCCACCGCTATAACGGTCTTCGACGCCAAAATCACCGTTCTTGAAGCGTTGAAACCACTCACGACACGTTCTTTTACTAATAGCGGCTTTACCATAAATATTTGAGAGCATTCGATGAGGTTCAGCTGCAGATTTCTTCATATTGAAGCAGAAAATTAAAACCTCCAGCAAATGACGAGAATTTGGCTCGTAAACTGACATTTTCAATCGAGAATAACTTTATGATGCAGACACAAATCGACTAGTGTTTCTATGGGGTTATGTTGACAGATGCCTAAGTTTATTGCATGACGTATGTAATCTATTTATTTCGACCACTACTTACGGCTAAAGCCATCTAAAGGAAAACGGCGGAAGCAAAGTTGTACACTTAATAACTATTTTAATAATTAAACAATAATTTTGTTTACTATAAAAGAAGAACAATTTGTTCGGATCATCGAATAGACTTTAAATTTACAGATTTTCCAGACGAGGTGATAATTGTTACCAATGTATCGTTGACCCTCAGGAGAAATTAACAGTTACCAGGTGTATGCATAAGTTTTTTCCGGTTTTTTGGTAAAAAAAACACGCAATTTTCAAGGGAAACTAATTTTTGTTTTATTCAAAATATTGGCCATCGGCTTCTACACATTTCGCCCATCTTTCAGGTAACTTATGAATACCATGCCAGAAAAACTGCTTGTCTTTTGCGGCAAACCATCCGTCGAGTCATTTTCCAACTTCCTCGAAATTGCTGAAGTGCTGCTCTGGGAGCGCGTGCCCCATTGATGCGAAGAGGTGATAGTCAGATGGCGCCAGGTCTGGCGAATACGGCGGGTGCGGAAGGATGTCGCATCCAAGCGATTTCAAGGTGTCTTTCACTGCTTTTGCTGTGTGAGACGGCGCATTGTCGTGTAACAAAATCACTTTGCCATGTCTTCTGGCCCATTCCGGTCATCTTTCGATTAATGCGTGGTTTAAATTAATAATTTGTTGGCGATAGCGTTGTGTATTAACGGTTTCGCCGGGCTTCAAGAGTTCATAATACACAATACCGCTCTGGTCCCACCAGACACAGAGCATGGTCTTCTTGCCGAAGCGATTTGGCCTTGGTGTTGAAGGACCGGCTTCGCCAGGTGAAAGCCACGATTTTTTCCGCTTCGGGTTTTCAAAATAAATCCATTTTTCGTCACCCGTCACAATTCGATGCAAAAATGATTTCCTTTCGTGGCGTTGAAGCAGCACTTCACAAGTGACTTTGCGATTTTCTATTTGACGTTCATTCAAATCGTGTGGGAGCCATTTACCGAGTTTATTGATCTTCCCCATTACTCGTAAACGTCTGCTGACTGTTTCTTGTGACACATGTAATGCTTCTGCTAATTGCCGTTGAGTTTGAGTTGGGTCATCATCCAATAACTCCTGCAATTGCTCGTCTTCGCATTTTTGTGGTCTACCAGAGCGCTCACTGCTTTCACATTGAAATCACCACTTTTAAATTGTCGAAACCATGTCTCACATGTTCTAATCGATGGAGCGTGTTCACCATATGTTTCTACCAGCAAACGTTGACTTTCAGCAGCCTTTTTCTTTTGATTAAATAAGAAAAGCAATGCGTGCCGCAAATGTTCTTTTTCAGGCACAAAACTCGACATGATCACTGAACGATAAAACAAAGACGCTAGTTTTTGGTGGACTCAACTTGTGTGTGTTTGTAGGTTAATGTCAGACGAATAAAATGACGTATGTGTCAAATTAATACGCTGCGTACTTTTCGCTGGCGCCATCTCTCAGTTAAACCGGAAAAAACTTATGCATACACCTGGTAAACGGTATTTTGGTCCAGTAGCGATCCGACTCGTTTAATTTCGTGGTACCACGAAACTTCTTTTTAAATATGTTAATCTATTTGCACAAAGATTGTACTGTACTTTGAGTTTCGGTACAACTCGAAATCTATATAAATTTCAGAGCACTCCATTTGGTGTTTGGTTATTTGCAAGGGCATTTGCAATACTGTTCAAGGAAGATTGCGTTGATTTTATTTAAAAAATCTGTTTTTTTTAACAACGTGTGTCTTGCTGCTCTATTTGCATACCAAATTGCAACTAAATAGCCAGACTTATGCAGGAATAATAAAGCTATTCATTTTCAAATGTCAACAAACCCACATAATCTTTCAGACTTTCGGACTTTTCAAACAAGAGGCTCCGTCATTCAAAATATCATGCTGGTTACTCTGACATTAAATCGTTAAAAAACTAAAGTCTTGCGCAATGTTGGACACAACAAAATAGCTAAAACTGGTTTCCCAGTAACAAAACGTGCCGCGATAGCTGACGGCAAAGTGCCGTGATGTACGTCCGCGCCAGGACGACACTGTGACGGCAAAGTGCCGTGATGTACGTCCGCGCCAGGACGACATTGTGACGGCACGACTTTGCTGCAATCGTGCAGACACACGCCGTGCTGTCAGAACGTCGTGATGACATTGAAGCAGTAATTTGCGGACATACATGACTCCACTGTACCGTGACGTCGTGTAGTCCCCGTGCCGTCACAATTCTATCTGGATTATTTCATCTGTACGATAGCGAAATGATGAAAAGAGGGGTGGGGTTGCTAAGAGGCAGGAAGGGTACGGCGTGAATAATGCGCTCCCGATACCTAACTGACAATTAGAACAGACCGACAACGAATTTTTGCATACGGCGTGTCGTCACAGTGCTACTATAGTTGCAGCTCGAGGAACACTAAGAACACAGCGGGCTGGCACCGTGGCATCATATTTCTATCTGGGTAAATAATTTTCATTTTCGTCCATCATTTCACAAATAATTAGCTACATTAGCTAAGTGGCTGGAATTCGTAATACCGTTGCTATTCATCTACGAATGACATTACTATATTGGTATAATAATATAGATATAATTTAATTGTTAAAAAACTTTCTAAAACTCTGAAAATGGGGGGGGGGAAATCACGATTTCTTCAACAGATATCAATATCCACAAGCGTATATCGATCACTCAGTATAATTTTGTTTCTAACTTCCTTCAGAATGGAGCCTCAAGAACTCGAACCGATGAATCTCTGGCGTGAACAAGATCTCCTGCTGGAAAATCTCTGCTCGAACCAGAATGACGCCTTCGAGGATCTCACGAGACGAGCTCTAACCAAGCCAAACGTGGACATTGACTTTATCTATCCTCACCCAGTCAACAAGACATTACTCGACGTCGCGTGCTGCGAGGGTCGTGCCGACTTTGTCAAAATTCTTTTAAAACTCGGCGCAGACGTAAATCGAATAAACGAGGAGTATAATCGTGGACCAATACATTTTGCCACTAAGGCCGGCCACGCCGTGGTCCTCCAGATTCTCCTGAAGGACCAACGCTCGAATCCAGATCTCGAGGCAGGCCAAGAGACCGCTCTTCACGATGCAATTCGCAACAAACATCTAGAATGCGTTAAAATTCTTCTGGAAAATGGAGCGAATCCTAATATCGCAAATGCCAAGGGCCTCACGCCAATTCACGTCGCCGCCATGAATGGTGAACGTGAGATGGTCCAGAAGATTTTTAAATATTCGAAATTGCCTCCTAATATCGACGATTTTCGAGACTTCAGGAAACGAACAACTCGGGAAGTATTACAGCTTAAAATGCCGGACCTTAAGTTTCCATCGAATGCAGAGAGTAGAATCGACATCGGGGACGTCCGCCGATCCTGTCTTGACGGAAGCGGCGAGATTCAGTTTCTCGAAAACCTGAGGAAAACAGAAGACTCTCAATTAATCGACATCGACGAATTAATCAAAATGGCGGCGAAGCAAAACTTTTCTGAAGCCATTGGCGAATTGATGAGGAGAGGACTTACTAATAGCGGAACGTCAAGAATCTTCGAAGCCGCGAATGTTGCGGTGGAACTCGGTCATCATCAAGTTTTGAGAGAAATGCTCATGGTTGACACAAAGCTCGCAAACGACTTGCTACTTTCAGCTTGTCGAGAGCTGGGAGTACCCAGTTCAATTGGACAGGACCGTGAGGATGATCGCATTAAGTGTTTAAGACTGATATTGGATCAAACGGATATTAACGTACGATGCGAAGACGGTGAGGCGCGCTACTGTTTTCTTCTTTTGGCTTTATAACTGAGGCGTTACATACTAAACGGACTCTCAAAAATTCACTTAGGCGCAAAAGTGATAATCATTTTTTCAATACTATTTCACACTGTCAAGAATATTGAGAAATGATTTTAGTTTTTTAAATGCATGCTTTAACAGTAAAAAAATATTGAAAATGATTTGCGCTATATTATTATTCGAAAATTTTTGCATCGTAGGAAAAATGTAGATATAGCGAACTGGATTTTTAAATACGTTTTCAAAAAATTTCTTATTCCAAATTTATAATATATATACTTTTCAGCTACAATATACAGGTCTTGATACTGATTAGTTGCTCATGCATATTTGAAAACTTAGAGGGAAAATAATGACTTTCGCAAAGACTGGATTGTGCGATATTTACTACTCCTTCAAAAATTATATAAGTTTCATAAGAGAGCCGTCTTCACAGATTTTTTGTTTCAGGATTTATATTTTCATCAATGTGTTTACCCCTTTATACGATTTAATAAGTTGCATTAAACTTGAGACATGTGTCATGATATTCCATACTATTTCTGCGATCTTAAAATGTTATAAAACGTGAAATTTGTTGTTGAAGTTAATTGTTTTTGGACTACTTTTTAAGCAACTTCGACCTTCGCACTTGAAAAAATATACTGTAAAGTCCGAGTACCGTCATAAAAGAGGGTATCTGGAAGTTTTATTAAATATTGATATATTTCGCTGATCGATTTTCTAATAGTTTTTAGCTAATTAAGTCTCCTCTTAAATCTGATGCCTGTACGATAATATTCATTACTGAAAGCATAGATCTCCAGATCATTTTTTTTTTATGAGGTTATACTCATTTTTATTATTACAGGTATCTGACTTTGCAGTACATTTTTCTGCGTGAAGAGGTTAAAGTTACCTGATGAGCAGTGACAAACAATGCATTTAAAAAATATAGGTTTTGCACTTTATGAAATTTTAAAATCGGTAAGGCAGTATTCAATATCATCGTATGTGACTACAAAACTCTTTCATTCGTGATTAAATCTCGAATAATAAAAATACCTGAAAACCGTTCATTAGCGAATTGTTTATAATATATTTTTTCAAATATTTGGTCTGGGAAAAAGTTCGTAGCGTTTTTCCCGATAAATGGCATCAATTGCAAATAAGTCAGGAAACACAGATCGCAGCGACACCACTAGACGCTCGTTGGAAAGGTAACACTTCGAGCCTTACTTTGAGTGTATAAACATCGAAATTGATGCAGTGGTTGGAAAGTTGTTTGCGTTTGAAAATGGAGAAACGTAATGAAAAATTGCGCTATATTTTCCAATATTTTTACGGCAAAGAGAAAAAAGCTACGGAGGCTTGTGCAAACATTTGTGCTGTGTACGGTGAAGGTACTTTATCAAAATCTGCTGCGCGGAAATGGTTCGCTCGCTTTCGTTCTGGTAATTTTTATGTGAAACATGAGTCACGCTCTGGTCGTCCAATCACTGAAAAAGCTGATGAAATTCTTAAAAAAGTCCAGCAAGATAAGCATATCAGCAGTGTCGATATTGGTATGGAGTTAGGCATTGACCACAAAACTGTTTTGAACCATTTACACAAAGCTGATTACAAAGAGAAGCTCGATGTATGGGTTCCTGATGAGTTGAGCGCGAAAAACATTATAGACCGAATTAACATCTGCGATGCACTGCTGAAACGCAATGAAATCGATGCATTTCTGAAACGTGTCATAACCGGTGATGAAAAATGGATCACGTACGACAATCGGAAGCGTCGAAGATCGTGGACAAGGGATGGTGAGCCGTCATAAGCGTTCGTGAAGCCAGGATTGACGGCGAAAAAGGTGATGCTGTGTGTGTGGTGGGACTGTAAGAGACTCGTTCACCATGAGCTACTTCCAGTTGGTCAGACGATTGATTCTCAACTCTACTGTGGACAACTGGACAGATTACGCCAAGCAATTGAAAGAAAACGGCCCGAATTGATTAATAGGAAAGGTGTTGTCTTCCATCATGACAACGCCCGACCACACACTTCTTTGATAACCCGTCAAAAATTGCGAGAGCTTGGTAGGGAAGTTTTGATGCATCCACCGTATAGTCCAGACATAGCATCCTCTGACTATCACTTATTCCGATCTCTGCAGAACTCTCTCAATGGAATTAAGCTGCTTTTAAAAGAAGTCTGTGAAAACCACTTGATTCAGTTTTTCAACCAGAAACCACAGAAGTTTTCACCGATGGGATCATGGCTCTACCCGAAAAATGGTGAAACATTGTCGATAATAATGGAGAATATTTGGTTTAAATAAATTCATTTTCACACTATAAGAAAACCAGTTGAATTTTAGTAAAAAAAACGCCACGAACTTTTTCCCAGACCCAATATAAAAGAGATACTTAGATTAGATTTAAAGCATTATGTTTTTATACGTTCTAATAAATTTCGACCCAGTATAAGTCATATATAACATGTGCATGACAATACGTCCTTTGGTTGTTTACAATTAATTTCACAGCTTTGTATAAGGATAGGTGCACTTAATTATGTAAATGTACTTACCTCAGATTTTTGTACACCCATGGTGTGTGTTTATGTGCTTCTTCAATTACAACTAGTACAATTCCGAAATATAAAATTTGTAAATCTTAGAAATCGTGTTTTATAATTTTTGTACCTCTAAAGCTAATAATGGTCGAAGTTACTAATTCTAAAGAGGCTCTTATTGCCCTAAATAAACAAAAGAAAACTTACAGAAATATATCTTTTTTCAAATATCGTTGTAAGAGCCGTGGTGGAATAAATTCTAAAATTTTTAATATTTCTCGCTAAAATTTGGTTTACGGGCGTAGTCCACTATTTCGCCAGATCAAACCATTGTGTATTCTGATAAATTTCAATTGTGATCAATGTAAAAAGAATCAGATATCGTCATAGATTTTTTGTTTGAATTCGCATGGGATGTTTTTTGAGTGTCCCATCGATGCCCAAAAATAAGCTGACAATGAACTCCCATCATTATTACTGAATAATCGCAAATCCCCAGCGCTGTAAAATACAATTTACATGAATTCAGGCGTGTAGAAGTATAAATTGACAAGAAAAATGCGATAATCCTTTGTAAAATATTTCTATATTCTTTCAGACAAGGGCAATACTCCTCTGCATTATGCAGCCCGAGCAGAGTCCTCTGAGGCTGTCGGTAAGCTTCTGCGTTTGGGAAGCTACATCGGTCATCGAAACATTCTCGGTGTGCTTCCCTTGGCGCACATATCACCAGAAGCCTTGTCAGACTTTTTCGAAGACTGTCTCCGCGGTAACGACGAACGCACCGACGAGTACGAGATTGAATTTGACTACCGTTGCCTGATCCCTCACAGCGTTGACAACAGTTTCCGCCGAGGTCCCGGTGAGTCCCACCAGGAGGTTCGCAGGTCTGAATCCTTTAAAACCAGTGCAGTATCATCCGAGATGGAAGCTCTAGATTTTATAGCTTCCAGTCGCGCTCTCAAGCCCCTCTTGAAGCATCCGCTGCTATCTTCCTTCCTCTATCTCAAGTGGCATCGCATTCGACACGTTCTCTACGCAAACTTCATTTTCTACGTACTCTTCTACGCTCTAATAAATTCCTACATTCTCTCGACGAACTACACGAACAATTCTACGGATTTAACGGAGCATTCGTCGGATTATACACCAATGACGGTTCTGACGAATTTTCAACATCTCTATGGTCTCAGAAGTCTCGCAGCTATTGCCCTAATTCTTCTGGCACTTCGAGGGGCCCTTCAGCTAATATCCTCGCCCTGGCACTACATCTCGAGCTTTGAAAATTTGCTGGAACTCGCTCTGATCTTTTTCGGCGCTTGGGCCGTCATTTCCGCAAATCCTCAAGTTGGAGCCATCGTCATTCTGTTCTCAGCTTGGGAACTCGTCATTCTCATTGGTCAACATCCTCGCATGTCCACCGGTATTGAAATGTTCAAGACTGTTTCCATCAATTTTATACGATTTCTTTTTCTCTATGCTTTTCTCATTCTCGCGTTTGCGCTAGCATTCTTCACGCTTTTCAAGAACTCGAAGGGCGATGAAAACTTTCCGGATCCTGGGCACTCGCTCTTCAAGACGATTATTATGTTGACTGGCGAATTCGACGCAAACGACATTCCTTTTGTTTCTCACCCTGTCATCAGTCACTGTATTTTTATACTTTTCGTCTTCCTAATTGCAATTGTACTCTTCAATCTGTTGAACGGACTGGCAGTGAGCGACACAGCCGATATTCTAAACAAATCTGAGCTGGTTGGTTTGATATCTCGATCGAAATTGATTTCTTACATGGAGAATGTAGCTGTGGGGTCGGGTCTAATAAAGTTGACTGGACGCTGCTGTTCCGAGCGATCGGTTCGTCGATTCAAATTGAATCCTCTGAGATTATTGGCCAAGAGAATTCTCCTGTTTCCTGGATATCTACCACAAGGAAAACTTGGTGTTAAGCCCTATAAATACAACAAAATACGGCTGTATGGAAGATCGAACGAGACAAGAAGTTGTACGAATTGGTCGATGGATCCTTGGATCGTAACGCGTGCCCGTGAGGTATTGAGACGGCGCGGAGAGATCACGGAAAACGAGAGAATGATCGCGGAATTGGAGGCGATAAGACGGAAATTGGATAGACTCGAAACCGTCATGGATGGAATGAGACTCGCGGTGGAAAACAATGATTCTTGATTCATAATTTATAAAGGTAAAGTTGAGTCTCCAGCCTTAGGAGATCCTGTAACATCATAAATACATCTATAATTATACTGTATCGTAGGAAATTTTTTTCACAAGGCTTGAAAGAGTAATTGATATTAAGAAAGTAGACTGGGATTAAAGAATACATCATTTACATATTAAAACATTAAGAACGATTGACTTGCGAAAAAACAACATGCTTTAGTCCATAATCCATCAAGTTTATTTTTCCACGGTTTTTTTTGCCTAATTCTTAAAATGAATGAGATTTTTATGAGAAGCGCCTCATTTTACTCATTGCGGAAGTCTGTGGCCACTGCATTGGATATTTGGTGGAATGGTCGATTAGAAGAGAAATTCTGAGATTTACTTTCATGTTTTAGTTATTCCTTCTGAATAAATGCTTTATCATTTTTTCGACAATTCATTATATTATTTAAAAGTAGAACTCAGCGCGTTTAATGTAAATGATGTTACAACGAATTATGTAATTTCCGGTACACACCTTCTCGTTCCACATTGAACAGAATTGACTGAAATTTGGTCAGCAGGCTGCAAAAACGTAAACCTTTCGGGTGACAAACGTAGAATTGTTCTAATTGAACAAAAAAATTACAGATTAATTATCCGTAGTTAGCTGTAATGGAAAAATTACTTTTTAAAATGATGGAGGGCACAAAATTAAAAAAACGCCCTTTGTCAAGCTAGCACCGAAACACACACAGTACATCCATTCACATTGCGATTTAGAAACGAAGAAGTACCTTAACTGTGCACGGGAACTATGGTCGATAATCTCGAAAACATATCCGTGAGACATGGCCGGTAGCTCAGTGTATGAAGACATGGCGAAATATGCATGAGTGCGAACGAGATAGAACTAGTATAGTTTCGCCTCACCTGAATTCCGCGAGAGGCGCTGGTAGTATATTATATAGCTGTCTCTCTCACACACCAGTAGAGTTAAATGCTATTGCTTACAGTTTTAGTTACCCGCTGAGTAGGTTTCGCCTTCCCTTAACACTTTCAGTAGTACACATGTAACTCTCATGCGTGTTGTAAAGTTCTTTTATCCGAGTTACTTTTCTTCTTTAATATGTGTAATTGCCTAATACTGTCACGGTGTTTCATTTTGACTCCATATTATGTCAAGACGTGAAACTGTCATGTATTTAATTTAACACCTTTTGAGGGTAAATAGCCAATGCCTGAAGCTGGTTCGAATATATCCTGACGGTGCATATTGTATACCTTTGTGGTAGCTAAAATGATGATGGAAAAATTGAAAAATACTCCAATTCGAGTCACTAATATTTATAAAAATATGGCAATGATTAACATTGCTTAAACCTCTTGTGACACAACTATAGTTCTATATTTCGACACCATATAGTTTTCTCACCATATAGTCTGTTTCTGACCATATAGTCAGTCTCATGTAACAGTTACGTATTTTGTAAATTATACACAGAAATAATACGGTGGTAATATAATAACAGGGTAATAGACCTATACAGACCATGCCGATGTTAATTCGGTTTTCAGTTTAACACCACTGCGGCGGGACACATCCATTTACTTTGGTGTTATATGATCACCAAATGTTATGCTCTATACAATATTGTAAGACCAACGTGGAGTACATATGTGTTATGGACAATTAATTTAAGAGATATCCGTGAAGTTTTGTCGATATTAGTCACCTACTGACTAAATATCAATGCTCAGTTTTCTTGCAGCAGCTCGTAATGCTCGTAATAAAAAATTAAGTGTTTATGATGGGAAATAAATAATAATACGCTATGTACAGAAATAGATTACTTTTCAGTATCATTATTTGAATATATTTTGAAATCCGAACATAGTAATGAAATAACTTATTACTAAGATAACAAGATACTAAAAGATAACACTTTATCATAAAGCTTATCAAGATCAAAGAGACTAAAAAAAAATTATGCATAACAGAAACCCTAGATTTTCATCGCGGGTAATAATGTTGAGACTACATTATATGATATTTTGGAACAATGTAAGTTTCGGTACTATCGTATGGTTTATGCAGCTCTGTTACGTCCTGACGTAACGTCGCATTTATTTTTTTTATTTCGATTACGTTAAAGTTCTTCTGTTTTAAGTTTCGCTACAGTAAAAGTAACCTCTCACATTTTCCTTTTATTCTCGAACTTCTTAAGAGGAGAGGAGAGCGATTTTAGCTACGGAGATCGGAACAGGGTGAAGATGCGGCCCTACCGACCGTCTCCCGGGAAGAATTAATCTTGTAAAGGTGGAATTTTTTCGGCGCTCCCGGTCAGAAGGCAAACTTTCAAACCATGGGATCTACTGCGTAGACCCGGTTATCGACTGCCATTTATGGATCTATGATTCAGCGCGGCCTTACCCTCAATCCTAGACCAGGGGTTCGGCTAGTCGCCGTCGGGGTGTTGTTGGTCATAGGGGAGCGGTTGGAGGGAACGCTATCACGTGACCAAGCGACCGCACCCTTTCTTCTCGCTCTTGCCTGAAGTCTTCTCTCTCTCTCTCTCTTTACAAAGATGATGAAATCACGAACAATTATTAACTAAGCGAAACAATTAACAAAAGCAGAGGAACTGTTGATTTAAACGAAAGAGTTATGACTATTAAAATGTTCACACGAATACTGTAGATAAAATATCAGCAACAAAAAGAACAATTATGCTTCCATATGGAAACTACCCATAGCTGTCACTCGAAAACGAGTACAACCCACATCGAATTAATGAGCTTACCAAGTATAGTCGGGTAATAGAAGAAAGATCAGTACATCAGGATTAATTCCCCTTTTCTCTTGGGATTACATTAATATGTCTCTCGTAAAATATTGGAATTTATAGTAAAAATACCATCATAAATATATAAAACATGTTATGCCTATATATTAACATGTCTCTCGTAAAATATTGGAATTTATAGTAAAAACACCATCATAAATATATAGAACACGTTATACCTATATAGAAAGGATAAAGGAAATATTAGGATTAATTTATGGTAAAATAGGGAAAAATAGACAGAAAAACGAGAAAGAGATGAGACTAAAATTGAGTTGCAATGAAGCTTCTGCTGCAGGAAAGCGAGGCTGGCCGACACTCCGCGCAACGAAAACGCCTTGCGCGAGGTCTGAACAGCGATCTAGCTGACTTGCGTACGAACGAAATGTACGAGTAACCAAGCTAGGCGAGTCATTCTCAAGAGAAGAACTCTCTCGCTCTCTCTCGTTTTCATGTATAAAATTACTTGTTTTACTAGTAAATTATATATATGGAATATGTTATACATATATATATATAGGATAAAATAAAATGTTAAGATTGTTTTACAGCTAAATACTAAAAGTAAAACGAATCGAGAAAGAGAGAAAACGGTAACGCGTTTCAATAGAGCTTCCTCTGCAGGAAAGCGAGGCTGGGGCGACTCTCTGCGCCACGACGAACGCCTTATCGCTAGGGCTGAACGGCGATCTAGCCGACTTGCGTACGAACAAAATGTACGAGTAACCAAGTTAGACGAGTCGTTCTCAAGTAAAATCTCTATCTCTCTCTCTCTCGCTCTCGTTCCTATAGCACGAGAATAATCGTCTAACTAGCAAATTATTTAAGAAAACTTATTAACTATAAGAAATCTAACGTCTAACTAACAAATTATTTAAGAAAATTCATTAGCTATAACTAGAGTAATCACTAATTTAACGAATAACCAATGATGTATGGAATAAGCCATAACCCAACGAAACCATTTATACTAATAAGAGATTAACGCAGAAATCAGGTTGCATACGTCAAAAATTAACTACAGAAGTTGTAACAAAATTATTATTAGTGGTTTCATGTGAAGGATTTATTTAAGTGCCGTAAAAACGCTGAAAAACTAAGCCATTACCATAGACACATCTACAGAGAAGCGAGCATAAGGATATTACCTAAACTAGGAAATTCTATTGAAAGTAGGCCAAGAAGCGGGGTGGTAAAAATCGCCTCATTTTCAGGGGAAAAACGCTTCGAACGCATTCCCTCACCTAATCGCGTGGTCCTCTGTGTAGCACATCGCGCGGACAAATCAGAGCGCGCCATACCGATGCACTTGCATAGATCTATGGCTCTGCATGTCGAGAAGCTACTCTGCGGAGTAAGGGGAATGAATACGTGTATGGTCGAGATGGACCACGGGGAAATTCTTATAATCAGGATAGGGTTTTATCCCTTCTCTTCTTTTACGCGCTTGACGACAAGAATTTTCGACGCTCAGGAGCCCTATAAAAGGCCGCGAAAATCGGCCGGCGACACAGTTTCACGGGGGGTCAAGTAGAGGACTAATCACTAGCCTGGCAGTCAATAAGTCGCCGGCAGTGAATTAGAATTTTTCCAAGGCAACAAGTAGTACTGTTTGCTGGGAAATAAAGCAGTCCAGCACGATAATTTTTCACCACGGCTTAATTTTCACAAAGTATAGTTTCAAGTAGTACAGAGTAAGAGTACAGTACTTATAATTATTAACCCTTGTAAAATCGGGGATATTGAACGTGCAACATTCAACTACTCATGTAGTTTATTTCAATAAATAATTATTAATACGCACCAACGCCTACGTTCGATTTTTAGTCTGTCTGACTACACTAATCTACGCCCAACCAACGTTCAACAGTAAGAATCACAGCCACAAACAACCGTAGGTATAATTTTCAATTACCAATTATAGTGAAACCTTGCTCCGCGTGAAATTGTCATTCAAGTCCCTCCCCATTATTCGTGAAGTGATTATCCCCAACCAAGAACAAAACGCACTCCAGCCCTATCCCGAGTAATTTTCCGCGAGGTTAGACTCAAAAACGGGCTTGCGTCTTCGGTATTTTCTCGTCGGGTGTGGTAAAGGGAGAATTTATTCTCCTTGACCAGAGCACGGAAAAGATACACCGAAACGTGAAATCTATGTTAAATTCGTGGGATCGTAAGATAGGCCGCGATTTTGACGTAACAGCTCGTAGGTTAATTTGTGCGATAGATTATCGATGCCAGTAATGCTATATATAGAAAGACTTTTTTCTTCCGCGTGAAAGCACACAAGTCATCGTTATAGTAATTCGTGTTTCACGTTTGGCAGATGCAAAATAATAAATTTCTATAGATAAGAACGTTGCAGATTTTCATAAAAATTGGAAGATCGGAATCGTCTATTCCGGTCGTGATGAAAAATCCAATACCATATAAAAAAATTAAACGTAAATTTTTTACTACAAATATCTGAAATGTATTGTCTATTTGTATATTACCGATAATTGTGGAGAATTTAGCTGCAAGTTCAGCATACAAAGTTAGATATCCCGAACCTACATCTATTTTAGTGTTTTGTAATGAACAGTTAATTTTGTGATGGTAGTAAATGTAACGTTGATGCTGATCTGCAAATGTCTTAGTGATTTTTAAAAAATTACGCCTATGGACTACGTGGCGATGAATCGATGTGACACACACATTAAGACGATGAATTCGTGTTATACCAAATTATACATTCAGAACAAATAGCCTAAACTATACCAACACATATAAACACAGGGATCCATACCACTATACTGACACTATGAATACCATCAATAGACTATCGTTACACAAGCTATAGTAATACCACCAAACAGTAAGACTACCCTAGCGGGTTGTGCGAGCCAAAAATTGATTGGTAATTCTAAACTGGTAAAGTCGAAAACTTTCACTCAAATATTGACTGGTAAGCAATTTTTCCAGCATTAGACTGAAGCGATTTTGGTTAGACTGGTAAGTTACTACCAGTCATATTTTGGATGGTAACGGTTTTCGCAGGTCTGCTCATTTATCGCTACCAGTTTTATTTTGGATGGTTATTGGGTTCTCCTGGCCCCGCTCAATTCTCGCTACCAGTTTTATTTTTGATGGTTATTCGGTTCTCGCTACCAGTAGAATTTCAACCGGTATTTTCATTATCGCACCATCTAATTTTTACTATTATTTTCATTGTCGTGGCCCCGCTCGGTGTTTGCTACAATCGAGTGTCTCCGGTCGTGATTATCTTTCATTTCTTTTTAATATGTCAGAGATTATACCATAAATTAAAAAATGGGATGAAACTGAATACACGGAAGGGATTTTGGGATCTTTAGGGAAGTGGTATCAGAATCTTTTTTTTTTTTTTCATATACATACAGAGAGTATTTTCAATCGTATTTCCGTCTTACAGCCCATTCAGATGTCCGCACTAAATCGAATTTTACCGTAGCAGGTGAGGTCGCGTGGCTCTGGATCCGATTGCAAATTCAGAGGAGTTCCTTCTTCGCTGAGGAATCTGCTATAAAACAGTCGATTTCATGTCGAGCCCGGTGTTTCAGTCTTAAACTTTTGTTCGAAATTTATATCGGATAGTCCCTAAGGATGGACACTGGTAGCAGAAAATGCAAGGTCGAATGCAAATATACCAATTTCTAGAACTTCAGGCGCTTATTTAATTTCTTTGCCGATCGCTCATGACAAAATGAAACTAACTTTTTCATTATCAGACTACTTCTTCCTATAAAAGATTTTGCAAGACATAGTTTGCTTTTCTCCTTGTGGTAATAGATCGGACTGTAGAGACCTCGGATATCAACCAATGTTTCAAGGACATTTTTGATTTCAGTCAAAAGATTTGTTAACTGACCACTACGATCCAATCCGATCTAAAACAAAGTAACATTTGTCCGATCAGCGGTAGCGAGAGCCACAAAGGTTTCACAAAATTTCTGACGAATTACGAATCGTTCTTTTTGGCAAAATTTCGAATAGCATTTTCAATTAACCATAAATATGAATAAAATAACGACATTCACTGACGATTGTGCTGGAGTGAGCGAGACCAATAGAAATTTGTAGTACATCGCTAGGTGACGCGAATCGCAAGCTCTACGATCTCCGCATTAAACAATTACGATATTTTGTTAAAACTAAGAAAAGTTAACTGTAGAATTACTAGTCAGAGTTTCTCTTGCTCTGTTTTTTCATGGAAAACCCATCTCTGAGAATATTTGGATTGCGAATAAGAATAAATAATGAATTGTTATCCTTTGGATTCGGAATACATCAATATGATTATTTGAATAGTCAAAGCAGTCAGAAATCTTACAGAGTCAGCGGAATATATCTCTTTGTTCCAGAGAATATTGTTTTCATCGCGATCGTCGTGTATTCCGATCAATTCCACTTGTCGGGTATAATAGCATGAGAAAGAGTTTGACCAGTCGTGGGAAAGTGTTCTTGCGGGGTACACTTTGCAATAGGAAGCACTGCTTGTCAAGAGCTTATTGATCGCATCGACCTGTTAACACAGAGATAAATAAATAATTTAAAAATTGTCTAAAACTCTAATATTTTAGTGAATTGATAGTGTTGGAAAATCAGCTGGCGCACGGCGATCGATAATCGTCGTGCGCCTACCTGTTGCGCTGCTCTACTACGCGTTGTTCGGTTGAGTCGAAGATAGCCGAGGCATGGGCTTCGCAAAACCGAGGATGTGCCTCGTTGGCACGCCGCGTCGAGCGAGAGGATGTCTCTCTCGCTTGACTTCGGTTTCGCTCACCGGCTATCTCGCTCAACTGACTCCAGCGCCCAACGAAACTTTCATACTCGCAGCCATCTTGAGAATTCGGCACTTTTGCGACACACATCCCTTCGGACAGCACGCGCATCTTAGGACTCTCGGACTCTTGGACCTTTTTCCACGGACATTATTCATCGGATTCGCTCAACTTTCAAGCTCAACAGGACTCAAATACACGGTAAGAGTACACCGTCACAATTCAGTGCAATTCAATGTCGGTGAGGAGTAGAAAATAACGGTACATCCACATTTTTGTCTCACTCTGTGGCGTGCGCTGCAGCACATGCTGCACCACGTTCTCCTCACTGTATGTTGCCAGCTTAATTAATATAATTAAGCATGTGCTTTATATTCGCTGTATTTTCCCCCAGTAAATCTGCTGGGAAAGTACAGCGAATACTTTCTGCTCAATCGTGCATCCTCATTCTATGTTGTATTGTGCTACGCAGTGCTGACTGCGTAGCTGGTTTCACACACAGGCTTAGCACTCAAGCAAGGTTATTGCAAATGCTCTCATTAATTCACTGCAACCACTTTGCAATACACTGCTGAGTGGTTGCAGTGAATTACACACAAACATTTTCGCACTCAATGGTATCAGCGTGTCGTGCTGCGTAGCTCTCGCTACGTTGCACGCACCGCTGTCTCAAGTTTAAATTCAGCACACAATTAAATAATTGTGTGCTGCTCACATTTAGATTCAAAATTCAATTCACTTGATTTATTTATACATCTGTCTGCAGTGAATAACTCACACAACATTCGCACTCGGTACCATCCAGCGTGTCATGCTGCGCAGCACTCTCTGCGGTAAGCACGCATAGCTATCTCAACTTTCCATTCAGCACACAATTATATTAATTGTGTGCTGCTCACATTCTCAGCCTACATTGCACTAATCAGTTCAATTTATTTAAGCACTCATTGATCTCATAGCGTGGCGTGTTCCGCAGTACTGGCTGCGACACACGCACCGCTCTCAGTGCTCACAGCGCACAATTAATGTAGTTGTGTGCTGGTTCTCATATATTCAAAACCATTTATTCTGTTTATATCCAATTTCTCATTTTCCAATTTTGGTGCATTTATTTTCATTATTTTGTTATTTTCTAAATTTAACTTATTTTGACATGTGTCCTTTTTGTTTTCTAAATTTATAATCAAATTGTATTTTTGAGTGCAACTAAGGAAGGTGTAAATAAACCACTTTCTCTACTAAACATCCCGCAGTCTGGTTTTATTTTCCTCTTGCTTTAAGTGAGTTCTCATCCCATTTCAATAATTTCACAGATCAGTCAAACCGGACGGATTCTCAACAGATAGAATATATTTTTTATTTAGCTCTTCGTAAAGAATATGCCAGACGTTAACGTCCGGCAAATTTTTCAATGTGTGAAAGTAATTAAATTGATGATTTTATACATAAAGTAATGCAATTGTATCAATAACGAGAATCTACTTACTTCGGATTGTAGTCCTAGCTTCCAGATTTCGCCAAATACGGTATTATATCCCTGGCATTTGGCACAGCGGCAACCGAACACGACGTACCATTTCTTGTTAAAAGCTAATTGATCGTATCAACCTGTTGACACAGAAATAAATAAGTAATAAACAAATGAAAAATCCAGTGATAATAAAATAAAAAATTGTATAACACTCCAATATTTCAGTGGACCGATGGAATATATTTTTTCTTTGGCTCTTCGTAAAGAATATGCCAGAAGCCAACGGCCAGCGAATTTTCCAATTTATGAAAGTAAATAAATTGATGATTTTTACATAAAGTAATGCAATTGTATTAACAACGAGAATCAACTTACTTCGGTTTGTAGTCCTTCTTCATTTCGCCAAATGCGGCACGATATACCCGGCATTTGGCACATTAGCAACCGAAGACGAGGTACCGGTTGCTTGCCTTTTTGTAGAATTTCTTTTTTGTATCGTAACGGCAATTATATTTTCCTCACAACCAACAATATAACAGCATTCGTTCTCCCTTCTTCAACACTATTTCTGCGATGTAACACGTCCAAAGAAATACCGATCCGTGTGTACGGGATTCATTGCTGTCAATTTTTTAAGGTTATGTTAAATCGAGAGATGCCCCACACGCAGTAAAGAACTGCAGCGATGAGTTACGAACGTTTTATATCATACAGTACACCAGCACGTGCCGTGACGCCTTTAGCGATGAGTGCATTTATAACCATATGCTGGTAATCGACTGCCATACTGACGTGCGAAAGACAAACAGAACGATAGAACAATCGCGAAGGCGTCACGGCACGTGTTCGTAACTCATCGCTGCCGTTCTTTACTGCGTGCGGGGCATCTCTCGATCTAACATAACCTTAAAAAATTGACAGCAATGAATCCCGTACACACGGATCGGTATTTCTTTGGACGTGTTACATCGCAGAAATAGTGTTGAAGAAGGGAGAACGAATGCTGTTATATTGTTGGTTGTGAGGAAAATATAATTGCCGTTACGATACAAAAAAGAAATTCTACAAAAAGGCAAGCAACCGGTACCTCGTCTTCGGTTGCTAATGTGCCAAATGCCGGGTATATCGTACCGCATTTGGCGAAATGAAGAAGGACTACAAACCGAAGTAAGTTGATTCTTGTTGTTAATACAATTGCATTACTTTATGTAAAAATCATCAATTTATTTACTTTCATAAATTGGAAAATTCGCTGGCCGTTGGCTTCTGGCATATTCTTTACGAAGAGCCAAAGAAAAAATATATTCCATCGGTCCACTGAAATATTGGAGTGTTATACAATTTTTTATTTTATTATCACTGGATTTTTCATTTGTTTATTACTTATTTATTTCTGTGTCAACAGGTTGATACAATCAATTAGCTTTTAACAAGAAATGGTACGTCGTGTTCGGTTGCCGCTGTGCCAAATGCCAGGGATATAATACCGTATTTGGCGAAATCTGGAAGCTAGGACTACAATCCGAAGTAAGTAGATTCTCGTTATTGATACAATTGCATTACTTTATGTATAAAATCATCAATTTAATTACTTTCACACATTGAAAAATTTGCCGGACGTTAACGTCTGGCATATTCTTTACGAAGAGCTAAATAAAAAATATATTCTATCAATTCACTAAAATATTAGAGTTTTAGACAATTTTTTAATTATTTATTTATCTCTGTGTTAACAGGTCGATGCGATCAATAAGCTCTTGACAAGCAGTGCTTCCTATTGCAAAGTGTACCCCGCAAGAACACTTTCCCACGACTGGTCAAACTCTTTCTCATGCTATTATACCCGACAAGTGGAATTGATCGGAATACACGACGATCGCGATGAAAACAATATTCTCTGGAACAAAGAGATATATTCCGCTGACTCTGTAAGATTTCTGACTGCTTTGACTATTCAAATAATCATATTGATGTATTCCGAATCCAAAGGATAACAATTCATTATTTATTCTTATTCGCAATCCAAATATTCTCAGAGATGGGTTTTCCATGAAAAAACAGAGCAAGAGAAACTCTGACTAGTAATTCTACAGTTAACTTTTCTTAGTTTTAACAAAATATCGTAATTGTTTAATGCGGAGATCGTAGAGCTTGCGATTCGCGTCACCTAGCGATGTACTACAAATTTCTATTGGTCTCGCTCACTCCAGCACAATCGTCAGTGAATGTCGTTATTTTATTCATATTTATGGTTAATTGAAAATGCTATTCGAAATTTTGCCAAAAAGAACGATTCGTAATTCGTCAGAAATTTTGTGAAACCTTTGTGGCTCTCGCTACCGCTGATCGGACAAATGTTACTTTGTTTTAGATCGGATTGGATCGTAGTGGTCAGTTAACAAATCTTTTGACTGAAATCAAAAATGTCCTTGAAACATTGGTTGATATCCGAGGTCCCTACAGTCCGATCTATTACCACAAGGAGAAAAGCAAACTATGTCTTGCAAAAGCTTTTATAGGAAGAAGTAGTCTGATAATGAAAAAGTTAGTTTCATTTTGTCATGAGCGATCGGCAAAGAAATTAAATGAGCGCCTGAAGTTCTAGAAATTGGTATATTTGCATTCGACCTTGCATTTTCTGCTACCAGTGTCCATCCTTAGGGACTATCCGATATAAATTTCGAACAAAAGTTTAAGACTGAAACACCGGGCTCGACATGAAATCGACTGTTTTATAGCAGATTCCTCAGCGAAGAAGGAACTCCTCTGAATTTGCAATCGGATCCAGAGCCACACGACCTCACCTGCTACGGTAAAATTCGATTTAGCGCGGACATCTGAATGGGCTGTAAGACGGAAATACGATTGAAAATACTCTCTGTATGTATATGAAAAAATAAATAAAAGATTCTGATACCACTTCCCTAAAGATCCCAAAATCCTTTCCGTGTATTCAGTTTCATCCCATTTTTTAATTTATGGTATAATCTCTGAGATATTAAAAAGAAATTAAAGATAATCACGACCGGAGACACCCGATTGTAGCAAACACCGAGCGGGGCCGCGACAATGAAAATAATGGTAAAAATTAGACGGAGCGATAATGAAAATACCGGTTAAAATTCTACTGGTAGCGAGAACCGAATAACCATCCCAAATATTACTGGTAGCGAGAATCGAGCGGAGCCGCGAAAACCGAATAACCATCCAAAATGAAACTGGTAGCGAGAACCGAATAACCATCCAAAATGAAACTGGTAGCGAGAATCGAGCGGGGCTGCGAGAACCGAATAACCATCCAAAATATAACTGGTAGCGAGTAACCAGCGGAGCAGCGAGAACCGAACAACCATTCAAATTATAACTGGTAAGTGGGATTAACCAATCTATTCTTGAATCGCGCGACTTTACATGAAAAGAGCCTACCAGTCGAAGTTTCAGTGAATGTTTTCGACTTTACCAGTTTGCAAAATCGCACAACCCGCTAGGGTATAGTACCCAGAGAGGTGTGAAAAACAATCCACGAGGAACACATTAATCACCATAACCGAAGAGAAGAAATTAACGGGACAAATGGGCTACAGGAGATGGGCTACAGGACGACTATCAGATATAGTAATACCCTGCTATACCGGCAGAGCTTAGAAGAAGAGCGGAGAAGTCGGTATAAAAGGACACAACATACCACAGTCGGAGAGCATTCTGTTCACAGACTTTCGCCAACATCCAGAACCAACCAAAGGAGGACCAGTTAACCAATCAAAGGAGGATCAGCAAACCAGCCAAAAGAGAACCAGCCAACCAACTAAAGGAGAACCACCTAGCCAACCCAATGGAGAAGCATATTTAACCGCACCACTCCAAGGACCAGGCCTGATACCTCTGAGCCCGCTAAAACGAACATCTTCCAAGGACAACCCCTGAGCCACCAGTCGTCCAAGCAGCCCAGCATCCGAGTCAACGAGATCTCACCTCAAAAAGAAACCAGCGTGGTATGGATAAAAACATATTAAATCCATGGGGACTTAAAAAACACCCTAAAAATTAGCTAAGGACGCTCCTGTCGTCGTTCCGATGCGCCGATGCACCGAAGATGCATCTCGCTGACGCCTCCACCACAGCGGCAGGGCCAGCGCGTAGATAGCGTAGCCAGGAAAGCTCGAGCGAGAGCTCCGTCCCCACTACGGCCCGCTCAATATAGATATAGGATAGGCTAGCTCCGAAGGTGACGAATAACCAAAGCCAGCATAGGTTAATTATCGATGGCAAACCCGGTAGGATAACATTCTCTCTTGCCTGGTGTAGGAACCATACTGCCATACCATTAGAGAACATATTTCAATAATTAAAAATAAACTCTCCTACTTCTTGCGGACACGATTATATAGGCATGCGTAAGCCCGGGTCAAGTTTTTTTGTAAGGTGCATAATCATCAAAATTTAGTAAAAAGGAGTGCATTTGACTATCATTTATAACATTCAACATTTATCTGTATAATTTATAACATTTGTATAATAAACCCTACTTTCACCTAATACTGAAGCCTGTATTCATTTCCTCCCTGCTCGAGTCCGAACTAAAACCCTTTCAGGGCAATGATAACGTAAAATACCGTCACAACATAGAAAGAATATCCTGGCACGCCCGTTTTCTGTCGTCTCTCTTGTACACATGCCTAACAGGCTACGACGCATTCTTTCTCTCACTAACGGTGTAACGTCAGAGCAATGCTTGAGCGGGAAACTGGTGGGGTAGTCTACCGTTTGCCCTCATCCATGCATCCACAATGCTAATATTTACGGTGATCGGGTTTTACCAAATAAGTGTGGATGAGTTATCAATAGGACTGTTGTTTAATAGTATGATGGTATAATAAAAAATGAAATAACCGAGCTTGCGGCGGCCAAACCAAGCAGACACATAATTTTTCAGATACTTTGATACAGTATAAATAGAATTGTGTAATGGTCGAGCGGGTTGAGGCGCTGTTTTTTCTTATCGTGAACTAAGCAATCCCAGTTCGATCCCCGGCCTATTCTTTTATTTTTCTTTCCAGGAGAAAAGATAATTTCTTTCCGGTTTTTAGAATATGTATAGTTTTAGAGAGCATAATCCTATGGTATAAAATTCTGAATTAAAACAAGAATACAAAGTAGAATCTCGCACGTTGCTTCTTCATTTCTTTCCACCTTTGACGAAGTCACCTCCGGTTCCAAAGGTGGAGAACAATTTTTTGTGAAAAAGTAAACAAACTTAGTAACATTACACTTTTAATAACATTTAAACTCCTCGTTTGATTCTCGCCAAATTTGAAACGAAGTATTCTTGCCGTTATAGAGAATATAGATTTTTTTTTCGAAAAATCATAATAACTCATTATTCTATCAAATCGGAACGTCTTTATCGATTACTGCAAAACTCAATACCGAGCAACCTTGTCTTCTTCCCTATTCTTGTAAACAGTTTTAGCTTGTTAGCTCCTAAATTATAAAATTTAGAGATCACCTTTTTTCGAAAAATTCATATTACCATAACAGTATGTGTACACCTTTGCTCCAGCCGACTCCTTCCCCCACCACGCGGCTACCTCACCACCCCACTTTTCCACCGCCGCGCTACCCACTTTGCTTAACCAGTGTCAGTAACGTGGAGATGGTAAAGTGACGTGGTGTGGGTACTCTGGTGAACAAGGAAGAGTAAACAACAAGCCCTAGCCTACGCTATTCTGTCGAACGATTATAAGAGCCGAAATCACGTTCGGAAACACAGAGTACAGCGGGCACTAGGCCATCGTACCCGGACATGTAAAAAAAACTAGCTACGTCAGAGCTCTGGAATTCCCTCGCTGCCGAAAACAGCAGGTCATCGACCAGCTGGCCTCGTTGGCGGCGAGGGGAAGACGGGTAGCGCGGTAACGGCAAGCCGAAAAATTATTAAATCTCGGTAGATTTAAAAGTCGAAGCCGATAATGACGTAGAGGGGTACCAGATTGGGGGGGCAAGCTATAAAAGAGCATGCGCGGAGGGAAAAGCTGTCTTACGTTCTTTACTCTTCTGGCCCAGGTTACCAAGTTGGAAGCGATTAAAAAACAAAGTTGTGCATTTTTCTTGAGTTATAAAAATTTATTCATCCTAGTGTTTGAGTGGAATACGCGATTTTGCAAGATAAAAATAATCGTGTCAGTGAGCGTGGAACAGCGAAAACGACAGAAAAGAAAGGACAGGCGAGTCATTAAAATTATATCGAATTTCTTAGTGACATATTGAATCAACTGATATTGATCTAGATTTAGATAGTTTTTAAGTGAATAGAATTAATTGTATAGAGTTAATTACATAGAATTAAGCGTATAGTCTCCAGGCAAATAGAATTAAGTTACATAGCATTTCAACCGGTAGGATAGATTAAAAGTGTATAAGCGTACGAGTTGAAAGGAGACAGTAAGGAAGTGAACTGAGTGAGAGATAGAGAGAGTTAGAGACATAATAGAGATATCCGTTCCAAGAGCGAGTTCAACGCGTTTAACTGTGTGTGTGCGTGTAGAGTAATTGGGTCACTACTAACTCACAAAACAATAACAGACTACCGAGTCGAATGCACCGAGAGCCTATGTGTCCGAAATAGCCGAAAAGAATTGTAAAAATAATCGTAGGAATTACAAAATTTTAATGAATTGTACTGGTTATCGGTACCAGGAAACCGAACGTTAATATTCTGTTTTTAATTGTTTGCATAAATAAACCCTACTCTCACCTACCCCGAAGTCTACAATTAATTACACCTGTCATCGAGCTCGAATTTCCCCTGGGAAAATAAATTTAATATCAACGATAAAAATTACCGTTACATTTGACGCCCAACGTGGAACTAGACACAGATAAAAAAGACTGCGGTGGTGAGGTAGGGCGCGCACAAAGTAAATAAATTCGGAGTAAAATCGAGAGCATGGATACAGGCGGGAATGCGAATATCTCGACTGAGCTCGAAGAATTAAGAATGATGGAAAGTATGGAGGATCATCGCCGGCAGAAGGGGGGTACTGAAGTAGGTCCAACCTATGTATGGGAATCTGCAACGGCTGAACACTTGTTGGATGACCAGCGGCAGAGAGATAGGAGAAATATACAGCGTTTTTCAGAAATTACACCGGTTGAAGAAAGTGAGAATGCAGCAGGAGAGTTCGAGAATGACCAGATAAACAGTGAAAACGGTAGTACACCGAGACCTACTGAGCAGACTACGACAGTCCTACCAAATCCTGTGGAGGTAGGCCAGATCGTGCAGTTTCTCCAGAGGATGGAGGAGAAGAGTGACAGAAAATTTACTGAAGTAATTAAAACACAGCAAAAGATGGAGGAGAAAAGCGATGAAAAATTCGCTGAAATAATAAAGTCGCAGCGGGATATGAGGGACGAGTATCTGAACAGGATAACAGTATTGAGGGAATTAACTAAAAATGCACTGGAAGGAGAAATTTTGGCGTTTGAGTGCCGGACAGATAAAAAAATTAAAGAGGTCCAGGAAAGGATACAGGAGAATCAAAACATTACGAATAATTACATTCAACAACAGGTTGCGGGTCAGAGAGTGACCGTGGAGAAACTCGAGAGGAAAACACAGGAAATGATGGCCGAAATCCGTGCGGTACGAGAGATTACGGAGGACCACACTAAGAGAATCGAAGAATTAGAAGTGACAACACGAAGATCGAGTACATCCATGAATTCCGGGCAAACTATTGCAGGAGGTTTGAATGTCACTCGATTATATACGACAGCACAGAAACCACCCACATACAGCGGCGATGGAAAGGAGAGACGGATGAGGTTTTTGAAGGAATTCCGTGAATTCTGTATCGCTGATGGTATCGAGGACACCGAGATTCGACACACCATCGGGTCAGCGGTAAAGGGTATTGCTAACGACTGGTGGCTGGTAGTGGAAAGGGAAGTACACGACTTGCAGACGTTCGAGCAAAAATTTCGTTCGAGATACTGGGCTCGCGACATGCAGGATAAGGTGAAGAAAAATCTAGAGTTCGGATCGTTTTATACGGAAGGTCAGACGTTAACACGGGCTGAGTATGCGACTCGCGTAATCGGTAATGCACGAGATCTAAGTGAAAAACTCAGTGATGAAGGCATAATACTTAGCAAAGCATTATGATGAAGAAGTGCGGAGTTCCGTAAGAGTCCGGCAAATAAACAATGTAGATGAATTTCTAAAGTTACTGGAAAGCACGGACGTAGCGGGTCCTTCAAATCATAAGGGAGGAGCAGGTCACAGGGGGGGGGGGGATACGCATCACCGGAGCAACCGAGATACGTTAATAGAGGAGCGGTGCATGAGCAGACAGCGCGGCCGTACCCGAGATACGAAAATCGGGAAAACTCTGCAAATAATGGTGGAAACCGATTTCCGTCATCACCAGGACGCCTAAGTAGTAGGGAAGAGAGACCACCATGGCAAAACAACGGACCATGGCCTCCAACAAATCCAAAATGGGGAGAGAGATCGGTGCAATCCAGGCCGCCTCGGCAGGAAAACAGGTCAGGACAATTTCAAGTGCCAGAAAATAATAGACCGGCCGGACCTGAGTTACCGAGACAGGAGCAGCAACCGAACAACCAGATAAACCACATCAATCGTGCTGTACAAGGTTCATTCGTGGCACACACGATCCCAAGGGAACCGGCACCGGAATGTTCGAGATCGGTCAGCTCGAATCCGGGAAACGCTTAGCCATTGCGTCCGGAGGAACTGAAAACATCGAGAAGAAGAGAGAAGAATGGTGCGCAACGGGAAAACAGGAAGAAAGGAAAAGTACGAGGCAGAAAATGAACGCGAGGAAAAGGAAGAAGAAGAAAATAAGGAATCAGCGTCGTAGGGAGGAAAGATACAAAAGTAATGAACAAATATCAGGGGTACAAATTGAAAATGCGGGTTTGATAACAGATGGCGTTACTAACGCTATACGCATCAGGCAGTACTGTGACTATGTTCATGTCAAAGCTACGTCTTATAGCTTTAATTTTCAGTATGTGTCAATTTGTCGCAGTGTCAAATTCATAGTTTTTTTGAGCTCTCAATATGTCGAGTTTCGTGCCAACAAAACAGCATTTGCGGGAAGTTTTAATTTACTTCTTTAATTTGAAGAAAAGTGCTGCTGAAGCACATCGATTGGTCTCCGAGGCTTATCCGAGTCATGTTCCATCGGTTTCAACGTGCGAGAGATGGTTTGTGCGGTTTAGAAGTGGTGATTTTGACGTTGAGGACAAAGAGCGGCCGGGCCAAGTGAAAAAGTTTGAGAATGCTGAATTGGAGGCAATACTCAATGAAGACTCGTGTCAAACTCAACAAGAGCTCGCAGATTCATTGGGAGTGACACAACAAGCCATTTCACATCGTATAAAAGCCCTCGGAATGATCCAAAAGCAAGGACATTGGGTGCCGTATGAGCTGAAGCCGAGAGACGTCGAGCGCCGTTTTTTTGCATGCGAACTGCTGCTCGAACGGCAAAAACGGAAGGGTTTTTTGCATCGCATTGTCACTGGTGATGAAAAGTGGATCCATTACGATAACCCGAAGCGCAAAAAATCATATGGTTACCCCGGCCATGCATCATCATCGACGGCCAAACCAAATATTCACGGCGCCAAGCTCATGCTCTGTATTTGGTGGGACCAGCTGGGTGTGGTGTATTATGAGCTATTGAAATCGAACGAAACCATCACAGGAGCACTATACCGAACTCAATTGATGCGTTTGAGCCGCGCACTCAAAGAAAAACGGCCACAATACGAGCAAAGACACGACAAAGTAATTTTGCAACATGACAACGCTCGGCCACATGTTGCAGCGCCGGTCAAAACATACCTACAAACGCTGAAATGGGAAGTCTTACCCCACCCGCCGTATAGCCCAGATATTGCTCCTTCCGATTACCACCTTTTCCGATCGATGACACATGGCCTAGCTGACCAGCGCTTCCATTCTTACGAAGAAGCCCAAAAATGGGTCGATGACTGGATAGCAGCCAAGCCGGCCGAATTTTTTCGCGACGGTATCCGTAAATTGCCAGAAAGATGGGAAAAAGTTGTGGCTAGCGATGGACAATACTTTGAATAATTCATTTGTTACCATTTTTTTCAGAATAAACGTTCAAAAATAGAAAAAAATCCCGCATTTTCAATTTGTACTCCTGATAGTAAGGAGGAAGCGCGAGGAGAATACCGAATGACGAGGGCAGGTTGAATCAAGGGAAAACCGAGTCCAGGAAGATGATAAAGGCACATTTGATAATAAAAAAAATATGTGTCCGAAAATCGTTGCCAGAGTCCAGAGAGTACCAGATATCAGAGGGCCAGCACCAAGGAAGGTGGATGAAGGCGAGAAAAGGGAGGTGGTATGTTTAACACTTATGGAAAATTCACGGGAATATTTATATGAGGAGGTGGAAAAAATACCAAGCAAGTGGTACGACGAGAAGCATCCGAGGTGTCCAGAAATACCTGTACAAATTGCTGGAATATCGGAAGTAAGTCTTATCGATAGCGGAAGCGAGATGTCGTGCGTCTCAGAGGATGAATTCCGAAAAAATGAGGAAAGACTGAAAAATTGCCCAATGATACCGGTAAGCTCGACACAGGTGATTGGAGCGTTTGGTGGGGAGACGGAACGGGTGAAGAAGCAAATAATGGTCGAGGCGGAGACATACGGGTCGACGGGAGCCTTATAAGGGCTGGTTGTGCCAAGATTGGTAAGGCCTGTGTTGATTGGGATCGATGGGATGTTAGTGTTAAGAATTTCGATAGATGCCCAACAACGGATTTTAGCAGTCGGAGAGAGAATCATCGCGAAATTAAATGAGGGGGTGTGGCGACACGTAGATCCTAAGGATTCCTGTACAAGTGAACCGAGTGGAATCTGTGCAGCGGTGGAGACGGAAAGTATGCACGAGGGTGAAGTAAATATCGGCCTATCAGAAGAGGAGTTTAAGGATAAGTAGACGGAGTGCCAAGATCTGAGACCGGAAATAAAGCAGAAATTTAAAAGAATTTTTGAAGGAAAAGAGAGATCTTTGACAAACGACCAGGAAGAATGACACAGTATGAGCATCGACTTTTGCTAAGGGATCCGAAGCCATATTTTCATCGGTCGTATCCGGTTTCACTGACGCAACGGGAGAGGGTACAGAAAGAGATTGAGAGAATGCTCAGAATGGGCGTGATACAGAAATTCGAAAGTATTTATATAAACCCACTAATGCCAGTTACGAAGAGCGATGATTCTGTACGTTTGTGTTTGGATGCTCGTGAATTAAACAATTATTTAATTAATGATTATAACAATGCACCACCGATCGAGGGGATTTTCCAGCGGTATGAGGGGAAAACCGTAATGTCAACGCTAGATTTAACTAGCAGTTTCTGGCAAATACCCCTCCATCCAGAATCGCGGAAATACACAGCATTTCAACATAACGGGAAATGTTATGAATTTATAGTTACGCCATTTGGTCTGAAAACTAGTACGGCAAGCCTGATAAGGGTTCTCGACATGGTCCTAAAGGTTCTGGATTTTGTAATTAATTTCGTCGACGATCTGTTGATAATGTCAACTTCATACGAAGAACACTTCGATCACCTGCGAGAATTATTTGAGAGATTTCGACAGCACGAGATGACATTAAAATTCAGTAAATCACATTTTTTCCGAAAAGAAGTGATTTTTCTCGGACATATTCTCACGACCGACAGACTAAAACCCGACCCAGAAAAAATAAGAGCGATCCACGAATATCCTCGACCTCGCATCATAAAACAACTGAGAGGATTTTGGGATTAATTAATTTCTACACGAAATTCACGAATCGTCATGCGCAAGAGACCGCACCGTTATTAAATCTTTTGAGGAAAGGTACCCATTGGAAGTGGGATGAGGCCATGGAGAAAATATTTTTAAAAGTAAAGGATCTATTCTGTGAGGAAATAGTGCTGAGATTTCCCGATACAAAGAAACCATATACGCTCACCACAGATGCAAGTGGATATGCGCTCGGAGCGATTCTCTCGCAAGAGGATGAAAATGGAGAAGCGAAGGTGGTGACGTTTGCGAGTAGAACGCTTAAAGGGGCTGAGATCGGGTACATGACGACCGAGAAAGAGCTATTAGCGATCGTATGGGCACTTCAAAAATTTAGGACGTATTTAAAAGGAGCCCGGATTCAAATTAAAACCGATCATAAAGCCTTAGTATTTTAAAAAACGTGTTGGTTTACGGCCGAAAGGCTTATGAGATGGGCATTATCCTTCCAGGATTACGACATACAAGTAGAACATGTCACCGGAAAATCGAATGTGGTAACTGATATATTGAGCCGTGTGAAAAGCAACGATGTGGCACTGTCAACCGATAAGAAAGGGATCGTGGTGGTCGCAGGAATTCTGGCAGAGAAAATCCCACGCGAGCTTGCTAGGAAACTGAAGTGCATAAGAAATATACAGCGAGAGCAACAAGACCTACGAATTATCATGGATTTCCTCAATGAGAAAAAGGAGGATAAAGAAGAACAAAAATTTCGACTAGAAAAAGGAATTTTGCAGAAGAAATCGAAGAATGGAATTTGGCGGGTTTTGATACCAAAGAGCATGATTCATGAAATAATAAAGGCTTGCCATGCTATGTATGGCCATCTCGGTGCAAGGAAATGTTGACGGATGCTGGAGGAGGATTTTACGTATCCACACCTTGCAAAAATAACTAGGAATATCCTCGCTACCTGTGACGCGTGTCAAGGAAACAAGATTGCCATACAAACAAGCTACGCCGCGATGCAAACTATTATACCGGAGAGACCGGGAGATTTGGTATCCATAGATTTCTATGGACCCTTGCCCGCATCAGTAGGTGGAGTGAACCATATTCTGGTAACTTTGGACGCATTCAGTAAATTCGTCGTTCTATACCCCATGAAGAAAGCAAACACCTCCACAGTTATTAAACGAATATTTGATGATTATGTCCCGAAGTATGGAAAGCCACGTAGGATTCCATTCGATCACGGAACACAATTTACTGCTAAAAACTGGATACAAAAGCTCAAGGACGAGGGTATCATGGCCGTATTTTCATCGATACGGCACCCCCAAGGAAATATCGTTGAACGGGTAAATCGTGAGCTTGGAAGGTTCTTTCAAGTTTTCCTAGCTAATAACCATGCCGGCTGGTTTAAGTGGGTAAGAATAATTGAAGACTGTATAAATGAAAGTCACCACAATACGACCGAATACACCATTGGAACTACAGTGCAGAAAGAAGCCTTTACGGGAATGGAATAGGCAGATGGGCATAAGGAAGGACGAGGAAGATTAAACAACGTACGAAATGAAGATTGAAATGGTTAGAGAAAGGATAGAAAAGAAACGCCGGCGTCGAGCGGAGAAACTTGACTCAACTCACAGATTAACAAATTATGAGGAGGGGGACCTGGTCCTGATAAAAGTATTGAATGTTTCGGACCCGTTAAAACAATTAACTTTGAAATTCATGCCGCTGTATGAGGGACCGTATAGAATTAAGAAATGCGTAGGCTTGGCGACTTATTTACTTGTAGATCTAGACAATAAGAAGGAGCGAGGCAGATTCCATGCGAGCATGTTTAAAAAATATAAGACTGACGAAGGAAAGAACGATCTTGGAGAAACGAAAACGATGTCGGAAACCAGCGTTTAGAAAAAAGAATATGAAATACAATGTAAGAGATCTTTGGGCGAGTTGCGAATGCAACTCTCTCAAAGATTCACATGTCATAAAAGGAATCAACCGAAGAAGCCGGTCGTGTGGTATAACAGACGGTAATCGGTGGCAAATGTGTAACAGTGATAATCAATCAATCAATCAACGTATCACGGTGTATCTAAGCCGTATATAATTATAGCAATATTTTATGGGCAAGATTTCAAATTCTATTGCACTTATAACCTTGTTAAAATTGTGCTAAATTATTGCCAAAGTAAATTCCATGTCGAAATAAATCAATATATACCAGTAATGGATTAACGAAAATTATTTTTCCAATTTATAATATGGAATTATGAATTATGCTTAACTTATTAATGTCAGTTCTAAAATTTGTGAAATTATTATCTTCTTTTATGCAAATCGTTTCCATGGGAAGAAGTTTGTTTAAAAAGGATTCAAAAGCAAATATTCAAGAAATATCAAAAGCATGTTTAGTTGCATTAATTTGACTGCCTTAAGTGGTGCGACCTTGTTACAGGTGATTTCTCTATTTCTATACTCTCGAATGCGTGCCTTTTAATCCATTCAATATCAGTTGCAGTACAATATTTTCATAGTAACAAATAAATTAATTTGGATTTTAACAACGACGGAATTTTATCCTTCGTTGAGACGCTAATCAAGTTAATGTTATGTTTGTCATTTGTGACTAGATTAAATTCAAATTATTTGAAAAGCCTTACTGAAGGATAGTATGTATATCATATGTATGAACAATTAATAATCCATCCATTAAAATTTTCTTCTTGAGTGCCGGGGATAGTCGTGATAGTCCGTCTTCTAACATGAATGGTCCATTTTATGAAATGTATAGGATTACAAGTTAAGAGTAACGTGTCATTAATGAATTTCAAGTCTTTACTTCAGAACTGTGAATGTGAAAGTTTTAATGCTCTGTCTACGAGCATGTATATAATGCCTATTGTTTATGACTGGAGAAAAAGTTCATAAGTCTACCAGACCAGGTTTACGACACCATCTGTGATAATGATCTCATTTTCCCTAGTTAATTACAAATCCAGCAATGGTATTTTATTATCTTTTTCTTTCATTTATTATCTTTCTCTTTCTCAATAGTAAATTGGAGTTGGGATGCTGAATATTGAAAATTGTTGAAGTTTATCGAATTTGATTTAGAGATAAAAAGAGTATAAAATTGGAGTGTAATAAAGTTCTGACAAGCAACATTCTTCTCAAGCAGCCATAACTACTATGTGATATAATATTGGAGCTAATGGAAAGCCCATAGGAAGCCCAGAAATTTGTTTGTAAATTTTATTATCAAATTGAAATAAGTAAAAGACATAATTATCTCAGTTTCTTTTTTAATTCGACGATTATAGTACACTGCCCTCTCCACATAAATACCTTCTTTTTAAGACGGTTTAAAACTAATAGTAAATATACATTTGTTCAAAGAGAGGTCACATCTAATGAAACTAAAATATATTACGCAGGTAAAATGATTTGCGTAACCAATGATTTCAGAGAAGAACTGTCATTAACATTACGAATCGACTCTTAATACGCTTCGTCAATATTTTATGAATAAAATCAACTGATTTTGTGTGTGGGACAATTGTTAGACGATGCTATTGGCCTCGTTGGGATGTTTAGTTTGTATATTTTTGCTAAAGTGTATATTCTAGCTAAATTTGTATTATCAGGTCTTAAGTAATGATAGTTAGATTCATTAATGAATTTTGCTCGATTTCAGATATCTAGACGTCTAGTAACTGATTTGTGTGCAATTTTTGTTGTATCAGTTACCATAAACTTGTGAATAATTTTCATCATTCAAGAGTGCAAGGGATTTTTGTATGTAATCAATAGGCTTTAGAACAATAGTGCTATTCACTTTGTCATCTCTGGGGATTTTTATATCACGGTTGTTGGATAATCAGCTGGCGTACGGCGATCGATATTCGCCGTGCGTCGACCTGTTGCTGTGCACGAGCACGAAGCGTTCGGTTGAGCGGAGATGGCCGAGGAAAGGCTTCGCGGAGCCGAGGTTGTGCCTCGCTGGCATGCCGCGTCGAGCGAGAGGATGTCTCTCTCGCTTGACTTCGGTTTCGCTCACCGGCTATCTCGCTCAACTGACTTCAGCGCCGAACGACGCTTTCAGATCCGGCAGCCATATTGCTAAATTTGACACTCTTACGTGAAGACCGCATGGAACAGCGCACTCACCTCTGCTTCTCGTGGATTCTCTTCATCATTTT
The DNA here is from genome assembly GCA_963942595.1 of Cylloceria caligata. NCBI lineage: Eukaryota > Metazoa > Arthropoda > Insecta > Hymenoptera > Ichneumonidae > Cylloceria > Cylloceria caligata. The sequence goes on along the minus strand of OZ012704.1, from coordinate 51,793,066 downwards.
TCTCTGGATCAACTCAGCTATCGTGCTCAACCGGACTCAAATTAAGGTAAGAGAACACCGTCATAATTAACCATAATTCACTGACGGCGAGGAGATTCATTAATATCGGTACATCAGCAAAAAAGGTCTCACACTGTGGCGTGCTCGGCAGCGCGGGCTGCGCCACGTTTTTCCTCACTCTGCTTTGCCTGCTTGATTAATACAATTACGCATGTACCTAATGTTCACTGTAGTTTTCCCCAGTAAACCTGCTGGAAAAATACTGTGAATATTTTCTGCTCAATTGTGCATCCTCATTCTATGTTGTATTGTGCTACGCAGTGCTGCCTGCGTAGCTTGTCTCATGCATGTAGTGCACTCAAGCAATTTTAATTGCAAGTGCTCTCATTTATTCACTGCAACTCTCTTCGTCAATCTGCTGAGAGTTTGCAGTGGACGGTTAACATCACATTACGCACTCATTTTCTCTAAGGTGGCGTGCTACGCAGCACTGACTGCTGCACGGATACCGTTCTTGACGCTCAAGTTCAATTGCACTCAGCACAATTATTATCATTGTATGCTGTCTACAACCTCAAGTCCAAATTCAATTTGTTATTTTGTTGTGTATTTTTCTAAATTTAACCTATTTTTGCATTTATTCTTAACTTTTATATTTCTCCAAATTATATTATTTTGTATACCAAGTGGCGGAAGGTATAATAAACCACCTTCTCTGAATATCATCTATGTGTCTGGTTTATTGTCACTCTGTCGTGAGTGAAGACTCATAATTTTCAATATATTGCAGATCTGTCAAATAACATCAGGCGGAATCTCAAACAACGGTGTAAACATAAAGATATCTTAGTATCAAGTATGACTTTACTAGTGTCTATTTTGTATTAGTGCAATGTAACTTATTTCACATATTAGTTAGCAAGCGTCTCGCATAACTTAACTTATCTTTCTGAATCAAATCTGACTGTGATTCAAATTCAGAAATAACTTTACGAATGGCACCTTTAGCCTTCTTTGTGAGTAAGTATTACAAAATGTAGGTTCATCCGATAGAAAATACTGGATAGATTGATCAACCAGCATTTTGTAAGACTTTTGTTAGAGTTTTAAGTTCCGAGTCTGTTCAAAATAGTCTTAAAATGGATAATGGAATAATTATTTGTTGTATTGTTAGTGCTGCGATCAGTTGACTTTGAATTCGAATTGAATTAACTTTGGGGTTTATTTGACTTTTCTCCGGACCGTTGTAACGCCGTAAAATATTCATCTAATTAGATGAGTATGTATGAGTATGTATGTATGAGATGTAAATTTACAACGAAAGCGGTCATTGCGTTTACAAACGATTATCTACAGTGGCGGTCAAAAGTTTCCGGCCAGTTCGATTTTTCCCTGTCATTTTTGAAAATGAAAGTAAAAACTGTCCGCACTTTTACACGAAGTAAAGGATGTCAAAACAACGCCGATGATGTAGTAAACACATTTTATTTATGTAGCATTACGTTTCTAGTCACAAAAAAACAAAATGTACATGGACAAAAGTTTCCGGCCATTTCTTCGATACAGAAAAATAATTCTTTCACAGTGGTAGGAGTACGGAACTAAGAACAGAAATATATATTAGATACTTCTTTCACTTCAGTATTTAGTTGCCATCCCTCTGGCTGCTATTACAGCCTCGCAACGCCGTGGCATTGATGCAATCAACTTGTCAATGGAATCAGTTGTGATTTTCGCCCATTCTTCCTGCAAATGTTGCAACAAATCAGCGCGGTTCAGGTGACTTCGGTTTCCAATGCGACGTCCAAACTCTTCCCATAGATGCTCTATAGGGTTCAAGTCAGGCGACTGAGCTGGCCACTTCAACACCCGAATCCTGTGTGACCCCAGCCACTCCTTCACTACCTTTGAAGTGTGCTTGGGATCGTTGTCGTGCTGAAAGATCCATTTTTTCGGCATACAGTTATATGCATATGCAAGGAGGTTGTTTCTTAAGATTTCCTTGTATTTCGGGCCGTTCACACGACGCCACACATATCGTCTGCCATCGCTTCCAAACAAATTAAACTTTGACTCGTCCGAAAAAGCAACCTTTCTCCAATCCTCCGGAGTCCATTCTCGATGTTGCATAGCAAACTCTAATCGGGTCCTCTGATTTTTCTTACTTATGAGAGGTTTCTTGACACCTACACGACCCAGTAAACCAACTTCATGCAGACGTCTAGAAACTGTGCGTCGACTCACATTTGCGTGGTTTTCTTCTTCCAATTCGCGAGCGATATCAGTTGCTGTTTTCCTATGGTCCGCTGTTAACTTTCTTTTGATGAGTCTGTCCACTCTAACTGATGTTTTCCTTGGACGACCGCATCGTGGTTTGTCTTTCAACCCACAGCCTAAGCGGTATTTCGCAAGAAAATCATTTACCGTCGATTTTCCAACGCCTAGTAACGTTGCAATAGTCCTCGAAGTTTTTCTTTTCTCCGAGAGCCGTAAGATCTTTGTGCGCAGTTGAACAGTTGTGTGTTGGCCCATGTTTACCATCAGACTGACTCACATTTGCCACAAGAAGACGAGGGAGTCGATACGCATGGATCTGATATTTATAAATACAGAAAAGCTCTGTGGACGGAAACTTTTGTCCAGGTACATTTTGTTTCATTGTGACTAGAAACGCAATGCTACATAAATAAAATGTGTTTCCTACATCATCAGTATTGTTTTGACGTCCTTTACTCCGTGTAAAAGTGCGGACAGCTTTTACTTTCATTTTCAAAAATGACAGGGAAAAATTGAACTGGCCGGAAACTTTTGACGGCCACTGTATACTGGCATACAAATAAACATGGATTTCTTTAGAAGTCTATATAGAAGATTTGGATCTACGCATCTACAACAATTTCAAAATTTGTAAGAGGACTAATGAAAAGGAACTACGTCTTCAAGAAAAACTCGAATTTCTCCTCTGCTCTCGTTAGGTAGGTCTAGTTCAGAAACATTTAAATTCTACTGAACTTTATAACTTAGAAATTTGTAATAGAAAGCAAAGAACCTCTTTCACGAACCGTGCTACCTGTTCGAATGCACTAGAGACTGCTATTTGCTCTGTACCGCAAGTGTACAGAGTCTGTGGTTCAAGACTCGTGCATTCATGAGAACCTTGATGACAGGGCTTTCACCGGTATCTGGGTGACGGATGAGGTGCGGAAGGCAATAGATATGGGCTATAAAATCTTAAAAATTTCGATTATTTGGAGGTACAAAATAAGAATGTACAATCCTGGTACACGCGAGGGTGGACTGTTTGCCGCTTATGTAAATACATTTTTGAAGATTAAACAGGAGGCAAGCGGTTGGCCCGAGCACTGTATCGACGAAGCGTGGAATATATAAATTATTACGAGCGCGTGGAAGGTATCCGGCTGAACGCTAGCAACATTACGCGTAATCAGGTGTTACGCTCAGTTGCTAAGCTTTGCTTAAGTTCGTTCTGGGGTAAGTTCAGTCAGTGGGATAACCTGACGCGCACGGAAATAATTCAAACTTGTGAGAAGCTATTGTTGTATTTGTACGATAATGAGAAATAAATTCAACGCCTGCTACCGGTTAACGATGATTTGTTATATTTGAACTGGGTATCTCGCGACAAGGCTATTGTCCCTAGCCCCTTAACTAGTGTGGTTATCGCTGCATTTACAATGGCCTTGGCCCGGCTGAAATTTTATAGCTACCTCGAGCTATTGGACAGACGGGTTTTGTACTACGACACGGACTCCGTTATTTACGTGAGTACTGGTGATGATGCTTGGGAGCCCTCGGTAGGTAATCTCCTCGGTGACATGACCAACGAGTTGATATCGGTGGCTCCGAACGCTTTGTAACGGGGCGAAATATTTGTATGCTACGTCCTCCTCGCACCACGTTTTCCGTACGTTCTCTTAGGACCATATTAGGATTACTAGACTAGATCTAATTTTTTCATTATTTTTTTTTATATTATTTTTTTCGTATTACTTTGAACGACCGGGGAATGGAGGGAAAGAGACAGGAGGAGAACATCGCACACACCGACCGTCGACTCTGGAATCCGATAACTCTCCATCGGCAAGCGAGGATACAGACTTTTTTCCATCTCTCTCGGTTGCAATATACAGCTGTCCCGTTCAACGTTCAGCTACTGACACGACGCTGCTATCTACATTCGGCCATCTGAGCTACGAGCAAGCATCCATCTGTCTCATGGGGTTTACCTGCCGGACAAAGCTACATTTTCCTATTATCGGTTGCTACTTTATGCGTCGTCCAGCCGAGGCGCTAGTCGCTGTCATGTAGCGACACCGATTCCCCAATTAACCCCTTGCGCTACGCTGAAATTCGGAACAAGCCGTGCCTAACTTCAGACGTTCTTGTTTAGCCCGAGATTAAGAACACGAGTACGGCTCGTGATATTCATGTTTGGACCGAAATATCAATTACTAGCCATACTCGTGATATTCACGTTTAAAATGAAATTAAACAACGAGCCTGACTCGTGATATTCAATTTGGCCTCAAATTTTCATCACGAGTCAGACTCGTGAAAATAGTGCAATGAGTTAACCGAGTTTGGCTCGTTAGGAGGGGATCAGAGTTGACGGGCACGCGTGCCGGCAGGATCTCGGGGCTTTTTCCCCAATGACCGTCGAACGAGTAGGGCGTAGCGTGGTATCGGTTTTAGTCCCGTTATACTTCTTTCGTTTTTGTCCGACTATCAAGGATTTTACAGTCGTGGAGTACCGGTGGGTCTCCTCATAACGCTGAATCAACACTCTCGCCCTGGAAAGACATTAAATTCGAACACCAACTCGAGGAGGGGCCTAGCCAAATCGATTTTGAGAATTACCGAAGGTTTTGCCAAGAACATCGCTGCAAGATCGTCCCGGTGAGCTCTTTTTCCTTCTGCGGTCTTTCGTCATTATTGTTATTTTGCTGACTGATTAGTCGACTAGAGCCTGGTCGTGCCTGCGACTTCGGTATACCACACGCAGAGTATACTTCGTATTGGGATAAAGTGTATTAGACAGATTGTAATATCGAGATCGGTTAGCGGTTGGAGCCGGGGATAAGTCACTTCGTTTCTTTGTCATTATTTTTGTATAGTAATCGTTTACTGACAAACCGTGCGCGGGTTACTACGCTATCCCGTGGTGTGGTAGTATGAGTGGGATGCTAACGTTAGAGATCGTGTCGCGGACTTTCAAGAATATTTAACTTCGCTTATTTTATTAGGTGCGCAACTAAGTTCCCGCTGTTTTTCAAGAGATGGCTCCAGTAGTAAGTGCTGGTCGATTTGGACATAACCAAAACGTCATGAACCACGCTTAGACATATGGTAAACAAACCGCTTTGACACATTAGTGATTTTGTTTTTGCGTCATATACTTTTGGTTGTGTGAAAATGTCTGATTTTGTGCCAAATAATCGTCATTTGCGGTAAGTGTTGCTTTTCTTCTTTCATTCGAAGTAAACGGTGGCTGAAGCGCATCGAGAACTCCAAAAAGTTTACGGAGATGCTGCTCCAACAAGGAAGGATAGTTTGGTGTCCCCCTCCGATTTTGATGAAACTTACGTATGTTGTAGAGCATTGAAAACTAAAACAGACGTATTTTTTTTTATCGGCGGAAAAACATTTCTAAGGGGTGAAATCGTACTTCAAAGTTAAGCATGTCGAGGGGTGATTATGCAGTTTGAAAAAAATTCATTTGCAGGGGTGAAACTGCATAATCACCCCTAACTTTGGAGGGCGATTTCAACCCTTAGAAATGTTTTTCCGCCGATAAAAAAAAATACGTGTCTTTTAGTTTTCGATGCTCTACATCATACGTGAGTTTCATCAAAATCGGAGGGGGACACCAAACTATGCTTCCTTGTAAGTGAAACAACATGCCGTGATTGGTTCCGTCGCTTCAAAGACGGTGATTTTGATGTTGACGACCGTTCGCGTGAAGGAAGGTCAAAAACCTTCGAAGACACTGAATTGGAGGCATTGCTCGATGAGGATCCGTGCCAAACGCAAAAAGAGCTTGCTTCAGCATTAGGAGTTACCCGCCAAGCCATTTCCAAGCGATTGCATGCGTTAGGAATGATTCAAAAACAAGGAACTTGGGTTCCTTATGATTTGAAGCCAAGGGACGTTGAGCGTCGTTTTTTCGCCTGTGAACAACTGCTCCAGCGGCAAAAAAAGAAGGGTTTTCTTCATCACATCGTTACGGGTGATGAAAAATGGATTCATTACAGCAACTCATAGAAAACAAATTCACGGGGACTGCCCGGTCATGCTTCTACGTTGTCGGCTCGGCCGAATATTCACGGTGCGAAGATTTTGCTGTGTATTTGGTGGGACCAGGGCGGTGATATTTATTATGAGCTGTTAAAACCGAACGAAACCATTACTGGGGAACGGTATCGAACTCAATTGATGCGATTGAGCCGAGCACTGCGCGAAAAGCGGCCACAATACGAGCAGAGGCACGAAAAAGTGATTCTACAGCATGACAACGCTCGGCCTCACGTTGCCAAACCCGTTAAAACCTACTTAGAAACGCTCAAATGGGAAGTCCTACCCCACCCGCTATATTCCCCAGATATTGCGCCGTCCGATTATTACTTGTTCCGTTCGATGGCACATGGTCTGGCTATTCAGCAGTTCAGCTCATATGAAGACATCTCAAAATGGCTTGATTCGTGGATAGCCTCAAAAGACAAACACTTCTACCGTGACGGTATTCGAGCTCGGCCAGAAAGATGGGAAAAAGTTGTCGCTAGCGATGGGCAATATTTTGAATGATTCATTTGTAAACATTTTTTTACAATAAAGTTGCATTTTCATAAAAAAAAAGCGGGAACTTAGTTGCGCACCTAATATTTTACCGCGTACACCGAAAAAATGACATTCTACATGAACTTCCAGTGTAGCAAGATCAGGTAAAGACACCTTTCAGTGTGTATTTGACACCGTTAAGAGTCATCGAGCGAGAGCACACGAAACGCCATGTGGCCAAATAGCAAACTACAATTTCCTAGTTTTCGGATTTCGCCGAAAATACAATAATATTATATTAAAAAAACATAAAAAATCAATTCTCTTGTTTAGTATGATTTGCGGTCTGGTCCGTCTCTCCATGCAATTTTTTTTGCATAGACCCAATTGTTGGAAAATCAGCTGACGCACGGCGATCGATATTCGCCGTACGTCGACTTGTTTCTGCTGGGTAGTGTGCTGCGATCAGCTGTCGCGAAGATAGCCAAGGTAGCGCCTCGCAAGCATGCTACTCAAGCGAGAGGATGTCTCTCTCGCTTGACTTCAGTGTCTCACAACGACGCTTTTGTACTACTCAGCCATATTGAAGATTTTGACACTTCTCGTGAAAACCGCTTAGACACCTCCAACACACTGCTCTCACCTCGGACAATTTTCACCGATTTCTCAAGATCTACTCAACGTATTCGTGCTCAACAGGACTCCAAAAACACGGTAAGAGTGCACCGTTACAATTTACATAAATTCAATGACGGTGAGCTAGGGAAATCTCAATTGTGCATCCACATAAGTCTCATCTCGTGACGTGCTCTGCAGCGCGGGCTGCACCACGTTCATCTCACAAGTTTCAGCACACAATTAATACAATTGTATGTGCTTCTCACCCAAAATTCACTCTAAATTTATTTGTGCAATTTTTTTATATATATTTTTTGTAGTTTGCTAGTCGACGGTAGAATAAACCACTTTCTCGACCTACATCTTTTGGTCTGGTTATTTCACCCCTGCCGTGAGTGAAAACTCATCCTTTTTAGATATCTTGCAGATTCGACAACAACAGGAATTCTCAACAACAATAAATTATCGAAAGTTCGAGGCGGCTGTCGTTAGCCATTACGCTTTTCTCGCGAACTCACTAATTCATTTAATTACAATTTTTACGCATATCTGCCACACTTCACTGGACCAGACCGCAAAGCTTACCACTGCACTGCACTTAAACAAAAAAATTCTAACTTGTTTCTTTGCAAATCCAAGCGATAATTCGAAAAGTACGAACGGATATGTCAAAGTCGTGTTCGCGGCCATATTGCAGTATATGCTATGTAATTTTTAGTTCCAGCTCCTGACGGTAGATTCGCGATTCACGGCTGTCGGTATAAGCGGATAAGCAGGCGTGAAGGCATAAGCGTAAAGCGGGCCCCGAGATGACATTTTTTTATTCTGACTCAATGTTGATGTAGAATCTATTTTGGTTTCTCAATAGAAAGTTCATAAAATCGAGAGGCCGTTTTTCAAAAGAACGTAAGTTCGTATTCCTCGACTAAATATATGGGCGACATACGAAGAAATTGTGTACATATGCATGTGGACATATATATCGGCGCATACAGACATATGTGAAATATAGACGATTTTGGCGCAAAAAATGTATATAACATATTATATATTTTTTATATTTATCATACGTTTCACATATATTTCACGGGAGTTTTTAAAATGTTTCATTTTTTTCATTTTATACTTTTTAAAGCTATAGTTCAATGTGACTTTCAACAGCATTTTTATACTTGATATACTATATATATATTTATATTTATAGTTTCTATATTTTTTTAAACTAACACAGTTAAAGAATTTTTAATAACTCTATTTTATTTAATCGCTCAATTATTTTTGCACTTGAAAAAGAATAAATTTCCCAAGACAGTTTTTTTTTCGAGCAATATTAACGCTACATATATTTTTTCTTTTATGGATGGCCATCCTGCTGCAACCGTCTATCAGCGCCGCCAGTGTAACGTACGGGAACTATGCTCCACATGGTGTGTACGTATGAATATTAAAATTTACTCGCTGTTGAATAATGAAATATGTATAGAAATATTGACTGGGTCCCTGGAAAATAAGACTGGCATATTCGCGCCATGTCAGTGAATCGCATATTCAATTTTTTGCCCTACGGGCAGTCGGGAGTAAAAAATGCAAAATTCCCAATTTTTGACCCCCAAATTATTGGTGCAGAGAAAAATATAAACAAATTCAAAAATGAAATTGAATGGCCATAGTTTTTTCACATTAATTGTAGCAAAATGCGCTACGTTGGGAATGATTCAAGTTTCAATCCTGAAGCTTTCCCGAATTACTATTAAAAAAGGTAAATATTTAGCTATGAGGAACACCTTTCGATTTCAAGAATTTTAGTTGTATATTACGTAGATCATCACTCTGAGTAATGCTGTGAAGGTTTTAGCCGGCGGTAACTCTTGGTTAAAAAGTTATTAACAAACGAAGATTGAAAATTGGAATATAATTTTTCGACGTTATATGCGTAGTTTGTCCTTTCAAACTCGTATCGTTCATTGAACGTAAGTTGACTTTGTTTACTTTCGTGCCTAGTGTTGATGTCGAAACTTAAAAAAACCTAATTAAATAAAGAACTTGAAGAACCTAAAGAACCTGAATAACCTAATGAACCCTGTTGGAAAATCAGCTGGCGCACGGCGATCGATAATCGTCGTGCGCCTACCTGTTGCGCTGCTCTACCACGCGTTGTTCGGTTGAGTCGAAGATAGCCGAGGCATGGGCTTCGCGAAGCCGAGGATGTGCCTCGTTGGCACGCCACGTCGAGCGAGAGGATGTCTCTCTTGCTTGACTTCGGTTTCGCTCACCGGCTATCTCGCTCAACTGACTCCAGCGCCCAACGAAACTTTCATACTCGCAGCCATCTTGAGAATTTGGCACTTTTGCGACACACATCCTTTGGACAGCACGCGCATCCACGGGACTCTTGGGACTTTACATCAACCTTTTTACATCGGCATCGCTCAACATATCTCATCAGGACTCATTGCTCAAGGTAAGAGTGCTCTGGCATAATTATGTAATTAATTCACTGTCAGAGAGGAGAAAATGGTACATCAGCACTGGGTCTCACTTGTGGCGTGCGTTGCAGCACATGCTGTACCACGTTCTCCTCATGTTATTTTGCCGGCTTAATTAATATAATTAAGCATGTGCCTCATATTCACTGTATTTTCCCCCAGTAAATCTGCTGGGAAAGTACAGTGAATATTTCTTGCTCAAGCGTACAGCCTCATTCTATGTTGTATTGTGCTACGCAGTGTTGACTGCGTAGCTGGTCGCACACAAAATTACTGCACTCAAGCAAAGGTTATTGCAAATGCTCTCATTAATTCACTGCAACCACTTTGCAATACACTGCTGAGTGGTTGCAGTGAATTACACACAAACATTTTCGCACTCAATGGTATCAGCGTGTCGTGCTGCGTAGCTTTCGCTACGTTGCACGCACCGCTGTCTCAAGTTTAAATTCAGCACACAATTAATATAATTGTGTGCTGCTCACATTATCATTCTAAAATTCTATTTGATTGTTTAATTTTATAATTTTGTATTTTAACTAAATTTACATTTTGGACAATTTTCTAAATTAAAGCCTTTTGGTATGAATTTTCAATTATTTTATTAAACTGGTGTTGTTTGAAATTGTATTTTGAATACTGCGAAGGAAGGCAGAAATAAACCGCTTCCTCAGCATAACATCTATGTGTCTGGTTATTTTCCTCTTGCCTTGAGTGAGTTCTCATCCCGTTTCAATACATTCACAGATCGGTCAAGTGTCATCCGGACGGATTCTCAACAAACCCTTATTTAAAAATTTTAATTAATCTTTTGCGTTTATGTTTTTTCGTTTGTTTGTGGACAGATAGTTTAACAACTCATTGTATTTTGTTGTTAATACGAAAAGCTCATAGAATTGCATATTTCACAGTTTAGATATTATCTGTACAAAAACACGTCGGATACTGCTTCATTTAGTCTCAAGAGCGCGATCTTGTGTATAGAAAGTACAGTGATCATACTGAAAGGAAAATATCCGGAAAATCGCGTTATTACGAAATAATAATTCTGCATATTATATGCTCTACCTCCAAGCGTGGGGCGCGTGGTCACGTGCAAGTGTGTGTGAGACGACAAGTCGCGCGCGGCTGTAATCGCGCTGTTCCCGCGCTATAGCCGCGTTGTGATCCACAGCCGTTGTAGATCCACAGCCGAGCGAGAGGGAGAGACAGAACAAAACCATTCACCATTCATCTTTTTTTTACTGCAGCACGTGGAGTTATCGTGCAGCTCGTTCAGTGTACCGTGCTATGAGAGGGAGTGGGATAGAATGACAACAAATGCCGGTGTCCTGTTATCATCGTGGCACGGTGCAATACCATAAGTGCTTCGATTCTGGCTTTCAGATAACATAATCAGAAATTGCAATTTTATAATTTGCATGCTTTTCAATTAGCATTTCAAGATATCGAACCAAAATGTGGCACATGAATAGAATTATGGTCTGTCGTGTACGTAAAGTTTGCTACTAATTGCGTCGACTTGTTAGTTCAGTTCGTCATGGTTCTGCACTACATATGTCAGGCATTGAGCGGGATAACTCAGCAATAATGTTCGTAGGGCCACGTGTCGATCGATACTTGTGGCAAGTAGAGTTACTCGTGATTGTGAAGAAAAAACGATATTAGCATTTATTGAACATACATATAAAAGAATAATTATACTCGTAGGAACTTTGGTTATTTTAACGTTGAGCGTTGTCGTATTGTAGGCAAGCAATGGTGTACATTTTAAATATCGATATAGCTATAGCGTCTATGATATATTTATTGCTTCCTTATAGGAAAGCTGTTTTCGTGGAAAAAAATGTTTTCGAGATTTTTATGTCAGAGGACTTAAAAATTCCTAAAACGTCAAGAAATCATTTACAAAAAATGTCCGCGCGCGGGCGAGTGTGTGTGTGTGTGCGATGAATTTCCAAAGTTGCAATGGATATATCTCGAGAACGTGCTACTCGATCATCCTGAAACCTTATTTTATGGTTGTTTGAATTTTTCGAAAAAAGTAAGTACACTCTCTACCTTTCGTATATTTTTTGTTATTGCATTAAAACTTTCTACAAGAATAAGCCAGAAGAGGCCTAAGGTTGTTCGGTATTGAGTTTGGCAAACATTGATCAATTTTATAGAATCATGCATTTTTGTAATTTTTCGGAAAAAAATATTTTTGCTTTAACTTTCGTAAGTTTTCATCTATCAAACTGAAATACTACTTCCTCTATGAAGTCACTCTATGAAGTTAGTTTCGTAAGTTTTCATCTATCAAACTGAAATACTACTTCCTCTATGAAGTCACAATTGAGATACCATTTGTAGAGGAGAATCTGTGGGTTGGCGAGAATTACGAGAAAGTAGTGTGAAAATTTCATATTTACACGCCTTTTTCTAATTATTAATACATGGGAAGGTCTAGTAAAAACATGATTAAAAATATAATTTTTATCAATTTTATTTTTCAAAATTTACATCCAGAAAAATTACTGGCGTGAAAAATATTTTATGTCTTAATATTCTGGATGAGGGTCCACGGATGTCCTCGGCCGCGGAATCCTGCCCGCTGAACGCCCCATCGACGTATTTTGGAATTCGGGCTTGATCAATTTCACAACGTATTTATCAGAGTCCCGAGTTCCATTTTGGAATTCGGGTTTGATCGATCTCTCAACTTATTTATCACGCGTTGAATTACCGCGCGAGTTACATACATGATATATCTATACATATAAGTATATAGAATGAGAGAGGACCGCTAGAAGTCGTAGACTTAGCGGGGGTGGTGGAGGGCCTCTCAATATAAATAATATAAATTCATATTTTAGAAACATCAACCTGAGAAGCCAAATTGGCAAAATTACGCGAAGCAACACATCAATTTCTGATCAACGGTGAGTCTTTTTTACGTTATAATATTGTAACATAGTTACACTCGCCAGCAAGCTTTATTATATTTCGCCTCTACAATAGAACAGATTATTCCCGCGCCGATTGTGGCGCACCGGCGACAGTATAATAAACTACGAAATTGCGTTACATTTTTTAATTAAAGCCGAAAATGATATAGAAGGGAATGAGGCGGAGGGGCAGGCATTTAAGTATTAGCAGACATGATCTGTCAGTAGTCAGGAAAAATCGAGAGGATCAACTCGAATAATAAGTAGAATAATTAGGAGATAAGGATAATTATAAGAATAACAAAGACACTGTAGGGAATATAGGATAGGATAAGTTTTCGCTACGCGCTGGGAAGAGACACTCGTGTGAGACATCCGATAATCGGATACGACCATTTACCAGAGCTGAGAGATCCAGCAGCAGCATCAAGAGGAATCGAACCTTTCTGCAGAAATACAAAAGAAAAACGACAATTCGCAGCACAGAAATTCAGCCACAGTGGAAACACCCACAAGCGGTCCACGGGAACGACACGGGCACTTGAGGGTGGAACACACACGGGAAACGCACGGGAAATTCCCAAATATACATAATCTTCTTTAGATCGAGGACACGTCCGCAGAGCCAGCGTGCATGCCCGGTGACAGGCACGCTAGCGACAAGTCGCACCACATAGCAGACGACGCAGTTCGGTCGGCCAAGGTGCTATGCGTGACGAAATAACACGTGATTGTAGAGCTGCGGTGCTCGCCACTAGCTAAGGGGGCACTGGAGTGGAGGAGCCAAGATTACGACAGAAGAAGAAGAGCGAGGGATCATCGTAGAGCGTGTGTAGTAAATAATAATTGTACTGGTAAGCGGCGCCAGAAAGCCAAAAAACGAAATATCCTGACAGATTTGTTAAATAAACCCTACTTTTACCTACTCAGAAGTTTGAATTAATTATTCCTGTATTCGAGCCCGAATTCTTCCCCTCGGAAGATAAAAAATTAATGTTAACGTAAAAATACCGTTACAATATATTCAATGCTGGATCTATGTCACAGAAAATGAATCTGACTAAAATTTGTTTTACTTTTTACTGTACGTTTGGAGATAACCTTTCTTACAGATTAATTAAATAATCCTTTCATACGCGGCCATATGTTTCTTTAGAGTGATAAATCTAAGCGACAATGTTATTTGACCAAATCTTATGATGGAAAATTTTCGGCAGTTCGCAACCCGGTTAGAGTCAGCGCCACCTAGATCCCTGTGTTATCGATCTTAGAAAGATCTCTAACAATCGAATCATTAATTATTTTTGTCAACTCTGATTGCCTTACTCATTCATTAATAATTAATGAGGCAACCAGACCTGACGATTTTTTTTAACTTCTAAAGAAATCGTGAAACAATACTGCCACAGCCCGGGTTCGAACCGGGAACTCTAGAATTCTAGCCTGGTCCGTTACCAATTACGCCACCGCGGCTCTAGCAACATTAATTCACGATCTCTATTTTTAATGTCAAGTAATACATCTTTCTTACAGATTAATTAAATAATCCTTTATACGATTATATTAAATAATCCTTTTATACGTATACAAGGATTATTTAATTAATCTGTAAGAAAGGTGTATTACTTGACATTAAAAATAGAGATCGTGAATTAATGTTGCTAGAGCCGCGGTGGCGTAATTGGTAACGTACCAGGCTTGAATTCTGGAGTTCCCGGTTCGAACCCGGGCTGTGGCAGTATTTTTTCACGATTTCTTTAGAAGTTAAAAAAAATCGTCAGGTTTGGTTGCCTCATTAATTCTTAATGAATGAGTAAGGCAATCAGAGTTGACAAAAATAATTAATGATTCGATTGTTAGAGATCTTTCTAAGATCGATAACACAGGGATCTAGGTGGCGCTGACTCTAACCGGGTTGCGAACTGCCGAAAATTTTCCATCATAAAATTTGGTCAAATAACATTGTCGCTTAGATTTATCACTCTAGTTTGGAGATAACTTCTATGAAGCAGTGTCCATTTATTTTGTGAGGGATGACGAACGTACAGCTATTTCCGGTTCAATGATAGCGTTACAAAAGGACATGAGGCATCACGAGAGGCGGTCCAGAATTCATGGCAAGCAGCTTATCTACTCTTTGAACTTCTTCGTGCAATTTCCAGCCGCTGGTGAGTTTTTTTACTCCAATAAAAAGTTGATCGGCCATTTAAAGTCAATCGAAAATAAAAGCAATTGTCTTTCCATATTATCGCCTGGTTACATGGGCTCCTGGCTGAATCTATACAAAATATACATTATAATTAATAAAACGAGGATGCAAAGTAGAACCTTGAACGTTGCTTTCGTATTTTTTTCCACCTTTGACAAAGTCACCTCTATAAGAAAGTATGTTGATCGATTTTGGAAAAGTTTTGGAAAATCGATTTAGAAGGTGGAAAATATGTTTAAAAATAAAGTAACAAATATACTGACATTGAACATTTCATAAAATTTAAACCCCGCGATTGATTCTCACAAAATTCAAAACTAAGTCCTCTTATCCCCGAGCTAATTTGTACGTCTCATTTCGGTTTGATAGGTGGAAATTTACGAGAGTTTGAGAGAAAATAGATTTTTTCGAAAAATTTATAAAACTCACAATTTCATACAATCTTGATTCGTTGATCGATTCTTGCCAAACTCAATACCGAATAACCTTGTTCCCTAACCTATTCTTGAGAAAAGTTTGCCTCGATAGCTCAGAATTTACGACAGTTTGAGAAATCACACCTTTTTTCGAAAAATTCGAACAACATTCGAATTTTTTCTAAATACGATTTCTCGACGTTTTGGAACTTTTAAATCCCTCTGGTATTTAAATGTCGAAAAAAAATATTTCACAACAAATGTTCCTCTACGAGGAAGCAAAAAGAAAAACATCCATCGCAGTATCATTGCTGGCAATTTGATTTAAACGAAAAATAGCACAGATTCTCCGCCTTACGACTGGAGTATTATGTGGCACCGCTCAGCACTTCGCGCGTCGCCTCCAAAAGAGAAGAGAAAACTCTTGGGACACCGCGACGACGGTGGGGCAACAGAGCGGTGACAGCGCGGCAAGTTTCAAACCGACAGTTTCCAACCGTACACGGGCCAATTCCAATACGAGTCGTTATATACTCTGTATAAGGATTGGGCTCCATGCAATTGGAATCTATAGAAATGAGGTACTGATACACACGCATGCGGCTGTGCGCCGCCGCACCTTGGAGGCGGGACATAAGAAATTAAAAAACTCTAATTTCATACGAACGCATTTTTCCGGATATTTTAGTTACCATGGAATAATTATGATATTGTTGGAAGCAATTTCGTGAAGTTCCAGCATTAAAACTTGAATTGTTTCTAAGATGATGCTTTTTTCAACAATTAAAGTTCCAAATCTATGAGACTTCCAACTTTATTTACAAAATTAATCATCCTCTCGACACGAATAATTTCCGTACAGCAAGTTAAAGTTGAGTCTGAGGCAGATTTTTTTGGAATTTTCATTTGGACTTCCATCTATATTTAAGCTATTTTGTATTTACAAAAAAAAGGAATTGTATGATCGAAATTCGGTGGTGAAAATGTTCTTTTCGTTTGTTTTTGGCCAAGATATATGGCGTTAAAATGTGAATGATAAGTTCTGGTAAATCCAGGTACAGTATCTTTTATACCACTTAAAATTGCGAACTATAACTATAAGAGACCTTACATGGTAAAAAGAAAGTGAATTCTAGTGAAGCAACAAAATTACTGATCTCCTCCAGAAACCGTTCCACTTCACGTGAAGTTCCTCATATGTAACTCAATATTTCATAAACCATTAATCTCGAAAATGAGGAATAGGGAACTTCCGTGTTTTTCAATTTTTATTTCATTTCAAAGTAGAGTGAGAAATAATGAATTTCCCAAGCCACTTTTGAAGTGAAGCTAATTTTGCGACGTTGTGAATTGGATGTTATGAAACGAAAAAGTGTTACGGAAGTTGAGACAAACGATATAGATTAATAGTAATTTCCCTATACTCCGTCTCCTCTTTGTGCGGTGGTTCGTAGCGTCCCTACTCTCTACGCATATATAGGCTTAGCGCTTAGAGTACCCCACGCATCTTTGTGCGGTGATTCGTAGCGTCCCTACTCCTGCCTTTCGTGCATGGGCCTCTGTGCGTACGGCAGTGATGCCAGATGCGGGAAATTTGTTCCCTTTTGGGTACCCTCTCCACTGGGTCTGTTTTAGCGCTCACTGCGCGCGCACCCGGCGCACCAACCAATCAGCAGTCAGGCAGCGTGTGACGTCACACACTACACCGTGCGCAGACTCGGCTCACCGACCAATCAACAGTCAGGCAGCGCGGACGTCTCTCAAGTCTCACTACGCCGTGCGCTGTTCAAACGTTCAAAGGACAAAATAAATGAATGCAGTTATTAGCTGTACTATTATTTCTGTGTACTCTTAATCGGTGAATGAAATGTTTGTTTTCATTAATTATTGAAATTGTCGATCATTTATGTGTTTTTCATTAGTATTTGTAAGAAATTCATGACGTTGTAGCGGTTTTTCAGTAAGAATCGGGAAAATAAATCTTGTAGTGTAAATGACATGGATACTCAGTAGGTCGTATAACGAAATTTTTCGATTTTGTCTTTTTGTTGCAGCAATTCACTTTTCAAAAGTGAATCGTCGCGAGTAAAAAAAATTCGTATTGACTAGCTCGAGATTCAAATCTGCTATTTTCAATCATCAGTCTAGAACGCTACCACTGCGTTACCCAGCTTCTGTGGCATTTGATGTTGCACTATTAATATCACTTATCCGTGCTGACGTTAATATCGTTAATCACGTGCATTTTCGCACATCAACACATAACTGCTTTATGACAGTATAGTCTGTCATTTTATAGATTCTGCTTTGCGCGGAAAGAGCTTCGAGTATAGGAACGGAACTCTCACCCGTGATTGTACACTGAGAAAAGAATTTATTCAATATTACCAAATATTGAGCTGGATATAGCGAAATAAATGTTTTATTATTATTATTAAATTAAAGTCGAGCCAAATAAAATTTTTTAATTGTTAGCAAATGTTTTCTAACTTTATTTGACCCAAACGAATATTATTTAGCCCAACTAAAATTTGGTAATGATAAATAGATTTGTTAACATGAAATAAATTTTTTTCTCAGAGTACTTGCGTTAATGATGCAATCACAGTCCAAATATTGTTTCCTATGTGCTTAGCAGGAATCAGACGAATCAAAGAGTGTAGAGCTTGGTATTTTTGTCACGACAATGCAGTCAAAAAGTAAATTGTCGCGACAAAAAAAATGTATCAGCTCGAGTGCTAACACTGCGTTAGGAAACTTCTTTGGGATTAAGTATTGCACTATTAATATCGCTTATCCGTGCTGACATAAATATCGTCAATCATGTGAGTTTTCCTACATCAGCATTTAACTTCTTGGTGGCAGCATGGTCTGTCATTTTATAGATTTCAATTAACTGCAACCGATAACAGCGAACACTTTCAGTTGTGGAAGGATAATGTTGATCAACAGTCACCCGTCGCTGGTCGAGGTTCAGTGTAGTGCAACTTAATTGATTACGGTATATAAATAAATACTTAATAGATAAAAGCTTTCATTATTGTCAAGTCGCGAGTGTCAATTGTATCAATCGGTATTTAGTGAATCGAGTTGAAATTTACGATGGATTCGGTGGATTATGGTGCTGGAGCCAGCACTCGAGAGGACGTTCAAGGAGAGTCACCGGCAAAACGAGTAAGAAGAAATAAATATTTTAAAAATCATTGGCTATTAATGCCCGAGGTTTCTGGCTGGTTACAAGCAGTGCAGAACGATCCTGAGAAATCGTTCTGCACTGTCTGCCAGAAAACTTATAAGTGTGGCAAAAGCGAGATCCTGAAGCACGCTGCAAGCGTAAGTCATATACAGAATGTGGCACTCGCAGCATCTGCCGATGTGATGCCTGCTTCTCAACAACAGGTGGATAAGGAGAATGCACATAAAATTAAAGGAAAATCCGCGAAAATTAAATTGTCGGCATTTTTTGCTGAGCATAATATTGCAATCGAGACGGTGGAACATTTGGTACCGCTGCTTAAAGAAATTGCCGACGACTCGCGAATCTTGCAAGACATAACGCTCGGCTGGACAAAATGTACACAAATTATTACAAATTGCCTCGGCAGGCGCGAAGTAGAGAAATTGGTTGAAATTTTTTAAATTACAACATTTTTAGTGCTCGTCGATGAGAGCACCGACATCAATGACACGAAATCCCTGTGTGTTTCAGTTCAATTTGTATCGCCCGACACTAAAACAGTAGTCAGCCAGCTGTTCGAATTAGTAGAATTAAAAGCTGTTAACTGTTCGGCTGAAAATTTATACGCGGCCTTTAAATCTTGCTTCGAGTCAAAAGGGATCCCTATTGCTAACATTGTCGCATGGCATCTGACAATGCATCGGTAATGACAGGGATACATAATTCATTTATGAGTCGATTGCAATCGGACGCGCCTGGTTTTGTCGTATCAGGGGTACAAATTGAAAATGCGGGTTTAATAACAGATGGCGTTACTAACGCTATACGCATCAGGCAGTACTGTGACTATGTTCATGTCAAAGCTACGTCTTATAGCTTTAATTTTCAGTATGTGTCAATTTGTCGCAGTGTCAAATTCATAGTTTTTTTGAGCTCTCAATATGTCGAGTTTCGTGCCAACAAAACAGCATTTGCGGGAAGTTTTAATTTACTTCTTTAATTTGAAGAAAAGTGCTGCTGAAGCACATCGATTGGTCTCCGAGGCTTATCCGAGTCATGTTCCATCGGTTTCAACGTGCGAGAGATGGTTTGTGCGGTTTAGAAGTGGTGATTTTGACGTTGAGGACAAAGAGCGGCCGGGCCAAGTGAAAAAGTTTGAGAATGCTGAATTGGAGGCAATACTCAATGAAGGCTCGTGTCAAACTCAACAAGAGCTCGCAGATTCATTGGGAGTGACACAACAAGCCATTTCCCATCGTATAAAAGCCCTCGGAATGATCCAAAAGCAAGGACATTGGGTGCCGTATGAGCTGAAGCCGAGAGACGTCGAGCGCCGTTTTTTTGCATGCGAACTGCTGCTCGAACGGCAAAAACGGAAGGGTTTTTTGCATCGCATTGTCACTGGTGATGAAAAGTGGATCCATTACGATAACCCGAAGCGCAAAAAATCATATGGTTACCCCGGCCATGCATCATCATCGACGGCCAAACCAAATATTCACGGCGCCAAGCTCATGCTCTGTATTTGGTGGGACCAGCTGGGTGTGGTGTATTATGAGCTATTGAAATCGAACGAAACCATCACAGGAGCACTATACCGAACTCAATTGATGCGTTTGAGCCGCGCACTCAAAGAAAAACGGCCACAATACGAGCAAAGACACGACAAAGTAATTTTGCAACATGACAACGCTCGGCCACATGTTGCAGCGCCGGTCAAAACATACCTACAAACGCTGAAATGGGAAGTCTTACCCCACCCGCCGTATAGCCCAGATATTGCTCCTTCCGATTACCACCTTTTCCGATCGATGACACATGGCCTAGCTGACCAGCGCTTCCATTCTTACGAAGAAGCCCAAAAATGGGTCGATGACTGGATAGCAGCCAAGCCGGCCGAATTTTTTCGCGACGGTATCCGTAAATTGCCAGAAAGATGGGAAAAAGTTGTGGCTAGCGATGGACAATACTTTGAATAATTCATTTGTTACCATTTTTTCAGAATAAACGTTCAAAAATAGAAAAAAATCCCGCATTTTCAATTTGTACTCCTGATATTAAATTGCATTTGTCATTCTTCTGCTTTAATTGCCAGTAAAGCACGTTCTAAGTTGCCTCGCTCCTGCGAAGATTTAATCAAAAGTATTGCCACGTACGTGTCCGGCAGCGCGAGACGTACTGCAGTACTTCGAGAGTTTCAAGAGCTTTTAGACATAGAGAAAAAAAAAATTTTTAATTGTCGGATACGAGATGGCTCTCGATGCAGAAATGCGTCGACCAACTCATAGAAAATTGGGATGTGTTAAAAATTTATTTTGCGCTTGCCATCAATTAAGACAAGCTTAAGTCAGCAGAAATAATTTTGTCGAATTTAAGTAATGATGTTATTAAAGCATACTTGCTGCTCTTAAAATATGTTTTATCCATTTTCAATAGCTTCAATGCCCTCTTCCAGAGAATAAAAGTGCTAATCAACCAGCTGATAGAGAGTAGTAGGCAACTGATCGTGACGTTCGGGTCCAACTTTTTGAAACCCGAAGTTCCGAAAGATCTAGCGTCAGGCGCCTTGAACGTCGCTCATCCTGAGAATTGCATCCCCATCGATCAGGTTTTCCTCGGTGCAGAGTGCCAGACACTCGTTACAAAATTGTCGTTCGACCACGCAAATGAAATAAGAAAAACTTGTTTAGAATTTTATATCATGGCTGTGACAGAGATGACTCGTCGACTTCCAATTAAAAATTCAATTTTAGACAATTTGCAATTTTTGACCCCTTGTATCGCTCTTCAAGTGAAGGACAGAGGAAGGGTGAAAGATTTATCTAATATTGCTAAGCGCTTTGGAACTTTCGACCTCACAAAATTGACGTTCGAATGTTCGAAATAACTTGTGATATAACGACTAAATAGTTCCTTAAAACTTTGTGATTTCATAATTAAATAGTTCTTCGCGAATAAATCGGTCATGAAATAAATAAACAATATAAAAATATAAACACGAATAAATATAAAGAAAAATAAATAAATATCGTAATAGGTACGTTAAAAAACTGAAAATAAAGTAAATCGAACGTGTTACGTAAAAATAAATGTTAATAAAAATGAATATAACATTGCGTATAATGCATTGCATAAACGTAAGAAAAAAGAGAAATATATTTATTTATTATTTATTAATTTAGAAAGATATAATATAATACCGTTGATTATATATAGTAATTAATTTTTTTTCAAATGTATAACTTAGCTTTTTTCAACTTTTCATGACGCATTCCATTAACCTAAGACAAAAACAGAAATTTATTAATTTTTTTATTTGAAAACATTATTTATTTTTTATTTGAACAGAAAATACTGTTCTTGCGAAATCATATTTTATTTGTTGCTCTTAGTTTAATGAAGAAATGAGACGTTTAATTGTTAGAGGGATGGAGAGGGGTCATACCTGTGTCCGTATTTGCTTGGCTATATAAACACAGCAACGGCTCCACGGGTGGGTCCTTATGCAGCGACCTCCACGTGGTAGGACCTGGGACGTGAGTTTTGCATTACAATTCCATTTTATTCAATAAATTGTAATGAACCTTTCGTGTAAAGGACTACAATTTGGTGTTGGATATTGTAATGCACTATTCATTTGCTGACGGCTGCAAAATTAGTGAGCGTTTTATATATTTCTTTACTTTCATCATTTATTTATTTATATATATAATATTTATATATATTCATTAAAAAATCTTCCATAACTCATTTCATAAAAGCCCGCGCAGTGGCTGTTGTGAAGTGGGTGGGGCGAGACAACGTGAAGCGCAATCGAGACGAGATTTGTTACAAGCTGCGCAAGCCTTCCCCTGACGCGCCTAGCACGGGCAGCCTGGTGAGGGCAGCGAGATAGGGGCAAAATTCCCGCATCTGGCATCACTGGCGTACGGGCTACTCTCTATACCAGGGGTCTCCAAACGTTCCAGCCTTAGGGCCATACTGATTACTCCAGTAAGTTCCGAGGGCCAAAACCATATTATCATTGTTGCCGGTGGTAAAAAGTGAAATAGTCCAAAATCTGTCCGCGGGCCGAATGTGGCACTCGGGCCGTAGTTTGGAGACCCCTGCTCTATACTATAGGTATAGGACATAGGCACAAAGTACACCTCGCAAGCAGCGAGAGAGAGAGAAAGAGAGAGAGAGAAAATACATTAAGAGGTATAGGACACGTTGTTCTGTCCTGTATATGCGCCCTATTCTCTGCGCATATATATTAGAGCATCGCATCATTGTGTCCAGTGCGTTCTTTTAAAAATTATTGCGTTTTGTCTATTTAATATAGTGAATTTATATTAAATAATGCCGAAAACAACTGCCGATCGTGTTGGTGAATATTGTGCTAGAAAAAAAGCTGCTGAAAATTGAACGAAAAAAACGGCAAAGACTTCTTCAGGATGTGTTCGTAATTTGCGTGCGCGACAGGCGCTGAAGCTTAGAACAGCTGTATAAAATGCTGTATCGGCGACAAATGTTGCATCAGCGTCTCACGACGAACCACATGCACAAGATGCTGGAGATAATTCAAGTAGGTATATATATCTATAGTTTTATTTACTATATTGTATTATTTTCTAATTTACAACTTAACTTTACATTAATTTACTTTACGTTACTATTGATATTCATATCTATCATTATGTGATGTTCGAGGGATTTATCACTACTAACGCTTATTTGTCAATTGAATTTTTAGGTGATCATCAAATGGACCTGGAGCCTGCTCTCCCATGTACACAATTTCACCGCAATAGAATCGCCCATCAAGACTTCTACGACAAAAAAATCTACAACCCCTTTGGTCATGTACGCTCCGTATGTGACCGTTTATGGTTTAAAAATGACTTGAAAGAACCGACTTTAGAACATCAAGACATTTTTTATCAAATAATTGACGCTAATGTAGGTGACAATATATTAGTTTGTAACACGTGCATACAAGCTCTCAATAAAAATGTTATTCCTTTGATGTCCACGTACAACGGATTCAAGTACTAAGCCGTGCCAACGTTTTTGCCACCATTAGACTTGATGTCGGAGAGACTGGTTTCTCCACGGATTCCATTTACGCAGATGAGGAGATTGCGACACGTGCAAGGGCAATATGGAATTTATGGACAAATTATAAATGTACCGATATCAGTCAACAACATGGTCAACCATTTACCACGAAATATTGATGACGACCACTGGATGAATGTCCACATCAAGAGAAAATAGAATTTATAAGACAAGCTATCTCATGGGCTTGGTAAATAAAAGGACAATTCGTGTGTGGTTACACACACGAACACCTGGTTCGAACTCCTCTTTATCTCTTGTATTTATGACATAAAAGTTGGTGAAAACTTCTTCAATACCGATAACAGTGTTGGCTACCTTCAACAAGATGAAATAAGTGAAAACATACCAATCGAAGAGAGCCTTACTGAACAACAAAAGACACTTTTGTGGAATGATGACCAATATTTAAGGATAGCTCCAGGGGAACATAATCTTCCGCAAAGTATCCTCTTCGATGAACATGCCGAAGAACTGTCTTTTCCTTCAATTTATTTGGGTCATTTTCGGACATTTCAAGATGGAATTAATGCAACACCATTCGCAACAGCAACGAGTGAACTACGAAGATCGGATCGACGCGGAGTAACTCCATATCATTTGCTTTACGTCACAATAAAAATTGAGAGGATACGGGTCCGCGATTCTCTTACTATTGCTTTCAAACATAATGGAGTGAATACAAAAATAACTCGACAACAAATTGAGTCTGATGATTATATTACCAATTGTATTGAAAGTAACTTAGTTTTCTTGCGGTTGATACCAAATTCTACTTGGTATTGGTCGGAACGAAAGAAAGATCTCTTCGCAATGATAAGTCAACTTGGAAAACCTACGATGTTCCTCGCTCTGACAAGTGCCAATGAAATCGGCTGGAATAATCTGTTGCGAACACTATATAAATTGAA
This sequence comes from Cylloceria caligata, assembly GCA_963942595.1. Lineage (NCBI taxonomy): Eukaryota > Metazoa > Arthropoda > Insecta > Hymenoptera > Ichneumonidae > Cylloceria > Cylloceria caligata. The sequence continues at coordinate 51,768,423 of OZ012704.1, read as the reverse complement.
GAACAATGGAGCTGACATTTCTGAGGATTAAGCTGAGGAACTAAATTACATTCAGATTACAACACTCATTAATGAAGATGCCGTCCCCTGCGCTATCTATTTCAACAAATTGGTGAATGTTTTAATGAATATCCTTCAGTCAAAGACGAATAGCCCATTCGGAATTTATCATGTGGTCAATGATTTTAAAAGAATAGAATTTCAACATCGTGGTAGCCCTCATCCTATTATGGCTCGATAATACTCGACAAGATGCACTTGGTACAGGTAAACAGGATGCAATAACAATGATTGATCAACTAATATCAGTTTCTTCGTCAGAAGCTTCTGGAAATATTAAACTGCAGACACATAAACACATAATTACTTGCTTCAAAATGAATCGCACGAACCAGCCACAGAAATGTAGAAGCGCCATTTCTGCAATGCAAATACACGACAATATTAACACCAATGCCGAAAGATCATCTGGGATTTGCAAAATACGCCCGACGTTAATAAATGCTTAGAATACATTTGGAGAATAATGATTATACAGACATCGAGTCATTTTATGAACAAAATGGTATTACTTGCGATGAAGACTATTTTCATATACTTGAAACAGGAATTACTCGACCTAAAGTGTTTTTAAAACGATTACCATCAGAAAAGTGGCATAACCCGTTCAACCCTTTCGTGTTCAATGTTTTTAAATCAAATACAGATTTGCAGTTTATCGACGAAGAATACTCGTGTGCCGCGTATGTCGTGGAGTACGTGAATAAAGCAAACAGAGGCATAAGCAATTTGCAACGTCAAATTTATGAAATCATGGATGAAAATCCGGAATTCGATATAGTTGAGATCACAAGAAAAATGAGTGTAAATATGCTCAATACAGTTCAGTTAACAAGTCAAGAAGCTGCATGGTACTTACTTCGGGAGCCAATGTAAAAAAGTTCAGTTGTGGTAGTTTATATTTCTACAGTTTGGCCTGTTGAGAGGCATCGAATTAGAAAAACACAGAAACAATTAAAAGAAATGCACGCTGATGAAAATTCAACAGATATATGGAAAGAAAATTGGTTCGACAAATATGAGCAGCGACCAGAAGATATGGAATTAGTAACACTGACACAATTTGTTACCAATTATTCTAAGAATTCACAAGGGACATACACTCGAAGAAAAGAACAGCGCATCATTCGTTAAAGAAACTACGATATGGCATCAGATTAAAATGAATATAAAAGGGAAATGGCCACTTTGCATATTCCCTTCCGAAATGAAGAAGCTGAAGTTTTAGCAGAAATGAAATTCATCGAAATTTACGACGAAAACGAAGATATCATATTGCAGATGTTGAAATTGTCACACAACAAATTTTGGAAGCAAAATATTAACCTAATAGAAAAAACGTTACAATTGCATTGTTATCCTCTTGCCCTAATTAAAAAACACATAAAGAATAGAATCCATGTTATAACCAATTCATATACAGACAACATAGAAGAACGGGTATTTGACACCACAAGAATGATGAAGTTTCCATACATTGGACAAATTCATTACTCTCTTTGTAGATTTTTTAAATCGTTGGAAATAAATATCATCAACACTAATATACACAACATCTACACAATCACTGGCACAACTAAAGATCAGATCCCATTTTTGAAGAAATCAAATTTGGTATATTGCATTCCTTGTAAAGATTGCAAAGGTACATACATTGGGCAAACAAAACGACATTTGAAAATAGGATTACAAGAACATAAAAACAGTCTGAATCATTTACAATCTAATCACACGGCACTAACTCAACATGCTCGACGGAACAATCATATGTTTGATTTTGAGAATACAAAAATTTTGGCGTTTGAAACGCAATTTAGAAAACGAATTATTACTGAAATGATTCACATAAAAATAGACACGAATTCAGTTAATTACAGAATAGATATATCCAAACTCAGTCTAATTTATAGTTCTATAATATAAATGTAAATATCTAGTCTTAACGATTTCCCTACACAATATTATCCACGATATGGGAGCAATAGATGCTCGCCTTTAGTATTGAAAACAGATTATACTCCCATACATATTGAAGATGGAGAAAGTACAAACGCACTACACGGTTTGACACGAGCGTTTATTCACGGGTTCTTCTCATCAAATTTTACATAAAAGAGTAATTAAAGGCAATGATATGATGAGTAACAATAATAGCAAAGTTTAATGACAATATTACTAATTTTAAAACATTGACAAAGAATTTTATTCATGAATTTTATTATAACGGTGATTTTCTTAAAATTTGACACACATCTTTGACCTATAATAACAAGCGGATGACATCGAACAACAACAACTACATATAGTATGTATTGGTTTTATGTAATGGATAGAAGAACCCTAAACTTTGCACACTCTAACACATTGTAGAAAGCAAGCAGCGTCTAGATTACTGGGTAATTATATTTTTTACTATTGAACATTATAATTTTAATGAGGTTCCTTTTCTGGTCTAATTGGTTATAATTTTGAATCATGAATATGTACAATAGTTTGAACGTGCGATATTGCTGACTTAAGAACAGAGTTTTAATTTAATTTAATGATTATATACAAATAGCATTTATTTTAAATAATAGAATAGGTATACCACACATATATCGTTTATATAAGAAATTGTTTATTATTTATTGTTTAGTTTCATATTACTTTGTAGAATGTAAATAAAACATTTCTGAGGAGGGTCCCAACCAAAGGGCCGAAACGTAAAAAGGAGGATTAAAGTTCTTGAAGGTCGTTCAGTGCCGAAGCTCCCCCACATCTATCAACTACACGACCAAAGCACTAAATCAACATCATATTGCAGTGTCGAAAGCAATTTGAGTCTGATTTGGACATTAACAAAACCATTGAAATATGTCGGAAATTGTGCTGTGAAGATGGACTACAAGACGATAATGATGATGATGAAGCTTGTGATGCCGTTACCAGATTTCCGGAGGCAAATCCATTTCAAGCACTGTATAACAATCCGAATGCAGATGTTAATAATGATATACACTTAGCGACGCAGAATAAACTCGGGGCAATCGCTAAGCAAAAAGAGAACCTGATGCCCAATCGAGACTTCTTTGAACTTATACGAATGGCAAATGAAAAACAAAAAGATCTTCTCATGCATGTTATTTCACATCTTCAGTCCGAAAGATCCTCGCCATTGCAAATATTCTTCACGGGCTCTGCAGGATGTGGAAAATCGTTTGTAATAAAACTGTTAATGCAAATTGATAATAGGTACACACAGAATGATGGATATTGTAACGCTTACATAACTTGGGCTTCAACTGTGAAAGCTACAGTAGTAATTGGTGGAACAACGGTCCACACCGCTTTAAGAATAAGTTTGTCCACATTACTTCCTTTGTCAATGGAAGTCGCTCAACAATATACAATACAAATTTAAATACGTTCGTGTTCTAATCATAGATGAAATCACTATGATCGGTGTTGAACGGCTTGAGCAAATCGACGCAAGATTAAAACATATCACTGGTAATTTCAACGACAATTTTGGAGGACTGGATTTAATTCTAATTGGAGGTCTACGTCAACTACCACCGGTTCAAGCAACACCAATTTATAAACAGCTGAGATGACAAATAGCAGGTCCTACACTGTGGCGAGGCTTGCAATTCTATGACCTCACAGAAGTCATGCGGCAAGTTAATCAAGTATTTTCAACAATGTTGACAAAAATTGGCGATGGAAGGTTATTAAATGAAGATGAGCTGCAGTTGATAGAATCAAGATTCTTTACAAAAGAAGAGGCTAACAGACTGTGTCCGGATGGTGTGCGGTAATAATAATCTTTAATAATCGATCTGTTAGTGAGTATAATAATCACATTTTAAATTGTGCAGACGTCAAAGTCAATTCCATAGCAACAGGTGTTTATATTGGTTCCCAAGGAGCTTAGTAAGAAGCCGCTATGCATCAAAAACTTTACAAGATGTCGACTATTGATACCGGAGGATTACCATATGAAGTCACATTGATATTAAACAAATCATATATATTAACCACCAATATCGACGTGTCAGATGGGTTAGCGAATGGTGCTACAGGAAAATTGGTCCACATAGAATACAATGTTACTGGTGAAATAGGTCGTCTATGGCTAGAATTTCCGGAGTCAACCAAAACTGGTAAGAACATACGTAAGAAAGCTGTTGCGTCAATACAAAGACACAACCTCAGTCGACTGGCTGTTCCGATAGATCGAAAAACTTCTACAATTCCACTTGTTGCGAATAAAACGATTGTCGCAAAACGCAATCATTTCCCGTTAGTGTCAGCATGTGCTATAACAATCCACAAATCTCAGGGAGGTACATTTAGTGAGATTGTGTATGAGTATGAGAAAACTCACCGTCAACAGCTCGTATACGTAGCGTTATCACGAGTTACCAGTATTGAAGGTTTATATATTATTACTAATAATGGAGATCAACGATTTTATCATGGGCGACGTAGAGCGGCATCTCTGATGGGCTTGCAAGCGCAATTCGAAAGGCTTTCATTGAACAGACTGCAAACAATCGGAGTATTATTGACAGAATTCGTTACAAATAGATCAGAAATGTCAATTGTTACGTCCTACCAACAGATCTTGATTCTCAAGATATGAATGCGCACAAGGACGCCACAGGATTTTGGGCAGAAATTAGATCTCGCTTGAACCGGGCTTCACCGGTAGGGAGGAGACCTTCACTAACCTTAGAAATTTTAACTAATGTGGGCTGAACAGAAATTCTCCCTCGATGTAACACGAATATTATAAGAATGCTAATGTTTGGTTACTCACCGGTTACGGCCGTTCATTGTGTTAGGCTGCGTGGTTGAACGTAGGGCGTAGCGGGTATATTCTAATCAATCGTGATGACTGGGATGTTGCTCAGTTTGATGGTTGTACGATGCTTTCGCTGGACCACCTTGGTGAATCGCCGACGGGTCGCCGGTTGTCGTGGAATAGCTTCTGGGTTCTTCCTTGGTACTGGAACCGCTGGTTCAGGAACTGGATGGTCCGGTACAGCAGGTACTGCTGTTCTGGTTTCGGCGATAATGATCGTAGGTCCCGCGTATGACACGTTACTGAGTATGACCGGTTTTGACGGAGGTTGTATCGCACACGCTCGTCGAACTACTTTTGCAACAGTACGTTTGTTGCCCCTTGGTAAACGACAGTTATTAATAGGTTCACTGAGGGCGATCAAACCGGTTGCGATTTGCTCCAGTGTGAGCGTGTCTTTGAGGGAATTCACTAGGCTCAGTGTTTGAGCAACGATTGAATGCACTCTACGGATTTGGTATTTGCGGCCTTCGCGTCGTCTGGCCATGAATGTTCTATGACGATAGAAGCAAGAGGTCTGAGATGGAGAAGCTAGGACGACGTTTGTTGAATTTAACGAGTTATAGACCTACAAGCTGGATCTCTCCTCGACCAACCATATCATACTATATCACTAATCGTGCATGTGTTCCGCAGGGGTTCTGCACAGGTTGATCAGTGCGGTATGTGCGGCTAAATTGAAACGAGGTCAACCTGATGGCCGTATGAAATTAATGAACTGTCAATGAGTTCCTCCAGGGGGCCGTACAATGCCAAGACAGTAGGCGTGCATCAATTCCGCAAGGGACCTGCACTACCGAACCGACTCAACACGTAGTTTCCCTGGGTTATAGTCACTGTGGCATTTGCTTGATACTAGGGATGACGTTCAATCCCCGTCGAATGTAGGAGGATAGTTGGAATTTGAATCACTCACGATTTAATTGTTTGATGATGAATTTATTTTGACACTTGTGTATTCAATAATGTTTAGTTCCGAATGTTAACGCTTTTAGTGTTCGGCTCGCGTTAATTTATAACACGAGAACTTAACAAAAACCGGTGTTTGCTTTAATGCACTGACCGTCGTAAAACACGTTAATACATAAATTAAAAATTACTCTCTGAGTGTCGCGTGGGGCTGATGCCTGGTGACTTGATTAGTTAATTAGACTGGAAAGCCTGATGAAGACTGTGCGAAAATTACTGCGCTGACCTGTTCTGCTTTACTTGCTTGAATATCATTCTACTGTGCATCTTTGACTCGGGGAGGGAGTAATAATTCTCTCACGGTACTTCAAGGTGGCTGCAAGGTTATCTTGGCAGTTTTGGTTACATAGGAGCCCTTATCGGTGCCGACTACATCAATGGTATTAGATCGGCTGACAACAAAATTCCTCGCCGTGGATGTTATGATAGTTTTTGGTTACATTGCCCTTATCGGTGCCGACTACATCAATGGTATTAGATCGGCCGACAACAAAATTCCTCACCGTGGATGTTATGGTATCATACAGGCATAAGTCCCTCTTAATTCTAAGCGGGGGGTGCTAGGGAATGATCAATGGTAGAGGCAGATACGGGCAAACCCCCTTAATTCGCTCCCAATAGTGGCCAACCACTGAACCACAATTATTTCTTAGTACAGTGATTTGGCACCCCCTGGAATTGAACAGCCAGGGGTTGTAGATTAAGGATAGTTCTATTGCCAACCTTTTCCAACTTTTGGTTTTCGAGTTAATGCTGCGAGTATAAATCGATTGAGAAGAGTGTGCTTTGATTATTTGCATCTGCCTTCCTCTCATTGCATTCCCCACAGACCATTTTGTATAGGTATGTAGTATGTTAGATCTATGTCTGCGTACCTAAATATAAATGTATATGTAGTGCCTACATTGCAAAATTCATTATTATATTATTGTTATTATTATTATTTTTATTTAATTAATTTGAGTAGTAAAGTAAGATATTAATTAATAGTATTTACTGAAATAGTATTTATATTATGGTAAGCAGAGCAGTATACGGGCACCGCAGTGACCCAACGCATTTATAAAAAAATTAAAATAATATATTCATATGAGGACGCTGGATGTTACACAATCATCTCATTTAATTGTCATAGTCTACGTGCTCATGTAGCAGGTATAAATTCAGATAAAATTGAAACAAAATCAAATTTCTTGATACTTTCTGAGACATGACTGGATAATGACGATCATATTGATACTCCGAATTTCGATATTGTGGTGAAATTTAAATGCGATATTAGAGCAGGTGGAGTAGCGATATATCACAATACGAATGATAGTGCTCGTATTGTTACTCCACAAATGGATATAAGTATGCATCAAACAGAATCATTGTCCGTGCATCTTTCTAATATAGAAGAAATGTGTGCTTGTCATAACACCTTAGAAGACGGGCAAACGATTCTAATTGTTGCTATATACATTTCGGGTGCACTTCCGAAAACCCCCCACCTCCAATCGATTTGAAAATTTGCACAGACCTTCCTTTTGATGTTCTAAGACAACCCCTGAAGGGATTTTTGGCGCCTGCCAATAGTTCCCGAGAAATGAAATTTTGAATATTGGATTTTAGCATGCGCGGTATATCTATCCTCCTCCCCCTGACTTGGCGTGTTTGGGTGTGTGTGTGTGTTTGTTTGGGGTTGTTTGGGTGTGTGTGTGTGTGTGTGTGTGTTTGGGTGTGTGTGTGTGTGTTTGGGTGTGTGTGTGTGTGCGTGTTGTCTGGGTTTCTTTGGTTCTTTAGGTTCTTTAGGTTTCTTTGGTTCTTTTTAGGCTTGTTTCTTTGTTATTTCTGTGTTATTTTGGGTTTTAGTTGGGTTCGAGTTGGGTTTGGGATGTTTTGTGGTTTCGAGTTGGGCTCGAGTGGGGTTTGGGATGTTTTGTGGTTTCGAGTTGGGCTCGAGTGGGGTTTGGGATGCTTTGTGGTTTCGAGTTGGGAATTATCCCGTTTTGCTTGAAAACAATTGGTTGTACAAAAAAATGACTCCAACATAAAATGTGTATTTTTACATAATCTACAACTTTTGTTGGAAACATTTTAGTCTCCAATCAGTAGTTCTTGGAATAACATAGAAAAACTCCTTCAAAATCGACTTTTTTGAAATTTCAATGGGAAGATCAAATTTGCGCCAATTTTAATTTTCATATTCGTGCTCAGGAGGCCAAAAAACATAAGTGTGCAAAATTACAGCTCAAGCGGAGGTGGGGGGTTTTCGGAAGTTTATCCTACATTTCTCCAAATAAAGCAACATAATCTATCATCGAATTCATTCACGAAAATGTAATTAAATATATGCCAGAGGTGTCCATGAAAAAAAAATACCACGAATTACCAATGATTTTAAGTGGAGATTTTAACGTAAAATTTGCCGAACCAACTTCTTTACCTTTAATAGAATTTTTAAATAATACCTTGAGTTCACAAATGTCAAATAACAGAAATGAGCCAACAACAAGATCAGGAACTATCATATGTAGATGCAGTATTTCAAAGATTTTTAAATAAAATTCAAACCAAAACATTCATAAAATATTATGGAGGTAATATTTTATGAATGTTTTGGTTGGTCCAGTCACATTATTTATCTCTCTCTCTCCCTCTCCCTCTTTGGGCAATAAATAAAAAATTAATCAATGTCTCCCTGTCTCTTTGCTTACCTCTTCACAGTGTATATATCTCATTCTCTCGCAAATTACCCAGAGTACGAAGTTCCACTTCTACCGCTTATGAACTGCACGTTTTTTTTTGTACGAGCAATATCTACGCTAGACAAAACTTTTTTCTCGCTCAATTTTCTCGGTAGATTTGAATGGGCAGCCATATTGTTGGGCTCGTCTATCAACGCCGCCCGTGTTACGTCCGAAAGCTATGCTCCACTATAAACACTTTCTGCTCTAAGCAAGCAGAAGTCTTATGGGAAGACGAAACATCCATGAGTGCGAAAGAGGTAGAACTAGTATGGCGGACACAGCGGAGTAAAAAAGAAGCAGCACATCCGTGTAAGTATGGAGATAAATCTCCATATTTACACAGACGTGCTGCTCCTCTTTCACTCCGCCGTGATCGCCATACTAGCCTATCTCTTTCGCACTCATAGGTGAAGTATCGAGGTTCTGCCTCCCCTTAAGCTGCACTAGTGGTATTTGAAGACGTGAAGCATTGGTGACATTGTCAAAGCCTAAATTTACATATACCTCTGCTTGCTCGGAGCAGAAACTGAGTACGGCGGAGCATAGTTCCTGGGTTCCTGAACGTGACACTTGCGGCGTTGATAGACCCAGCAATATAGCTGCTCATTCAAGTGTACCGAGAAAAATAAATGTAAAAGAAGAAAATTTCACAGCGATACTATTGCTCGAAAAAAAACTGGCTTGGAAAATTCATTCTTTTTCATCCGACTTTCGAGCCCAGTAAAAAAATGTAGAGATTTCAAATGCATGCAAGCTCCCTATCATGATAAATAATCTACGCTCCTTACTATAAATGATGAATTTTATTTTTCATTTTTTTTCAACACAGTTATGTGCAACGAATTTTATATATTTACTGTACCCGGTCACATGGATCGATGGGATACGACTCGGCGCAGAGTCAACGATACTTGAGAGTTGGAGGATCCATCAGGACGACCAGGGCCCGCCACTGTAATCCTTACATCCTGCCATACCGACAACTGTTACTTTTCGCTATGGCAGGATGTAAGGATTACAGTGGCGGGCCATGGTACATGTGGGCCCTGGTCGCCCTGATTGATCCTCCAACTCCCAAGTATCGTTGTTTCTGCGCCGAGTCGTATCCCACCGATTCATGTGGCCGGGTACAGTAAATATATAAAATTCGTTGCACGTAACTGTGTTGAAAAAAAATGCGAAATAAAATTCATCATTTATAGTTAGGAGCGTAGATTATTATTTATCATGACTAGGGAACTTGCATGCATTTGAAATTTCTATATTTCTTTACCGGGCTCGAAAGTCAGATGAAAAAGAATGAATTTCCCAAGACAGTTTTTATTTTCAAGCAATAGTATCGCTGCAAAGAGTTCTTCTGCTACATTTATTTTTATCGAATGGGCAGCCATATTGCTGGGTCCGACTATCAACGCCGCCAGTGCCACGTTCAGGAACACAGGAACTATTCTCCGCCGTACTCACAAGAAGAGGCCGCCTACTTGTCATCACGGATTTCGCTCAAATTTATAGCATATGTAGGGCTTGGCTAGAAATGAAAGTAAGAACTGTAGATGGCCAAGCGTTTAGAAAATAAAATTTTTGACGCGGCTCTGCCACCGTAAAAGCAATTTATGTTAATATATTTGCCAAGCAGCGGTTGGCGTAGTGGTAGGAGCTCGGACTCGTAATGCGATGGTCGCAGGTTCGAATCCCCGTGCGGAGATTTTTTTTCTAGATTTTTCCAAATTTTTATAATATTCATGTCCCAATTAAGCGAAGTGATAAATAATTTATTTTGTGCCGTGAATGCCGTCTCGGACAAGAATAAATAGGGCCTGTCGGATTCAGAACGCAATGAGAATAGAGATCTTTATTACAAACGACGCGGTCTTTATTTGGTTGCGCACACAGCGCTACAATGTAACACGCTCGTACCTTCGAGCAAACTCTATATTAACCGCGCACACGGCGCTACAACAATTTAATATATTTTTTTAACCGCACACACCGCGCTACAACAATTAATATATTCGCGTACCTCACGCAATCTGACTACTTCGTACTCTCGAGTGTGGGCCTTGCTCGCACACAGCGTTGCTCGTACCACGTTTTCGTTGGTTGGTTCTCTGCCTCGATTACCTTCCAGAGTCGGTTGCTACCTCTGACTGACGACTCGGCGTCCAGCGTTCGTCTCCGCTAGTGGCAAGCGCGGGCTCGCGCATGCGCTCCTGGTTAGGCTCCCGTCGTATGGGTTCGAGGTTCATAACATCGGCCATCCTGGGGCCGTCCTCGTCCTCGAGGACCACCATGACGTAGTCATCCATGCGGGTGGGCGGGCGACGTGCCCTGGTCGATTTTGGGCGTTGTCCCGTGTCGATAGTTTCTGGTTGTGGTTCTTCGTCGTGCTGTTCTTCTGTGTTTTCCGGTGTGTGACAAGTTTGTTGATTTTCTGTGTTTTCAGGTTGTTGGAATTCTTGCTGGTTCGCTTCGGGCTCCGGTTCACTGGATTCGTCTTGTGTTTCTTCGAGATGCTGAATTTCGGTATTATCCGGTTTCCATAATTTCAATTGCGTGGTGTGTGCTGTTGTGGAGTACCTTCTTCCGGATTGGTGATGTAGTTCCGCTACTAAATAGGTTTCGGCCCCGCATTGCCGAATGATTGCCATTGGCCCTCTCCATTTCATTTCCAACTTCGTGCTGTCCCCTGTTGCCTGTGGAACCGTCGTCATAAATACGATGTCTCCGGAGTTATAGTGGTATCCTGGTATGCTATGTCGGTTGTGGTATTCACACCACGCTTGTTGACGCTCGGTCATCCTGTTCCTTATTCGTGCCTGCACTTCGGCGGGGTCCTCATAATCGTTGTTGTCTTCGGTGAGGATGCGTTCGTTTCCGGGTGTTCGGTCTGGCTCGTAGCCGAATAATGCCTTGAAAGCGGATTCCTTACTCGTTGTGTTGATTGATTCGTTGAGGTGCTGTTGTACCTCCTGTAGATGTCTGTCCCAGCATTGGCCATTTTCTTCACCCAGCGAGCGTTTTAGCATCGGCACCAACAGTCCGTTCACTCGATCTACTTGTCCATTTGCTCGCGGATGCCTGGGAGAATTTAACGTGTGGTGGATTCCGTGTAGAGTGCACCAGTCTTCAAATTTTCGGCTCGTGAATCCGGTCCCCCTGTCAGATATTAAGCGTATTGGCGGTCCGTGGGTCCGAAGTATTTATTGCAGCGCCGACAATATCGGCGCCGTACCTGTGTCCTTGACCGCGAATAAGGTTATGTATTTCGTGAGATTGTCCACGACCACGAGGATATGTTTCCGCCCTCGTTTTGTCGTGACGAACGGTCCGACGTGGTCCAGGTGTATTGTTGCGAACGGTCGGTTCCCCGGCGGAATGGGATTCAACGTCCCGCTTTGTTTTCCCGTTTTTGGTTTGGTTACTGCACATGCGAAGCATGCTGATATATGGGCCTGTAGGTACCGTCTCGCACCTGGGAAATATATTTTTCTCGCTAGTTGTTCGTAAGTTCGACTTACCCCCGGGTGTCCTCGCAGATCGTGGTATCTGACTGCCAACGATTTCCTCATCGCTCTTGTTGCCACGAATAGCAATTGGTTTTTGTGTCGTTTGTACACGATGCCATCATGTAGCTCATACTCGTTGATTTCGCTACGCTCGTTGCCGTTGAGTACCTTAGCGTCCTTCTGCAACAGCTGTTTCTTTCGTAGCAGTATTTCGTCTGTCGCTTGGTATGCGGCCACTTCGTCGATTAATGTTGTTATTTGGAATATTCGTGCTGCTTCCACGCTTGTTGTTGGTTCAGGCTGTGTCTCTGGGGGCGGTCGACTAAGCGCGTCCACGTGCGCCATTTTTTCTCTGGGTCTATGCACAATGTTGAAAGTGTACTCACTTAGTGTGTTTGTCCACCGGATCATTTGCGGATTTTGTGTTCTCTGCTTGCAGATATACAAGAGGGCCTGGCAATCTGTAACTAGAGTGAATTTTACATTTGCTATCATTGGGCGCATTCTTGTCACCGCCCAAACCATTGCTAGCAGTTCAAGTTTACTACTATGGTAGTGCTGCTCAACGCTACTGGTCCTCCGACTGATTGCGTACACTAACTGCCAGAGACCCTGGTGATTTTTCTGCAATAACATCGCTCCCATCCCGTTCGCGCTAGCGTCGGTGTGCAATTCGATCTCTTGATTTGGGTCAAATGTTTGTAGTACTGGCTGCGTCATCAGGGCGTCTTTCAAATCCTGGAAGGCACGCTGTTCCTTGTCGATCCGCTTTGTCTCAGTAGTTCGCAGAGTGGTGCCGCTCGATGTGCGAACTTGGTTACAAACCTGCGAAAGAACCCCGCCATCCCTAAGAACCTTCTTACTTCGGTCAGGTTGCTCGGCACTGGATACTTTACGATGGCTTTGGATTTCGCTTCACCGGGTCGGATTCCGTCGTATCCGATCTCGAGGCCTAGGTAAGTAACTTGCGAAAACAGAAAACGACATTTATTTAAATTCAGTGTGAGCCCCGCTCCCCTCAAGGCGTCGAGCACAAGTATCATTATGGGTTTCATTTCGGCCCAATCCTTCGCCGGTATTAAGATGTCATCGAGGTAATATAGTACAACGCTATCTCTCAGTGGTCCGAGTGCCTTGTACATGACCTTAGAGAAATATGCCGGACCATTCATGAGACTAAATATCATTCGCGTGAATTGTACGGTTTCGTCCGGTGTAATTATGGCCGTTTTCGGACGTGCCTCCTTCGTCAACGGAATTTGCAAATATCCATGCGCCAGGTCGAGTACAGTGAATATGGTCGCTCCACGAATTTGAGCGAGGTGGTCGTCGACGTGGGGTAGCAGAAAATGCATCCTCTCTGTTTGTATGTTTAGTTTTCGAAAGTCTACCACCAATCGTGCTTCGCCATTCTTTTTTTTCACTAGTAATACCGGGCTAGCGTAAGGTGATTCGGTCTCTTCCACGATGCCCGCTTTTCTCCATTCGCTGATGATTCTCCGTATGTCGTCTCGCTCATTTGGTGTCGCGCGGTATGGTTTAGTCTGTACTGGTTTGCTTCCGGGTAATTCGATTATGTCCATTTTTATTCCATTGGCTTTTCCTAGTTCTTGCAACGAGAGCGCCACGCAATCTCGATACTTGTTTAATAGTTGCGTCAAATCGTCCTTGGTTTCCTCGTCCTGGTTCGCTCCTACTTCGACTTGTGCTTTCTCGATGCGTGCACACGCTGTTCTTCTTGGCGTCGTCCAAAGTTCCTCGATGGCTCCGCCGGGTACGTACCGCGTTGGTTTGATCGTCACTGTGTCTCGTCCTGTGTTTGCGATCGGTATCGTCGCCGGTTGTCCGTTGTAACTTAGTTCGATGCAATTGATCGACTGCGCCTATATGATTATCTTTTCGTTATTCACATTCATGACTGATCCGCGTTATTCTTCCGTTGTGATTTGAAATAAATATTTTGCTTCATCGGTGGTGAACAGAAGCTCGTTGTTCCTCTTGGTGAAATTGACCCAGGGTTTCTCCGTATACGTACGTCCTATGATGATGTCGTACACTTGTGCGTCAACGGCTACGATGCACAACGGCAGATTTGGCACCATCACTCCGTCGATGCTGACGTCCGTGTTAGTCTTGCCTCTCGAAATCTGTATCACAGGGTCGGTCCCCCATCCTCGAAGTTCGGTGACTGTTGGTTCGTACGTGAATTGTTCTCGGATAACCGCTGACGCCCGAATTGTACACACGGCACTTCCCATGTCTATCATTGCCTTGATGGGTCGATCATTGGCGTAGATAGTTTTCACGTATTTGTTTATATCATTGTTTTCTTCGGTCTCTATTTGGTGTATCGGTCTCGTGATTCGCTGGTAATCCTTCCTGCACTCGTTCCCTCGGTGACCCGTCTCGTTGCATCTCCAACAACGTGGTTCTCTTCGTGGTTCGGGGCATTCTCGTGCCAAATGAGCCGTTCTGTTGCAGTTGTAACACTTCCACTTGTCGTCGCTGCTTCTGGTTGGTCGTCCAGTTCCTTCGTACCTTAGTATAGGTTCATTGGTTCGTTCGACTGGTCTTGTCTCCGGTGTCGTATTTTCCCGTAGACTTGGTCGATTACTCTCTTCTTGACCTTATGGGAATCGCTTTTCTCGAACTTGTCTGGTCTTTACCGTTTTGACCAAAGCTGCGTAGAATTCGCCCATGTTTTTATGGGGTATTGCAGATAGGCCCACGCCGTCCTTTGGATGTCGCATCCCTTCTAATATTTCTTGCTTCACGCCTTCCGTGGTCATCTGTAAATTTGCGCACAGTCCTAATTTTGCGTGGAAATAGTCTTCTACGGGTTCCATCGGTCCTTGTTGACGCCTCGTCATTGTTTTCCAGCGTTCCCCGAATGTATCAGCAGAAGCATACATTTCGATGAATTTGTCTCGAAAGTCTGTCCACGTGAAGATCCTGGCTGCTTCGAATCTGAGCCATTGTCTCGCTGCTCCGGTCAGCTTCATTTTCGCTATTTCCAGTATGTACTGATCGTCCCATCGCTGCGTCCTCGCCATCTGTGTGACTCCGCGCAACCATTCTCGCAGTGATAGTGCATCGTCTCGTCCCGAGAATGTTTCTAAGTGCTTTATCAGATCGGACGTTGCGTGGTACACGTTACTACCAGTATGCCGAACGTTGCTATCCTGCCGACGATATCGATCGGTACCTCTTATCGTCATAGGTCGGGCTCGCCACGGTTTTTCGAG
The DNA here is from genome assembly GCA_963942595.1 of Cylloceria caligata. Taxonomy (NCBI): domain Eukaryota; kingdom Metazoa; phylum Arthropoda; class Insecta; order Hymenoptera; family Ichneumonidae; genus Cylloceria; species Cylloceria caligata. The sequence continues at coordinate 51,753,062 of OZ012704.1, read as the reverse complement.
TTCCCGACGGAAATACGGATCCCCCTCGCCGTGAATCGCATTTCGCACTCGCAGAAAGTGTCGCGGAATATCGCCTCCTTCCTCCTCGCTATCATAATCGTTCCGCCAGCGAACGCAGCGTGGCCCTTCGCGCTCGCGCTTTGTGTTCGGATAGTCGTGTTCCTCGCTATTGTCATCGGTTTCCCGTACGCGTCGCGGAATCTCGCGTGCGTATCGCGCACTTGGTCTGTCGCGGTCGTAGCCCTCTCGATAGCACCGTTGCCTTCGTTGCGGCCCTTCATATTGATGGCCGTAGGCTCCGATATCAATTTTTTGTTCACGCATGTAGCGTGCGTAACGCGGCATGTCCTCTTTAATAATCGTCTCGTGTCGATTTGTATTTTCGTCGGCTCGCGTCTCCCGATAATAGTAGCGCGTGGTCTCATTCCTTGTGTCAGGTCGTAGCGTCAATTTGTCGAAACTGTCGCTCATTCGTTCTATTATTCTCGGTTCGTCGTCGATTCTTTCGTTCGCGCGACCCTCGTGTTCACTAATCGTCGCACTTCTCCCACGGTCGCGTTCGTAATAGATTATTCGGTCGCCCGTATGGTCTGATCGCGCGTGTTCTAGTGCGTGTTTACTGTCTCTATTGGTTTCCCGTCGGAACTCGTTGTCTACGCGTCTCGCTCGCTCGCGCTGACGGTCGTTCCACTCGCGCATCTCTCTTCGCTCACTCTTGCTCACAGTGTTTGCTTGTCGCGTCGCGTCACTCGCGGGCCTCTCAACGGCGCGCACTATCGCATTCTCGTTCCGTGATTCTCGCGCCCCACTTCGTTCAATGTTCATTAGGCGTTCTGCGAGTAGAGCCAGAACTCCCCACGTTTCGCCCCTCTCTAGTTCGGGTCGCTGTCTGGGGTTGATCGGTGTGCTACTTACTTGTACGTTGGCGTGCTGTGGTGTCGCCCCTCTCCCTACTTGGTCGTCTCCGCGCGCACGCAGCTCTGCGGCGTCCCCCGTCATTGGGCGTTCCCCGATCTTCACTTCCTTTATGGTTGCGTTGTCTTCGTCGAAGGCTTCGGCCTCTGATTGGCTCCCTGTTGGTGGCGTCAAGAATTCCTCCATGTTTCTACGCTGGAAGTCTTCGAAGTCTTCGACCGCCGCCATGACTTCTTCTCGTCGCACACTACTCTCCCTCCCTACACTCGCACGGGCTGGTTATGTGTCCGTGTGCCTTCCGCAAGCTTCCCGAAACTTCTACGGTTTTCAACGGTGGCTTTGTTCTGGCGCGGTTGGCGATGTGTTGTTGTGCGTCGTTCGTCATTTCTCACTCACACAACCCGATTGCCTGCGTAAATCGTAGCGCGTGTCTGCGCGCGTTCCTAGCCGTCACTTACAGTGTATCACTTTGTTTTTATGATCGTTATATGCTTTGGCCCTTAGCGGTTACACTCCTTGTCTTTATACACACTTTGTCCTTTTACAATCTCTGCACTTTGTTCGTTATTGCTAATTTTACACTTGTTTTATTCGCGTCTTTTATTATTTTCGTTCACCGTGTCCTTCGCACTTATTATTTTTATTTTACTGTGCCTTTTCACTTTGTCTCTCACTTTCTATTTTATCGTGTCTTTTCACTTTCTATTTTATCACTTATATTTTATTGTGTCTTTTTCACTCTTTGGCACTTTGTCGCGGCACTATTCTCGCGATGTTCTCTTTCTCTATCTCAAGCGTTCGAATCCCACTTCTGATTTATGTCGTGAATGCCGTCTCGGACAAGAATAAATAGGGCCTGTCGGATTCAGAACGCAATGAGAATAGAGATCTTTATTACAAACGACGCGGTCTTTATTTGGTTGCGCACATAGCGCTACAATGTAACACGCTCGTACCTTCGAGCAAACTCTATATTAACCGCACACACGGCGCTACAACAATTTAATATATTTTTTTTAACCGCGCACACCGCGCTACAACAATTAATATATTCGCGTACCTCACGCAATCTGACTACTTCGTACTCTCGAGTGTGGGCCTTGCTCGCACACAGCGTTGCTCGTACCACGTTTCCGTTGGTTGGTTCTCTGCCTCGATTACCTTCCAGAGTCGGTTGCTACCTCTGACTGACGACTCGGCGTCCAGCATTCGTCTCCGCTAGTGGCAAGCGCGGGCTCGCGCATGCGCTCTTGGTTAGGCTCCCGTCGTATGGGTTCGAGGTTCACAACATTTATTTATTTATTTATACGCAAAAAGCATAGATAAGGAAAAAAATTGGGATTGTGGACTTATCAACAAGGGATTGTAATTAAAGCGCATACGAAAAGACTTTGTACATAAAAATTCAAACTTTTATTCTTTTCAACTCAATATTTCAACTCAAAATATTTTTCACGCCGGCAATTTTACTGGATGTAAATTTTTAAAAATAAAATTGATAAAAACTTTATTTTTAATCATGTTTTTATTAGACCCTCCCATGTATTAATAGTTAGAAAAAGGCGTGTAAATATGACATTTTCACACTCTTTCTCGTAATTCTCGCCAACCCACAGATTCTCCTCTGCAAATGGTATCTCAGTTGTGACTTCATAGAGGAAATAGTATTTGAGTTTGATAGATGAAAACTTACGAACATGCAAAAATAATTCATTTCCGAAAAATTACAAAAATGCATGACTCTATAAAATTGATCAATGTTTGCCAAACTCAATACCGAACAACCTTAGGCCTCTCATGGCCTATTCTTGTAGAAATTTTTAACTCGATAACAAAAAATATACGAAAGGTAGAGAGCGTACCTACTTGTTTCGAAAAAGTGAAGCAACTATAAAATAAGGTTTCAGGATGATCGAGTAGCACGTTCTCGAGATATAGCCATTGCAACTTTGGAAACTCATCACACGTACACACTTGCCCGCGCGCGGATATTTTTTGTAAATAATTTCTCGACGTTTTGGGGTTTTTCAAGTCCTCTGACATAAAAATCTCGAGAACATTTTCTTCCACGAAAACAGCTTTCCTATAAGGAAGCAATAAATAGATCATAGACGCTATAGCTATATCGATATTTAAAATGTACACCATCGCTTGCCTACAATTAGTACCGTGTATAAACAATAGTAGAATGTTCTTACGGCTCGAGCGCTATGCGCCCTCGCGATCAACTGCACAATCCAATCCCAACCCCGAACCAATTCAAATAAATCTAATTTGAAGGTGTTTGAGAATCCGTCCGATGATGGTATTTGACAGATCTGAAATATATTGAAACTAATGAAGCTTCACTCGATGACAGGGTGAGAATAAACCAGACACATAGATGTTAAATTAGAGAACGTGGTTTATTACACCTTCCGCATAACTGCAATAAATCACATAATTTTGAATAAAACACTAAAGTGAGAATAGATAAATGAAAGACCAAATTTAGAAAAAATACAAAATAATATAAATAAATGCACCAAAAAACTGAGAATAAACAATTGAATTTAAATAAATAAACTGAATTTGATTGTCTGAGCTGAGAGCCAGCACACAATTATATTAATCGTGTGCTCTGAGTACTGAGAACGTTGTACGCACCGCAGCCAGTGCTGCGGAGCATGCAACGCAGTGAGATGTATGAGTGCGTAAGGTGGTAGTATAATTCACAGCAAGCTCTCTGCACCTTAATGCAGAGAGGTTGCCGTGAACAAATGAGAGCACTTGCAATAGAAATTGCTTGAGTACTCTATACGTATGAGACCAGCTACGCAGGCAGCACTGCGTAGCACAACACAACACATATTGAGGATGCACAAAATGAGCAGTGTATAGCCGCTGTACTCTTCCAGCAGATATTCTGGGGAAAAGTACAGTGAATATAGTACACCTGCATAATTATATTAATTATACCGGCAAATGATGGTGAGAAAAACGTGGCTTGACATGTGCTGCAATGCCGCCAAAAAGTGAGGCCAAAAATGTTGATGTACCGATGAGCATGCAACTCCTCGTTACCATTGAATTTGCGGTAAATTATAGCAACGTACTCGTACCTGATTTTGAGTCCTGTTGAGAGTGATGAGAGCGTCCTGAGCGAAAAGCCAACGAGAAAAGTCCAAGAAAGTGGTGCGCTGTTCCTCGATGTCGTAGCAAAAGTGACTGAATTTTCAATATGGCTGCGGAATATGAAATTAACGTTGAGCGCTGAAGTCAGTTGAGCGAGATAGCCGGTGAGCGAAACCGAAGTCAAGCGAGAGAGACATCCTCTCGCTCGACGCGGCGTGCCAACGAGGCACATCCTCGGCTTCGCGAAGCCCTGCCTCGGCTATCTTCGGCTCAACCGAACGACGTGTGCTTGAGCACAGCAACAGGTCGACGCACGGCAAATATCGATCGCCGTGCGCCAGCTGATTATCCAACAGAAGGGTTGGAGACAAAATTGTCGAATATATCCGGGTTTGTGCGGGTATGTTTGGTTCGCTCATTCTCATACAGTATACTAATGAACAAAGAAAAATCATTGAAGTTCGGAAAAACCACAATTTGAAATAATGACCATAATTCTATTCATGTGCCACATTTTGGTTCGATATCTTGATATGCCAATTGAAAAAGCATGCAAATTAGAAAATTGCAATTTCTGATTATGTTATCTGAAAGCAAAGATCGAAGCACTTATGGTAATGCACTGTGCCACGATGAGGACAGGACACCGGCATTTGTTTTCATTCTATCCCACTCTCTCTCATAGCACGGTACACTGAACGAGCTGCACGATAACTCCACGTGCTGCAGTGAAAAAAAGATGAATGGTAAATGTTTTCGTTCCGTCTCTCTCTCTCGCTCGGCTGTAGATCTGCACATCGAGTTCTAAAGTATACAGAGAAAACTCTTTCAACAACGCCGCAATAGCGCGGCAACAGCGTGATTACAGCCGCGCGCGACTTGTCGTCTCACGCGCACATGCACGTGACCACGCGCCCCACGCTTGGAGGTGAAGCATATAATATGAAGAATTATTATTTCGTACTAACGCGATTTTCCGGATATTTTCCTTTCAGTATGATCACTGTACTTTCTATACACAAGATCGCGCACTTGAGACTGAATGAAGCAGTATCCGACGAGTTTTCGTACAGATAATATCTAAAGTGTGAAATATGAAATTCTATGAGTTTTTCGTATTAATAACAAAATACAATGAGTTGTTAAACTATCTGTCCACAAACAAACGAAAAAACATAAACGCAAAAGATTAATTAACATTTTTAAATAAGGGTTCATTAGGTTCTTCAGGTTCTTTAGGTTCTTCAAGTTCTTTATTTAATTATGATTATTTAAGCATCGACATCAACACTAGGCACGAAAGTAAACAAAGTCAACTTACGTTCAATGAACGATACGAGTTTGAAAGGACAAACTACGCGTATAACGCCGAAAAATTATATTTCAATTTTCAATCTTTGTTTGTTAATAACTTTTTAACAAAGAGTGACCGCCGGCTAAAGCCTTCACAGCATTACTCAGAGTGATGATCTACGTAATATACAATTAAAATTCTTGAAATTGGAAGGTGTTCCCCATAGCTAAAATTTACCTTTTTTAATAGTAATTCGGTAAAGCTTCAGGATCGAAACTTGAATCATTCCCGAAGTAGTGCATTTTTTCCACAATTTATGTGAAAAAACTATGGCCATCCAATTTCATTTTAGAATTTGTTTATATTATATTTTTCTCCGCACCAATAATTTGGGGGCAAAGAAATTGGGAATTTTGCATTTTTTACTCCCGACTGCCCGTAGGGCAAAAAAGGGGCAATGAGTTTCACTGGCATGGCGCGAACATGCCAGTTTTTCATGTCCAATATTCTCAAAATCACCTAAAGATGTCTTAACAAAACTTGGTACACAGATTCGGTGCATCGTGATCTTTTTTGCCCTAGATTTGATATATTCGGTGAGATTTCAGAAAAATAAAGGAGTTTAAAAAAAATCTATGAGAAGTACTATTGTATATGTCGAAATGCCAAAAGATGGCCGTCATTCCTACTCGTTTATGTGCATGTAAGTTTGACGCCTTATCAAACTTAGTCACCTAGACGTCTACGGCACTGACTACTTCAGGTACGTGACTGAAGGTGACTGAGATACCCATTATGAACACAGCGCGCAGAGAGTGAGCCATTCGCTGGTTAATCGTCATCCAGCATGGTCGTTCGCTACAAAGCTATAATAAATACAGTTAGAACGAGATACCGACAATTGTGTTGATTCAGGTGCGGTATCAGTATTAATGTAATCTTTATCTTTATCTTTAATCTTATTTAACTTTATTGTAACATTTGTTCTTGTGTGTTAATCAGTATTCACTTGCTGCAACTACACTTGTCGAGTTATTCATCGCACCTTTCCCACAACTCTATTAAGCCCCTGATTTCGAGGCTTATATGCACCTAACTTCAGAGCGCTCACGATGGAGTGAGAGAAAGAGCACGTGGGATCCAGTCAATAATTCTATACATATTTTATTATTCAGCAGCGAGTAAATTTTTATATCCATATTTACACACTATGAAGAGCATAGTTTTCGAATGTGACACTGGCGGCGCTGATATATGGTTGCAGCAAGATGGCTGCCCATTCAAATTTACGGAGAAAAAGTAGTGTAAAATAAAGAATTTTTGTAGACTTAATATTGTTTGAAAAAAAGAACTGTCTTGGGAAATTCATTCTCAAGTGCAAAAATAATTGAGCGATTAAATAAAATAGAGTTATTGAAAATTCTTTAACTGTGATAGTTAAAAAAAAAATAGAAACTATATTGTAACGGTATTTTTACGTTAACATTAAATTTTATTCTTCTGAGGGGAAGAATTCGGGCTCGAACACGACGATAATTAATTTTAGACTTCTATAGGAGGTATAAGTAAGGTTTATTCAATAAGTTTCATAGAATTTTGTGTTGTGAGGCTTTTTGGCGCCTTTAACCGTATAATTTATCAGTGGTGTTTGATTGCTCTGATGGTTCCACGCTCTTCTTTACCCGCGAGGTTATCAGATTCTCGACTTCTGCGCTGAGCGGTGGATATCTCAACTAGGCAGTATCGAGCTCAGCCGTCTTGATCTTTTTCCCGCCTGGCTGCTGACGTGCTGTCTGCTGGGCTTGCGTCGTTGTTGCTGGCGCGTCGGTCAGCCGGTATGGACGCCGGGTTTGTGTCCGCGTACGCGTCGTTTTATTTAATAATCAAAAAACGTTGTTTTCCGTGTTGTTCCGCGTTCGGGCTCTTCGTTCATTATAGTCGTGGCGTCCCCACGTAATTTCAGTGTGTTTTTATAGTTGTGATAGTGGTCCCAGTTCGCGAATTATCTTCTTCGTGTGTCTAACGATGACAGTTTCCGTCTCGAGATTTTTCAGTGTCTCTTAATTGTTTATCAATTAGTTATCGGCTCTATCCAGGGATCTTCGATGTTGGACGTGGACGTTTCTGTTGTTCTTCTCTCTTGGTGAGTTGGTCTTTTACTTTATCGATCTCTTCCCTTTTATGTCTATTGAGTAGTGTCCTCCTAATGCGACGCGCTTGACAGTGCTGACAAAAATTGTTTCCCTCCTAATTATTTTTCTAATTATCTAAAAATTCTAAATCTAGTTTCTATTGGTCGGGCTGACTAATGCCCTCCTAATTCTATCTATTAAATATTTTTCCTAACTTCCTTTCAACTTTTGACTCCAAAGCCCTGTTGCTTTTTGATGCGGTAACTGATTTACCGAGAGTCTCAAGTTCACTGTATCAAGTCTCTGTGTTATAATTTTTCTAAATATTGTTTGTTTTTCTCCTTTCTTTTTCTGTGTTATTCCACTTTTTACCTTTTCAAAGTTTCTAATTTGGAGACCTCTAGGTGCCACAAGTCCAGTCTTTCAAACTTATCGATACGCTGCGTTGACAATTCTTCTTATAAACTATTCCGACTTATTTCTAATTATTCTATCTAAACTCTCTTATACTATTTAATTCAATATTTTCTTAATTCTCCTAAACTAAACCCTAATTATTTATTTTAATGCCACCAACTTTCTCTTCTTAATCTGGCTTTTTAGAATATTTCTTGTTCTATTCACCCGGTCCGATACTGTCCGCTATTAATCTTTATATTTGTTCCTCCACTAACTTGCACTGTATTTTTTTTTATCTGTTAATGTTCAAATAAATTTGTAGGGCTGACTCACACCCTTTTCTGTTAGAATTCTTAGATTTAATATGAAATTTCCAGATTTAGCAAAAATTCTACTGCTGTGCACCAGCTAGTTCTGACTTTGTCGACTGTTTAAACGAATAAGAGGCCCCTCCTTGGTTTGCAGCTTGCTTTTATACCTTTCTCTTCTTTCCCACTCTCTTATTTTAACTCTTCTTTTCTATTGTCTCATGTAATTTCTTATGTTTCAGCTAGCCCCGCCATCCTGCCCCTACATCCCCTCACTGCCCGAGCGAGGCCAGCCGGTCGCTGACCCGCTGTTTTTCGGCAGCGAAGGAATGTGACAGGCTTTATCCTGTTTCGCGGTGTCGACTGGATTCTGCTGAGCATTTTATCATTTCTTACTTATCTTCTTACATTTCTAATTTTCTATGAATAAATGATTATTTTTGTAGGAATTTGTGCTTTGTTTTATTTTGTTTCCTTTTATCCTTTTCAGGTATTATCAATAAATGATTTTGTTTCTTTGTATTTTGTGTTTCATTTTATTCTGATTTTATTCTGTTTTTTTTAAATCCTTTTAGGATTGTGACTACGTCACAATATATATATATATATATAAATTATAAAAATGTTGTTGAGTCACATTGAACTATAGCTTTAAAAAGTATAAAATTAAAAAAATTAAACATTTTCAAAACTCCCGTGAAATATATGTGAAACGTATGATAAATATGAAAAATATATGTTATATACATTTTTTGCGCCAATCGTCTATATTTCACATATGTCTGTATACGCCGATATATATCATATGTCCACATGCATATGTACACACAATTTCTTCGTATGTCGCCCATATATTTAGTCGAGGAATACGAACTTACGTTCTTTTGAAAAACGGCCTCTCGATTTTATGAACTTTCTATTGAGAAACCAAAATAGATTCTACATCAACATTGAGTCAGAATAAAAAAATGTCATCTCGGGGCCCGCTTTACGCTTATGCCTTCACGCCTGCTTATCCGCTTATACCGACAGCCGTGAATCGCGAATCTACCGTCAGGAGCTGGAACTAACAATTACATAGCATAGACTGCAATATGGCCGCGAACACGACTTTGACGTATCCGTTCGTACTTTTCGAATTATCGCTAGGATTTGCAAATAAACAAGTTACAAAAATTACAATTATAACAATAACAACAAACAAACAAAAATACAAGTATACAATTAACAAAAAAATTCTAACTTGTTTCTTTGCAAATCCTAGCGATAATCCGAAAAGTACGAACGGATATGTCAAAGTCGTGTTCGCGGCCATATTGCAGTCTATGCTATCTAATTGTTAGTATCAGCTCCTGACGGTAGATTCGCGATTCACGGTTGTCGGTATAAGCGGATAAGCGGGCGTGAAGGCATAAGCGTAAAGCGGGCCCCGAGACAAGACATTTTTTTATTCTGACTCAATGTTGCTGTAGAATCTATGTTGGTTTCTCGATTGAAAGTTTATTTATTGTACCCGGCCACATGGATCGGTGGGATACGACTCGGCGCAGAACCAACGATACTTGGGAGTTGGAGGCAGAGCTGCCAGAAAGCGGCCGCAGCAGCACGACGCACACAAGCGCACGCCCGTGTACGTGTGACCGCCCGAGCTCGTGGAGCATCGGACAATAGAAGAAGACAGATATATGACTGTCTGTCTCTTTCGCTCTCGCTCGGCTCGGGCTGCTCGCGCTGCTACTGCTGCTAGTGCTCGGGCTGTGGCGCGATACATTTAACTCTGACTGAGACGAGCGCGTAACGTATGTTAATTTGCGGTCGATGATAATTCGAATCCACGCAGTGACAAATTTTTTTTTCAGTAATTATTGCATTTTACGATTAATTAATTATTGTTATTTTATATTTTACATCATTTTGCTATTTCTTGTTTTATTACGTATGTGATACGGGCCATGTTATACCTCATAAAAACCGTATCGGTACTATTGCTGCAAAGAATGGACTATAAAATGTAATGGTTGCTTAAAAAATTTGACACAACAAGAACTCGAACTGTCATCGGCCGCGGATGAGAAATATAACGCGCACGCTTCACTGATTATCGTTGTTAAGCTGCATTAGCAAATTAAGATACCCAAATTTGATTCAAAGCTTCTGAAAACTAAAAATGTAACAGTTAATCCAACCAACCACGTTAACGATTGTTGGAAGAATTACCAAAAGAACGCAATCCACTCTTGGCCAACGTGTACGTTATTTTCTTCTTTAGTATATATATATGTTTGGCAATATACTTAATAATTTATTACCACGAATTAAATGAAAGCAACGTTATGTTCTTTTTAATTATATACATGTGTTTGTTATCATATTATAATATCGCATAAATGTACGACGTACATGTTGTTGCTCGAGGGAAACCGCGGGAAGGTGGTGGTTTCTTCCATCAAGAAAATATTAATAATTGTTAATTATAATGAAGCAAATACGACTAAAAAAACGACTAAGTACAACCTAACAAAGACTAACTAACAGTAATAGAACACCAATCTTTTAATTTCCTACTCAACAGTGTAAATATAACGTATATAAGTATCACGTACAACGTTGTGATTATAACGTATATGTAACATCACATTATCGAATAGGAAAGTATGACATTGATGCTATTACTCTTATTTGATGTTCGCTGGAAATTGTAATGTATATATACATTGAACTGGAATATATTCAAGTATCAATAAATGAAACAAACAATTATTTAATATTTTCTTACGTTAGTTCATAGAAACGGGAAAGTTATGCAAGAGCACGATAGAGTTCTCATTACTAACATTGAATAAAGCGTTCATACTTCACGTACTATATCTAACATGATACTTTAAGTAATAACAGGAAATTAAGCACCAGATTAGCGAAACACATTACATAAATAAAATTGACTGAAGACAACGGAGATGAAATACAATTTATTTAACACGTATCACTATGCATTTATTCGTTATGCTTAATAATCCGTGCAAAATAAATAGTTTTTTATTTTTGATTTCCAGAAAATTTGTTATGTTTGTATCAAACACTTTCGCAGTGAGTTTGTGGTTTCTTTGCGGTAAATAAATTGCATCACTAGGTTAGACATGTGGGTTGAATTCATGTTATTGATTTATAATCCGATGCGCTTTGTGAATATGTCAATTCACTTTATTTGAATTAGGATCAACCTGAAAAAGTAAAGTAAAAAGAAATCTTCACGAAACGTCGGTGGCAAAAATCATGTACACACTGGTCCAACTCGGACGTCATACCTAGTTTTTAGGTGTATGTGTGTGCTTCGCCAATTATTCTTTTTTGCTTTAAATATTTTTTGATACATGTAATCAAATGCTGTTTCCAGCAAGAAATATCATATTTGTGAACGTTTTCATATATGAAACAAATTAACAATTCTCAAATAGCATTTTTTAAAACTAAGTTTGTATTGTTTAGTGTTTTTATAATTACGCTTTTTCCTCATAAGACTGCACATTATGAAATAGGAGATTCTTCTCCTACAAAAAGTAGCGTTTATTGCACATTCTTATTGAAAACATTTTCGCATGATATGCATTGCAACTAAGAGAAAAGTTGAAAATTGCGATTTCAAATATTTCGTTTTATATGTAAACATTTGATTTATGAAAAAATTGAATATCTTTTTAGCCAATATCTTTTTAGCATAAATGTATGTCACTAAACGTTACGAAATCTATACACTTCACGTTGCTCGATTTAGTTATATTCGAGTGTCTATAGATGACAATAATAGGGTGTCCCTGATTTCTTGAATGAAACGTCGTGCTTCTTTTCATAGCAATCACGTAGTCTTAAGGTTGTTCCATGTTTTCTCGAAGTTGTTTCCTTGGATGTTTGTATAACGTTGCATGCGATTTTTGTGCAAGTTTATCGTAGGATATATATGCATAATTCTTCATTGTTCTTTCTTATGCTATTTCTTTTCTTGTCACATACATCCAATGAGATTATGCAGCTGTTTTGCTTGACAAAAGTGCTACAATAAATTAAATCGCACCAAAAATAGTGTATATCCTCACGTACAATATGTATGCACCTGTAATGTATCTTGATGTTGGCCTCGCTGTCTTACATTATGAACTGTATGTGCAAACTACATTTCATATAATCTGCGTGCAGGTTGTTGCAGTCTTCATTTTTGCGTAGTTATCCGTCTTCTTATGAAAAATCCACACGGAGCGATGACTACAATTGTTGGTCTTCTTGGGCACTTCAATTGAAATAATTTCCATTGTTACTCCCTCTTGTTTCTTGAAGAAACACCAATGGCACAAATTGCGGATTGGGTGATAATAACAATTATCTATACAAAAGTAATGAATGACACATTTCTACGTTGATTCTTGTAAGTTGTGCTAAGCGACAGTGCGAACAGATCCTCTTTTTTTAATCAACTCTTCAACTTCTGTTGTTCATGCAGATAATATTATATATTCGATGTATCGTCTTGATAAAATGCTTACTCACCACTACATGAACGTTACAAACGCGCATTGGCAACATATCAGCATCAACAACAAACATAATACTTTTTATGTGCATTATGTCGCATGCATCTCTCCATTAAAGCGAAGTTTGTCGAAGTAATAAAGTTTATTCCGTGATGCGGTCCAATAATCGATAGAATATTTAATATCCTAGGCGATGCAACAATTATCGTTTATTTGTATGTTGTTGTATTCGTAGTGTCCGTATTAACGTTTTAAAAGGATAACAATAACGATGGCGGTATACATTTTATTCGCTAAAAATATCTTAATAATTGTTTATAAACATAGAGAATTCTTCCAATTTCCTCTTACTTACAAAGCAGTTGTCGAAAAAGATTTATTAAACATCACATTTATAAATTATCATTTTTTTAAGAATATTGCTGATTTTATTTCATGTAATGTTCACTTTTATGAGGGAAAATATTTATTTCAAAATAAGCTATTTAAAAAAAACGCTTGAGAAACGTTCAATTAAAAAGTGCTATATAACAAATTGTTCCATGTAGTTTTTTCATCACATTATTGCATTTTAAAATATGATATTTCTTGTTAGGAACAGTTTTTTGCATTTTTCTTGAAATATTTTTAATATTTATAAGACGTATTATACAGGGTGCGCCATTTAATCTGGTCGATGGAAGTATTGAATAACTCTGACAGATTTTAACCGACCAGCGTCGTACAACACGTTTCGTATAGGTTATTTCAGTACAATTTCAACCATGTATCGCTATACGCCGAAAGAACGCGCCGAAATAGTTTCGCTTTACATTGAAAATAATCGTTCAGTTGTGTCAACTCAGCGTGCGTATCGTAAAAAATATCGCGGACGTTCTGCGCCCAAAGGCGACACTATCCGTCATTTAGCTTCAAATTTCATGGAGCACGGGTCTGTAGCGAATCTCCAACATCAAGCTCGACCGCGTCCAGGTCGTTCAAATGAAAATATCGAAGCTGTTCGACAGAGTGTTGCAGAAAATCCAAATGTCTCATACCGCCGTCGGTCTCAGCAATTAAACATCAGTGGAACCACTTTGAGAAGGATTTTAAAGCAAGATCTTCACATGTTTCCGTACAAAGTGCAGTTGACTCAAAGATTATTGGAAACTGACAAGCCGCGACGCTTGGCTTACGCTAATAGCGTTAGTCGAATGAAGGAAGCTGAGCCGGATTTTTGGGAGCGAATTCTGATGACCGACGAGGCTCATTTCACCCTCTCTGGCGCTGTCAACAAACAAAACTGTCGCATGTGGGGCACCGATAATCCTCATATTATTCACGAAACTCCATTGCACGATGAGAAAGTGACAGTTTGGGCCGGTGTTTGCTCAAAAACCACCATTGGACCATTTTTCTTCAGAGCTGGTGAAACTGTCAATGGGGATCGATATCGGTGGATGTTGGCACACTTTGTTTTACCACAAATGCGTGAAAAAGGTCTTAAGGAATTTTGGTTCCAACAAGATGGTGCGACATGTCACACTGCGCGCTCAACAATGGACTATTTGCGTCGGAAGTTCCCAGGACGTGTGATATCAAAGAAAGGTGATATTGACTGGCCACCAAGATCGCCGGATTTGACTGCACCGGACTTCTTTTTGTGGGGATTTTTGAAAAGTAAAGTCTATGCCAACAAGCCGAAGACCATAGAAGAGCTAAAAAACAACATTCGAGCCGAAATCGCAGCGATATCGCCCGAGACGCTGGCAAATACAATGGAAAATGCCGAAAAAAGAGCTCATTTTTGTCTCAGTAATAAAGGCGGACATTTGATCGATGTGGTTTTTGGAAACTAATCAAAATAAATTGTAATGAATCAAATTTAATAAAAAAATACGACTTTGTGAAATCTGTTGAAAATTCTCTAAGTTATTCAATACTTCCATCGACCAGATTGAGATGGCGCACCCTGTATAATTTATAATACTTGTGTGAACCATGAAAACATGGTTTAGAAGTGAAACAATTCTTTAAGTATATATTTCAACAGTATTATTGTGTGTGGATATACAAAGTCCTGAAAAATACTAATCTCTAAATGTCATTAAAAAGTACTAGCCGGAATAGTTATTCTATACATTTATATTTAAATTGAGATACTGGCGTGCAAATATGTTATAATAATCTGTTTGTCATTTCTCATCAATATTGCCCATGCTTTTATGCCACAGACTATAATGCAATGTACACCGAGAAACATTTGCATTTTCTAAATTAGAGTACCTATTGTATATTCTATAAGCTCTTTTAATATATATTCCTTCCAAGTAACGATATTCTTTGTAGAACTTAATGTTTATGGAATTTTTTTACTTTTAGTATGCACAGCTTAATCACGAAAACTCAACTTCTGCAAGGAGAATTGATTGTTCAAATAGATTTCCATACACTTTATGTCAACAGTGCATATACCCAAGGAATACATCGCAGTCTAAATGACATCATTTTGACTTCAAATAATATAATTTTGACAGTTAAGTGTTCCTTAGGTATTCCTTGGGTATACGTTTAATGTTTGTTCTGTGTATTTTTTCTAAAAATGGCTTACAAAGTGGCTGGGTGCCTGAAGAAAAATTTGACTGATATGATAGCAACATTTTTCTATTATATTTTGTTTTTGAAATAGAAATATGCTTGAGTTTTATCTTTAGAACGCCTAACAGCTTATGATTTTTGGCTTATGAAATTTGACTCTAAAACTATTTTTTGAAAAAATATACTTCGTACACTTTTGTTTATCGTAATTACTTTTCTTTTTGTCAGGGAAGCTCCTAAAGGATAAAATAAAAGATTAATTAATCTTTTATTTTCAATATATTTCAGATCATTGTTTTACTATTTTGCAATTTGTTTCAGCGAAATAGTAATAAAACAGGATTTTATGTGGTTAAAAATAAACATGTCGTTCATGATCCTGAAAGAAGAAGATTCTGTTTTTATTGATAAAACTTTACACATCTGTGGAACAAAACATAATTTAAATGTTTCATTTGATACGCAGATCCTGAGACAATATAATATTCGCAACTTGTAAAATCGATCAATATAGACGTGAAAGATTGTAGTAAAGTTAATACCATGGATTGAACTGTCAAATATGAAAATAGATCTCCTTTTTCAATATTGTTACTATCATACATAACGAGAACTGTACTGGTGGCTTTGATGAAGAATGAATAAGAACAGCAATTTGCGTTACCTGTCAATTTTACTGCAAAGATCATTTCTAAATTTAATTTCGACGATATGTGGAAGACAATCTTGCAGCGACACATGTCAAGTAAAAATTCCATAAAACTCGATAAACCTTTTTTGTTAACGTATTGTAAACAAAAGGAAATTTAAAGTATTCTCAATGTTTATGAATGGCTTATTAATATACTTTTCAAGAGAAAAGAGATAAATGTATATAGACTCGCCGTTATCCTTTTCAAATAAATGCAAACAGCACAACTTAAAACGAACGATCAATTATCGTTGGGTCGTTTAAGATAATAATTCAGTCAAGTATCGGACTGAATTACAACGAAGTCAACTGCGTTACTTCGGCAAACTTCGCTTCTATGTACATTCTGCACATATATTGTAAAAAAATATATATACTAAAGAAGAAAATAACGTACACGTTGGCCAAGAATGGATTGCGTTCTTTTGGTAGTTCTTCCAACAATCGTTAACGCGGTTAGTTGGATTAACTGTCATATTTTTAGTTTTCAGAAGCTTTCAATTAAATTTGGGTATCTTAATTTGCTAATGCAGCTTAACAACGATAATCAGTGAAGCGTGCGCGTTATATTTCTCATCCGCGGCCGATGACAGTTCGAGTTCTTGTTGTGTCAAATTTTTTAAGCAACCATTACATTTTATAGTCCATTCTTTGCAGCAATAGTACCGATACGGTTTTTATGAGGTATAACATGGCCCGTATCACATACGTAATAAAACAAGAAATAGCAAAATGATGTAAAATATAAAATAACAATAATTAATTAATCGTAAAATGCAATAATTACTGAAAAAAAAATTTGTCACTGCGTAGATTCGAATTATCATCGACCGCAAATTAACATACGTTACGCGCTCGTCTCAGTCAGAGTTAAATGTATCGCGCGACAGCCCGAGCACTAGCAGCAGTAGCAGCGCGAGCAGCCCGAGCCGAGCGAGAGCGAAAGAGACAGACAGTCATATATCTGTCTTCTTCTATTGTCCGATGCTCCACGAGCTCGGGCGGTCACACGTACACGGGCGTGCGCTTGTGTGCGTCGTGCTGCTGCGGCCGCTTTCTGGCAGCTCTGGTTGGAGGATCAATCAGGGCGACCAGGGCCCACATGTACCACGGCCCGCCACTGAAATCCTTACATCCTGCAATACCGATAACTGTTACTTTTCGCTGGTTGCCTTGGTCTACACACTTGCCACAAGCGGCGCTAGCTACAATGTGTATTTTTTCCGCGAGAGGCGCTACCCTCGATTCTGAGTTGGTCACGTGTGCTCGATGACTCTTAAGCTAAGATTTGAAAATCTTATAGATGGTTTTAAGTGCGACATTTTAGGCATATTACGGCTTGACACAGAGTTGTCTCGAATTCTACGAAAGCAACACCATATATGGTTAACGTGGCTCACAACACCATTTGGTGTTAATATTTTTTAGAGTATACCGCATTAGTAGTGTACCATATGGTGTACTTTTAACAACGAAATGGTATTAATTTTAACACTTTTTTAGAGCATTCATCTATTTTTTGCTGAAATAGCCAGATGCGATGGAAAAAGCGTAAAGCCTTGGCTTGCTGTTTGATGAATTATTACAGAGCGGGGGTTGTTTGAGAACTTAGATTGAATCCTTATCTACAAATTTTATTATCAGTTTTAGAACATTTTGTGTAAATATTTAGTCGTGTTTACCTGTTAACAAAATATTCAGAAAAATAATTCAATTTGAAATACAAATTTTACAGTTTTTACTTTAAGAAAACTTGTTATACACTTTGTTAATGGTTAGCTTATAAGTATACATACCGAATTTTAACCACATCCACAAGGTAATGCGTCAGATTTTTATTTATTTGTATATGCTTTCAAGCTTAACCAATTTAAAAATAAAGAACAATTTTGGTGCAAAGAACTTAACATATGTTAATTTGTGTCTCGATAGCCTATCCTACATACATTTTGTTTTAATTAGTTTAAAACGTAACGCTGAAAATAAATAATAAAATATAAACCATAGATTTATTTCAAAATATATTTTAGTTTTTTATTTAGGTATTCTCGATTAAAGGATCATTCTCCCCGAAATTGAAAATTAAATTATTTAGCGATGCACATAGTAATAACTATTAATACATTGTTTTGTAACATTGATTATAAATCACATTTCATATCTTGTAAGGAAAAATACCTACACAGAGGTCTGATTGAGAAGATTTTTTTACAGGCGCCTATAACGTTATCACTTCATTTTTGTTACTGTTGACTGGATGCCATTACGTAGAAGTTTTGAGTGCATGCGATTGAATCTGATGAAAAATGAAACTAAATATATAGGGTACGGTTTTAAGTAATTTTAATCGATAAATTAATTAATTGCGTTAATGGTACAATATCGATTTTTTTTGCTCAATTCACTACTTTATCCACTTAACCCGACACATCCTGCTTCACCGTTGACTTTTCTCTGCCTCGGCGCCTCAGCATGTCCGTGTAAAACATATTGAAGTCCAATCTACGGACATAAACGTCATATATGGGTGTCGAATTAAATAATACTTTAACAATTAAGAGAAAAATGTAACTTTCTTGTCACATTAATGCAAGAATAAAATTTGTATACAAGTTGTGATTTTAGTACCATTTTCCTATTTCAATGCCAGAAAATTTATTGAGATATGCTGTCTCCAAAAAAAAAAAAAAAAAAAGTGTAATAATGACAAAGCAATTTTTAAGGTTCGTACTTCACAGGCTAGTTTATACATACTGTACACACCAGCTGCGCTTAATAACTATAAATGTGTCTGAGTAAGAACAATATGCCATTAGAAACACTGATGAGCACACAGCGACACTGATGATAAGAAGAAATTCAAAAGTCATATTGAAAATGCTATAAAACCTCATTATTTCAATATATTTGAATAAAAATTGCAATTGATAGAATTTCTACTGCTTTACTTACGTGCCTAATTTTAGGATTATTGATAAATTTATTCATAATCTTAAGGTCATCTTTTTGCTAACAAGGGCATTATAAAAATAAAAAATTCAATCTGCCATAACGAACAACTTTATTAATTTTAACTAAATGTTATACTAGAATTTGGTGACAAATAAAAAGTAATTTTTAATCCTATCAGATCCGAAAATTTGTAACGAATACGGCCAAATACAATACTAAGTAACCTAGAATCTACCTACAATTATTAATAACTATTTGGCTCATTAGCCTAAATTGTGCAGTAGTTAGACCGAACACGGACATTTTTCAAAGAATAAAAAATGTCTTCTGCAAATGAATATCTGTATACGTTTTGACGAATATCAATCAGGGGCTAGCACTTGTCTAAATTTTATTTCGATTACTCTACTGCTCGAAGTAAAACATTTACTTTTTAGAGGCCCAGCACACACACCTAGGCGCGCACGCGCTCGCTCGCGTCTGCCCATTTCTTCCACGTGACTGTTCTAAACGTGTCACTCTTTTAATTATTTTGACATTGAAAATTCAATAAATAATTTGATGCAAAGTAATTTTTTCCTGCGAAAAAGTATATTAACAAAATTTTTTAAAATTTAAATAAAATTAGTTTTTATTTAAAATGCATAAAATAATTTATGAACAAAAAAGAAAAAAATAATTTATCATATAGTTTAATGGAAACAAGAGATTAAATTATATTCTTTTCAAGATTCATCGACAATTTTATATCACGCATAATAAAAGCGTAAGGCGCCCTTCTTAGTAATATACAAATAATTACTGATTACATTTAAATTTAACAATTGATTTGATGTACTCTGAACTTTTTGAAAGTTATTTCAGCAAGATTAACCGACCAAAAGTATGAGATAATTTACATTCGGTTGATTTTAAAACTTTACGACTGAATTGGATTTGAATGAGTATACTTATTATGAAAGTTATCAGAGAAATTTCAAGTATTCATGCCAAAAAGGTTTAATTTTTATTGATTTTATTGAATTTAATGAAACAATCATTTCCATTCCATCATGTTAAAATTTTTACATAAAAATATTATACTTAGAAAAATAGCAAAAATTGGGAAATTTGCACCAAATTTATAAAGATAATGGCTTATTCTTTTGATAATGCGATTTGATTATAAGATTTCGCTGTTTAGGCGCCTTTATTATTCGTGATTCAAAATGAAAGATGAATTGTGTAAAGAGAATTATTGAATAACTTGTTTCTATTAAACTGTATGATAAATTATTTTTCTCTTTTTAGTTCTATGCATTAAAAAAAGCGTACTTTATTTTTAAAAAATAGTTCCTTTTTCATTCTGTAATTATTTACATTACGGTAAAATATGTTGTTTCTAACTTTTTTTTCTTCTTTTCACGACTTGACTGTAAACAGAACGTAACCGATCAGATAAACGTGACGACTCGACTTATCAAGTCTCCGAGTTTATTGACAAATTTCTATGAGGTTAGAATATTTTTTAGTCATGGCAACATGGTGAAAAACTCAAGCACCAATACGAATTTACAGAAAAATGCTATTCTGTTGGAACTTTCTCAGAATTGGTTATTTCTCAGGTTGGAAATAATCAGGTTCGTGCGAATTCTTCGAAACTGCAACATATTGGCCAAGACTCGATAAGTTTGCATGTTCGAAATCTTATATTTCGAACCTTTTTATTATTATCTTTGTATTAAAAAATTTGTTCTAACGGAATATTTTTGCACCACATTGCGTTGTCATCCACAAAGAGTGTGTGTGCAAAATTTGAGTTCGATTGCTTATGAATAGTTTGAAAATCGATGGGAAAATTTTGACCATAACAACAAACACCATGAGCGAGTTAAATAAAAACGTAAAAAAATGGTAACAAACACATTCCAGATCCTGTTTAAATTGTCTATAAAACTGCAGTTTTACTACTCGAGAATGTGACGATAAAAATGGATATCCATCCCAACCGTTTTTATTAACTACATGTTTTTCCCAATATTTGGCTATTAAATAAAGTTTCATCACAACAAATTTATGAGAAATACAAAATGGTATAATCAGAAGTACTAAACATTAAATAATAATCATTATGTTAAGAATATATTAGTTTTTGTATTACAAGATTTTTTAAAAATTCGATTGATTCAAGTTCTACACCGATTTCGCTGCTATGAGGGCAAGTGAGATACGAGGGTTGTTTGATAAATGCCTGACCTCGACCAGAAAAATACATTTTTTGAAGCAAAATTAATTTTATTTTTTAATATAGTCTCCTTTTACTTCTTAGTCAATATACACTTACAAGGAAAGGTACTTTGGTGTCCCCCTCCGATTTTAATGCAACTCACGTATGTTGTAGAGCAGGGGTCTCTACAAATTATCATTGTTGCCGGTGGTAAAAAGTGAAATAGTCCAAAATCTGTTCGCGGGCCGAATGTGGCCCTCGGGCCGTAGTTTGGAGACCCCTGTTGTAGAGCATCGAAAACTAAAAGACACGTATTTTTTTTTACCGGCGGAAAAACATTTTTAAGGGGTGAAATCGCCCTTCAAAAATAGGGGTGATTATGCAGTTTCACCCCTAAAAATGAATTTTTTTCTTCAACTCCTCGTGGAATTTTTATTGTCTTCAATGAGGAGTATTTTGGTTTTTGTTTTATTAAAATCGGTTGACGCCTTCTGGGTGAAACTGCAAAATCACCCCTCGACATGCTATTTTTGAAGGGCGATTTCACCCCTTAAAAATGTTTTTCCGCCGATAAAAAAAATACGTGTCTTTTAGTTTTCGATGCTCTACAACATACGTGAGTTGCATTAAAATCGGAGGGGGACACCAAAGTACCTTTCCTTGTTAGTCAAAAGTTTTTCAAATTGTTGGATTCCTTCTGAATAATACGATTTCTGCAACCCTTCAAGATAGGCGTTCGTTTCAACGATGACGTCATTGTTAGAGTCAAATCTCTTTCTGCTGAGTCATTTCTTCAAATTCGGAAACAGAAAATAGTCACAGGGGGTTAAATCTGGAGAATAAGGTGGGTGTGAAAGCAATTCGTATCCCAATTCATGGAATTTCCCATGGCGACAGCACACGTATGCTTGTGCATTGCTTGGTGGAAGAGAATTTTTTTCTTAGCCAAATGCAGACGTTTTTCCTTCAAAACGTCGTTAAAACGGTTCAATAATTTGGAATAATTTTCGCTGGTAATCATTTTTCCTATTTCAAGGTTATCAATATGGATTATGCCGCGTGCATCACAAAAAACTGTGGCCATAACCTTGTTGGCAGATGAGGTGGCCTTAGCCTTCTTTGGAGCCAATTCGCGACAAGAAGATCACGTTTCCACTGTTCCTTGGTCTTTGGTGTAATGTGATGGATCCATGTTTTGTGCACAGTTATGAATGGATGCCAAAAGTCCTTTGGATTGCACTCTAACTTCGCCAAACTTTCCATTGAAGTTGTCACACATGTGCGTTTATGGTTAATTGTGAGCAATTGAGGCACTTATCTTGCGGAAAGCTTTCTCATATCCCAATGATCGTTCAAAATTTTCTGTACCCTTTCGATTGAGGTGTATTCAGTACCATATCGTGGATGTTCTCAATGATTTCTCGTTTGGTGACCTCATTTGGATAACCTGGATATTCTTTATCACAAATGCTTGTATAGCCGCATTTAAATTCAGCTGTCCAATATTTTATTGTTGCAGACGAAGGTGCAGAGTCCCCATTAACGTCTTTTAATTCTACTTTCATTTCATCATGCGTGTTCTTTTTCAAAAACAAGAAATGTATTATTGCTCGGTACAGAATTTTTCCATTTTTATAAAAATACCACAGTCGTTCGATTTCAATGACTGTCAAACACAAACTGAACAACGCAGCTGACTGAAAATTGTACAGTAGATATTTCAAGGTCGACACTTACGAATAATTACAAACAACCAGCGGTCTGAATAAGTTCTGTGTTGCAACCTCCTTTCCCCAGATTTGTGGCCACCATCAGCAACTTTGGCGTTTCACCTACTGTCACGTCTCTACCTATGAACAGGCCAACTGGTTTACACCCCATATTCAGGTGACCACTCTGGGGACGAGTTACTAGTTACTTGTCGACAGACCGTTAGCTACGGCACTAATTGAGGCTTTTCGTGGTTCGTGGCATCTAGCCTAGCTATAACCTACTTTTCAACCACGTTTAACTTTGTATAAATAATTCTATCGTTTCGCTTGTACATAAAATAAATAAATATACGTTTCGTCATATCCACTGAATAATTGAACATTTATTAGTATAGTTGAGATAACTATAGATTTATTATTAGTGGTGCCATCTCTTGCATATGCCAAGTACTTATCATACAACTCTCGTATCAGCATTGACAATCACCATAGCGGCTCAGTCGGTATAGCACATCACCTTAAAACAAAGATTCACTTTTACACTAAACCTACCTGCACAATACATTGAGTAATTTTTCGTTATTATTATCGCAACCCAAGTCACAGATGCGATCGAGAAGGCGTACCAGGACGTCGGTGAATCGATTGTCTAAGGACTCGATCGTGACTTCAAAACTCGTGTCGTTTGTCTTGAATTTCGGATTACCTTCCTGCTGTATTTCAAAAAAGAAATTCATTCATAAAACGATGAAGAGAAACTTTACACTTTTTCTTTAAATAGCTTGTTTTCTTCGTCCAAACGTACTTAATTCAGACTCAAAATATTCTGACGACAAAGAAAAATTTGCAAATAAATTCTAACGAGGGACGACATCCTCGAGAATACATGCCGAGAAGACAATTAAACATTCGCATTACATTTTTTTCGCATTTCGTACTATTTTTATTGTGAAAGGGGTCTACAATAATTGCGAAACTGTTTTAAAGCACGCCTTTTTAGAACGTTGCAAAATGCGATGAAAATATATGATATAATAAAGATTGTATGCATATCATATCATGCGTAATGCTTTGAAGTAGAGTGATACTTAGTGAGAAGTAGTATGTGTACACCTTTGCTCCATCCCACTCCTATCCCCACTCCTTCCCCCACCACGCGGCTACCCCCACCACCTTACTTTTCCACCGCCGCGCTACCCACTCTGCTTGACCAGTGTCGGTAACGTGGAGATGGTAAAGTGAGGTTGTGTGGGTACCTTGGTGAACAAGGAAGAGTAGAGATAAGAGCAGGATAGAGCAAAGGTGTACACATACTTGGAAAAATGAATTAAATTATGTACTCACCACCGCAGCTGTTGTAGGCATCTACCCTCTAGCCAAAGCGATTTTAAACTCCTGTCTCTCGAATGTACTCTCTCACACACGCACACACACACATACACACGCACAGCGTCTTTAATTCATTACTATGACCTCGTCAAAGCCCTCGTCCACGGCATCGATATCGTAGCCGATATCTATCTCATTACCGAGGGCTTCTATAATAAACGCCGCCACGTCCGCGCGTTCACCGTTCGATAATCGAACCCGCGGAACGCTATCGCCGGCAAGAGGTCGCATCATGACAGCGATCAAGTCATCTCTACCACACGCTTCTTCGACGAGCTGCTCGATACCTGCAACATCCACGCGTTCGAGTCCGTATATGGAAAACTCCATGACAAGAACCGGCAGCATACTTGCTAGAGGCTCCGGATGAAATAGGTGAGACCAGTCGATGTAAATAGTTTCGCCGAAATCGACTAGCAACACCTCGCAGTACCCATCAAAGTCCGGGTAAACCACTTCGCCGCGGACAACACTATTGAAACGAGGCACAACACAGGACATGCCGATATACAGCTCCCCAAGTTCAATGGGTCTTCTACGACGCTCCACTAAATACACACTACGTAGGAGCTCTTCCAGCTCGTCGTATGCATCGCACATTTCCTGTGTACGCAGAAACACGCTGATCACACTCTCGACAAACATTAATCGGCACCAAAACGCGTCGCTTAAAATCTCCTTGCCGTATCGCGGATACATATTGCTTTTTATTGTTTGCAAGTAGGATGCCAAAGACAGACTAAGTGCTCGAGACGCTGCTAGGGAGTATCACGGGCATAAAGATAACAGCCTCCTATGAATCATAACTAGGTATCCATCACTTTGAATACAACGAAAGCGGTTTTCGAGCATGCATAGCCCTGCGCTATGCTCCTCGCAAAGCGCTTGCTCTGCAGTAAAAGATATAGAATATGATCCCTCACAGAGAGAGAGAGAGAGAGAGAGAGAGAGAGAGAGAGAGAGAGAAAGACTTCAATTATAATTCTCTAATTATTATGCTATAAAAATAAGAGACACAGTAAGATCAGATATTTTTAAATTAATCAATATTTTATGGAAAGCACTTTACACATTTACCGTCGTATGCAACAGCCCTGCAAACACGGTCATCCACGATCGGAGATTCCTTCACCGTTAATTTTATTTTTATCGCTATATGGAATTAATTTGTATTATCACTCGTAATATTGCTTTTAAATTATTTTTCGCTGTGGGCGTTATCATAGTGTACTTCTGTAAAAAGAACGAAACAACTATTTAATTGAACGCACTGATCAATAAAAAACATCATGTACAGAATAATCGATATTGTCTTACCTGATATGCCACGCCTCATTATACAAAGTTGGCAGCGTTGATGATCTCCTGCCACCGATGACAACTGTGAATGAGGATGTCGGGTGGCACTTTTCTTTCGCGAAGTTAGCTCTATCTGTACAGTATATGTATCTTCCTCTCGCTCTCCATGACACGAATAACAAACCCTCGGTCTCGGCTCATATGCAGGGGCTGCTCGCTCTGCAAGACATTATTTTTTATAATTAAAAATAAATAATACATGATTTTAAATTACGATTTAAAAATTATTTTATATTTTTTACTTACCAAGCTCTGCTGCTTTGCTGCTAATCGACATTGGCACGTATTCCATGATCTGCTGTGTTAATGAAACAGAGACGAGCGCTCCGTCTTCTTTCTATCGCAGACCTTTGCTGATGCTTCGGTTTTAGGACTGTCTCTCTCTCTCTCTCTCTCTCTCTCTCTCTCTCTTTCTCTCTCTCTCTCTCACCGTGACTGACCTCGGTGTATACTTTATAATATTTCGAGCGAAATGTACACTATATACAATTATTTACAACAGTGTCTTTATCACAAATAGCTGCACATACGTAGAATTATTGCGTTCGCAACGCAACTTCCGATGCATGATCAGCGATATGACCACGAAACAGCACAATTATTTCGGACAAAATAATTTTCATAAACTCCGTATCCCCCGGCGCTAGCAAGATCGCGATGTGTTCGAGCGCTTCTTCAAAGAATTCCTTGGAACCGATGATCTCATACGCTGCTGCACGAGGCATTTCATTGACAACTATCTTTTCACGGACATATGATACCACCTCGTTCATACACCGCTGAATCGTTTCACTTTTGCTCTCCAGAGCCTGCATATGAATATCAATCCTTCTACTTATTTCGACGAGCATATCAAGTGTAGACCGTTGAAGAACAATGTTTGGAGAGTATTTTCGGAAGCGTTTCCGTTTCGATTCTCCAGATTCCTCTTGATTCTCGTATTCCTCATCAGCACTACCGCTTATTTTACCAAATGACACAGCTCTGTGCTGGTAACACGAGGTTAAAAGTGTGTAATGCGTTGTGTGCTCTATGCGGGTATTACACATTTTCTCGGCATCAGTCCCATGACCTTCGAAATATTGTTGTACGCGAGAAAAATCACTTTTAAACACTCGCCACTTGTCCGCACTGAGTGTAATTCCGGTAAAAGTATTCGACAATATTTTCATCACTGGTGTAAGAGTACACGTAGAGTTCAACTCGAACCCAGCTACGATTATTTTACCAAATGATTTATTTAAACCGTACATAACGGGGTTCGCTATATATGGCGATATCGCATGCGACGTAGCACCGTTATTTGCCATTTTTATTGCTTTCGTGTAGACTGTAACTTTTCGAATGTATCGTCGGTGGTGTTCATACTCCGTTTTATACAGATTTCCCCCACCACCTAGCTGCATCGCCTCTTCTTTTGATACTGCAAATCATACGACTGAAAATTGCTAGCCAATATCCTTTGATATTTGTCGCATTCTCCTCAACAGCCTAGGAACAGCAACAAATATATCCTAAAACTCTTGCATACTCTCGCACGCTTATGTGCACACGCACACATCGACATACAGATAAGATGTGCCATGAAAACTAAATAATATTCGTCGACGAAATTTGATGATTTTCCTCATGGCCGAGTGCCTTGAAATTAGATGAAAACAATATGACTTTCATTAGCGAAACGCGATAACTAAATACATCACCATCGCTAAATATTTCCCTAGGTCTTGCTTTTGTAAAGTGATCGCGTGCGGCCATCTTCTTGGTTAGTTGTATTCATTACATCACTGCAGTATATGCAGAGAGAGAGAGAGAGAGAGAGAGAGAGAGAGAGAGAGCTTGTTAAAGGAATATATAAAGAGTGGTTAAATTTTAAGGGCCGATGTTGATTTTGAATAAAACACAAATTATTTAGGAAATTATTGTCAATTCTTTTTATTATGATAATATGGTATGGTTCAATTATGTATGGAACAAAATATCGGCCAAATGGCCGCCGCGACCTCGGCGGCACACCTCCATCCGATGGTCCAAATTTTCGATGACGCTTAGGCATAATTGAGGTTCTATGCCGTTAATGTGCCGAATTATCTCATCCTTTAGCTCTTGAATTGTTGCTGGCTTATCGACGTACACCTTTTCTTTCAAATAACCCCAAAGAAAGAAGTCCAACGGTGTCAAATCACATGATCTTGGCGGTCAATTGACATCGCCACCACGTGAGATAACACGGCCATTGAATTTGTCGCGCAAAAGAGCCATTGTTCCGTTAGCTGTGTGGCAAGTGGCACCGTCCTGTTGAAACCACATATCGCCCACATCCATATCTTCCAATTCGGGCCATAAAAAGTTCGTTATCATCTCACGATAGCGAACACCATTCACAGTAACTGCCTGACCGGCCTCATTTTGGATAAAATACGGCCCGATGATGCCGCCAGCCCATAAACCGCACCAAACAGTCACTCTTTGTGGGTGCATTGGTTTTTCGACAATCACTCTTGGATTATGATTCGCCCAAATGCGGCAATTCTGCTTATTGACGAATCCACTGAGGTGAAAATGTGCCTCATCACTGAAGATGATTTTCTTCGAAAATTGATCATCCACTGTTGCCATTTCTTGCCACCATTCTGACCATTGACGACGTTTGGAATGGTCAAGAGGCTTTAGTTCTTGAGTCAATTGCACCTTATAAGCGTGTAAATGCAAGTCTTTATGCATAATGTTCATCAACGACGAGCGTGAGAGATGCAATTGTTAGGCACGACGACGAGTTGAGGTGGACGGCTCTTCAGCCACACTATCGCGAACAGCAGCAATATTTTCTGCAGTACGAGCTGTACGAGCATGCACTGGTGTTTTAATATCTCCTACAGACCCGGTTTGCTCAAATTTTTGCACGATTTTTCCGATTGTACGCACATTTGGACGATTAAATTGACCGAAAAAATCTCGAAGTGCACGATATGCATTTTGATTTGAACGCCCATTTTCATAATAAGCCTGAATAACTTTAACGCGTTGCTCGATTGTGTATCTTTCCATGGTTCAAATTGAGTTAGTCTGAAATTGAGAAATGTCAAATAAAATGCAGAAAAAAAACTTGACGTTTAGGTATGGTTCACATTTAACATCGGCCCTTAAAATTTAACCACCCTTTATAAAAGTGAGCCGCTTTGAAAATTCTCTAGTTAATTGTCTGATTTACGGTGGTTACTACTACTACTACTACTCTAACAGCACAATCATGGTCAGAGTGGTAAAGCGCTCATTGATAAGGAAATTGATAGAGTTTATATTGAAGCGTAGACCGTCGTTGCGTTCGCGCTGGGGGAGAAGAAATTTACAGATCACCCTATGGGAACTTCCGACACAGGCGGTTGTTCGTAAAATTCGCGGTATGCTGTGCGAATGTCATCAGCGTGATTTAGTTGACGCGTATAATATTGGATTGTTTGATAATCAAATAATTATTGATTCGATGGTGCGTGTTATTCGTCGACGCGGCTGGCTGAATGAGCCTGCTCTGCAACCCATACTCAATGAAAGACGTAAGTAATATACAGCGCTAATTACTTTTATTTTATTTCCTTTATTTCATAAGATTTTTATATAGTTCGAAGGTATGAGGACGCAGAAATGGGATCCGACAACTATGATTTCGATGAGGAGGGTAGAACCGATTCAGATGATCATAGCAGGGACAACGACGGCGAAAGCTCCGCAGGGAATCGTTGGATAAATTTTACCCAACCATTCGGCGGTTATAAACCTACAAACGGTCTTTTCATGGCAGGCCCTTCGAGAGAATCAGATGAATCCGTCGCAGGCCCATCGCGACAATACAGTTCAAACGATGATACCAACAGCAATACAGACAACGAGGAAGAAGAAGAAGAAGAAGAAGAAGAAGAAGAGGAGGAGGAGCAGGATGTAGACGATGACAACGAGGAGGAGGAAGAGGAGGATGACCCTGTAGATTCAGGTAAGCTTTTAATAACACAACTACGCTGACAAAAATAAAAAAATTACGCGGATAATAATAGTAAAATTAAAAAACCGCCGACAATCGAGTTGGTTTACGAAATGCGTCGGCGGTTCCCGGATGCAGTCGACGGATTCGAGGACTAGAAGCAAATATAAGTTTGTAATTATTACGTTACACGAATTATATATATATATATATAGCTAGCGACAAACAAAAATTTAAAGTAAATGAAATAAAAATTCCAATAAATGGTTTAATTATGCGTGCAGCTGGACAGACTGGCGATGGAAGGACTGCTGCACGGGGTGGTGATATTTTGCCTCCTGGTGAACGTTTCGGTATCGACAACGAGCAGAGACGTTATTTTCCACGCTTTAGGATGCAGGGTCGAGAGACAGATTTTTATTTTCGTCAACCACCGGTCGGTATTGATCATCTGACATGGTTCGAGGGAGGTGTACGAGATGTTCTCACACGCCTTACAGAATCGTGCGAAGGACATGATTATGTGGGTATGACTCTGAGCGTACCGTCTTTCGCGCAAGGACCTGTATGGTTATCATTTCGACCAGCTCGTGACATCGTTCCCGACGATATATGGCGACTAATTAATAGTGTAGCTCAGAGCGCGCGCGAATTTCGAATAGACGCTGGTACATGTAGAACGAGGGTTCTGCACACAATGTAATTCCAAGTATATTCGAGTACTCGAGCATCGACGTAGCTATCAATGTGCTCGATGTAAATCCACTTATTGCAACGGTAATAGAGACTCTCAGCCTGAGTTTTGCGCAGACTGTAATCGTTCGTTCTTTGGTGCTTTTTGCCTCGCTCATCACAAGAGTGAAGGCTCCGCGGGTATCACGTCTCGTAAATATAGACGGTACAGCGTCTGTAACGGATTGAAAATCTGTAGAGGCTGCTCGCGTATGATTAAAACCACAGATAAAAAGATGCATGTATGTGGTATATCGTTTTGTACTACATGCAAACAAACGCGGCCGACTACGCATGCGTGTTTTATAGCCTCTTAAGAAACCAAAGGCGCAAAAGGAGAAGAAAAAAGACAAGTCTTCCACGAGATTTTTATTTTATGATTTTGAGACGCAGCAACACGAGCAATTGCATGATGATAAATCGACACGAATTTACGAGCCAAATTTATGTGTCGCACAATGCATATGTATGGCATGTCTGGATATCACAGATATAGAGACCGATTGTGCTAACTGTGGTAAACGTGAATTCGTGTTTATTGATGATCCTGTTGGGGAGCTCGTAAAATTGGCATTATCGCAAAAATTTTAAAAGACCATCTGCATCGCCCATAATGCTAGAGGTTTCGACGCACAATTTATTCTACGCTATTTAATCGAGGTGCAAAAAACACAGCGGCCCTCTCTGATTATGAATGGTACGAAGATTGTCTCGATGAAAATTGGCGATGTCGTTTTTCTCGATAGTCTAAACTATTTACCCATTGCTCTTAGCACTTTACCTAAGGCCTTTGGTTTCGCTGATGAGGTGGCAAAAGGTACATTTCCCCATTTATTCAACACACCGGAATATCAGAATTACTCAGGTCCTCTGCCGGCTTTGCATTTTTACTCACCCGATACCATGTTCTCAGCGGATCGCGAGCGCTTTTTGAAATGGTATGAGGAAGAATCGAGTCGCGTAGCGTGAGCTCAACTGCGTTATCGCTCATGCTGGACGCACGAGAGAGTATCACCCTCCGGCCGGCCTACCGGCTGTCAACGGTTACTACGTGGATGCGGGGGTCCATCACGTTCTTCAATTTCACGGCTGCTTTTGGCATGGTTGTCCGCGATGTTATCGCGTGAATAGAGATGCTCGAACTAAATTCGGCGATACAATGGATGAGCGATACGAGCGTACCGTTCTTATTTCCGGGCGAATCAGATCGAAAGGGTACACTCTAACCGAAATATGGGAATGCGATTTTGACAGATTACTCGAGAATAACGAGGAAATGTCGATATACGTGAAAAATCACGCCATGGTCAAGCAGGCGCCTCTCGAACCACGCGATGCATTCTTTGGCGGTCGAACGGAAAATGTTGTAAGCTTGTACGACGTCGCGAATGGGGAGCAGATACGCTATGTGGATGTTTGCTCGCTGTATCCGTGGGTGTGTAAGAATGAAAAATATCCCGTTGGACACCCGAAATTGTACGTAGGTGACGAGTGTCGAGAACTCGTAGGACTTGAAAACGATCTAAGTGTCGTCGAGGGTCTCGTGAAGTGTACCGTGGTGGCACCGCGCGATTTGTATATATCCGTACTGCCTGTTCGCATGCATGGGAAACTACTGTTCCCCCTGTGTAGAACGTGCTGTACAGATATGGACACATCCGAGGTTTGTACACACGATGACACGACTGAGCGAGCGTTTGACGGCACATGGGTCATGGACGAACTGAGAAAAGCTGTGTCGCTCGGATGTAAAATGACGCGTATCTATGAAATTTGGCAATTCGTTGTTACACAGTATGACTCGACAACGCGGCGAGGCGGTCATTTTGCCGAGTACATCGATACATTCCTAAAAATAAAACAGGAGGCGAGTGGTCCGCCAACAGAGTGTAACGATGACGAGGAAGCAATAGAGCGTTTCATAGCATTGTAAAGGGTGGTTAAATTGTAAGGGCCGATGTTGAATGTGAACCACACCTAAACGTCAAGTTTTTTTCTGCATTTCATTTGACATTTCTCAATTTCAGACTAACTCAATTTGAACCATGGAAAGATACACAATCGAGCAACGCGTTAAAGTTATTCAGGCTTATTATGAAAATGGGCGTTCAAATCAAAATGCATATCGTGCACTTCGTGATTTTTTCGGTCAATTTAATCGTCCAAATGTGCGTACAGTCGGAAAAATCGTGCAAAAATTTGAGCAAACCGGGTCTGTAGGAGATATTAAAACACCAGTGCATGCTCGTACAGCTCGTACTGCAGAAAATATTGCTGCTGTTCGCGATAGTGTGGCTGAAGAGCCGTCCACCTCAACTCGTCGTCGTGCCCAACAATTGCACCGCTCACGCTCGTCGTTGATGAACATTATGCATAAAGACTTGCATTTACACGCTTATAAGGTGCAATTGACTCAAGAACTAAAGCCTCTTGACCATTCCAAACGTCGTCAATGGTCAGAATGGTGGCAAGAAATGGCAACAGTGGATGATAAATTTTCGAAGAAAATCATCTTCAGTGATGAGGCACATTTTCACCTCAGTGGATTCGTCAATAAGCAGAATTGCCGCATTTGGGCGAATCATAATCCAAGAGTGATTGTCGAAAAACCAATGCACCCACAAAGAGTGACTGTTTGGTGTGGTTTATGGGCTGGCGGCATCATCGGGCCGTATTTTTTCCAAAATGAGGCCAGTCAGGCAGTTACTGTGAATGGTGTTCGCTATCGTGAGGTGATAACGAACTTTTTATGGCCCGAATTGGAAGATATGGATGTGGGCGATATGTGGTTTCAACAGGACGGTGCCACTTGCCACACAGCTAACGAAACAATGGCTCTTTTGCGCGACAAATTCAATGGCCGTGTTATCTCACGTGGTGGCGATGTCAATTGGCCGCCAAGATCATGTGATTTGACACCGTTGGACTTCTTTCTTTGGAGTTATTTGAAAGAAAAGATGTACGTCGATAAGCCAGCAACAATTCAAGAGCTAAAGGATGAGATAATTCGGCACATTAATGGCATAGAACCACAATTATGCCTAAGCGTCATCGAAAATTTGGACCATCGGATGGAGGTGTGCCGCCGAGGTTGCAGCGGCCATTTGGCCGATATTTTGTTCCATACATAATTGAACCATACCATATTATAATAATAAAAAGAATTGACAATAATTTCCTAAATAATTTGTGTTTTATTTAAAATCAACATCGGCCCTTAAAATTTAACCACCCTTTACAAGGAGTCTGAGGGTGTATATCTCGAGCGAAGTGCTTTGCAGCCAAATCCGGGTTTACGTTCACTAGCGAAGTTGGCTCTTAATTCATTCTGGGGAAAGTTTGGTCAACGAGAGAATCTCACGAAAACGGTTATCGTTTTCACACGCGCGGAGCTAATGAATTTACTAACGAGTCCGGAGATTGAGGTGAGGGGGATGCTACCGGTTACTCACAAGATTATGTATGGAAACTAAATGCAAAAATTATACAGTTATCTTGAGGGGCTCGGGCGACCAATATTGTACTGCGATACGGACTCCTGTATTTACGTGAGCCGTCCCGGTGGTAACGAGTATGAGCCGCCAATCGGTCAATTTCTAGGAGATCTTACGATTGAATTAAGCGAATACGGGCCTGGTAGTTATATAACTTCGTTCGTTTCGGGTGGACCAAAATTTTACGCATACCTTGTTCGTAAACCCGACGGTACGATTATTGAAAAATGTAAAGTGAAGGGTATCACGCTAAACTTTGCGAATAGCCGTCACGTAAATAATAACGCATTACGATCTTTCATGACAGGAGCAAGGAGCGTACCTATTATTTTGAAATTCGACGCTATTCGACGTACGGAATTTCATCATGTAGTAACGCGTAAAGAAACGAAATCATGCGAACCTGTTAACACGAAGCGAAAACGGCACGGGATGTACTCTACTGTACCGTACGGCTATTGTGAAATACGCTAATTAGTATAACGCAAAAAAGTATATAGTTTTACACTTGAATTCGCGATATTTTAAAATAATCTTTTTGTCTAATTTCATGTATCATATTTACTGTGCACAATAAATTGAAAAAAATTGATTTATTATGTATAAAACCGTTGTCGGCTCGTTCTTTTTGTGCTGCTATTCGTAGCAGTAGCTGCTATCTCTCTACCGTTCCCTTTTGTTCTCGCTTTCTCATCGTTGATTCCTTTTGTCCCGTCTTTCTCATCTAGTGTTTCCTTTTGTTCTGACTTTCTCGTGCTACATCCGTGGATATAATATTGCTGTTTAGAATTTGATGATTCGTGAAATTTGTATATAGAGATGTATGCATAGTGAAATAAAAATATTGCTTTATTTGTGAGAAATATAAAAACTATAGTTATTTAATTTACATACAGCGTAAACACCAGATTATACCGCGGGCCCGCGCCTCATCAGCTAGTGCAGGCGCGCCGCGTCTTATCAGCTCTTTAAGGCCGCGAAAATAGCTGATGCCGCGGGGTCGCCGCCGCCGCCGCCGCGGTATAAGCTTATTTAAGAGTCTGCTGATTGATTTTGATAGACACTCATCGATATGGATACACGTTGGAAACATCCGTGGACAGCTGTGATAAGCGGTCCTACGGGTTGTGGTAAAACATACAGTGAGTAACTTTAATATTCGGACACTGTGAGATTTTTATTCTATTACGTCATAACTTTATTTCTAACAAAAGAAACAAACAGGTAATTAAGTATTATAATAACACATATTCTTAGTAAGCACTAGCGTAAATTTTATTTACATAACTTACAACAGTTGCTGAATAATATGGTTTAAATAAAAAAATGTCCGATTTTCGCGTTACTTTAATATTCGGACACTTGGCAATACAGCACCTTTTTTCAATATTCAAGCCGAGTTACAATGTATTGTGAATACAATGTTTGCTTACAAACATTGTCAACAGTTCGACGATACAAGTTTAAGCCTTGTTTCATCAGTTATTCGTCGATAATCACTCAAGGAACTTCTATAATGCCACGCAAAGTTAATACTAGTTTTGATATACGACAACTTGTCATTTATCACAACGCTAAAGGCAAATCGTATAGAGCAATTGCTGCCCTGCTCAACATCAGTAAGAGTACAGTAGCAGATATCGTCAATCGGTTTAAACGTGAGGACCGTATAGACTCTATACCCCAAAAAGGCCAACCAAAGAAGTTAGATGTGCGTGATGAGAGAAAATTAATAAGGAAAATAAAGAAGGATTCTACGCTCAGTGCTCCAAAATTGGCAACAGAGCTCTTGAACGAGGCTGGAAAAACCGTACACCCTCAAACGATCCGCAGAGCGTTAAAAAATGCCGGCTATAATGGAAGAGTGGCTAGAAAGAAACCGTATGTGAGTGAAAAGAATCGAAGGAAGAGATTGGATTATGCTAAAGAATTTATTTTGAAAGACGAAACATGGTGGTATGACGTTATCTTTACTGACGAGAGTAAATTTAACATTTTTGGGTCAGATGGACGAAGGATGGTATGGCGGAAGAAAAATGAAGAATTTAAATTTAAAAATCTTAGGCCGACCGTAAAGCACGGAGGTGGAAGTGTAATGGTCTGGGGGTGTATATCCACATTTGGACCGGGTGAACTAGTTTTTATTGAAAATATTATGGACAAATATGTGTACATGAACATATTAAAAAACAATTTACACAAAAGTGCGACGAAAATGGGGATTTTAAACACGTTTAAGTTTTACCAGGATAATGATCCGAAACATAAGGCACGCATTGTACAGGAATATTTGCTGTACAATTGCCCAAAACTTTTACAACCACCACCTCAATCACCTGATCTCAACCCCATTGAAAATGTATGGGATCAACTAGAGCGGCGAATTAGAAAAACACCAATATCTTCAAAAGAAATGTTAAAAAATCGATTAAAAGAAGAATGGAACAGTTTGAGTATTGAATACTTAAAAAAAATTATTAACAATATGCCACAACGTTTGCAAGAAGTAATACAGCAGAATGGCTACCCAACGAGATATTAAAACGCATATTAGAAATAAAAAATTAGCCTAAAAATGCGAAGTTTCTAAAAGTGTCCGAATATTAAAGTAACGTCAAAATTGGACATTTTTTTATTTAAACCGTATCATTTAACAACTATTGTAAGTTATGCAAATAAAATGTACGCTATTGCTTACTAAACATATGTGTTATTATAATACTTAATTACCTGTTTGTTTCTTTTGTTAGAAATAAAGTTATGACGTAATAGAATAAAAATCTCACAGTGTCCGAATATTAAAGTTACTCACTGTATTTTGTAAAAAAATTCTTTAAATACGTGCGCGAAATGACGGATGTCCCGTTCGAGCGTATACTTTTTTATTACTCAGAGTGGCAGTCCGGGTATTCAGAGTATGGTGATAAAATCGAATTTCGCGAGGGTTTACCGCAAGCGGTAGACTACTCGAATGATGCAAGACCTAAACTTGTGGTCATTGACGATCTAATGCGCGAGGCATCCAACAATACTGTGGTCGATCTTTTTACCAAGGGTGGCCATCATAAAAATTTTAGTATCATTTTCATCACGCAAAATCTTTTCCATCAGGGTCACGGGCAGCGCGATATCTCCTTAAACGCTAATTATATCGTTGTCTTCAAAAATCCGCGAGATCGCGCGCAAATTCAGCACCTAGCCCGCCAGGTATGTCCCGAGAATCCGCGATTTTTGCAGGAAGTATATTTCGATGAATAATTCGACTTGAAACAATCGACGCCTGATAATTGGCGATTTCGCGCCGGTATATTTCCCGATGACCAATACCATTATGTTTACGTGCCTCAAAAAGCAATAAAAGTTCGCGATGTACCAGTAATGCGCTTGTAATGGCGTTGCGCGGACCTCTCGATAAAAAGCAGATAATTATATTGCAAGCGCTGTGTTATCTGAAGCGAGGGCAACGACGTGCAATTTTGCGCAAAGCAGATGTAACGCTCGTACGCTGTATATGCGAGTGTGCTCTAAACGTTTTACAGGGAAACGTGAGTCTGAACAACGTGCAAAAAAATCATCTTCGGAGGCACGCGACAATTCTTCGACGACTAGCCGCCAAAAGGGGAAATTGGAGCGGTAAGAGGAAGATCATCGTCGAACACTGTGTCGGATTTCTCAAGTTGCTTCTTGTGCCTGTCTTGGCCTACGCGAGACATGGAATATGCCAGAAAGATGGTACTTATTCCTCATGATAACATACATCGTCTCGCTGGACTCGCCACTACTGCTGCTGCTACTACTACTACTACTAGTGCAGACCCGTTGCCTTCCGTACAGACTACCGGTACGCCATTATCGCGCCTCGACTCTGAGCTGAGTGAAATTCTAAAGTCTCACTCGTACAAGAGCGAGAGAGAGATGTGGATAGCGTACAAACAGGTTTTACAGCGTTATCTTCACATGGTCGAGTACGATAATGCAGTACCGAATATTTCATCAAAACGAAAAGTAGCAATCCTCGATAGCCACGAGAATAAATCCGACGACGTTTTAATGAACAAAGTTAAATCTCGACTCAATGACACACTTATTATCGATAGCGTACCAAAAAAATTTAAATCTAAAGCAATATCGTTGCTTCGCAATTTGCGTCGCAGCGCCGTTGGTAAAAAAATGACATGGGATCGTAACGGTGTTGTTTCCATAGACGGCAGAAGAATTTCAAATTCCAATATCGTTGATCTTGGTAACGATGCTATGCGAGCTAGAAAACGCGAGAAACCCATCGGACGATCTCACTTTGCCAAACTCCTGCGAGCGATACAGATGCCACGCGAATTTAACGGCAATCCCGAGTTACTACACGAGCCTACACCTACATCATCCTCGACACCACAGCGGCGTCTTATTTTACCGCGCGATAACGATAGTAGCAGCAGCAACAGCAGCAACGGTAGCAACAACAACGACGACGAGGCCGAGACCGCACACTCAAACAGAGATTTAATGCTCACGGCTGAAAACGACATCATCGAGGGGGAGGAGGGGAATGAAGAAGAGGACGAACAAGCAGAATATCGACCCCCCACACAGTTAGAAAAGAAAAAGAAAAAGAATCCATTTAACTGGTCATCGCTAAAATTATGAAAATTCTTTAAAAAATCTATTATGACACCGCTCATCCTGCTTCCTATTCTCGAGCAAAAAATTTGGCCCAGGTGGATCGAAGAGTAGCGCGAAAAAATGTTTTACCATGGCTCGAGACACAGGATTCATATAACATGCATCGCCTCGTACGACGACGATTTCCCCGTCGTACGTACAGCGTGAGTAATATAGACGATGTATGGGAGGCTGATTTAGCTGATCTTCGCTCGATAGTCACGTACAACGATGGGTACGCGTATCTGCTTGTTGTTATTGATGTGTTGAGCAAATACGCGTGGGTCGAGGCTTTGCGTGACAAAAAGAGCGCAAACGTGGCCCGCGGTCTCACACGCATACTCGCGCGCAGTAACAATCGTCGCCCGCAGCAATTGCAAACTGATCGAGGTAAAGAATTTATCGGCGCACCGTTTCAGTAAATTCTCAAGAAAAAGAATATCGATTTTCGCGCTGCTCGTAACCCTGATATAAAAGCCTCGATTGCCGAACGCTTTAATCGAACAATAAAAGAGCGAATGTGGCGCTACTTTACATACACGCGAAATAAGCGTTACATCGATGTTTTACAAATTTTTTTATATGCTTATAATCACACTAGACACAGCGGAACGCGTATTCCTCCGAGCGAAGTAACCCTCGAAAATGCCTCTATAGCCCGAGACAATTTAGCACGGCGTTACGAGCGTAACGCGAAAAAAATTAAAAAGCCTAAATACAGCGTCGGTGACTTGGTACGTATCAGTACAGCTAAAGCAGCTTTCGTGAAAGGATATGAGCGTGGTTGGAGTAACGAATTATTCAAGATTCAACGAATATCGGTGAATCGAGAACCATACGTGTATATTTTACACGATCTGAATAACGAGACTATCGACGGTATTTTCTACGAGGCAGAATTATCACGAGTACGAGTGCCTCCGTCATCTCAGAAGACGAAAGAGAAGAAGAGGACAAAGAAGAAGAAGAAGAACGCTCGGGATCATCGTCCGTGATAAATATGAGCTCCAAGGATAGCTCTTTCTTTGTCGTACTACCGAGCAACAGTAGTATGCAGTATTTTCCGGATAATACGACGACGAAATTTATTACAAAACTACCGCGTCAGATACGCCTGCACGGAGAATGGTCTGTTTCTCTTGTGGAAATTGCTTATCCGATGACTCTTTTACAAGTTCCTACTGTAGGAAATCTCGTAACTTTTGAGGATGGTGATTATGATTTATCGGGTTTAAATCTTTTAACACGGAGGCGCGCTGATATAGACCAAGTAGCACCTGGTGTATATCGCTCTATAGACGCTCTTTTGGAGAGTATAAATCAGTTACCTCACGTGGCCGATCATTTGCGCTTTAAATCGCTTCCGAGCGGGCAGGTCGAAGTGGCACGCATATCGCCCGCTATCGCAAGGCTACTAGGATTCTCGGAAGAGGCCTGTAGGTCCGTAATGATAGAACCGCATTGCGAATACACAGGGTCGAGGCCTGCATCTCTCACCGGTGCTATACCGGGCAGCATGTTTTTATACACAGATATCTGCAAGAGCTATATTACAGGCGATGTACAAACACCCCTCTTACGAGTTGTTCCCATTGATACTGATGACTGTCCGTATGGTTCGATAAAAATAAATCGTTTTCAACGCCACGATATATACCTCTCTTGCGCAATAATTTACACACTATCGAGATCGATATAAGAGACGAATTTGGGGATCCTATACCATTCGAGCAGGGAACGTTGACTGTGACACTACATTTCAAAAGGTCCCACGATTGATTACGCCACTATGGATGATATTGACGGTATGCAGTACGGATGGGGCTGTCGCGGGTGCGGCGGTATTAGCCATGTTTATATCGGAACGTCTAATCAACGAGCACACGGTATCGGCAGAGTTTTCGGGGGTCTGTTTCGCCGGGTATTGCCACTTTTAAAGAAGGGTGCTAAAGCAGTTGGAAAAGAGGCATTGCGTGCTGGTGTAAACCCAGCCGGTGATATCCTCGATAGAAGTATAGCTGTGAAAGATGTTATTCGCGAGAGAGCGCGAGAATCCAGCAGTAATCTCAAACGCAAGGTCTCTGAAAAAATTGACTCTCATGCGAGGATCCGGTTATAAAAAACGCAAAATTTCGCGAACTGCTCATTCACTGAACGAACGTATACCACGACGCATCTCCCGTAAAAATAAAAGTGTAATAAAGAGAAAAGTAATAAAGAAGAAGAAGAATAATAAGAACAATAAGAAGAAGACTCGTCAACGAACAGTTGCAGATATTTTTGGATAGCTGAAACAAGATGGCTTTTCTACATGCGCACTCGTGCGAGTGTCTTAAATCGGAACTTGAATTATTTTCACTCCCACCGACGCAAACTACTATCGAAGGCTCCAATTGGGTGTATTACAAACCAATATCTTCGCTAACAGATGATTCACCGATTGAATTTGTTATTCCCGGACAGGGTGATGAGTATATCGATCTCGCGCATACTATGCTTAGTCTGAGAGTGAAAATAACATCTCATACCACTACGGAAATTGCCGCGGGCATATCGTCGAAAGTAAGTGCCGGCCCTGTAAACAATCTCTTGCATTTTATGTTTAATCAGGTGGATGTATACCTGAATCAAAAATTAGTTTCACCTCCAAATAATGCCTACGCTTATCGAGCGTACATAGAAACACTTTTGAATTACGGTCCAGCAGCAAAAAATTCGCATCTCACGAGCGTTCTCTTGTAAGACGATACACCTGGAAAAATGGATGATATAGCATCGGAAAATACGGGTCTTGTGAAGAGAAAACAATTTTTAAATGTCGAAAAAACTGTAGACTTGCTCGGTCATCTGCATTGCGATATATTCAATCAGGAGCGGTTCCTATTAAACGGCGTCGAGATGCGACTACGGTTGGTGCGGTCTAGAGATTCATTTTGTCTTGTGGGGGATACAAAGAATGGTCAATGCGGCTTAAAGATTCTCGAGGCATCGCTTCTCGTTCGTAGAACAAAAATAGGTCCTGGTGTGCTGCTCTCGCATGCTAGAACTCTGGCAAAATCTACGGCTAAATATCCTCTTACGAGTCGAGGTAAAAGCCGTTTCAATACACTCTGGTGTTCATGGAGAGACTATCGATAATATCGTGTTAGGTCAATGGCCGAAGCGTATAATTATCGGTTTTGTCGATAACAAAGCGTTTAACGGCGACTTCAGTATGAATCCATTCAATTTCCAAAATTACAAGATAAATTATTTCTCGTTGTATGTAGATGGTGCTCAAATACCTTCGAAACCGTTACAACCTGATTTCACGAAAAATCATCTATATGTGGATGCTTTTCAAACGTTGTTTTCGGGAACTGGAATACATTTCTTGAACGACGGTAATTCGATCGATCGCGATAATTATCACGGTAGATACTGTCTGTTTGCTTTTGATTTGACACCCGATCTTTCGGCGAACAGCAATACACATTAGAATTTAATAAAGCACGGTAGTGTGAGAATAGATGTACGATTTGAGGATGCGCTTGCTTCAACGATAAATTGTGTAGTCTATGCGAAATATGATAATGTCCTTGAAATTGATGCCTCTCGGCAAGTAATGGTGGATTTTACCGGATAAGCGAAAAATGTGCTGATGTCGGCATAAAATTATTTCGTGTTAAGACACGTAGAAGCGTGTCCGCGAGTAACTAATCAATCGAACTCGAGCATCTGTACGGATTATACGTGAAAATGGATATCGTCGTGGATATACAGGGAACGCGTGGTAAAGACTCGGAATTTATTCCGAAAGAAATTGCCGTGGTAGCAGTGGATAGAGCGTACTCTGCTCATTGTATCGTCGCACCGCCGTGTCACTTTGCCGAATTACCACAGCATTCGAGAAGCCAGAATAATTTTCTCTCGAAATATTTTCACGGTCTGGAGTGGTACGAGGGCGATGTGAGCTGTAAACAGGCATACGCTAACTTGCGTTAAATTTCGCGAAAATCAAGACGCATCTATACACGCGGTCACGAGAAGGCTATACTTCTTTGCGATATCACGAGTCGTGAAATTTCCAACCTGGAGGATGAGGAGGGCGCCCCATCGTACACATTTATGCCGTAATCTTTGCGAAAATGCTTTAGACACGCTATGATAAACGATACAGCGTCTTCGCATTGTGCAATGCGCCAGGCTTTCCAAATAAAAAATTGGCTTCGCGAGCACCCATTTAAAGGAGAATCATACATGGACGTTTGGGCAGCAGACGAAGAGGAAGAGAATAAAAAAGAGGAGAAATCTTCATCATGTAGTCGTGACACGATCGACGATGCTGTGAAATAAATTTTGCATATATATACGTCTTTCAAAGCGTATCGGTCATCATTTAATCATTGACTATGTGTTCAGCATGAACACTAGACAAATCTACGAGAGTCCGCAGTATCTACTACTTTCAACCGTTGGCGTATACCCGGCCGACAGAATTCCTCGTGTATGGTCGTTATCAGCCGGATTCGTAGTTAACACGGATAACCACGACGGACCTGGAGAGCATTGGATCGCCATGTACGTTAACCATCATGGAAAAGGAATGTACTTTGATAGCTACGGGCTACCACCGGTTATACCGCAACATCTCGCACGACTACGAAGAAACTGCAAGTTCTATCGGTACGGCCTCAAGCAGCTACAGAGTAATACGTCGGATGTGTGTGGGCAGTTTTGCATCCTACATCTTATGTCGTGCGGCTTCACCATGTCGCGATTTAATAATCTCTTTAGCGATAATGTAACGAAAAACGACAGATTACTGTGTGAATATTACAATGCTTTTGCCTCTCGACGATCAGACAGTGATAAAAATAAATTTAACGGCAGAGGAGTCTCCGAGCGAAGATTACCGTGTTTGCAGGGGTGTTGCATACGACGGTAAATATCTGTAAAGTGATTTAAATAAAATATTGATTAATTAAAAACAAATACATCGGTTTACTGTGTCTCTTATTTTATAATTATATATAAATTATAATCGAGGTGTCTCGCGGCACGGTATCATATTCTGCGTCTTTTACTGCGGAGCATTCGCTTCACGAGAAGCACAGCGCAAAGCGGTACGCACGTGCAAAACCGCTGACATTGCATTTAAAGCGCTGCACACCTAGTTATGTGTATAAAGGGGCGTTTGTTATCTTTGTATAAAAAGCTATGATCACCGCCAGCCTCATCCGGAGCATCCAGTCTGTCTTTAGCAGTGCGCGACGAAAGTCTGAATAGAAAAATCGCAAAATGTATCCACTAAATCTAGGCGACGATCTAGCGGCAGCTTTTGTGTGTCGGGTGATATGCGGCACCGACGATAATACTGTGTGTCCGCGATCGGAGCTAATGTGCGCGGCATTGTGCGGACTGGAGGACAATTTATATAAATTATATATCGAGGAGCGCTCTGAGAGGAGACGCTTTTTAATCGATGACTTGTGCGTTGGGGTGTCCTGTGTGGTTGTGCGTAGTCAAAGGGCCATGCGCGGGGATA
Organism: Cylloceria caligata; assembly: GCA_963942595.1. Taxonomy (NCBI): domain Eukaryota; kingdom Metazoa; phylum Arthropoda; class Insecta; order Hymenoptera; family Ichneumonidae; genus Cylloceria; species Cylloceria caligata. The sequence continues at coordinate 51,709,103 of OZ012704.1, read as the reverse complement.
TCATCGACGTGAGCGATGACGGGTGCTGCGAGGTGCTGCTGGTCGATTTCGAGGAATCGATATACGTCGACTGGTCGCAGCTATTTCACCCCAAGCCGCCGATTAGTGCGTTACCGGTGATGCTCGTGAAGTGCGTAGTATTCGGCCTCGATCATTTAATTGACGAGGACGGATATCTAGATCGGGTCGATGAAACGCGCGGTAATGATACGCTGATCGGGATACGCATGCGTACCCCTGACGGTGCCAGCGCTCCATGGGTGCGGGTAATTAGCATTACCAGGGCGCGTAGCTGTGGTTTTTGAGTGAGTGAGTGAGTGAGAGAGAGAGAGAGAGAGAGAGAGAGAGAGAACGTGTGTGTGTGCATATGTGTGTGCCATGGAATATTGGAATAAATATTGTGCCCGTCACCCTGGAGAGTCGTCGCAGATGCCGCCAACACAAGGGTGAGTTAAAAAATGTATTCCAAGTATGTGTACACTTTTGCTCCATCCTGCTCTTATCTCTACTGTTCCTTGTTCACCAAGGTACCCACACCACCTCACTTTACCATCTCCACGTTACCGACACTGGTCAAGCAGTGTGGGTAGTGCGGCGGTGGAAAAGTGCGGTGGTGGGGGTAGCCGCGTGGTGGGGGAAGGAGTGGGATGGAGCAAAGGTGTACACATACTACTGTGAGAACATCTTGCAAATAAAAAATGTAACGTATTAGTTTTATTTCGATTGGGGCGAGAATTGCTGAAAGTTTTAAGGTCATGAAATCTGAATATGTTTTACTTTCAGAGCAACAACAGCGAAATGAAAAATCTCAGAAACTTATTCGATTTGCACGAAACTTCATAATTTAAGGGGGTTTTTATGTCACTGATTACTAACATGACGAATGAAAATAAATTTTTGTCACCAAAAAGTTCATTTGAGATTTGAAATTAATTACCCACTAAATTGAAAAACCATTCTCATACAAATCAGCCTCGTTCCGGAAATTTTTGTTTACGATATAGGAATCACCAGTTTTAATTTGATATTTTTGTCGCCAAATACGAAATCAGTGATGACTCCCCCCCTGCCACCACAAACATTTTTATGCAAATATGTTTGAATAGAAAACTCATTTATTATGTAATTTTTATGGCCATTTTTAAGGAGATTGAAGCCCGAATTAAAAATATCAAGAATTGGCTAAAATAAAAATATGATATTAATGAATCACAATAAAAGACCTACGCGAAATTCCAGATTTTGTTGCTACGTAGTTTTTCTATAATAAATTACTGAAGTTTCGCTCTTATGCGTTGATTCTTATGGCAATAGCAATACGATTACTTATAATATATGAAAAAAGGGAATCGAAAAATATTCAGAAATTCATGCAAACATACCAATGGCAAGGGAATACTACTAGGAAATGTACATACACATTTTTAAGCAATTCACCGTCTAGGGTTTGAGCTAGCACGAGTAAAACATTGGAAGGATTTATCTGTTCTAGCAGCTGAGGTCGATACAGCCCCCATGATAAAATTGTATTTAACATAGCGACGATATATATTCGATATATGGAATATATTTTTACCGCAAGATTTTGTCTGATATATATTTAGGATATATCTATAATGAATGTGTGCAAAAACATATCTAAATTATATTCGAAGTATATTTTCGATATAAAACTGATGAGAAGTAGTATATGATAGATATATTTTTTAATGGGGGAGGGGGGGGGGGGGGGGGGGGTACGCCATGCTTTTATCGAAATTCCCGAATGCTGAGGCAATTCGCTTCGTAAAATTCCCGTAATTGAGGGGTTCTTCAGGTCCGATGTAAAAAAAAAACCACTTACATGAAAAAAATGTACATCCCAAAGAGTTTAGTAGTATATAGAAAACGAAATGAAAACTGCACAGTTAGGTTAGTTATTAAATGGGACTTAAGCAACGATACAACAATCCCTATCAATGCCTCACGTTTGCCTAACGAATTTTCAAGCCTTATTCTTTGGATACTATTATTGAGAGATGCATAAATTGTTAAAAGAATGAAGAAACAATTATTTAATTAGATTTTGGAGAATATACCTCAAGCTCAAAGCCATCGTCTTGGCAGGCACCGATCATGGAAGTCAATTCGGCGTCAATAAAGTAGCGGCTCATATGCTTTTAACATTGCCAAGATAGAGTTAAACAATTTAAAACACATTTTCAATTTTTCTGTCAATATCTTTCTGCGATCGAGTTAATTATCGTCGTTACGTTGCGTTTTCTGCGTAGACACGTGTGCTACAGTCAGAGTGGATGGCGCAATAAAGACAGCAATAATTAAATAACTCACTTGCATAAAGTCACAGAATTCGACGCAAACCGTGCAGAGGCCTGTGATACAACCGAGCAAATCAGGATCAGTCAACATACATTCTTTCAAGTAACTATCCTGCAGGTCTTGATGAACACTCAATACGTCATCCACGTTGCTTACCTAGAAGCAAATAAAATCTGCATTGTAAAAAAGAAAATAAACGAAAATCGAATGAAAATAATTTTCTTATAAATAAATGTATACGAGGAATAACCAATTAACAATGACAAACTAACTTTGTGAGTTACCTTGCCCATCTTGTTAATAAACATTAACCAATTGGGTTCAATGACTTCGACCATCATGTAATACTCCAAATGTTGTATGCAATCGAGCATGCGTTGTCTAACCGAAAAAGCTTGTCGGTAAGCCATCGCTGCCTCATGCGTGAAAGTCTTTGCTATTTTATTGCTGATCCACACTCTAGAAACAATACTTGAATAATCAATTAATTAGGCTTAGAAAAGTGTATTTGATTAGACACTTTCACTGACACTTATAGCAGTTATAAAATAGATAAAACTAAAGAAGGAAACATACAACACGGTAGGACGGAGCAAGAAAATGGGAAACGCAGACAAACAGACTACGAATAAGCTAGAACAGCAAGGGCTTATAAGACGAGGGAAACAGTATAAAAGCCGGAAAGCAGGACATAAGACAGAGATAAAATAAATTATGGCACGTAAAGATATAGAACAAAAAGGGAGTGTCACGCTATTGAGAAAAGGATAAACGGGAAGTCGACGGAAATGCAAGACGAATATCATTACAAACAGGCAATATAACTATCGAGAAAAAGAAATGGAAAGTGGAGAACCTGGAATATAAAAAGATAATGATGATAGAAACAGTAGGAAATTGAATTGAAAAGAATAAGAAGGGGAGCAAGATTATAACGATGTGCTACACGTTTCTCTCTCTCTCCCTCCCGCTTTATCGCGATCGCTGATGGCTGCTCGGTCAGTGTAACATATCGTCTAAAACGATAGTTTCAATATAACTGAGTAAAAAATAAAAAAGGAAACCATGTTAATTGGAAATGTATACAATGATTGATAGGCAACCTCAACGCTCTGTTAAAAAAATGAATAAATTAGTAAATTAATAGTTATTTGTTCAACTTACCTGCACAGAAGCCTCTCAACGTGCTTGCAGTAGAATAAATGTCTGAAAAGCATCTGGTAGCAAGCTATCGCCTTCCTATTGATAACCAGTGACACTGGCCACTTTACATCGTAATTAAATACAAAAGCCTCGAGACCGGTCAACGGTTTCTCCGCTTGAAAACAGTACTCTATAATGCAACCAAAATTTCTTTAATATCACAACTATCTTCGTCTAAAAGGTTCTAGTTTCAATAGTACTTGGTGACCAAGCGTATTTTACCGACCTTTTTCGTCCCGCGTCTGAATCGAAAGTATCCGGAACATTTGGAACTGCAGATCGTACGGCAAAAGTTCGGGCTTGAGGTCGTCCTTGTAAGGATCTGAATCCGCTGTGGAAGTGCGCAGAGCTACTTCAAGAAGAGACGCCAGTCGATGGATCACAATATCGTACATATTTTTGCTGAGTTCCGACTCGCAGAGATTTAAAAATTGGACCTGAAAATATATTGTAGCAGTTGATTCAACGGTGAACTACTAATTGTACTAGACATTATGTACCAATAAAAAATCTACGGAATAAAGAAGCTAATATATAAAAAGTTGAAAATGTCTTAATCTATTAACCTTTTTGCGAATGATCTTTGGGATGAAAAAACAGAACGATGCATGCTCTTAATGACAAAATTCAGTTTCGCAAAAAAAAAAAAAAAAAGTGGATAACGTCACTAAACTACATAATTACTACTAATTTTAATGTATTTTGAGTTTTATTTAATTCAAAATTTGTGCATATTTTATAATACGAATTATATTATCATTTTTTCAATATTTTATATAGAAACATTTATCTAAAATTGACACAGACTTTCAGTTAAACGAAACTCGAGAAACAGTGCAATTTTTGTACAAATACCCCTCCACATAGTATGTAATTGATTAATAAATACCACAAAGTCTCCTTGTGCGAGAAGAAAATAATTTTTTACGCTGCGCAACCGACCCATCAGATCGTTTTCGTTGATGAGAACCTCAAGCAAGGTTCTCGCGGCTTCAGAGTATGCTCTGTCAATTGCAGCAATGTATTTCTGTTCTCTGTGTTGATAAACTAGAGGTTCTTGCTTTCCCCATTGAACTGTCTTTCCTGTGCGAAAATCACCGAAAAATTCATGTGATAAGTAAATCGTACAGCATTGGTTTCCCGAAATCAGGAAGGAATAAACATACCGCATTGCCGGATGACGTTAAAGTACTTTCCAGTCCTGAGTATAGTTTGAGCGTGCTCGTTCAGAAATACTGGAATTCTTTCGGTTCTCATGGTATATCGCTTCTCCCAATAGTCCGCCGAGTAATCCATAGGTAATTCTTCTCTTTGTATCAGTTCGTTGTCCTCGACGAGAAACTGAAGAGGAATTATGTTGTAGATGTGAAAAAGTGCATTAAGTTAATTTTCTAATTTAAGTTACGGACGCAGATTCAATGGAAATTTCTTACTAATGACAATGTATTTAAGATTTCTGACAATCAATCGATGTAATTAAATATTACATAATCGTTTCGATAGCAAACAGAATCCTAATTTTATTATAAAGTAATTAAAATATTGGAATTTCAGGTTTTTTTTTTCAAATCCATATTCTAGTGTTTATTGCGTTTATCTTTCGTTTCTGTCTACACAATTAGTTATTCGTAAAGGTGTTCTGGTTATCCGAAAATAAAAAAATGTAGGAATCCGTTTTTTTCTTTTTCAAATAGGAAGTAATATTGGAAAATGGAACTTCTTTCTTGACATGAACAGACCACCGTTACGAACAATTAATAGCATGAGATTTTAGATACGATATTTTTTACCAAAACAAAAAAAATGTTAAACGCGTTTTTCGTACTGAATGCGGTGGAACTCCCATCCCCTAAGTGATATAAACTGGTAAAATAAATAAATATAAACATCGCCAAATCACCTCTTGATACGGATCACAAATGACGCCCTTGTAAACCCACTTCTCGAGGGTTTGCATGTACGGAACGCTGGCTGCATGTATGAGGAACAGACCGAGCTCGTTACACTTGGCATCACCACTCATGTTGTTCACTTGGTCGTGGAGGAGACTTAAAACTTTACCACCGCGTGCATTAGCCTAAATTCCAATAATGCATTTTTATTAATCGATCAACGTATTTAGTCTCATACTGAAAGAAACAGAACAAACTAAATAATTCTATATTCTGGTAACATGTTAGTACAAATTAGAAATTAAATGTGAAAGTGTCATTGTAAAATTATCCTTGCATTATTATAAACTTATAGTATTTCACAAGAGAATAAACGTACCTTGCAAATAGTCGAAGTTATTTGCGAAAGTACGGACATTGTGGTCATGGTCGGTTGAATGTAGAACCACAATTTTTGCAAATTCAGTTTTCCACGTACGTGCTCCATCTCCAACTGCACAACGAACAACTGCAACAACATAATTTTAAATACGACTAAATTATAACAATATTTTAATTACTTTAAGAAGAAAAAATTGTAATAATGAGAAGCAAACCAAATAATCTTTAAGCAAGCAGCTGAGCGCACCGCGCAAAGCGTGATTGACCTGTCCATCATCCGACAAAACCTTCTCCTCGACGAATCTCACTGCCATGGAGTAGTAAGAAGCCAGAGGCAATATTTGTTGCGCGAGTTGTTTAAAAGACGTTCCAACGTCGGGAGATATACTGAAAGTTTTTGTTTCGTAGGGATCTGTGAGTGGTTCGGAAACTATGTAAGATCCATCTGTGCCTTTGAGGCAGTGCAGAATATCCCAGAGAAGGACTGTTTCTTGAGATACAAGTGGTACGACTTCTGCGAAACGAGACAACGTAAAGATTGAGGCAAAACAGCTCTGATGGTTACAAAATTTTGCAATTAGTTATTTTTTCTCTCGGAAGCTGATGAATACTCTAATAATTTAATTTAGCTTCGAAACGTTCGGCATATTAAAAAAAATAATCGGAAAATTTCAGTTATCTCGCTCGCTCTTATAGGGGCTCAACCGCCATCTCGTCTCACCTTAAGTTTAAATAATGATTAAAAACTAACATATTATCTTTTCTTGTCTATTATGTGGCATTATATCTGTCTCCTTTCTTTTCTCCAATTTCGTAAAACCAAATCACCAAAATAACATTCTAAATGACTTCAACATCAACCATTTTTGGTTAAGTTGTGAATTTTTCACGCCTCGACGTACTTTGATACAGAGCTACTCTAGTGTCTGCGTGAAAATCCCACGATATTCGAGGTCGTTCAATAACCCAGCTGTGCTTCATGTTTGAATCATTGCGTTTTCCGCCTATTCCAGTATGCTTATTCAATTTTCTTTCGCCCTCCACAGCAGCTTTGATGATAATCTTGCGAATCTGGAACGACGATTAATTGTTCAGGCTGATAGTTACAAAACACTGCAAGTAATGCATTTTGGCCATACGCCATCTCGGAAATTCCATACCAAACATTCTCAAATATTAGTCTTATCGTGCAGATAATTTTAGCTTGATTGCAATGTATGGAAATTAGAGCGTTTGCAGACACTTTTCAACAAATTTAAAACGTCATCAATTTTCAATGTTTACATGCATTTTAACAAAAATCGCAATGGTCAAAGAGGAGTAACTGCCTTTCTTGTCAAATTTCAGGTCGAGTGCTCTAATCATTCTCAAATAATAGATATAATTCTTTTTTTTAAAACTACCAATAGCAGCGTTATAAGGCAAATCTATACAGAAAAACAAACAAGAGGCAAGTCCTCCTTCGTGATGGTAGCACTGTTTGCAGAATTGTTGGCTCCAGCTGCAACTATTTTTGCCAGATAATTCTTGAGCAGTTTGTCCGACGATATGTGATAGAGTAGTTGCATATAAGAACCCAATCCATTGATTCTAGAAAACAAAACAAACGGATATTGGCAATAACAAAATTCATCATGCAAACAAAATTTCAAATCCATTCATGATTGTTTCATATACTTCTTGGACTTGAGATCTTCATATTTTTGCAAGAACAACTCTGGATTCAGTGCATTTTTTACGAGATATCTGAGACAACTGTGCGTTGCGATATGGTCCTGTGCCGCAGCACCCTTTTGAAGTTTTTCCACATGCTTTTCTGGTGAAGCAGGAGAACTGAAAAAACATTAAGGGGAAATCTTTTAAATAAATATCTGCAACATTTTAGAATAAAAATAAATGATGGAAGTATTTGCATTTTAATGTCCTGTCACAAACTTCCCATACTATTAACAGTGCTATACACACTCAAACATTGTGTGTATTTTAGTTCAGACTACGTCAGCAATACTACGACAAAGAGTCTACAATTGTATAACATTCAGTCGTGCAGTGACCAACATTATCACTGTTATATAGCAATACCAGGTAGCTCGAGAACTCTTGTGCAGCCCAGAAGACCCATTGATTATGCGTGTCTTTTAACTGAACAACATTTGACATACCTTTTCTACTCTCAATCCCAAGTTTTGTTACACTACAGCATTAGTTAAAATTAAAGCTATAAGCTAAATATATGACACATATATTTGCCATTTAATTTCCCAGATATGTGCAATGAATTTTTGGTAAATATATCCAACAATACAGATATAGTGAAATGTAAATGTCTATCTGAGACTTGGCTTATGAAATCTAAATGTTTAAACAATTTTTTTTCTAATTCCAACGAACGCTTAATGTATTATCCTGAAATCTTATTCTATGAGGTAGTACTAACGACAATTTTTATGCTGAGGCTCCTAATTTGGGCTATATAGCACAATATTATCACTCCTTAAAACGTCTATGAATTGTTCAACGTGATCGGGACTGCTTTTTGCCTGACCAAAAGTAAGGGATTTACTTAATTTTGAAAGATGTCAAAAAAGCAAAAAACATGAGTTTCAGCCCTGATTAAAAAAGGTTTGTTCTTGGATGCATATTTAAAAATTAAACAGACCCCGAAGTTTTGGTAAAACAAAAATGACAGATCTTATTAGATCAAATACTAACTGAAGTATCTTTTTCCAAGGAATGTAAATATCATCATATAAAAGTTCACAAATTTCTACAAGATGAGCAATTGATAGGCTAAAAATTGAATTATTGTTGCACCAGTAATTTTCTCATATTCTGTTCGCCATTGAAAAAAAATGTTCAACACAACTGATTTGTGGACATTGTGGATAATAATAAAATAAAAATCAGTGTAATATGATTCTGCATTATGTGTTCAAAGTTAATGACAATTAAAGACGTTGAAAAATATGGTAACTTCAAAATCATTTGGCAAACTGATTCTCAAAATGAGGCTATCCAGGTAGTGACCTTTTACAAAGTAAGAATACAATTAGCGGAACATTTAAGAGCCTTTAAAATTCATGATAAGAAATCTATAAAAATTAGAAGCCTATGCTCTTTTTGTTGTAAATTACTTTGAATCATTTTCGACTGCTATAATTGTTGTAGCTGTGTCTTTGACTGAATTGAATTTAAAAAGTAGTACTTACTCGAGCAATTCGGTGAGCTCGACGATAAGATGATGCAGCTTGAATTCGCTCATTGTTCAAATATTTTTTTACGAGTTTTATCAAATGACTTCAAGCTTTCGACGCTTCAAACATATTTCCAGGTTATACGAGCACGGTGCTAAAGCTATATTACCAGAGAACATAGATGTACATGGAAATGGAAGCAGGAAGCACATGCTTTATGGGAGCGCTTGGCAGACTTTTTTGGAGTAATCGGTTAGTGATCACCCCAGCCACGTTGAGCGTTGCCTGTATCGGTGCGCACAAATTACCGTCAAATGGTTAGGTCCGCCAGTGATGCCAGATGAGGGAATTTTGCCCCTATCTCGCTGCCCTCACCACGCTGCCCGTGCGAGGTGCGTCAGGGGAAGGCTTGCGCCGCTCGTGACAAATCTCGTCTCGATTGCGCTTCACGTTGTCTCGCCCCACCCACTTCACACTGCCACTGCGCGGGCTTTTATGAAATGAGTTATAGAGGATTTTTTAATGAATATATATAAATATTATATATATAAATAAATAAATTATAAAAGTAAAGAAATATATAAAACGCTCACTAATTTTGTAGCTGTCAGCAAATGAATAGTGCATTACAATATCCAACACCAAATTGTAGTCCTTTACACAAAAGGTTCATTACAATTTATTGAATAAAAAGAAATTGGGACCGTTGCTATGTTTGTATAGCCAAGCAAATACGGACACAGGAAAGACCCCTCTCCATCCCTCCAACAATTAAACGTCTTATTTCTTCATTAAACTAAGAGTAACAAATAAAATATGATTTCGCAAGAACAATATTTTCTGTTCAAATAAAAAATAAATAATGTTTTCAAATAAAAAAATTAATAAATTTCTCTTTTTTTCTTAGGTTAATGGAATGCGTCATGAAAAGTTAATAAAAGCCAAGTTACAAATTTGGAAAAAAATTAATTGCTATATATAATCAACGGTATTTATTATATCTTTATAAATTAATATCAGGAGTACAAATTGAAAATGCGGGATTTTTTTCTATTTTTGAACGTTTATTCTGAAAAAATGGTAACAAATGAATTATTCAAAGTATTGTCCATCGCTAGCCACAACTTTTTCCCATCTTTCTGGCAATTTACGGATACCGTCGCGAAAAAATTCGGCCGGCTTGGCTGCTATCCAGTCATCGACCCATTTTTGGGCTTCTTCGTAAGAATGGAAGCGCTGGTCAGCTAGGCCATGTGTCATCGATCGGAAAAGGTGGTAATCGGAAGGAGCAATATCTGGGCTATACGGCGGGTGGGGTAAGACTTCCCATTTCAGCGTTTGTAGGTATGTTTTGACCGGCGCTGCAACATGTGGCCGAGCGTTGTCATGTTGCAAAATTACTTTGTCGTGTCTTTGCTCGTATTGTGGCCGTTTTTCTTTGAGTGCGCGGCTCAAACGCATCAATTGAGTTCGGTATAGTGCTCCTGTGATGGTTTCGTTCGATTTCAATAGCTCATAATACACCACACCCAGCTGGTCCCACCAAATACAGAGCATGAGCTTGGCGCCGTGAATATTTGGTTTGGCCGTCGATGATGATGCATGGCCGGGGTAACCATATGATTTTTTGCGCTTCGGGTTATCGTAATGGATCCACTTTTCATCACCAGTGACAATGCGATGCAAAAAACCCTTCCGTTTTTGCCGTTCGAGCAGCAGTTCGCATGCAAAAAAACGGCGCTCGACGTCTCTCGGCTTCAGCTCATACGGCACCCAATGTCCTTGCTTTTGGATCATTCCGAGGGCTTTTATACGATGGGAAATGGCTTGTTGTGTCACTCCCAATGAATCTGCGAGCTCTTGTTGAGTTTGACACGAGTCTTAATTGAGTATTGCCTCCAATTCAGCATTCTCAAACTTTTTCACTTGGCCCGGCCGCTCTTTGTCCTCAACGTCAAAATCACCACTTCTAAACCGCACAAACCATCTCTCGCACGTTGAAACCGATGGAACATGACTCGGATAAGCCTCGGAGACCAATCGATGTGCTTCAGCAGCACTTTTCTTCAAATTAAAGAAGTAAATTAAAACTTCCCGCAAATGCTGTTTTGTTGGCACGAAACTCGACATATTGAGAGCTCAAAAAAACTATGAATTTGACACTGCGACAAATTGACACATACTGAAAATTAAAGCTATAAGACGTAGCTTTGACATGAACATAGTCACAGTACTGCCTGATGCGTATAGCGTTAGTAACGCCATCTGTTATCAAACCCGCATTTTCAATTTGTACCCCTGATAAATAATAAATAAATATATTTCTCTTTTTCCTTAAGTCTATACAATGCATTATATACAATGTTATATTCACTTTTATTCACATTTATTTTTATGTAACGCGTTCGATTTACTTTATTTCCAGTTTTTTAACGTACCCATTACGATATTTATTTATTTATATTTTTATTTATTCGTGTTTATATTTTTTAATTGTTTATTTATTTCATGACCGATTTATTCCTGAAGAACTATTTAATTATAATATCACAAAGTTTTAAGGAACTATTTAGTCGTTATATCACATGTTATCTCGCGCAGAAATTATGGTAATTTGGTTTAAGCAATCAATCTTTTTATTATATTCACTTATTTATCCGATATTACGTTGAGATAAAAATGGTGTAGTGTGTGACGTCACACCCTGCCAAACTGTTGATTGGTCGGTGAGCTGGGTCTGCGTAGTGTGTGACGTCACACGCTGCCTGACTGTTGATTGGTCGGTGAGCCGAGTCTGCGCATGGCGTAGTGTGTGACGTCACACGCTGTCTGACTGCTGATTGGTCGGTGCGCCGGGTGCGCCCGCAGTGAGCGTTAAAGCAGATCCAGTGGAGAGGGTACCCAAACGGGACCAAAAATCCCGCTTCTGGCATCACTGAGGTCCGCCCTGTTACCATGTTACTAGTACCGTGCGCTTGTGCGATAGTGAGTCTCTCTCGCTTGTCGCACTTTTAATGCTTGACGTGAAGTTGCATTCTCGGTCACACTCACGCGTCGTTGAATGCTTGAAATTACGGGATTTCTGGATCATATGTGGCGTCCCCGCAATGTCAATCTACACCACAAGTTACCGACCTGGTCAATGTACCTACGCAACACACGCAACTATCATCACCATTTACTACACGGCGTGCATGTACCACGAATGCACCACCACCCCATCGACGGAAACAAACCCTAATACCTCGCTCGGATGACTGAGCTTTCACTATTCATTGCGTCTTCTCGCTTCCATCGAGAGAGTCTTTTGTACCTTCACGTGTAACTTCCTTTGTCCACAAACAAAGCCGCGGTGCCACGCCCTTTTCCTAACACAAGCTTTTCAATTCTGTGTACGCGTGACTGAATAAATATATCACTTTCTATATCCACGATTGTCTAACTTAATATAGTAAGGGTATAAATATCCTATACATATCCATGCATAAGAGTCATCGAGCACACTTAACTAACTCAGAATCAAGGGTAGCGCCTCTCGTGGAAAAAAATACACATCATAGCTAGCGCCGCTTGCGGTAAGTGTGTCAACCAAGGCATCCAGCGAATAGTATCAGTTGTCGGTATAGCAGGATGTAAGAATTACAGTAACAGGCCATGGTACATTATGGGCCCTGGTCGTCCTGATTGATCCTCCAACTCCAAAGTATCGTTGGCTCTGCGCCGAGTCTTATCCCACCAATCCATGTGGCCGGGTACAGTAAATATATAAAAATCATTGCACATAACTGCGTTGAAAAAAAATGCGAAATAAAATTCATCATTTATAGTAAGGACCATAGATTATTTGCGATGACTAGGAAACTTGCATGCATTTGAAATGTCGATATTTCTCTACTGGACTCAAATATTGGACGAAAAAGAATGAATTTCCCAAGACAGTTTTTTTTCGAGCAATAGTAACGCTGCAAAATGTTGTTGTTTTATACTTATTTTCCTCAGCACATTTGAATGGGCAGCCATTATGCTATGCCATACACAGTTTCTGCTCCGAGCAAGCAGAAATAATCTAATTTGACAATGTTACCAACGCTTCACGGCATGGAAACTAGAGGGATGGAGGGTTATCTTCGTATTCTGGCGTGTACGTAAAAGTGTCCTACGGCGCTGCGGACGCCAAGAACCGCATGTGCTATATATACACGTATGTTTTGCGCATGCTTTGTTATCAGCTGTCACACAAGCTGACAATTCTTATTTCCCTAAACTTAATCCTTAATTCACTTTAGAAATCAATCTTATGTAGCTGTAACAGTGCCTTAAGGTGTAAGTGATAGTGCAATTACCTAGCTAAATCCGAAAAAAAACACCTAAAAATGTCATAACTATTTATATACGACAAAGTAATCTTCGTGCACAAGTAGTCAGATGGCCGACATGATAGCATATCAGTTTTTAATGCGCGAGGTACCAGGTTCAAATCTCGGTTCGTGAATTTTATTTTGAATTAAAATGATTTATTTTTAACTGCAATTATTTAATGTCTTTTATCTGTAAATTAGTTTGATTATTGATTACATCTATGTTATAATAATCATAATGACCCAAACAAAAATAATAATAATTGTTAAAACCAATTAACGTTGATGCATTTATTGATGGCTGACGGTTTTTAAAAACTATTTAAAAATTCATTATAAAAATGATGTGCAAATCTTCATTAATAGTTTATGTGATATTGCGTTATATATGAGGAACTTCACATGAAATGGAATGGTTTTTGGCCGAGATCGGTAACTTTGTTGCTTCACTAGAATTCATTTTTTTTACCATGTAAAAAGTCTCTCATAGTTATAGGTCGTAATTTGAAGTGGTATAAAAGATACTGTAACTATGGATTTATCAGAATGTATCATTCACATTTTGACACCATACATCTCGGCCAAGAATGAACGAAAAGAAAATTTTCACCACCGAATTTGGACCATACAATTTCTTTTTTTTAAATAAAAAATAGCTTAAATATGGACAGAAGTCAGGTCCACAAGCCGTTCCACTTCACGTAAAATACCCATACATTATAAAATGTGAAATTTCAAAATAATCGGCCTCAGCATCAACTTGAACTCACCGTACGAAAATTATTCGTGCCGAGAGGATGAACAAGAGCAATAAGAAGTTCCTTTGTCTTCATAAGACTAATAAAGTGTACTTATACCCAAAGTTATGTTTCTCATTAACCTTATCGCCCTTCTATAATCTCAACAACTTCCAATAAAAACATAATTATTTCATGGTAAATAAAATATTCAGAAAATTTAGTACTTTAGTAATTTAGTAATTTAGTAGCATTAGTACGAAATTATAATTTTCCATTTTATATGTCCCACCTCCATGGTGCGGCGGCTCGCAGCCGCATGTGTGTGTGTTAGTGCCTTATTTCTATAGATTCTAATTGTACACATCCCAATCCAATTATACAGAGTATTTAACGATTCGTATAGAGACTGGCCCGTGTACGGTTGGAATCTGTCGAAATGAGGCACTGCGGCGTGTGCTGCAAGATCAGCGAACCTCGCTGCCTGGCATGGCTGTAACCGCGCTGTTGCCCCGATGTCACCGCGCTGTTGCCGCGCTGTCACCGCGCTGTTGCCGCGTTGTCACTGCTCTGTTGCTGCACTGTGGCCGCGGTGTTCCAAGAGTTTTCTCTCTGCTCGTTTGGATACGACACGCGAGATGCTGAGCGGTGCCACATAATGATCCAGTCGTAAGGCGGAGAATCTATACTAATTTTTGTTTAAATCAAATTGCCAGCAATAATACTATGGATGTTTTTTTTGCTTCCTCGTGGAGGAAGATTTGTTATCGTGAAATATTTTTTTTCAACATTTAACTGCCAGAGTAGTTTAAAAGTTCCAGGACGTCGAGAAATCATATTTATAAAAAAATGTCCGTGTGTATGTGTTTTTGATGAGATTAAAACATGGAAATCGTTATATCTCGAGAGCGGGTTGATCGATGTTTCTAAAACTTTGCACATGAGTTAGGTCATAACCCCCGTCAGTTTTCTGCAATTTTTACCAAAATCACTATCGGGTGACTTATTTTACGGTTGTTCGAATTTTTCGAAAAAAAAGTGTGATTTCTCAACCTGTCGTAAATTCTGAGCTATCGAGGCAAAACTTTCTACAAGAATAGGCTAGGGGACAAGGTTATTTGGTATTGAGTTTGTCAAGAATCGATCAACGAGTTAAGATTGTATGGAATTGTGAGTTTTATTAATTTTTCGAAAAAATCGATTTTATTTCAAACTTTCGTAAATTTTCACCTATCAAACCGAAATTTGGCGTATAAATTGGCTAGGGGATATGGAGACTTGGGTTTGAATTTTGTAAGAATCGATCACGAGGTTTAAATTTTATTAAATGTTCAATGTCAGTACATTTTTTATTTTATTTGGAAACATATTTTCCACCTTATAAATCAATTTTTCAAAGTTTTTCCAAAATCGATTAACATACTTTCCTTTAGAGGTGATTTTGTCAAAGGTGGAAAAAATGCGGAAGCAAGGTGCAAGGTTCTACTTTGCATCCTCGTTTTGTATATTGTTATGTATATTTTATTTAGGTTCATCCAGGAACACATGTAACCAAGCGATAATATAAAAAGACAATTGCTTTTATTTTCGATTGACTTTAAATTGCGGATCAATTTTTTATTAGAGTGAAAAAAAGCTTACTTACCAGCGGCTGTAAATTGCACAAAGTACAAAGCGTAGATAAGCTGTTTGCCATGAATTCTTGACCGCTTCTTGTGATGCCTCATAGTCACGGTATAACGCTATCATTGAACCGGAAAAACTGTACGTTCGACATCAAAGTTTTAACTCGATAACAAAAAATATACGAAAGGTAGAGCGTATCTGCTTTTTTCGAAAAATTCAAAAAACCATAAAATGAGACATCCGTTAGCAGTTTGCGCGAATTGCTGCAAACTGACGATGGTTACGACCCGACCCGCGTGCAAAGGTTCAGGACGATCGAGTAGCACGTTCTTGAGATATATCCATTCCAACTTTGGAAACTCATCACACCCACACACACACGCACACACGCGCGCGCGCTCTTGTGTAAATGATTTCTCGACATTTCGGGACTTTTGAAGTGCTCTGACATCAAAATCTCGAAAACATTTTTTTCCATAAAAACAGCTTAAGGAAGCAATAAATAGATCAAAGACACTATAGCTATATCGATATTTAAAGTGTACACCATCGCTTGCCTACAATTAGCACAGTGTATAAACAATAGTAGAATAGAAGTAAATAGTAGTAGAGAGGCCTTTTTTCAAAAGAGCGTGAGTTGTGATTCCTGGACAAAATATACGGTCTACATACGAAGAAATTATGTGTGCATATGCATTTGGAAATATACGAGTATATCGGCGTGTATAGACATATGTGAAATATAAACGGTGTTGGATAATCAGCTGGCGCACGGCGATCGATATTCGCCATGCGTCAACCTGTTGCTGTGCTCGAGCACGCAGCGTTCGGTTAGGCGGAGATAGCCGAGGCAGGGCTTCGCGGAGCCGAGGTTGTGCCTCGTAGGCATGCCGCGTCGAGCGAGAGGATGTCTCTCTCGCTTGACTTCGGCTATGCTCACCGGCTATCTCTCTCAATTGACTTCAGCGCCTAACGACGCTTTCATATTCCGCAGCCATATTGGATATTTGGACACTTACGTAAAAACCCGCACGGAACAGTGCACGCATTTGGAAGGCTCGGACAATTTTCACTTTTCTCAACCGGATCATCTCAACCTTCTTCACTCAACAGGACTCAAAATCAGGTACGAGTGCATTGTTATAATTTACCATAAATTCAATGGTATGAGGAGTTGGATTCTCATCGGTACATCAACCTTTTTTGGTCTCACTTTATGGCGGGCATCGCAGCACATGTTACGCCACGTTTCCTCTCAGCTTAATTTGCCGGTATAATTGATATAATTATGCAAGTGTTCTATATTTGCTGTACTTTCCCCCAGGACATCTGCTGGGAGAGTACAGTGACTATACACTGCTCATTTTGTGCATCCTCATTATATGTTGTATTGTGCTATGCAGTGCTGCCTGCATAGCTTGTCTCATGCATGTAGAGCATTCAAGCAATTTCAATTGCAAGTGCTCTCATTTGTTCACTGCAACCTCTCTTCATTAAGCTGCTGAGAGCTTGCTGTGAATTGTTATAACGCCCTACGCACTGATTCTCTCTAGCGTGGCGTGCTACGCAGCACTGACTGCTGCACGCACACCACTCTCTACGCTCTCAGCGAGCTCACCGCTCTCATCACATGCAGCACAATTAATATAATTGTGGGGTGCAACATCGCAAGACAAATTTCATTTTCAAAATTAAAGTCAGTTTTCAATACTCAGATTTTTGGTGTATTTATTTATATTATTTATCTTGTCAAAATTAAATCTATTATTGCAGTTAATTTATATTCCTATATTTTTTTAATTCAACTAATTTTTGTAATTGACATGCGGAAGGTACAATAAACCGCTTTCTCAAAATACCATCTACAAGTCTGGTTTTATTTTCACCCTGTCTTGAGTGAAGCTTCATTAGTTTCAATATATTCACAGGTCTGTCAAACACCATCGGACGGAATTCTGAAACATTTGGTCCTTCGAGCCGGATCTTCGACTCGCACAGGGTAGAACCAGGGTTTAACTACCTTCCGCTCGCATCTCTTGACTCATCTCGACGTAAGATTCTGCAGATATTCCTCGTAGTCTCACCTCATCGGCTCATCCTGGTACTCGTCAGCCAAGCAGTTTGGTAAAGTAGCGCTTTGCGAAGTATCTTCGTTCTTTTGTATCATTCCTGTGTAGCACTATCATCCTTGCGCACCATGTCTAAGCGCAATTTACTAAACAACGGGACCTTAACGATAAGTGTTCATTGCAAGTGTCAGATGGAACGGCACCGGGCGCCATCACCAAACGAACGAGTACCACCAGCTAACCTCGTCGGAGGACGATCCGACAGCTCAACGAGCTCTAGCACTCACAGCGGAGCCCGCCAGCCTAGCTCTGCAGTATAACCGCTACACGTTGATCGACTCGTCGCAGTACTACATCTGCATCTTGAGGTATCGTACAGCTCTGCGGAGTTTTGTTTTGCTTCTTTCTGTATGTTAGCATTAACAGTGCTCAAACGTGTATCGGCTATTTGCAAAGATGTAGAGTTTGCACATATTAATTAGTGCACTCTCTCATAGTATCATAGCAAACAGAGGCAAGCGAGCTCAGGTCGGTGACGGAGTCGATTGAGCTTCTGGTAAGAAGCTGCTGGTGTCACCGCCTACGCAATCAACTCCTCGCTCACCAGTGAATCGTGCACCAAACCTCGTGACTTCTGCTCATTGGCCTGATCGACAGTGTATTTCGCGCCTGTCGTATTCTTGGATCGTCTCCTCGTGTGACATGATCGTTCCGCCACTCTAACGCAATCAACCAGCTCTACGCGGTCATCGTCAGCGAATCTTGCCCTGGCAAAGGTTGGCATTCACAAATCAACTGTGCACTATGCGACAGCAAGCTCCGACACCGTTCAACCACACAATACACAGTCGTCAACACACTAGGGTGTTGACACAGTCGTTCTCTCATCGATTCAACTCACAAACACATGCCCAACTTTATTAGCAACTGCACTCACACATTTACACATCGGCATTGACTCACCAGGCACAACTTCACGTCAATCCTGGATCGGAATTGACATTTATTACGGAAGAGCTCTTCCATAAACTCAACACCACACGCAAGCACTCATCAATTTCGATCACAGGGATCGGTGGAAAGCACTCAACGCAGACACATGGCTCGGTTCAACTCACACTGTGTTTACATACTCCAGGGAGAAAGTCACGGTACTGGCTCACATTCTCAACACGGTTACTACTCACTTGCCATCTTTTGAGTCACCAGCTCGTACATGGCCTCACATAGTGAAGCTGAAGCTGGCGGACCCTGACTTTCTCACACCACGACCAATCGATATCATAGTTGGAGCAGATATTTATGGACTGGTTATCAAACCCAATATTCCTAAGGGCACATCATCTGCGCCTGTTGCACAATTATCGATATTCGGGTGGCTCATCATTGGACCAACTAACTCATGTCAATCTGACGCACTCACTGTTCATCATGCAGCCGTGCAACATGATGATCAGAAATTATAGAACGTGCTAACGAAATTTTGGATTCACGAAGAGCCATCAAAGGTCACAGTTGGTCAACTCACACCAGAGGTGCAGGCATGCGAGGATCAGTTTCGCAACACACATGAGTGTGTTACTACAGGCCGATGCATCATTCGGCTTTCTCTCACATTTTTGCCTGTAAACCTGGAAACTCAGACTCAAAAGCACATCGGTGTCTGCAGCACATTATACGCAAAATCTCAAAGGATGCTGAATACTGTCAGCTCTACTCACAATTCATGGTCGAATACGAACAACTTGGTCACATGGTGGCTTCGAAATCATCTACAAGTGAAATTCAATACTATCTGCCTCACCACGGTGTACTGAGACCAGACAGTATTTCCACCAAATTAAGGGTGGTATTCAACGGTTCTAGCTCAACATCTTCTGGAAAGTCTGTGAATGACATCATGCACACTGGACCTAATTTGTTGCTCAATATTTCGGACGTTCTCATCTGGATCCGTCATCACAGACACATCTTTGCCACGGACGTTACCAAGATGTATCGTCAAATTCAAGTTCATCCTGATGATTGGAATCTTCAGCGAATTTTGTGGATTGATGCTCAACTCAACTCTGTGCCGTATAAATTAACAACCGTGACACATGGTACAACAGCATCAACAGGCGGATTCAAATCATCAACTCATTGAAATAGCTCAACAACTCAAGGACTTGTGCATGGCCGGCGATTTTCCACTCGCCAAGTGACACTCATCGGACCTCAAGGTACTTGCTAATATCTCATCATCACCGTCAAGCTCAGTTATCTCAATGGACGACTGCGAGACGAAAATTCTTGGTCTGACTTAGCTTCCTAGAGAAGACAAGTTCATATTCGCATCTCGGTTCAACTCAGCTCCGGAACATTTACGAAACGCCTCGTTCTTTCTGAGGTGGCTCAACTCTTTGATCCGCTTGGTTTTGTCTCACCGGTTGTGATCAGAGCTAAAATACTTCTACAAGAGCTCTGGCTTCACAAGCTCAGCTGGGATGAACCACTGCCATCCCAGGTCTCAACACGATGGACTGCACTCAGAGAAGATCTCACTTCTCTGGCCAGAGTCTCAATTCCTCGGTGGTTTAACACATGGAGCAACTCAACAGTGGAATTGCATGGCTTCTCTGATGCATCTCAACTGGCCATGGCCGCAATGATCTACATCACTGTCGACTCAATGTCCACAGGAAAGGTGGCTTCACTTATCTGCTCAAAAACGCGCGTCGCACCACGCAAGAAGCTTACCATACCATGGCTTAAACTGACAGCTGCACTGTTACTAGCAAAATTGGTTGCATACGTTTAAGCCACGCTCAAGATCAAAGTCTCATTTACTCACTTGTGGACGGAATCATCGGTAACTCTCACCTGGATCAAAGCGCATCCTGCTCGGTGGAAATTCTACGTCCGAAACCGAGTATCTCAGATACAAGGACTCACACCCAATGCTCAGTGGCGTCACGTCTCAGGCACAAGCAATTCTGCAGATTGTGCATCGCGGGGTATCGCAGCAGCTCAATTGGCCTCTCATCAGTTGTGTTGGTCAGGTCCACCGTGGATGGTGAAACTTATTGAATTTTGGCCGAAAACCTCAACTGATTCTGAGGATTTGCACAATATGGAAGTCCGGGCGGGGTTAGCTCTTCTCGCGGCAACTGTGACGCCAGAGTACCATTGGGAGCTCATTTATCGCTGTTCCTCACTCACAAAATTGTATCGTCTTACCTCATTTTGTGTCAGAGTAGTGGCCAGAATGAGGAAGAGGTTAGAATCGGCAGGAACCGCTCCTCTCACAGCAGAAGAGATGGCTGCAGCAAATGTTTTTTGGGTACCGGCAACACAAGCCGTATTTTTCAAACACGAGTTACAAGTACTGCAGTCAGGCTCTTCTCTTCCTTCCTCTCACCCCTTCAGTCGACTAACAGCTTTCATCGACCAGGAGGGTGTACTCAGAGTAGGAGGTCGCCTTGCTCAATCAGCACTCGCATATGAAGGAAGACATCCTGCCATTCTACCTCGTCACTCTCGATTCTCAACATTCATTATTGATCAAGCTCACGTGCGGACTCTTCACGGAGGCACTCAGCTCAAATTAGCACAAATAAGGCTAACACATTGGATCGTCGGCGGAAGAGCTCCTGTAAAATCACACATTTTACATTGCGTCGTGTGTGCTCGGCAGAGCGGAGTTCGGGCTCAACAATTGATGGGTCAGCTTCCTCTGGCACGAGTCACACCAACGCGCGCATTCGCTCACACAGGAGTTAACTACGCCGGCCCTCTCACACTCAAAACTTGGAAGGGGCGAGGAAGTAAAACACACAAAGGCTGGATCTGTGTTTTTGTGTGTCCCGCCACTTCAGCTCTACATCTCGAGGTCGTCAGCGACTACTCAGCTGATGGCGTCCTCTCAGTGTTCAGGCGTTTCTCATCTCGGCGCGGCATTCCTCACACTGTATATTCTGACTGTGGCACGAACTTTGTTGGTGCTCATAAATCAATACGTCAGCTGTTCAGGAAGGCCTCCAAGAACATCAAATCATGGCTTTTTTTCTCGCAAATCAACAAATTGCGTGGAGGTTCAATACACCTGCGGCTCCACACATCGGTGGCAAATGGGAAGCAGCTGTAAAATCTGTTAAATTTCATCTGCGGCGAACGGTGGGTGATACAGCACTCACATTCGAAGAACTCGCAACGCTGCTGGCTCAAATCGAGGCTATACTCAACTCAAGACCTCTGGAACCACTCAGCGATGATCCTGATGACTCATCAGCTCTTACGCCTGGACACTTTCTCATTGGTGAAGCGCATACAACGGTCCCAGAGCCTACGCTAGAGGACTTATCACTCTCACGGCTCTCAAGGTGGCAATTGTTGCAGCAAAAAGTACAACAATTTTGGCGACAATGGTCGACTCATTATCTATAACGGCAGCAGTCTATATCAAAGTGGCATCACCCCAATAATAACATAAAAGTTGGCTCTTTGGTTCTGCTCACGGATGAGCGCTTTCCACCGTGCAAGTGGCCACTTGTATGAGTCACGGCGTTGCATCCAGGCAAAGATGGGCTCACCAGGGTGGTGACACTTCGAACTGCTGCCACTACGCTCACCAGGCCGATCTCAAAACTAGCTGTCTTGCCTGTCTCATCCAACTCAGCTCAGTAATTAATCATCAACCCCCTTGCTGATGGCAGGCGGAAATGTTGGATAATCAGCTGGCGCACGGCGATCGATATTCGCCGTACGTCGACCTGTTGCTGTGCTCGAGCACGCAGCGTTCGATTGGGCGGAGATAGCCGAGGCAGGGCTTCGCGGAGCCGAGGTTGTGCCTCGTAAGCATACCGCGTCGAGCGAGAGGATGTCTCTCTCGCTTGACTTCGGCTTCGCTCACCGGCTATCTCTCTCAATTGACTTCAGCGCCCAAAGACGCTTTCATATTCCGCATCCATATTTGATATTTGGACACTTACGTAAAAACCCGCACGGAACAGCGCACGCATTTGGAAGGCTCGGACAATTTTCACTTTTCTCAACCGGATCATCTCAACCTTCTTTACTCAACAGGACTCAAAATCAGGTACGAGTGCATTGTTATAATTTACCATAAATCCAATGCAGTGCTGCCTGCATAGCTTGTCTCATGCATGTAGAGCACTCAAGCAATTTCAATTGCAAGTGCTCTCATTTGTTCACTGCAACCTCTCTTCATTAAGCTGCTGAGAGCTTGCTGTGAATTGTTATAACGCCTTACGCACTCATTTTCTCTAGCGTGGCGTGCTACGCAGCACTGACTACTGCACGCACACCACTCTCTACGCTCTCAGCGAGCTCACTGCTCTCATCACATGCAGCACAATTAATATAATTGTGGGCTGCAACATCGCAAGACAAATTTCATTTTCAAAATTAGTCAGTTTTCAATTCTCAGATTTTTGGTGTATTTATTTATATTATTTATCTTGTCAAAATTAAATCTATTATTGCAGTTAATTTATATTCTCATATATTTTTTAAATTCAACTAATTTTTGTAGTTGACATGCGGAAGGTACAATAAACCGCTTTCTCAAAATACCATCTACAAGTCTGGTTTTATTTTCACCTTGTCTTGAGTGAAGCTTCATTAGTTCCAATATATTCACAGGTCTGTCAAACACCATCGGACGGATTTCTCAAACAAACGGTTTGGCGCAAAAAAATTATGTAACAAATATTATTCATATTTATTATACGTTGCACATATATTTCACGATGAGCTTAGATTTCACGGGCGTTTTGAAAATGTTAAATTTTTTTTATTTCATACTTTTTAAAGCTAAAGTTTAATGTGACTCTCAACAGAATTTTTATAATTGTTATATATGATATATTTTTATAGTTACTATATTTTTTAATACTTACACAGTTAAATAATTATTAATAACTGTTATCTATTTAATCGCTCAATTATTTTGGCCCTCGAAAAAGAAGCAATTTCTCAAGACAGTTTTTTTTTTCGAGCAATATTACGTTGCACAAATTTTTTCTTTTACACTAATTTTTCTCCGTAAATTTCAATAGGCAGCCATCTTGCTCCACACGTCCATCGTACACAGTTTCTGCTCCATGCAAGCAGAGGTATATGTAAATCTAAGTTTTGACAACGTCGCCAATGCTTCACAGCTTCAAATATTAATATTGCTGGTTAAGTGGAGGCGATACCTCAATACTCCGCCAATGAGATCCGCGAAAGAGATAAGCTAGTATGGCGCTGACGGTGGAGTGAAAGAGAAAGAGCACAACTGTGCAGGTATATAGGTTTATCTGTGCAAGTATGTAGGTTTATCTCCATACGTACGCATCTGTGTAAGTATTGAGGTTTATCTCTATACGTAAACATCTGCGTAAGTACGGAGATAAATATCTATACTTGAACAGTATACGCTAGTACAAAAAAATGGCTTGGGAAATTTATTCTTTTTCATTCTACATTCGAATAAAAGTCAAATTTAAAAATATGCAAGTTCTCTATTGTTAACAACATCTCTAATGTACAACTTATTAAAATTTACATGCTGTTAAATTAAATATAGGTATATACAAATATTGACGGAATCCGCGTGCTATTTCTCTTACTTCATCGTGAGCGCTCTGAAGTTAGGCACAGATAAAGGAGTAGGAATGATAGCCATCTTGTAACATTTCGGGATATATAATAGCGCTTTTGTTCGAGAAGCGGTACACAGATGTAGTTTATTAGTGGCATTTATTATTCCACCTGTCAAACGCAGTGGTAGAATAAACATATAGAAAACACATAGAATATATTAAAAATATAAGAAAGTAAGCGCAAAAAAAGAATGAGTTTAATACTGAGCTTTATGTTACTGCACACGATTATATTAATCGGTGAGATGCGATGATGAGACGAGCTGCCGCATGCCGACCACGCGATTACGCAGATGAGGAGAGCATGACACGGTGAGTCTAGATTTTGATGTACAGATGAATCGATTCTTGGAGACCACAGTGATGTTTAATCGAAATGACGTTGATACAACACAGTAGATCGCCCGCATAGAACGATGAAAACTTGAAATATTGCACAGAAACTGAAAAAACCACGCGTGGTTCTTGAGATGTCATCTGAGCAGCGCTAGACAGAAACGCAAGATGTCTGCCTTATTCGAAGCAGCCGTTGTCTCAACAATGCTGCCGAAGTGCACGTACGCGCAGTAACTTGTTGCTTGGCACGCTGACCCAGTGAATTCTCGCTCCCGTGAGGTGCTGTAGCTCTGCAGCCACAACGAGCAGTTGTCTATTCTAGCCTGCAGTGCGCAGTCCAGAAACGAGCAGCAGAATGCTCGAGAATTCTCAAACCACTTCTCATAGATTTTTTTAATACTCCTGTATCTTTCTGAAATCTCACCTAGCATATAAAATCTAGGAGAAAAAAAATTACGATGCATAGCACCTGTGTACCAAGTTTTGTTAAGAAAGCTTTTTCAGCGTGCTTTCAGATCGCCTGCGAACGTCTACTAGCCCTACGCCCCTCAGGCGTCTTACCAGTGAGCTAATCGACGAATTCGCACGCGGTCTACGGCTCAAGCGCGTGGCGTGGATGGTCTGGGGAAATACAGGAAGGAGACAGTAGTGAAGCATGCGACACACACGAAATACAGTTGCAGATAATTAGACGTTGTAACATATATATTGAATACGGTAACTTGGTTTGAATGTTTAATAGTACAGTGAATGTCGTTGTTGCACACCAGGCGCATCTTGCCCGTGTTGCAAATGGCCGTTGCCTGTGAGCGTTCGCGTTGTAAGCCCAATCGTAAGGCGCGTCTCGCCAGAATTGATTGCCGTCGCTAATTGCCGTCCTCGCGGCAACCTGTTGACTCATCGTCGGGGGCTCATGCGCCGTGGAGCCGGCTCGGATCGTATGCAGTCTATATATTTCGTAGCGTCCGTGCGCGACTCCGGCTGCGCATGGGCATCTGCCGTTAACAGATCTATAGATATTTGGGTCATCTATAATAATTGTGTAGACACTCGTGGACAATGATTGACGAATATTTATTATAACTATCGTACACAATAATTAACAAGACGCGTTAGAGAAAAGACGCGAATAGTGGATGCCATGCCATTGCCCGGTACGCTACAAGTATGGAGACTAGTGCCACGCTTCAAGTAGCTCAAGCAACGAGAGACTAGATTGCCGGACCGCAAGGATAATCTCGCTAGAAGTCCGGGCGTGGAATTAGCAATTGCTTCCGTCGGTGGCGTGGCGGTGCATCCGAGGTGCACGCATGCTGTGTGGCGGATAGCAGTGCTGGTTGCGTGGGTAAGTTGGCTTGGTCGGTAATAGGTGGTGAAGTTTGGCGTGTCGGTGACGCCACAGATCTATAGATAGATTAGTATCTATATGCATTGAGTAAGACACTCGTGGACAATGAAAATTGTATATTTATTATAATTCGTGTACAGAAACTAATGATCCTCATAATTTGTAAGGCGTCTGTGTGAAAAGAGTGCATAGGCAAAGGGCACGCTGCAAATAGTAGTAGCAACAACGCTGCTCGTAATCAACTATTACAACCAGAGACAAGATGGTTGGCACCGGATAAAGTTCTCGCTAAAAGTCCGAGCGTGGAGCTAGCAATTGCTTCCGTCGGTGGCGTGGCGATGCATCGGAGGTGCATGTACGCCGTGTGGTGGATGGTGGAGCTGGTTGCGTAGGTATGTTGGCTTGGTCGGTAATAGGTGGTGTAGTGTGGCGTGCCGGGGACGCCTCAGATCTTTAGTCGTTTTGTATATTGGACATTAAAAACTGGCATATTCCGCCATGCCAGTGAAACGGATACTCACTTTTTTGCCCTACAGGCAGTCGGGAGTAAAAAATGCAATCTTCCTAAATTATTTTCCCCAAATTATTTGTGCCGTAAAAAATATGAGTTCTTTCGCATTTAATTGTGGAAAAAATGCAATCTCGGGAATGATTGAAGTTTCGATCCCGAAGCTTTACCGAATTACTATTAAAAAAAAACAGTGTTATCATGCTGAAAGGAAAATATCCGGAAAATCGCGTTATTACGAAATCATAATTTTTCATATTATATGATCTACCTTCAAGTGTGAGGCGCGAGGTCGCGCGCATTTGTGTGCAAGACAAGTCCCGCGCGATTGTAATCGCGCTGTTGCCGCGTTGTAGCCGCAATGATGGAAGAGTTTTCTCTTTACACTTTAGAACCCGATGTACAGATCCGCAGCCGAGCGAGAGAGAGAGACAGAGCTAAAACATTCATCATTCATCTTTTTCTCACTGCAGCACGTGGATTTATCGTGCAGCTCGTTCAATGTACCGTGCTATGAAAGAAAGTCGGATAGAATGGAAACAAATGCCGGTGTCCTTTTTTCATCGTGGCACGGCGCATTACCTGTAACGGTATTTTTACGTTGACATTAATTTTTGTCTTCCGAGGGGAAGAATTCGGGCTCGAACACGAAGATGATTAGTTATAGTCTTCTGTAGGAGGTATAAGTAGGGTTTATTCAATAATTAACATAGAATATGCAGTGTTCGGCTTTTTGGCGCCGTTAGCCGTACAATTAATTTGTGACATATAATCGCTCTGAAGGTTCCGTGCTCTTCTTTATCCGCGATGATATCGGATTTCGACTTATGCGCTGCTTGGGTCAGCGTCGAATGTCCCAACTAGGCGTAATCGAGCTCGTCCGTCTTGATCTTTGCCCTCCTGGCTGCTGATGCGCGGTCTGCTGGCCTCGATGAGCTGTTGCTGGCGCGTCGGTCAGCTGATACAGACGCCGGGTCTGTGTCCGTGTCCGCGTTATTTGTTAATTAATCGAAATTCTTTGCTTTTTAAGTTGTTTCGCGTCCGGGTTCTTTGTTTGTCGTGTCCGTGCCATTCCCGTGGATCTTAAGTGTGTTTTTTCGTGGTCATATCGTTCTTAGGTCGCGAGTGATGTTTTTCCTATGGTATAATATGACAGTTCAGAGATCTTTATTTTTCTGTATTTTTTATTATTAGTGACTTCTGTGGTGGATCTCTCGACAATCTTCGGTGCTGAAATTGGACGTTCCTGATATGCTTCTGTCTTGGTGAGTTGGTCTTTTATTTTGACTTTTTCTTATTCTTTATGTCTTGTTGAGTGGTGTCGTTCCCATCCGATGCCCTTGACAACCTAATAAATTTGTTTCTGTCCTAATTATTTCTCTATTGGTCCGAAAATTCTCAAATGACTTTTCCGAGGTCTGGTTAGATAGTGACCTCCTAATTCTACTTATTAATTAATTTTCCTACCTTTCTTTTATAATTCTACTCCATAAATCTATCCCTTCTTGTTGTGTAGACTTATAGACATATTTTAAGTCTATCGTACCATGCCTGTGTGTTATATTCTCCTTAAATATTATTCATTATTCTACCTTCTTTCTCTGTGTTGTTCCACTATTTCTTTCACCAGGTTTTATTCTTCAACCTCTTGGTGTCAAAAATAAGTTTTTTACTTTTGTCAATGCGCTGCGCTAACAATTCTTCTTACAAACTATTCCTACTTATTGCTAATTATCCAACTTAAACTTCCTTATGCTATTTTCTTAAGTCTCCTAAACTAAACCCTACTCATCTAGTTTAATGCCTCCCACTTTCTATTCTCAATTTGTTTTTTAGAATACTTTCTGTTTTTTCTCAGTCGAATGCTGTTCGGTAGCAATCTTTTTATTGGTTCCTCCACTGACTTTCACTGTATTCTTTTATTTGCCAATGTTCTAACAAGTTTGCTGTGCTAACTCACACCCTTTTCTCTTAAAATTCTTGGATTTGATGTGAAAAGCAATATTTTTACTTTAGGGCACAAGCGAGTTCTGACTGGGTCGACAGTTGAAATGAATAAGAGAGTTCTCTCTCTTCGAAGGTGCTTTACATACCTTTTTCCATCCTTTCCCACTCTCTTATTTCAACTCCTCTTATTACAATATCTCATATGATTTTGTCTGTTTCAGTTGCCCCGCCACCGTGCCTTACCGTTCCCCTCATCGCTCGAGCGAGGTCAGCTGGTTGCTGACCCGCTGTTTTTCGGCAGTGAGGGAACATTCCGGATATTTTACGTTTCGCTGTGACTCACCACAGCTGCGCTTCCGAGAATTTACTGGGTCTTCTCGTTATGATTTCTTTGTATCGAGATTTATTTTACGGAATAAATTGAGTTTTGAGCAAAATGTTTTTCTTTTTATTTAGTTCCTAATTCTCCCTTCTTTATTATAGGTGACTCCGTCACATTTGTGCCTTATGTGGCCTGGTGCCTGTGAGTAATGTTTTCTTCTTAATTTCTATTTTGCAAATATATGATTTTTATTCCTCTATTCCTCTAGAGTCGTGACTACATCACATACCATGTGTTTCGATTTTGGCTTTTAGATACCATAATAAGAAAGCAATCGGCAATTTTCTATCTTGCATGCTTTTTTAATTGGTGCATGCTGGTCACTGGCGTGAATGATATCCGGTTCATGTAATCGCGCTGCTCCAGCGATGTTCCAAAAGTTTTAGCTCTCTACTCTTCAGAACCTGATGTACAGGTCCATAGCTGCAAGCTTATACACAATGGTCCGGACATAAGGCAAAGTATCTAACGGCCATATTCATGGTTCGTCGAAATTCAATTCCAACGCTGCCTTATTTCATAAACAAGCCTCAACGCTTTCTTCCAAAAAAAAAGACATATGTTAGAAACTTTGGTGACCTCCGATAGTAGCATCGAAAAGCCCTAAATTTATGTCGTCTCGGACTAACTTCACACAATTCTCTCCGCGGCGATCAGAATTAATCTCTTTCGAAACTTTCAACTTGTAATTACTTCGTGAGGTTAGCTTTCAAAGCGATGGATACTGGAAAAAAGGTTCATTACACAGAACGAGATTTGTTACGTTTTATTTGTCCTTGTAATGCACCAACATTGATCCTCTCTTACATTTTCAAAAATAGTCGCTTTTCGGGAGAGATACAAAAAAAGATTTAATAAATAAAAACAATGAGAAACAAACTGAAGAACTGTATTTTCGGGTGTCGTATAAAACAAATCAAGAAAAGAACAATCACCGCGCATGTAACATAAATTTCAAGATCTCAAATATTTTTATTGAGAACTAGCTGATTTACCCGGCGTTGCCCGAGTGCCACATCATACGGGGAATAACAGCTAAATTAAATTTAAAAAATGTTATTAAAAGCCACATTATTTTTAGTGGTATGATAAAGGGTGTTTTGTCAGGGTGGTTTTAAGGTGTGAGATATATCGAGTGACCTTGCTTAGGTCTTATCTATTTGTTTGTGAAGTTTTGTTTAAATCGGTTAAGGCAGAAAAACAAACTATTTTAGGGATAAAGGGGCGGTTTTAAGGGGTGAGCTGTTATTATGAAATACATTTTCTTATAAAAAGTGAAAACATTTTTATATAATTAATTATATATTTTACGCAATCACTTGCGAGTACACAATATTTTTTGTTGTTCCGCCTGGGGTGTAAATGTATAAATTTTTTGGATTGCCAACACGCGAACATGCGACGTAAAGCTGTCCGTGTGAAAAACATGGCTCATGAAGGTTGATGCCTGCTACTGCTAACGATTGCCCTTGCGCTTTGTTGATGGTCATGGCAAAAACTAAACGCACTGGGAACTGTAATCGCTTGAAGCTGAATGGCATTTCTTCAGTAATTATTGGAATACGTGGAATGAAAACGTCTTCTCCTTTGGCACATCCAGTTAGAATTGTTGCTTCAATGATGTTATTGTGTAATTTCTTCACGCAGAGCCTGGTTCCATTGCATAGTCTCGGTGTGTCCAAATTTCTTAATAGCATTATAGGTGTTTCAACTTTAAGAGTCAAATTGTGTGGTGGTACACCCGGAATGTCCAAAGAATTCAGAAATGCTGCCGGATAGAGAACAGCCTGCGCTGTGTCTGTGACAGTGTCAACAGATTTGTATGATTTGGAATCTCCTGGAAGAAGGTTCTGGATTTCTTCGTTGATATTGTTGACACTGTTATTTTTTGGCTCCAGAATCGCTCTCTCGCAAAGCTACGCATGGTTCTTGTGATTTTGTTGTATATTTGGAAAGACTTTTTCTGCAAGTTCTTCAACTGAATTCAACAATTGGCAAAATCCAGTTGGGAATACAATCAATCCAGTGTCTTGGTCTACAGTAATTCTTCCATTGCCAAGTTGTAGCAACTGATTTGAAAATGACCGAAGTGTTGAGTCATTTTGCAGTTCAACCCGCATGATGGTAGTTAATATAATTTTTTTACTTTGTGCCAGAGTGTTGATGATTTGAGGCAAGCATTGATTTCATCAGCTGGTGTTGAACACGGAACAACTGGCAGAGTCTGGCGAAAGTCTCCTGCCACCACAACAACTACGTTTCCCATGAGCTGCTCATTTTCTCGCAGATCTTTAAGTACCATGTCGACCGCTCGTAGGGCCCGCTTGTGAGACATTGTACACTCATCCCACACTATGATACTGCACTCTTGCAACACTCTTGCTGGGCCAGTTCTCTTGGCAATGTTGCAAACTGGATATTCGTTGCGGTTGAAGTCCAGTGGCAATTTGAATGTAGCATGTGCCGTCCGACCACCATTTAGCAGTGTTGCAGCTATGCCTGAAGAGGCCACTGCTACCGCAATTTTCTTTTGTTGTCTCACCTTCGCTAAGAGTAAATTAATAACAAACGTTTTTCCAGTACCACCGGGAGCATCGCGGAAGCAGATGCCGCCATTCCCTTTATTTATCATTTGCTGAATTTCATTGTAAACCTGTCTTTGGTTCGGAATAAGCAGTTGTTCTTTCGCCGCAATATATGACTGTAATTCATTAACATCGTAATTTCTTTCCCGCAAAATTTCAAAAGCAAGATTGTTGCTATTCCGCTGTGGTGACAGATGCAGAAAGCACTGTCTCAGATTTTTCCCAGCTATTGACAAACAAAGATCTTTTAGATGAATGAGAGCTTCATTGTAAATGTTTGGTGATAAGTCTATTTCTATGCTTGGATTTTCCCGTCTGACTCTCATAAGAATGTCTTCGCTGAGATCATCTTTGTATTTTTCCCACAATTGAAGTGGATTTGACACAGATAGTGTAGATAACATGATGCCAAAAAGATGTCTGAGGCGCATGGCAGATTGAGTAATTTTTGCTTCGGTCATTGCCAAGTCCCAGTGGTCATCGTTTTCCAGCAATCCTCGCTGTTGGCATGCTCCTTGAAAGGTGGCGCAAACTTGACTATTAAATGTTTTCAAATCGTTAAATGATGTTGGACCGTTGATGATGTGAAGCAACATACGCAGAAAGAAGCATTGGCCGCTTGAGGGATGAATTATATAAACACGGCCAAGTGTTTCTCATGCTTTAATACCAGGATGTTCTGCAACATCAGATCCTTGTTTGCGTCGCTGCCATTTTTTGTTGAGTGCATTGCATGTGTAGAATCGCGGAAGATCACAGTAGAAAAGTGTTTGGGCAAATACGTCGGTCTTACATAGTTCAAAGAATTCGGTCAGTGTTGTCTTTGGTGGCTGTTGCAAGTTGTTTGCTTGGAGGTTGTCTGGATTGTAAAATACCCTCTGGCCATTTTCAAGGTGTACGCTCAGATGTTGAACCGATGGGTAGCGTTCGTGAATTTGGAAACTGAAGATTCGCCAAAAGGCTTCGTTGCTGCAAATATATCTTCCCAATTGAAACGTAGAAATCTCATCGTTCGATTGTTGTCCCAATCCAAAAATTGCTTGATCACTTCCTTTGTTGACGTACTTGCAAATATACTTAATGGCTTTTACAGACTGGCAGGACCCTACATTAATGTGCGCTTGAAACATTTTTGACAACATTGGAGAATACGGAACTACCCAGCTATTGTCAACGTCAACATCCGTTTGACGTATTTTCAATTTAGTCGTTAATCCTCCATCTGCGAGCTTTCGTCTTCAGTATAGGGGATAGCCATCTCGCCCAGTCTGTGTTTCTTGCAGCATTTTGCGTGGATATTTCTTGCAGCATTTTCCATTTACTATGCAAGGAGCGTTCATGTTAAATGCTCCGCAGGGCCCGTGTATCATATTTTTGGTGATGATCTGAAATAACAATGGATCTAGATCTGGATCAGGCAATTCGGCTGAGATAACCTTGTCGATATCAGTTGGTCGTATTTTTTCTCACAGCCAGATGAGGATGTGGGCATGCGGAAAGCCTCGTTTTTGCCATTCGATTGAATACATATAGCACTTCGTTTCTCCAAAAATGTGACCATTCTTCACGACGTCCATTAATTTGGTTAATTTCCTCTTGAACACTCTAGCAATCAGGTCGTGCCGATCCGTAGCTTTTTGACCAGGTAGAAAAGCCTCTTGTATTTCTGACCAAAGTGGATTGCATGTACAGGTGATGAAAAGGTCAGGGTGGCCATAATTCCAGACATAAACCATTGCATCCTGGGTGTATTCATGCATGTGTCTTGGACTTCCAGTAAAGGTTGCTGGTAATATCACCATTCGCCCCATTTAATTTGTATTCACGTCATTGGCCATGGCATCTCTAAGGTGAATGTAGTAATCTACTCTCAGTTTCTGTTGGTTTAGTCGAATGTAGAGCAACCGCTCACTTTCGATTTTGACGTACATATCCACAATAAACTGATGGAAGAGCTGTTGAGTTTTTAATATGTGGTTTTCATCCCCTACTCTTCTCATCACTCTGAAAGCATAAAAGTTCATGGCAGATACTTTTTTTCCTGGTAGTGGGTCACCTGTGATTGAGTTAATCTTAGGAATTCCAAAATTATAGCCATCATTGCCTTGCCAAAAGATGATTGGATATTGCAGAGTATCGGACGATCGATGAGTCTCCGCTACTTTCTGGATTCTGTTTTTTTTTTTCTGTAGAACTATATCGCGACTTTCAAATTCATTTCCCACAATTAAAATCGCAACCTCATCAATTGTTGGTGCATTGAATCTCCGTGGATGATCACGTAATGGAGTCTTATCTGCTCTGATAATTATTTGGTAATCATCTGTTGGCATTCGCTCCAGCGCAGCCTTGAACAAATTTACATAGGTATTGTGTTCATGTAGAAATTGTTGCAGAGCCAGAACGATATGTGGTTTGACGGTTGGAATATTGGAGCAACGCTGACGGGCTTCTGCATGTTGGTCTCCCATGACAAAAATCTGCAGGAATTTCGGCTTTCATTTGGTCCTGGGAGCAGTGACCCTGAGCGATGGTAGATTTGTCGCTGTACTTTGAATGTAGGCATGAATCCAAGCTCAATTATTTCTTTTGTTGCTCCGAAAGAAGTCATTTGGAAGCATGAGTTATACTTTCTGATGTTTTGCAGAAACTGTTTTGAATCTTTTGTCTTTCCAGCTATCAAAGTGTGAAGTGGTTCAGCTAGTGGATTGATCAATCGTAGTTTTACCTTTCCATTTGAGCAGCACATCCCAGGTGTTTCGCCATTCCATTTATAAGCTTTGCAATGGACACAGATCTTTTTCATTTTGCCAATGAAAACAGTTGGATGTTCGTGATAATTGATTGCAGCATTGTATGCAAATGCTGCTTTTTTCAGATTTTGAATATCCCTGGTAGTAGAGGCTCGAGACCGATCAGCAGCTTGTCTTTGTTGAGTTTGATCTGGTGTCTCACTTGCCCTCGCGAGTCGCTTTCGTTTCGCTTCTGTCTAATTTTTTCCAATTGCTGATCGTTTTTTGGGAGGCATAATCTTAAATAACAGTAATTAAAAACAGACTAAATAAAGAACCTTTATATAAGTTTTGAATTATGGAAACTTACCGTAGATCCGAACTGTAGTCTCGTCTAATTATAATATCAGAAGACAATGGAATAGAATCGTGGAGATATGTCACTTATATTCGAATTTGTTACTTCTTTCTTTCATTTAACGAAATTCTCATCCGACACAAGTACCCAATTCCCATTGGAGTCAATTTAATTAACAGATTCAATGTGTTATCTCGCCCAGAAAGATCGCGACTGCCCGAGTATATAGAGTCACATAACTAAATATATTGTAACAGGGTTACATGCATGAGCGCAGGGAGGAATGCGATAATAATCGATATAACAGAGTTATATTCTCGAGCATCGAGCGTTAGTTCGGACAGCTAAGAGAGCACAAATAATATTTAAGAGGTCTCGAAAACACCTGAGCGACAGACTTGGTACAGGCGTACCGAGGTTTGCGGGCAATAGGCCATCGCTGCGGACAGAAAAACTAGAGCTGTCGCCGCTCCGAAATTCCCTCGCTGACGTAAACAGCAGGTCAGCGACCAGCTGGCCTTGCTGGCAGGCGAGGGGAAGGCGGTGAGCGCGGCAGCGGCATACCGCAAAAGTCAGGAAATGCGTTATATTTAAAATTATGATGGGGAAATAGGCAGAGGGGACTGAGGCGAGGGGAGGCCTATAAAAGGTCGGTGCGGGGCGAGAGAAGGTCTCTTGGCGAAATAGTTTAAACGGAGGAGGTGCGGAAATTGAAAACATAAAAATTCTAAGTAAAGATAATAATTCCAGAAGTTTTTCAAATCGTATTTATCGGAGAGTCTGCAGTCACTCCGGAAAAATAAAAACCAGTGAGTGGTGGCTATAGCTGAGGAAGTGCCGAAATCATAAACGATAACGAATAATAATTGTAGAAATTATCAAATATCCACAATGTACGTAATAGATAAGTTAAATAGAGTAGATGCGTAGGAGAATTAATACAAGTGGGTAGATTGTAAGTATTTTGTATTAAAATTAGTGCATCGAAATAAGAGCGTAGAATAAGATGAAATGGTATGGACTTTTAAAACCGACGATATAAATAAGAGTTGCAGGCATCGTGTGCGTAAAAGGAAGACAGAGAGAAAGTGAAACGGGAATAAGTGAGAAAGAATTGTACACAGAGTTGATACACTCTGTCCAAGTAGTGAACTTGTGCGTGAGGCGGTATATGTGTGGGTAGCGAGGAAATACCAGGGCGTTAACGCGTCATCGAGGTACGAGCCCAAGAGTACTGAGAATTGATGCTCGAATACTAAGAAATAGCGTGAAAATAATCGTCGGAATGCCCGAATTTCGATACCAAGCAGAGTATAGAATTAGGAAATGAAGAGGATAAGAAATAGGTAAAATTAAAATGAATATGAATAAACAAATATCTTATGGGAAAATATAAATGATAAAGTGTGTTCGATCGAAATAAGAGTGTAAGAGAAAGAATTGTAAGTAGAGTTGATACACTCTATCCATGGAGCGAATGCGAAGCAAGATAGCTAGTGGAGCGGAATATTATGCAACAGGTATACAGTGATACCATTTGACGAGGAGCGAGAGAAAGCAAAATAAGAGTGAAAGAGAAAAAATTATAAATAGAGTTGATACACTCTATCGAACGAGTGAGTGCGAAGCAAGATAGCTAGTGGTATGATATATCTGTGCAACGAGTATACAGTAATACCGTTGTATAGAACCATAACAGACTTACGAAGAATACCGAGAATCTGTGCACCCAAAATAATAAAGGGTGGTTAAATTTTAAGGGCCGATGTTGATTTTGAATAAAACACAAATTATTTAGGAAATTATTGTCAATTCTTTTTATTATGATAATATGGTATGGTTCAATTATGTATGGAACAAAATATCGGCCAAATGGCCGCCGCGACCTCGGCGGCACACCTCCATCCGATGGTCCAAATTTTCGATGACGCTTAGGCATAATTGAGGTTCTATGCCGTTAATGTGCCGAATTATCTCATCCTTTAGCTCTTGAATTGTTGCTGGCTTATCGACGTACACCTTTTCTTTCAAATAACCCCAAAGAAAGAAGTCCAACGGTGTCAAATCACATGATCTTGGCGGCCAATTGACATCGCCACCACGTGAGATAACACAGCCATTGAATTTGTCGCGCAAAAGAGCCATTGTTTCGTTAACTGTGTGGCAAGTAGCACCGTCCTGTTGAAACCACATATCGCCCACATCCATATCTTCCAATTCGGGCCATAAAAAGTTCGTTATCATCTCACGATAGCGAACACCATTCACAGTAAC
Organism: Cylloceria caligata; assembly: GCA_963942595.1. NCBI lineage: Eukaryota > Metazoa > Arthropoda > Insecta > Hymenoptera > Ichneumonidae > Cylloceria > Cylloceria caligata. The sequence goes on along the minus strand of OZ012704.1, from coordinate 51,672,207 downwards.
TGCCTGACCGGCCTCATTTTGGAAAAAAATACGGCCCGATGATGCCGCCAGCCCATAAACCTTACCAAACAGTCACTCTTTGTGGGTGCATTGGTTTTTGGACAATCACTCTTGGATTATGATTCGCCCAAATGCGGCAATTCTGCTTATTGACGAATCCACTGAGGTGAAAATGTGCCTCATCACTGAAGATGATTTTCTTCGAAAATTGATCATCCACTGTTGCCATTTCTTGCTACCATTCTGACCATTGACGACGTTTGGAATGGTCAAGAGGCTTTAGTTCTTGAGTCAATTGCACCTTATAAGCGTGTAAATGCAAGTCTTTATGCATAATGTTCATCAACGACGAGCGTGAGAGGTGCAATTGTTGGGCACGACGACGAGTTGAGGTGGACGGCTCTTCAGCCACACTATCGCGAACAGCAGCAATATTTTCTGTAGTACAAGCTGTACGAGCATGCACTGGTGTTTTAATATCTCCTACAGACCCGGTTTGCTCAAATTTTTGCACGATTTTTCCGATTGTACGCACATTTGGACGATTAAATTGACCGAAAAAATCACGAAGTGCACGATATGCATTTTTATTTGAACGCCCATTTTCATAATAAGCCTGAATAACTTTAACGCGTTGCTCGATTGTGTTTCTTTCCATGGTTCAAATTGAGTTAGTCTGAAATTGAGAAATGTCAAATGAAATGCAGAAAAAAACTTGACGTTTAGGTGTGGTTCACATTCAACATCGGCCCTTACAATTTAACCACCCTTTAGAATAATTGTAGAAATAATCGCCAATTACGAAGTTAAAATAGTCATTATGCGGAGTCCGAGTGACCTAAATTAAAAAGTGACGTTTTTTTATGAAACTGTTTTCTCCGAATAAAGCCTCACTCTCAACCACCATGAAGTCTCAATTAATTAGTTATGTGATCGAGCCCAAATTCCCACGATAAATAAAAATATATGTTAGCGATAAAAATTACCGTTACAATATACTTTATAATACGCGACCGCTCTCCACTCTTATGTCTATAAAGAGGTCATAAAATTGTATAAAGGTTGAAGAATAAAAGCTGAAGGACTTGATTAACCTTTAAGCCTTCGTACACTTTTTAAAAATCAACCTTCTATTTAAGTTGAGTCGTAAATTAAAAAGAGAACAAATTTCAACGATAAACATGTTAAAAGCGTAATTCGACGATTTATATTATTTTCATCTCACTGGGTGTTAAATGAAGTTAAATCGTCAGCGCTGTGATTAAATTTCCTTGTGGTTTACGCGCTATGTTGATTATGGAGTATTTCCAGAAGTCGTAGGAGTATAGACGCCGATTATGCAGACACACCATCGGGTATTATCGAAAGTTCACGCAAGGGGTCGCAACGTATTCGCGAACTAAAATAAGCAAAAGTGGCACCCGCACCGTTATTGACAGAACGAAGCGAGATCGTCCGTTGTGACAGACTATGGCATTTTTGAGATACCTCCGGCAGATGAAAATGAGTATATTCCGTCGTTTACATTAATATATTCAATGTTTGGGTTAGTCCCCAGTCATACATTCATATTCATACCATTATTCACTCATTCTTTCGCTTTCTTCGAAATCAAATTGACAAGGAAATTATTAAGTTAGTAACAAGAAGAAAATATCGATCGATACTATAAGTCAAAAGTATTCAGCTCTATTCCCTTTTGTCGTGAGTACAGGTGGCTCTTTCCTCCCTGGGGTTGATTCTGGAGATATCGGGTTTCACTCCAATAAAACGATTGGTCGACGGAAATGACGATGTCGGGATGGTGATGTTGTTTTGAGAGGCCCGTATCCGGGAAGATCCGTTCCTTGATGTAACTTCGGATTTTGGGATATTCTGATCTTTGATTGGGGGATTCGCTCTTTGAGTTTTCAATCAATATGTCATGTGAACAACTAATAAATTGAACACGTAATATTTTGACATTTTGATATTCGACAATTATTTATGCCACGGAAGACCAAATCGGCTCGAGCACCGAACTAAAAAGTGAAGCGCTCTGTCCAGTAGAGGGGAAAAGAGAGATAATATCGTTCCTACCATAATTTTGTATTGCATAGTAAATATCGTTGTATAAATTTTGCGTAACGTGTCGTTATCTCTCTCCGTCATCGCTGCTCGCAAGCGACGTGCGTACTATGTGTATTTGTATAATGTATATTATATACCATATACATACATTATACACAAAGTAAAGTGCGGCGCTCATTTTGCAAATTATCAAATCGCTCAGCGCTCTTTGTTACGCTCGCTTCAATATAAACTCTCTTCATATGTATGAGAATTTTCGAGTGTATTGAGCTGTTGGTTGAGTGAGATTGTTGAATAATCAGCTGGCGCACGGCGATCGATATTCGCCGTGCGTCGACCTGTTGCTGTGCTCGAGCACGCAGCGTTCGGTTGGGCGGAGATAGCCGAGGCAGGGCTTTGCGGAGCCGAGGTTGTGCCTCGTAGGCATGCCGCGTTGAGCGAGAGGATGTCTCTCTCGCTTGACTTCGGTTTCGCTCACCGGCTATCTCTCTTAATTGACTTCAGCGCCCAACGACGCTTTCATATTCCGCAGCCATGTTGGATATTTCGGCACTTACGTGAAGACCCGCTCGAACAGCGCACACATTTTGCAAGGCTCGGACAATTCTCGCTCTTCTACACCGGATCATCTCAACTCTTTCTTGCTCACCAGGACTCAAATTAAGGTAAGAGTACATCGTTACAATTCAGTGCAATTCAATGACGGTGAGGAGTGGAAAACTCGTCGGTACATCAACATAAAGGTGTCACACTTTGGCGTGCTCTGCAGCGCGGGCTGCACCACGTTTTTCACAAAATTACTAGCATGCTCGATTAATATAATTGCGTGTGTTTTACTAATTCACTGCACTTTCCCCCAATCAAACTTACTGGGAAAGTGTTGTGAATTCGGTCTGATCATGTGTGCATCCTCAAGCTCATTCTATCGTGTGGTGCAGTATTGACTGCTTCACAGTCAGTCATAAAATCCCAGCACTCAAGTACCAGAGTTGTATGTGCAAGCACTCATTCTCTGTATGTTCTATTTGCCCATATTGTTGACAAGTTGCTGGGATTAGTAAAATCCACCTGCGCACTCACATGTCTCATAGCATGGCGTGCTCCGCAGAGGAGGCTGCAGTGCGCACACCGCTCTCAGTACCTACAGCACACAATTAATATAATTGTGTATTGGTTCTCAGTCCGAATAGTAAAATCAAATTCAGCCTATTTAATTAAATTCAGTTTTTTAATTCTCAATTTTTTGGTGCATTTATTTTCATTATTTTGTATTTTTCTAAATTTAGTCTATTTTGTGTTTCTTTCTCATATTTAAATAATTGCATTATTACATTGTTTGTGTGGAAAGTATAATAAACCACTTTCTCCAAATTTCATCTATGAGACTGGTTTTATTTTCACCCTGTCTTGAGTGAAGCTTCATTAGTTTCAATATATTTACAGATCTGTCAAACAACACCATCGGACGGAATCTCAAACAGAGATTATCATCAGAAGATAATTTCGAGCTCTGATTATAATTTATAGCTGATTTGCCGGCGATGCCCGAGTGTCACATCATATGAGGAATAACAGCTAAATCGGTGTTTAAAAAAGTTGAAAAAATCACATTACTTTCAGTGGGGGATAAAGATTGTTTTCTATTTTGTGTGTGAAGTTTTGTTTAAATCCGTTAAGGCAGAAAAACTAACTATTTTTAGGGGACGAAGGCGCGATTTTAAGGGGTGAGTTATATTTATACAGTGACCTTTCATTAGAACTTATCAAAATTTGTGTAAAGTTTGGTTGAAATCAGTCAAGGGGTGTGGATTTTTATACTAAAACTTTTTTTAAGGGTTTAAGTGGGTGGATATGTATACAGTACGACCTTTGTCGTACCCGTCTTAGACCCGCTATAATATTTGTGTAAGGTTTGGTTGCAATCAGTTGATTCGCGTGAATATTTTTGAAGAATCTTTTTTTAGAGGATGAAGAGGGTGGGGTTTAGGGGTGAGATATATCCAGTGACCTTCCTTAGGCTCTTAACAATATTTGTGTTTGGTTTGGTTGTAATCGGTGAAGGCGTGTGCATTTTATTAAGAATTTTTTTTTAAGGAATTAAGGGGGTGGTTTTCAGGGGTGAGATATATACAGTCGTCTTCCTTTGGTCTTCAACAATATTGGTATAAAGTTTGGCTGAAATCGGTCAACGCGTGTAGCTTTGTATAGCCGGACAGACAGCCAGACAAACATTCATTTTTATGTATAAGATAACTGCGTACGAATAAATTAAGTATAGGAAAAGATTAAACATCGAAATGTGAACAGCGAAACAGAAGAATATAAATATGATCGTCATTTACAAATTTATGATCGTCAACTCACACAAACAAACATATATCATAATCACACGCATGAACATAAATTGATACATAAAATTAATAAACATAAAATGAATGTTCAATTTGTTATTGCTTTGAAGCAGCGGTTGGAATAAACTTTTACACCCGATTTCACGTACAACTTCCTCACTTCACTACGTAAAAGGTTTTATAACGAAGGCTTTCCTGTGCGCAAGTCCTACGCCATTTTGCTGGGGATTCACAACTTCCTCAAAAATATTTTCGTTCAGCTCTTCTTCAAATACTCCATCCACATTATTCCAAATACACAGGTTGTGTAACACAGCGGTGGCACAGACAATTGCTACCGTTGTGCTTAACTTTGTTCGTAACTTTGTTCGTAAGCCATAATGTATGGTAGGCATGGGAATCGACGTTTCAGAACACAAAAATGTTGCTCGACGATAACTGGCGTTTTTTTTGTGTGCGGTGTTATATCGAACTTCTGCAGCTGTCTCTGGTCTTAAAGTAGGCGTCAGTAGATAGCTTTGACATGCATATCCGCCATCCGCAAGCAGGATCCCATTTAGTTGACCTAAATCGAAACGACAGCGCAGGTCACTTCGGTAAAATATTACAGCGTTGTTAGTTGATCCGGGATGCCTGACAACTATATCTAGAATTTCTCGTTAAGGATTCTACACAATCTGTAAACATATTGAAATATTAGCGCATTATAAATTAATTGATATGTTACATTTGTCATGCTAGAGTACCTTGTTCATTATATACCTGTACATACATTCAGGGAGAACCATCAGCCTTTTCGATTCCGAAACACCTCTCCATTAACGTCTCCAGGGTTCGCAATCAGTATATGGATGCAATCAATACACCCTATTACAGATGGACAGTGCATAACATTTGTTTTTCTAATTTGAACGTACTTTTCAGTGGAAACATTTATATAGACACTCGAGTAGAACGCTAAAATTTTGGAAACTCGAGTGATAATTCTTGATACTGATGCTTGACTGTCTCCTCGCAAATCTCCACTAACCATCTGCATGCACAAAGTACACAAGTATTATTCAATTAATACGAATCATGCACGTTTATAATGTATTGTGTTAAAAATCTACAAGCCTGGAAACTGCTTGTTGCATAGAATCGTAGTGTTATTAACAGCTGGTGGCACATTTTTTATATACAGAATTGATAGTATGGTATCTCATCAATACACATTTAAGATAATTTGGAATTTTTCTAAAAATTGTTGTGTCGTTGCAGCTGTAGCACACTTTGAGATATCAAACCAAAATGTAGCATATAAATTGAATTATGGTCATTTTTTAAAATTGTGCCTTTTCCGAATTCAATGATTTTTCTTTGTTCGTTGGTATACAGGGTGGCCGATTTGAGGAATCTTTCTTGCGATTACAGCGCCATCTATCACGAGTCGAAAAAAAATGTTTTAGATAAAAGTTACTTATTTTTTATGGGGAATCCGAATCTGCAATAAAAAATGGGGGTTACCATTTACGTTTGTTTTTGTAGATTAATTAATTAATCATTTTGTATGCGGTCATATGTTTCTTCAGAGTGATAAATCTTAAGCGACAATGTTGTAGACCAAGTTTTATGATGGAAATTTTCGGTAGTTCGCAACCCGGTTAGTGTCAGCGCCACCTAGATCCCTGTGTTATCGATCTCAGAAAGATCTCTAACAATCGAATCCTTAATTATTTTTTTTTTGTCAACTCTGCTTGCCTCACTCATTCATTAAGAATTAATGAGGCAACCCGGTTCGAACCCGGGCTGTGGCAATATTTTTTCACGATTTCTTTAGAAGTTAAAAATCGTCAGGTCTGGTTGCCTCATTAATTCTTAATGAATGAGTGAGGCAAGCAGAGTTGACAAAAAAAAAAAATAATTAAGGATTCGATTGTTAGAGATCTTTCTGAGATCGATAACACAGGGATCTAGGTGGCGCTGACACTAACCGGGTTGCGAAATACCGAAAATTTCCATCATAAAACTTGGTCTACAACATTGTCGCTTAAGATTTATCACTCTGGGGTTACCATTTACGTTTTTAAAGTTGCCCACACCCCCACCCCAGGAGGTGTGGGTGAGGGGTCGACTTTGGTATCATTAAATGACCCTCTCCCAGGCAAACAAATTTTATTGAGAACTTTTTTTGATTCGATGTGTAGTTTTCGAAATATTTCAATGTCTTCAGATAAATCGGCCACTCTGTATAATGTACACGTGTAAGCGAAACCCAAGCTCACCCGGAGTTTCAACGGAATTTTTTTAGAGGATTCTGTGTTTTTGGGGAATTTTGTCTCAAACCCTTCAGTTTAGGTTTGTTTGGATTTGTTTGGGGTTGGATTTCGATTGTACGGTTGTCAATTACGCCACTAATTAATTCTGTCCGGACCACGGCGGCGTAATTGGTAATGCTCCAGGCTGGAATTATGGGTCCTCCCGATTCGAATCCAGCTCATGTCAGGATTTTTTTCACAGTTCTTTTGTCAGTGAAATGTCGAATCTGGTTGCTGAATCAATTTTTTTAAAATTGGATTAACCAATTAGATCCTATATTGTAAAGATTCGCAAATAAGAAATTTGAATGAAGCTTTTTTCCGCGCTTAGAATCCCGATCTCGCTACTTGCACCCTGAGTTGTATTGCGCAAAGTATCCACCCTACTGATTGATCATAGACGCTATAGCTATGTTAATGTTAATTATCATATACTAACTATCCGAAAAAGCAAGTGGAATTGTAAATGACAATAGAGTTTTTTATAATATATTGATTAATAATAGGGCAAAGAATGAAATATAATCCTCTGCAAACATATTATCTGGTTGGCGTTCATACCAAGCAGGCTCATCATTTTTGAACTACTTTCGCTGCTTACATGTATGATGAACCCACTGTCAAGCAGTTTCAGGCGCGTTCTTTTTTATCCCGAGAACTTAGAAATCCCGGCTCTATTCCGACACCTGTAATTTTTTTTGTAAGCTAGGGGAAAGATATTCGCTTCTTTTTTCTTTTTAACGTTTGCGTGTCGTTTGTAGGTGATTGTTTGATTAATTAAAACGTTTGTAGGAAATTCCTTGTTACAAAAAACGAAAAAAAGTCATTCAATGTGTAACCGTTGGTAGGTGCCGAATAAGTTAATTAGAACGTTTGTTTGATTGTTGTTTCTCTAAAAAAATTTGAAAAAACATTTTTGGTAATCGCAAAATATTTCATTAGTAAAGTATTTCCGCTTTATAAGGGGCTTAATCGATTCAGAATCGTTTGTAGGTGACGAATAATTTAATTGCAATGTTTGTTAGTTCTTTGTTTGAATAGAATATATAAATGACTAGGAATATATTTATTATTTCTCAGTATATATGGTAATGGTCAGAGTACATGGGATAGAAAAGAAGGACTGTGATTGTATTGAAAAGTTCACCTAAAAAGTGCATTTTTTGTGTCAGCACCTCTTTTATGCGATTTACAGAAGCCGAGTCTGCTAAAAAGGAAGTTTGACAAAATAGTCCTTAATTGACTGTTCATTCAAACGTATAATTTTTGTGAAAGCAATGTTTTGCTTGGGCGATCCGTAATTGTTCGGATGTAGTGGCTTGAAAGAATGATCTGCCAAATCTCAATTTGGTATATCTAAAAAACGATTCATTAAAAAATTATGAAAAAAGACCGCACGACAAAGATAATTTCGTCGATACTATTCCCTAATCATCAGTCACAGCAATAATTGTGATTCTGACAATTGTCGCATTGAAGATGAATAATAACTATTGCGACAAAATTCTGCATAAATAGCTATACTTTCGATCGCAGACAGGGCCGGACTTAAAGCTATGGAGGTCTTGGGGCAACGAAGAAGTGGGAGGCGTCTAATTATTTTTCAAACAAAATAAACAATTCTCTTTTTTACAGTGTACGAACATATGTAGATATCGTAAATTACAAGAAATAAACAAAATTAAATTATATGGTTAGCAGAATGAAACTGCGAGCTTTTTTCGACGAAAAATCATCAATGGTTTCGGTGAAATCCAGCTCCCGGAGTATATCACTTTTAATGCTGAGTGCGGATAACTCTGACAGGCAGTTTTGTCTTATCGTAGTTCGTAGCCTATTTTTTGTAATTTTCATTTTGGAAAATGAGCGCTCTCTAGTGCAGTTTGCACCATCAATACTAACAATCAGTGGCAGGACTTTGACGCCTTCGGAGATGTTCCTCTTTGCTGCCTCCTTGGTATAAGGCCTGGTCCTTTGAGTGGTGCTGGTGATATGCTCCTCCTTCGGTTAGCTAGCTGGTCCTCCTTCTGGTTGGTTATCGGTTCTTCCTGTTGGTTGGCTACCGGGCCCATGACATAGGCGAGTATCGGGCTTTTATACTGGCTTCCCCGCTCTTCTTCTAAGTTCTGCCTGTATAAAAGGGTACAACTATATTTGATATTCGTCTTGTAGCCCGTCTCCTGTAGCCCATCGATCCCGTTAATTTCTTATATCTGATCATTGTAATTAACGTGTCCCTCATTGAATCCTTTCCATACGTCATTTATTACTCTAGTGGGTTGTACTATGATATCTTTGCTTGAGTAATGGTAGTTCGTTTCTTGGTACTCTGTTCTTCATAGTATTGGCTGTGTGTAGTACAGGTGCCTCATTGAATATGTCTCGCGTGTATCTCGGCTTGTTGTTCTTCGTTGTGTGGGTAACGCGTGGTACCGGTGCTTCGAGGTGTATGCCTTGCGTATATGAGACGAACCCGTCGTCTCCACTCGATGAATCTCATGATTTCTCTTGAAAAGACTTCTCTTGAAATTGTTCCACACCATGATTAAATTTTTATCGTAAATTGAGTGTAAAGCTCCATATGGCGACACCAGCTCGCCATGTGAATATTAAAAATTACTGGAATAATTTAATAGGATTTATACTGCATCCGTAGTTATTGAAAAAAAATCCTTTGGAGACGCGACATAATTATCGCATTTCGTAGGAAATTGAGTGTAAAGCTCCATATGGCAACACCAGCTCGCCATGTAAATATTAAAATTTACTAAAATAATCAAACAGGGATCACCCTGCGTACCTAAACCTTAAGTACGATTAAAAAGACAATTTAGCAATAAAACGTTGAGCATTCCCTGGTGTTCTTTTCAATCTGAAATATATTGGAATGGGATCAGTTTTCACTCACGACACGTGTAAAATCACCAAACCAAAGATGTTGGTAGAAAAAATAGCCTTTATTCCACCTTTGACTCGATTTGACTACAAAAAAAATATAAATAAAATATACTAATGAAGTTGAAGTGAATTGAATGAGCTGCACATACAATTATATTAATTGCGTGCTGAGATGTGTGAGGTGAAACGTGAAGCAGCCCGTACTGCAAAGCATGCCACAAGATGAGACTTATGAGGATGCACAATTGGGATTTCCCCACCTCACCGCTATTGAATTTATATAAATTGTGACGGTGCACTTTCACCGTGTTTTTTGAGTCCTATTGAGCACTTCTGAATTGAATAGATCCTGAAAAATCGGTGAAAATTTTCCGAGGTGAGAGCAGTGGTTGGAGCTGTCCAAGCGGCTTTCACGAGAAGTGTAAAAAATCTTCAAGATGGCTGAGTAGTATGAACGCATCGTTGTGAGACGCTGAAGTCAAGCCAGAGTGACGGTCTCTCGTTTGAGTAGCATGCCTGCGGAGCGCTGCCTCGGCTATCTTCGAGACAGGTCAACAGGTCAACGCACGGCGATTATCGATCGCCGTGCGTCAGCTGATTTTCCAACGAACGTCAGCTGAAATACTCAAGTCCGATAGCATAAGCTTTGACTCTTACGCATAGCGCCGTGGCCGTCAAACGCCTCGTTAAAACAACCAGCAGATAGGGTCACCGCCTTATCTCGCACCGCGAGATCCATAATAATTTGATCCAGATCAAAAGGTTGGCTTTTGTATGCTACGGGGTCGTGGCACGTCTAGCCCGTATCGATCCCGTTAGCTCATTCCCTGTGCCATCTCCGTGGCAACCACCGGTTACGTCGGCTTGCGTCAAGCCACTATGCGCGATGCGGCTGCGCATGGGCCCCTGCCGTTAACACGTAAAAACTCGTAAAAATAGAAAACTCGCATAAACACGTTCAAAAATATAAACGTATAATAAAAAAGGTTTTTTTTCTCAACTTGTCGACGGTTTTAAAAGTGCACAATGTTTAACCTACTAACGCGAGTCGATAACAAATACTTCTGCCTTCTGTAATCGCTATCAGTGATGCTAGGTTGTGGGATTTTGTCCCACATCAAGGTCGTTGGGTACCCCCTACATCGGGTCTGGTTTAGCGCCCGCAACGCGCGCAGCCGACGCACCGACCGAACAACAGTCAGCAACGCATAACCCTAATCACTACGCCGCACGCTACTCAAACTGTCAAAGTACAAAATAAATAAATACAAAAGTATCCATGTCATTGACATATCAAGATTTATTTTTCCCGAATCTTACTAGAAAAACGCTACAACGTCATGAATTTCCTACAAATACTAATGAAAAACACATTAAAAGTTCAACAATTTTAATAATTAAAGAAAGCAAACATTTTATTCATCGATGGAGAGTACATAGAAATAACAGTACGGCTAATAATTGTATTAATTTATTTCGGACTAAATATAAAGGGATGCAAGCTCTAATTTTTTAAGATAAATAATTTATCGGTGTTTGTACAAGGTTGTGGTCATGCTCTTAATCTAGTTGGAAAGGCAGTTGCTAACTCTTGCGTATCAGCTGTTCAATTCTTTGATTTTGTTTAGAAGTTATATGCATTTTTACAGCAAGTACAGAGGGATACAGAACTCTGAAAAATTATCAGAGAAAAGAAACAGGCCTAGATCTACGTCTTGAAGAAGCTTAGCGAAACTCGCTGGTCTTATCGAGCTGAAGGTACGAAAGCCATTGTCGACGGGTATTCCGAAATCAAAGAAGCTCTTACCAGCATATCTTCTAATAAAGAGCAAAAAACATCGTGAGAATCGAAGCAACGAACCTTTTGAAGAAGATGAGTAGCCTCGAAACAGCTCTATTTGCCATATTTTGGAACGATGCTTTGGAGCGATTTAATGCTACGAACAAGATGTTGCGAGACCTAAAAATGATTATTGAATCTGCAATGCGTGCTTTGGAATCATTGAAGTTATTTGTTTAATCCAAAAGAAACAAGTTTGATAAATATGAAGCAGCTGCTCAAATAATATCAAACACTGATCAGAACGTACAATCACGCACCAGAACAAGAAATGTGAGGCTGAATCCGCTCGATTACCAGGTGTACAAGTATGAAGTGCGGATTTTTTTTCTAAAAAAAAAACATTTTAAATTCGGAAGAATGATAAAAAGTGCTTTATTCAAAGTATGCTCCATCGTTTGTTATAAATTTTTCCCATCTTTCGGGAAATTTGTGAATAGTACGCCAGTAAAAATCTTCCCCTTTTGCTGCGAACCATTCATCGAGCCATTTTTTCACATCTTCATACAAACAAAAGCGCTGCTCAGCAACTGCGTGACCCATCGATGCAAACAAGTGGTAATCGGAAGGAGCCAAGTCTGGTGAGTAAGCCGCATGGGGTAGAACTTCCCAGCTAAGTGCTTCCAACGTGTCGTGAACCGGTTTTGCCGTATGTGATGGAGAATTGTCATGACGAAAAATGACTTTGTATTGTCTCTTTCGGTATTCTGTCAATCAAATCAAATCGGTCAATTGTTGTTGGTAACGTTTAGTATTAACCGTTCCCCAAGGTTTAACAGCTCATAATAGACCACGCCCATCTGATGCCACCAAACACAAAGCATCGTCTTTCTGCCAAAGCGATTCGGTGCGGCGGTCGATGTGGATGGTGTGCCTGGGTCTACCCATGATTTTTTACGCTTGGGATTCTCAAGATAAATCTACTTTTCATCCCCTGTAAGTATACGATCCAAAAACGACTTACTTTTGTACCGAGCGAGCAAAATGTCACATGTGTTTTTGCGCTTTTCCATTTGCCTGCCGTTCAAGTCATGTGGTACCCATCTACCGGTCTTTTAAATATTTCCCATCTCTCGTAGCCGACTGGAAACAGCTTGTTGACTAACGTCCAATTGCTCGGCAAGTTGTTTTTGTATTTGCGAATCATCTTCGTCCAACAATGCTTGCAATTTCACATCGCCGTATTTTTTTGTCGGCTTTCCACGTTTCTTGTTTGCAACATCGAATTGACCGCTTTTGAAACGCCGAAACCATCGTTCACACGTATATTGCAATGGAGCATATTCACTATAAGCTTCCGAAGTAATCGGTATGATTCAGCAGCAGTTTTCTTGAAATAAAAGCAAAAAATTTATGCTGTCCGCGAATGCTCTTTGTTCGGTATAAATTTCGACATATTGAACACAACAACACAACATTATGCACACACTTTTCCAATTTATCACTCGTGCGCCACTGACACTTGTTGATGACACAACAAAATGGCGCAGTGTCAAATCTTTATAGCACAAACTGCATTCGTGCGCTATCTGTTGTCTGAAATCCGCATTTCATACTTGTACAGATACTGGTATATGAAAGCGCAAGACGCTAACCTATCACCAAAAGAGAAATTTAAAGCGTCAAGATTTATCCTAGTGATCAATCAGCTATGTGTTTCTCTGACTGAAAGACTCCATGCATATGATGCTGTACATTCGCGATTTGAATTTCTTAATCACTTAGAGGAGATGGACGCTGCAAGTTTGTACGCTGCAGCAGAAGAATTGGTAAAAATTTACAAATACGAGTTAGAACCTAGTCTTGGTAATGAGTTGGTCCAATTTGTATCATTGATCGATTTATACAAGAAGGACTATCAAAAAAACCAATCTAAGAACTGTTCTATTATCAAATTCTTGAAAATCAAAATTTCAAAGATACATTCCAAAACATTGAAACTATTGTACATTGAGAATGCACTTACAAGGAAAGATAGTTTGATGTCCCCCTCCGATTTTGATGAAACTCACGTATGTTGTAGAGCATCGAAAACTAAAAGACACGTATTTTTTTTTATCGGCGGAAAAACGTTTTTAAGGGGTGAAATCGCTCTTCAAAATTAGCATTTCGAGGGGTGATTTTGCAGTTTCACCCAGAAGGCGTCAACCGATTTTAATGAAACAAAAACCAAAATACTCCTCATTGAAGACAATCAAAATTCCACGCTAAGTTGAAGAAAAAAATTCATTTGCAGGGGTAAACAACCCCCTGATTTTTCAATTTTCCACCCTACGCAAAAAACTAACCAACCAAATTGAACAGAACATCTACCATTTGGAAGGGCAAGTTAAAATAAAGTTGACGTATTTTTGCACATTCACAGGAAAATGAGTTTACGGGGGTAAACTACCCATTATCCGTTAGTACGTATATTTGTGCGTACATTCTTGTTTCTCGTTATTTACATGTTAAAGAGCTGCTTGCGTTCACTCTTTGTGCTGATTTTGTGCTTATCAATAATTTATCGTCATATGTTATCGACCTTTCGATTAGATTGTATTTCGATTCGGCGCAAATTTCGGAATAAGTCGATGATGCAACAGTCGTTCTATCTATAGAACATTGTCAATTATTCCAACGAAATGAATATGATCTTATTTTTTTGAGTAATCTAATCATACGCCAATATGATAAAAATACTTTCGACGCAGTAAGAGGTGTTTTCTACATAGGCGGCTATCTGGGACTGCGTATTATCTGCTGATATCGCATGTGGTTCGACAACAAGTCTTTCAAATATAAAAACCGCGATACATACAGCGACTTTCAGTGGCTCATTTGAACGGAGTGCCAGTGCGTCAGTTATAATTTCTTATAAAAAAAATCAATAGACCATGAAAGTGAATCCAATCAACGTCATTAAACTTCTTTTGGCTACATTTGAAGCCATGAATATTCTCGAAACTCCGATTAACAATGCAGAATTCGAGGTAAAGCAGAATTTCGAAAAAGTTCTGGTCGACTGCATGGACGATTATAACGGAGTTGAAATTATCGAGGAACAATCGCTAGATTTTCAAGAGCCATTCAAGCAATATGATGTTAACCCTGTCGAGGACACTCTTTGGTAACATGATGAAGGTCCAGTGGATTCTGATACTTGTTCTAAATACGAAGAAGACATAAGCTACGATTACAAACGCAAAGCAATCGAATACTGGAGATCCGGTAAGAAGAAAAATTACAGTGTCGATACCGTCAGTCAGAAATTCAAAAAAGTCAAATCTGTACGACAATTAAAACGCTGGGCAAATCAAATGAACAAAGGTGGGACCTACAAGGAGAAATTAGCTCAAATCTCTGAATATACTTTGAAAAACATTCAAGCCGCAGTAGATGCTGGTTTCATTGTTCATGATATCGACCTTCAAAAGTGGGCTCTACAAGCTCAAAAAGAGATAGGTCACGAAAACATTCGTTTTAAAGCTTCTCGCGATTGGCTTCGGAAGTTCAGGAAATCACATCGTATTGTGTCCAGGAAAATTAAGAAATTCGTAACACGAAAGACTATAGAAGACGAACCAGATTTAAGGATGAATGCAGAAAACTTCGTGAATGAAATTAAACCATATATTCAAAAATATGGACCGGAAAACATATATAATTCAGATCAGAGCGGTTTTCAACTGGAAATCCACTCTGGCAGAACTCTGACGGCTGAAGGAACTGAACAAGTGCAATGTGTAGTACAATCCGTATCATCTACAACTCACAGCTACACTATCCAGCCAACCATAAATGCAGATGGAAAATTACTGTCACCCCTTTTTATCGTTCTAAGAGAGGGAAAGGGTTAGTTCGGCCCAATCGTGGAGAAAAATTTATTCAGGCCAGAAAACGTATTTTTAACAGCAACGAAATCCGGAAAAATTACTTCAGGTATGGACAAAAATGATTGCCAGAAAATATTGAACATATGATGAATTATACTATATAGATAACAAATATCATCCTATGTATAGAGCACTTCAAAGTTTGGTTGGAAAAAGTATTCTTCCCCAACACCGGCCGTGACAGCGTATTGTTGATAGACTCGTGGAGTGGACACTGCCCAAAAGTTGTTCAAAACGCAACACCTCGGGACAAAAAAACAATCACAAAGATAATACCTAAAGGCACCACAGTGAAAATCCAACCACTCGACGTTTTTGGTTTCCGAATATGGAAAAATTTTGTACGACATTTTTTCGACAGTGTACTATTACTTAATTCTGATATTAATTTACACTTGAGAAACAACATAATCAAACTCCAATCGCTCGCATACAATCAACTTTCATCACCCAGATATATAAATCTTTTCAAATATTGAGTGTGGGAATGAGTTCCCGCTGTTTTTTGGTGAAATAAAAGACGTTTGTTTGAATCGAAAACGAATGACTGGTTTATTCAAAGTATGCTCCATCGGCAGCTGCAACCTTCGCCCATCTTTCGGGCAATAAACGAATTCCGCGACAGAAGAACTCCGGTTCCTTGGAAGCAATCCAGTCATCGACCCATTTTTTGACATCTTCGTATGATGTGAAGTGCTGCTCTGCCAGGGCTGACTGCATCGACCGGAACAAGTATTAGTCTGAAGGAGCAATGTCTGGTGAATACGGCGGGTGGGGTAGAATCTCCCAGTTCTGTCCCTCCAAGTAGTTCTTGACAACTAAAGCAACGTGTGGCTGAGCGTTGTCGTGCTGCAAAATCAGCTTGTCATGCCGATTGTCCCATTCCGGCCGTTCTCGACCCAGAGTTTGCTTCAAACGGATCAGTTGTCGTCGGTAACGATCCCCAGTGATGGTTTCGTCCTGTTTCAGCAGCTCGTAGTACACGACGCCGCTCTGATCCCACCATATGCACAACATAACCTTACTTCCATGAATATTTGCTTTTGGCGTCGATGGTCCCGGTTCCCCTGGCTTGACCCATGCTGGTTTGCGCTTCGGATTGTCGTATCGAATCCACTTTTTATCTCCAGTGATGATCCGATGTAAAAAACCCTTTCTTTGCTGGCGTTGAAGCAAGAGTTCGCAGATGGTTTTTCGGCGCTCCATGTCCCGTTCTTTCAATTCGTGTGGGACCCAATTTCGGAACTTGCGAACGAATCCCAATGCATGTAAACGCTTGCCAATAGTAGTGCGGTCCACATTCTACTGTTCTGCCAATCATTTTTCGGTCTGACATGGATCTTCATCCAGCAATGCTTCCAATTCTGCATCTTCAAACTTTTTTGGTCCGCCTTCACGTTTCTTGTCTCCTACTTCGAAATCACCATCTTTGAATCGTCGGAACCAGTTTCTACAGGTTGTATTCGATGGAGCATGCTTACCATGAGCTTCTACGAGCAACCGATGCGTTTCCGCTGCACTTTTCTTTAACAAAAAATAATGAAGTAAAACTTCCCGCAAATGCTGTTTTTTTGGCACAAAATTCGACACTTTCAATGAGACGCAAAAAATTGTTGCTTATGCTCTGAACAAATGTCACTAGTGATTATTGAAGCTTGACATCTAAGTAAAAACAGCGGGAACTCATTCCCATACCCAATATGCATGGTTCAAAAGTAATTATATAACCGATAAGCCAAACGAGTTCGACAATCCAGTGAGTTTTGGTTTCGGTCAATCGTCTCAAGCACACTGTGAAGTACTAGATTGTAATAATGTGGCCATCATCAGATGCTCATGGTGCAAGAAGTCTTTATGCTTGCTACATTTTTTTGAAGAATATCATTTCTGCACGACTTACGAACCATGATTGCTGCAAATTATGACAGTAATGTGCACGTTGATGAAGTGTAAAAGGAATGATAAATTATATTATATACTGTGGTCTATGTAGATGCGCAAGGCGGTAAGAATAAATGTAAGAGAATGGAGAGTGGGGAGAGCGATAACACGGGACGCGAAAAGGACGACAGTCGAATAAATGCGCTTGCCGAAACCGGGTATTTGTTATTTCTCGCCTATGTCCTCAGCTGATTGCCGCTGTTTCGAAATACAGCCATACATATATGCCATACAACCACTCAACCTCAGCAACATTCCCCAGTATTCTGTATTTAAACAAGCTATTTTTTTCAGTAAATAACGCGAAACTCGTGAATGGACCATTCTAATTGTAAGTAACAGCCGATCACCCCCTTAATAATAAACAAAGCATCATCTGAAGTGCCTTCCGTTGACTTCGGCCAACAGGAATGTTTTGAATCAATTCGGACATTTAAATAACGAGAAACAAGAATGTACGCACAAATATACGTACTAATGGATAATGGGTAGTTTAGCCCCGTAAACTCATTTTCCTGTGAATGTGCAAAAATACGTCAACTTTATTTTAACTTGCCCTTCCAAATGGTACATGTTCTGTTCAATTTGGATGGTTAGTTTTTTGTGTAGGGTGGAAAATTGAAAAATCAGGGGGTTGCTCACCCCTGCAAATGAATTTTTTTCTTCAACTCAGCGTGGAATTTTGATTGTCTTCAATGAGGAGTATTTTGGTTTTTGTTTCATTAAAATCGGTTGACGCCTTCTGGGTGAAACTGCAAAATCACCCCTCGAAATGCTAATTTTGAAGGGCGATTTCACCCCTTAGAAATGTTTTTCCGCCGATAAAAAAAAATACGTGTCTTTTAGTTTTCGATGCACTACAACATATGTGAGTTTCATCAAAATCGGAGGAGGACACCAAACTATCTTTCCTTATGAGTCATATGACGATGCTACAGCCGCACGGATATCTATTCTTGGATCTTAAGGAAGTAGTCCGGTGTGACGGGTTCAAAAAATCGATTTTTTTACATTTTTTGCAATAAAAACATCTTAAAAATGTACTGTAAAAGTTTCAGACCAAAATAGTAGGAAGCAGCAGGCACAAACAAGCAAAGACTAACAAAATTTTTGGAAGTGTCGAACAATGACTTTCTTACACACACACTCCTGCGAATGTACGAAGTCGGAGCTCGATTTATTTACCAGACCTCCAACGCAGACGGCTGTAGAAGCATCACAATGGATGCACTACAAGCTTGTGTCATCCCTCACGAATGACGGACCCCTGGAATTTGTCATTCCTGGCCACGGTGAAGAATACCTGGATCTGGCTCATACAATGATTATTGTAAATATTGAGGTTATACTAATAGGTGAATTACAATACAACGTAGCGCTTGTTAATAACTTTCTGTATAGCCTTTTTAATCAGGTAGACGTATATTTTAACCAGAAACTCGTTGCACCGCCAAACCATGCATACCCCTATAGAGCATATATTGAAACGTTACTCAATTATGGACAGGCTCCTAACAATTCTCACTTAACGACCGCACTTTAGTACGCTGAGACACCCGGTATGTTTGACACTCTACCAGGTGGATCGAATGGACCCAATATTGGTTTGAATAATCGTGAAAAGTACATGAAGAATGTCCGGACTCTAGATATGATTGGACATTTACCCTGCGATGTTTTTAATCAGGATACATTTCTGCTGAACGGTGTGGAGGTACGGCTACGACTTGTATGCTAAAAAGACGATTTTTTTCTTATGATAGCTCATGCCAAAATACTTGCAAAAATGACCGCAATGTATCCAAACAAGGGTTGAGGATAAAGCTTTCATGATGCATAGTGGGATCATTGCCGATACTCTGGATAACGTTATTCTAGGCCAATTGCCTGAACGAATAATTCTTGGACTCTTGGAATTGTGCACTCAACGGCAGTATAACGTTAAACCCGTTTAACTTGAATAATCATTCGATAAATTTCTTGTCTCTATACGTCGATGGTCAACAAAAACCGACTAAATCTATTCAACCGTCGTTTGGTGGCAACGAAAACTGGGTAGATAGTTATCACACACTCTTTAGCGGTACCGGTATACACTTTCAGAATGAGGGTCTAGATAATACCAGGGGCGACTATCCAAAAGGTTACTATCTATATGTCTTTGATTTGACACCTGACTTATCAGCAAGTTCCTTCGGTCATTGGAATCTCGTAAAACACGATAGTGTAAGGGTCGAAGTACGGTTTGCAGTGCCGTTGACATCTACATTAAATTGTGTGGTATATGCCGAGAATGATAATAGAAATAGATTCCACACGGCAGGTCATTACAGACTTTAGTGCGTGAGAGGGCACACGCGCGCCACTGAAGTATTTAAAACTCGTCTACGCAGCCACACCTGGTATCAGTCTACATCAAACCCTCATAATGGACGTTATAGTAGATATTCAAGCACTCTACGATGCAAACAACCGTTTTCTACCAAAGGAGATAGATGTGACGACTCTTCAAGAGGAACATTATGATCACTGGCTTGTCGCACCGCCATACGACTTTAGTAGTCTGCCAAAGAAAGTACGTACGAGCAACAATAAACTAACGTGTTTTCAACATGGGCTGGAATAGCTTGACGGTGATACACCATCGAAAAAAGTCTACGCTGATCTGCGCTTGTTGTGTCGTTACACCTTACGTATTTACACAAGAAGCTTGCAGAAACCCGAGCTTTTACGTGATGTCTTGGGCTGTGAAATCATCAATCTGGAAGAACATGAGGGTCCGACGCTAAAAAATATGCCCATTAATAACGTTTACTGTATCCATCATGGTGTTTCAAAAGAAGACAATGTGAAGTGTGCTTTAAATAACGTGGCAAAAATCCGATCTTGGCTCCTTTTCAAAGAACTCGACGCAGTGAGCCCCGTTTATTCGCAACCTCTCGATAAATCAACGTCGATTAAAAATCAGCAAAAATCACCGAACCACGACATATCGAATAAAGACAGTGTTATAAATAAATGTTTAAACGTAGAGTATAGATTCAACGATATCATGCCGTCATGTGTCAGTGACGAGGTACCGTTATACGGTGGAACTGTACCGGCTAACGATGAAATAACGGTACTCTACCGAAGCAGAGACCAACAAGTAGTCGTGCCAACTGCCGATCGCGTCCCGAGTCGCGGTCTAGACCTGCAGCATTGGTACTAAATACAGAGGATCATAATCTCCCGGGCCGACACTGGATGGCTGCTTACGATGATATGGCCATTGAATCTTTTTCGATAGTTATGGATTGCCGTCACGCATCAAGCAACACCATAACCATCTACGGCAAAACTGTCGAAGCTACAAGCGGAACACACAACCCCTTCAATCACTCAAGTCGAAAGTATGTGGTGAATACTGCATTATTTTTCTTGATTTTATGGCTCATGGTTATACTCTGGATGCTTTTTTGAACATTTTGCGACAAACAGGTTGAAAAATGATTATGCGATCATTTTGCTGCACAATACTACAAACGATTAAAATATTCAAACCGTAAAAAGAAACGTATGAAAAATGTAAAAAACAGTAATATAAAGGTCTACAGATGTAATAGAAACACCGATGTACAAACTTGTACAGATCGATTTGAATAGTACTTGTAAACCGCTATATAACCGCTATATAACCGCAGTAACTGAGAAAAGGTTAGTTGAAAAGAAAAAGCCGTGGTGAAATCATCTTTTACTCTTTTTGTAACCATAATGGATCCCATTGACAGTATACTCGTGATCGACTGCTCCAAGGATTCTTAGAAACTCACCAAACAGGAGCTCGAGTACATCCCGAAATCCCTGCTGTTGAAAGATTGGGGAACAAAAATATCTTATCTGTGGGACCTGAACACCGAAAGAATGACCCCGAGGTTTCCACGTACCTGCCATGCCATTTACATCGCACTACACCAGGTTTGAGAATGCATATCGACGGTTCAGCACCAGCTCGCAGGAAATGTACTGTAACATGGTTACAATCGAGCGATTATTTTATTACTTCTAACGGCTATAAGAGCCAAAAGTATATTCGAGACAACAAGTACAGCCGATGCTAGACCAACGAACCCGGACCTAACATAAAAACGGGTGACGTCACGCCTCTGGAATTCGCTCGTCGACGAAAACAGCAGGTCGGTGACCAGCTGGCCTTGCTCGGAGACGAGGGAGAGCCAGGGGGGGCATGACAACGGCTGCTCGCATAATCGAGCGAAATTGGCAGATCTCAAGAACCCAAGCCACTAATGACGTAGAGAGAATCAGAGGGGGGAAGCGTCTTTAAAAGAGCCTGCACCGCAGGAAAGGCTCTCTTTGGATAGACTTAGTTTCACGTGCAAATACATCTTGCATAAGTTTTCTTAAAACATACAAAGTGATAAGAATCGGAAGTTCTAGAGGAGAGATACCTCAAGAAGTGCAAGAAGGGTTAATTAATCTAGAGATTTAAAGTAGAATAAATCTAGATAGGGGTAGGAAAGATAGGATTAAGTGAATAGACCTAAGCATAGAAGATCAAGTGCATCGAAATAAGAGAATAGTGTCTAAAAAAATTGAAATAATATTGTGTGGGTTTTAAACCGGCAGGGATAACAGTCTTGGTCCGACTCTGCAAGTGTAAGCGAGAAGGGCGTAAAGTGAGACAAGAGCGAAAGAGAAAAGAATTATAAACAGAGTTTATACACTCTGTCAAGGAGAAAATCCGACGAGAGTGACTGTGTGTGCGCATGTGAGGAGCTAGTAAGCCAATACCATCTCATCTACACGTAACCGATATTCCCGCACTAAAATACCGAGAATTCGAACGCGAATAAGGCGAAATAAGATTTAAATAATCGCCGGAATTCCCAAATTTCAATACCGAACAGAGACAATTAGTGTGAATCGAAGACCGGGAAACAACAAGAGACAGGCAGGTGGAATGAACAACATAAAGAATGTGCAGATAGATCCAAGTAAAATTAGGTGAATATGATTAGTTTATACGTATAAACTCGTAGTGTATAAGGAAATAGAATTAAATAGTGCAAATTTTCAATCAGCTGTACAAACTGGAATCGTCCGGTTGGATGAGTGGAAGAGAGAAAGAGCGAAAGTGAGACGAGAGTGAACGAGAAAGAATTGTAAACAGAGTTCATACACTCTGTACCAGGAGCAAGTGCGATACGAATGACTAGTGGTGTGGGTATATCTGTGTACCGAACGCACAGCAATACTGCTGCACGAGAAGAATAATAAACTTCCGGAATTACCAAGAAGTTGTACTCTCATAATACCGAAATAATATTAAAATAATCACCGAAATTACCAGTTTTGAATCCGCTATCTTAAAAATAGAGACCAGAGACTGTAAAATAACTTGTTAAAGGATAATTTCCTTTATGAATAAACCCGATTCTCATTCATCTCGAAGTCTAAGATTAATTAGTCCTGTGTTCGAGCCCGGATTCCCACGATAAATAAAAATGATTGATAACGATAAAAATTACCGTTACAATACAGGATGTAATTATACATCTTAGGTTCCACGAAAATGAGACAAGCATTTCTTATATGTCTGGCAATCTTTTTAAATAAACAAAACAGTTTTTATCAAATTTCAAATAATTACACGTGTTTTTACTTATCATTATGTTAGCTACTTTTAAAGTTGCAAAAGATTTTTTTTAAATTAGTGTCAAATAGTGAAAAGCAAAACCTCGGATGTGTAGGACCCAAATTTGTTTATCGGTGATAGGACACGACCGGACGCAAATGTTTTTACCGATGACAAGCTACAATCTTCTTATTCGATGGTAGGGCCCAATCGGTGGTATCGCCTGGAGGACCCAATCTACTTATCGATAGCTACACCAAATCTACACTACCGACCGTCGAATAGTCGCTTTGTTTTACCTGCTGTCGGTAACATACATCCTGTGGATTATTTACAATAGATGGCGCATCGGCAACAACCTACGGTCCAGCGTCTAACAGATGACGCACGTGTCGCCTAGGTGGCGCGTCCGTCAGAGGCTTAAGGTGGGGCGACCAATAAGGTGCAGGGGAGTGGTAGGGTAAGGAGGTGTGGGCCAATCACAAGCCAGTAGCGAGAAGGGAGGCCACGCCCACACGTCTCGCGATCTTGGGCATATTCTACTTGTGCTGCTTCCAGTCCCCATCGTGTCGAGATTTTCAATATTTGGTCTGCTCGAGCTCCCAGTTTTTGAAGCTCTCTTAGATTTCGCAGAACGCTTAATAGTGGAATTTTGTTCTCGGTTTACGTTGGAGGCGCCTGGGCTCCTATCTCTGTTAATTGTAATTCGAACGGCGGAAGATAGTTTTCCTGGGTGCTTTGCGACGTCCGCCCAATGTTCTTGTCGCTAAAATCTTGCGCAGTTACTATAACAGGTGGGCTGAAAAGTTCGTAGGCTAACATAGAAAAAATCTTTTTTTTTATAAAATTTGATTTTATTATTCAATATAGTAGCCTTCGAAAGCGATACAACGATTATAGCGGTCATACAATTTTTCGATACCATTTTTATAGTACGATTTGTTTTTAGCCTCAAAATAGGCTTCAGTTTCGGCGATTACCTCTTCATCGGCGCTAAATTTCTTTCCAGCGAGCATTCTCTTGAGGTCTGAGAACAGGAAAAAGTCGCTGGGGGCCAGATCTGGAGAATACGGTGGATGCGGAAGCAATTCGAAGCCCAATTCATGCAATTTTGCCATCGTTTTCATTGATTTGTGACACGGTGCATTGTCTTGATGAAACAGCACTTTCTTCTTCCTCAAATGGGGCCGTTTTTCCGTCATTTCGTCCTTTAAACGCTCCAATAACGTTACGTAATAGTCGCTGTTGACGGTTTTTCCTTTTTTAAGATAGTCGATGAATGTTATACCATGCGCATCCCAAAATACTGATGCCATAACCTTGCCAGCCGACTGTTGCGTCTTTCCACGCTTTGGAGTCAGTTCATCACATGCAGTCCACTTGGCTGACTGTCGATTGGACTCCGGTGTGAAATTATGGAGCCATGTTTCATCCATTGTCACATATCGACGCAAAAATTCGGGTTTATTACGATAGAACAGCTCCAAACACTGCTGAGAATAATCAATTCGTTGTTGTTTTTGGTTGATTGTGAGCTCGCGCGGCACCCACTTTGAACAGAGCTTTCGCATACCCAAATATTCTTTCACGATATGTCCAACACGTTCTTTTGATATCTTTAGGGTCTCAGCAATCTCGAAAAACTTCACTTTACGGTTATCCAAAATTATTTTGTGGACTTTTTTGATGTTTTCATCGGTAACAGCCTCTTTGGGGCGTCCACTGCGTGCATCGTCCTCGGTGCTCATTTCACCTCGTTTAAATTTAGCAAACCACTTCTCAATGGTTGATTTTCCTGGTGCAGAGTCCAAATTATGTTTATTAAGTCAAGCCTTGGCTTCAACAGTATTTTTTTTCGCCAAAAAGCAATGCTTTATTAACACACGAAATTCCTTTTTATCAATTTTTTCATACTAACAAAAGTTGCCTCACTGTTACGTCCTGGACTTTAACGAAGGGACGCAACGAAGGAATAATATTTTATTTTCTCCATTTTTGAGCCAAAATGTGCTGGCTCGGGATTGGAGGACGCTGGTGAGGGGCGAGTTTGATATAAATAATAAATAAACACAGAATAAACATAAGATGCGCTATATATTAGCACGAACATTAAAATGGCGCGCACAATTGTAAATCAGTAAACGTTTATGTACGGTAGTATTGTCCCAAATAGTCTTTCACTGTATATATTAAAACAGTTAACACGAAACAGATGAGAACATGTATGTGTATATGTATATATTATAACAGTTTAATGGTCGCGCATTCAACATTAACAGAAACCTTTAAACCACTAGAATTAAAGTCATTAAAATAGTATTCACTTTTGGAATAACTAAAGTCACTAATGTATTAGGATAAAATGTTATATTATAAAGTTTATCGGAACGCGCACAATATTATTGGTTGCGCGAACAATGCTACGACCTATTGGGTATTCATAAATGTTAAAATACCGTGTTGTTACGAGGACCGACCATCGTAGTCGGCCCCCGGAGATGAACTGACTAATTAGTGTAGTGCTGAAAGTAGTGCGACATGAACAATAAAGGATTTGCGGGGCGCAGCGCGTCTTGCCGATGCACCGCGTCCCGTTGGTCAGCGTGCGAACGCTGACGTTAGCAAAAGGCATCGCAACGCGTCTCGCCGGTCAACGTGGGAACGCTGACCTACGCAAAAATGAGTGAATAATAAATCGTATATAAATTATCGAAAATTCCAAAATTCACAAAGGGGGTTGGAGACCCAGAACGTAACACTCACTCAAAATGCTATATCTCACAAACTAATATTGCGACAGCTGTTAAATTTATGCACGTGTCTTTTGAAGATTAGGGCTAACTAAAAATCATATGGATTTAATACTAGTAGCGCCATCTGTGTGTCAGCCTACGAACTTTTCAGCCCACCTGGTACATATGGTATACCTATCAAGGTATGAACCTCGCAGCGGGCATCGATCGTTGCGAAATCGAGGGATTTGTAGGCGGGTAAGTGTACAATTTACTCGTTATTTTACAGTCCTGTAGGTCATTGTCAGTCATCCTGAGGTAATTCCGGTTCTTTCCAGACAGCCTTGCAGCTTGCTCTTTCATGGACTTCCTCGCCTCGCGGGTCAGCCATGCTGCGCTGCTAACTCTCTGTCCTTTACTGTGGTGCTCGCTGTCTTTTTTTGCCTCTCTAGCCTGGGTGCATGCGTTCCTTCTGCCCCTTCCACGCGCCTTCGTGGCGGGACTTTGGGGATCAGTAGAGCGACTTGCACGTAGCAAGTCTTACCATCCTCTTCTTTTGCGTGGGCAGGTGTCGCTTCTCGCTCTACCGTATTACTGAGCTTGCCCGGGGTATTCTTGGCCCTCCTTTTTATCCAGTCGTTTGTACCCCAGCACGCGCTCTCCTCTTCTTTTTCGTGGGCGTGCTTGACTTCGTGCTCCAACGACTTACTACGGCTGTCGGGGGTATCCTCGGCTCTCCTTTTTGTGCGGACGTACCCCTGGATACGTTGCCTTTTTCGCTCTCGTGGGATCTTCCTTCCCGTCTCACTTGTGCTCGTGTAGTAGCAAATATGCGTCTCATTGTCAGAGCATTTGCATTTGTGGTTCTTTTTCCGGCTTTACATTCGACATCGAACTTATGCTCGGACAATTTAATTTTCCTGCGCATCAGTCTCAATCCGGTATCCTGTATACCGAAAAGCCAAATGAGGGGCTGATCGTCGGTTACCACCTTGAACCTTGTCCCATATACGAGGGTCTTCTGAAAAGTTTCCGACCTAACAAAGATACAAGACATTTTTTCTTCAAATTTATTTTTATTTCTATACAGTCTCCTTGTAAATCTATACACTTGTCCCAGCGATGCTCTCATCTCTTCGACCCGTCCGAATAGTATTCGGCGTCTTCCTCTGCAAAATAGTTGTTTACGAACCTCCTCATTCGACGAAAATCTCTGTCCTCCGAGCACAACTTTCAGCTTAGAGAACAAAAAAAAGTTGCTTGGGGCTAGATCTGGTGAGTAAGGAGGATGGTCAAGCAGTTTAAACCGTAATTCATGGATTTTCGCTATGGCAACCGCTGTGGTGTGAGACGGCGCATTGCCTTGGTAGGGCAAGATTTTTTTTCCGTAAACGTGGCCGTTCTCCCGCAATTTTTGCTTTCAGTTTGTCAAGTAATGATGCGTAGTATGCTTCTGTAATGGTTTTCCCTTTTTGAAGATAATTCATTAATATAGCTCTATGATTGTCCCAGAAAACAACCGCCAACACTTTCCCAACCGAAGGAAGGCTTTTGCCTTTTTTGGAGCCGATTCTCCCTTGGCAGTCCACTGTTTTGACAGTATTTTTGTTTCTGGAGTGTAATGGTATATCCAAGTTTCATAAACAGTAATTAGCTGTTGCCAAAACTTTGATTTATTGCGAATAAACTGCGCCAACAGAGTGTTGAAAATGTTCATTCGAAAACATTTCTGGTCCAAAGTAAGCAAACGCGGCACCCGACGCGCGGACAGCTTTCTCATGCCTAAATCTTGATTCAATATGTGACAAACCCGTTCTTTGGACATATTCATAATCTCTTCTATCTCTCTAACTTTAATTCGACAGTTGTCTAGCACCATTTGGTGAACTTGAGTGATGTTATCGTCAGTGGTTGCAGTTTTCGGACGTTCTGAACGTTCATCGTCAACCAACCTGGTACGGCCCCGTTTAAATTCAGCTGCCCAAAATTTAACGGTGGTCAATGATGGTCTACAGTCCCCGTATACAGCGTCCAACTCGTCTTTGATTTGCGTACGCGTGTTGCTTTTCAAAAATAAATATTTAATGACAACTCGATATTCGATTTTTTTATTTTCACAAAAATACTCACATCGACTCACTCAAACGATTGTCAAACAATAACTGCGCGCCCAAAATAGCTGAAATTTCGGTGAGTACTTTTCAACGCATGCGCAAATATACTCCCCTACTTTTGTTGACGAGTGCTGCCATCTTAATGTTGAGTTCGGAAACTTTTCAGACAACCCTCGTATCTAAGACCGGAACTGTACGAGAGCCCTCACTATCGCTAGTAGTTCTTTTTCCATCGTCGTGTAGTTCTACTGTACGACATCGTACGACTCGCGTAACATATAGGTAGATCATCCCCGACTTTGCCCTGCGATAGTATCGCTACAATTGCTCTGTTGGGAGCGTCAGTGGCGGCTACAACCGGTTTCTCGAAAACCGGATATTGTAATATGGGTGCTGTGGTAAGTGCCATCTTCAATTCCTCGAAAGCGGTGTCCCTCACTATCGTCCTCTTGAATTTAACTTCTTTTTGGGTTAATTCTGTGAGTGGTTTCGTGGTCTTTTTTTTATAAATTTCTGGTAATATTCAGCGAACCCAAGGAAGGATTGTACTCCTTTTACGTTCCTTGGTACTGGGAACTCCCTGACCGCCTTCAACTTTTTGAGATCCGCCCGCACCCCTTTCTTGGAGATGATATGTCCGGTATTGCATTTCCTTTCGTAAAAATTGGCACTTACCAGGTTGAACTGCCAGTCTGGCTTCTCTCAATCGCTGAAGCACCTTCCGTAACCTGTCGTTTGTAATGGTATTTTCACGTTAACATTAAATTTTAGTCTTCTGAGGGGAAGAATTCGGGCTCGAACACTAAGATAATTAATTATAGATTTCTATAGGAGGTATAAGTAGGATTTATTCAATAATAAATAGAGAATTCTGCGGTGTTCGGCTTTTTGGCGCCGTTAGCCGTACAATTCATTTGTGAAGTATAATCGCTCTAAAGGTTCCGCGCTCTCCTTTATCCGTGATGGTATCAGATTTTGACTTGTGCGCTCAGCGGTGGATGTCCCAACTAGGCAGAATCGAGCTCAGCCGTCTTGATCTTTTGCTCGCCTGGCTGCTGCTGCGTGGTCTGCTGGGCTTGATTTGCTGTTGCTGGCACGTCGGTCAGCTGGTCTAGACGTTGGGTCTGTGTCCGTGTCCGCGTTGTCTTATTAATTAATCAAAATAATTTGTTTTTCGTGTTGTTTCGCGTTCGGGCTCTTTGTTTGTTACAGTCGTGCCGTACCCGTGAATTTCCAGCGTGTTTTCCCGTGGTAATAGTGCTCTTGGTTCGCGAGTGATGTTCTTTATGTGTTGAAAGATGACAGTCACAGTATCACTATTTTCCAGTGATTCTTAATTATTTATCATTTATTTGATGGATTTCTCCAGTAATCGTCGGTGTTGGATCTGGACGTTCCAGTTATTCTTCTATCTTGGTGAGTCGATCTTTTATTTGATCTTTTTCTTATTCTTTATATCTTGTTGACCGGTGTTGTTCTCATCCGACGCGCTTGACAAAGCTAATAAAATTGTTTCTTCCCTAATTATTTTTCTATTTGTCCTAAAATTCTCAATTAACTTTTCCTAAGTCTGGTTTGGTATTTACCTCCTAATTCCACTTATTAATGAATTTTCCTACTCTTTATTTATAATTCTACTCCATAACCTATCCCTACTCGTTGCGTAGACTTATTACATCTTTTAAGTCTATCGTACCATGCCTGTGTTTCCTAATATCCTTAAATTTTATTTATTATTCTACCTCCTTTCTCTATGTTGTACCACTATTTCTTCCAGCCTGCTTAATCCTTCAACCTCTTGGTGTCACTAACAAGTTTCTGTCACATTTGTCGATGCGCAGCGGTAACAATTCTCCTTATAGACTAATCCTACTTATTTCTAATTATGCGATTTAAAACTACCTTATGCTATTTTCTTAAGTCTCCTAACTAAACCCTACTCATCTATTTCAATGCCACCAACTTTCTCTTCTCAATTCATTTTTTAGAATATTTTCTGTTTTTACACGGTCCGATGCTGTTCGCTATTAATTTTTTTATTTGTTCCTCCACTAACTTGCACTGTATTTTTAGTTGTCAATATTCTAATAAATTTGTAGGGCTAACTCACACCCTTTTCTGTTAGAATTCTTAGATTTAATATGAAACTTCCGGATTTAGCAAAAATTTCTACTGCTGTGCACAAGCGAGTTCTGACTTTGTCGACTGCTGAAACGAATAAGAGAGTTCTCTCTGTTTGAAGACGCCTTTTATACTTTTTCCATCCTTTCCCACTCTCTTATTTTAACTCTTCTCATTATCATAGCTTATGTAATTTTGTTTGTTTCAGATTGCCCCGCCTCCGTGCCCTGCCGTTCCCCTCACCGCTCGAGCGAGGCCAGCCGGTCGCTGACCCGCTGATTTTCGGCAGTGAGGGAATATTCAGGATCCAGCCTGTTTCGCTGTGTCTCCTTACAGCTCTTGCTTCCGAGAATTTACTGTCTTTTATTCTATCTGCTTTCTGTACTTTCTTTATGTTCTTGGAAATAAATGATGTATTTATTCTAATTTTTATATTCAAATATATGATTTTTTATTTGTATTTATCTGTTTCTTATTTCTCTATCTTTCTCAGGTCGTGACTACGTCACACGTTATGTTCCTTCAGGATCTTACCGTGGATTACAACGTCGTCAAGGTGTACATAGCATTTCACTCCTTGTAGCTCAGCCAGCGCGGAGTTCATCAGCCGCTGTAATGTCGGTGGAGCATTCTTTAAACCGAACGGCAGTCGGTTGTACTCAAAATGCCCCTGTGGAGTGGAAAATGCTGTTTTTTATCCTCTTGTGCTATCAGGATTTGGTGAAATTCCGAAACAGCCGGACCTTGCTTAGGTCGAATAATTTCGTGCTCTTCCCAGCTGGTCCAATATTTCATTAATATTGGGCAGTGCGTATGAGTCTCCGATTGTGATTTCGTGCAGCTTTCGAAAGCCCACCACTACCCGCATTTGCCTCATTCCTGCTGCATCGGGTATCTAAGCCACGACCAACAGCGGCGCATTCCATTGGCTCCTGCTAGGCTGGATTTGTTCCTTCAGTTAGCATTTCGTCGGCCTACCTCTCCACTTCACTTCGGTGGGTTTCTGGCAGTATGTACGGGTGCACCTCAATAGGCTGCACCTCTTCTTTGAATGTTATCTGCTGCTCTACCATGTGCGAGCATGGAAGTTTATACCCGGTTAAGTGAAATACATCCTCGTATTCCCTCATAATTTCTTCCAGCACTCTATGCTCTTCCTCATTTTCGTCGTGTCAAGCTCCTGCGCTAGTCGCGCGAAGCGCTCGACCCCCCTCTCGACTCTCATGGCGCATATTTTCATAGCGGTTACCTCAGCCGCATGACCCACTGCTGCAATCTTGAGCGGCTCATGTTTCATCATGGGGCATTGCACCGCGACCACCTGGTCGGTAATATTTATTAGGCTTATAGCGCAGGTACTACCGCGCGGCGGCGCATCACTGACGCCCATAATAACCCCGTCAGTGGCACGCTGTTTGTTGCTACGTAGAACCTATATTCTACATTCAAAGTCGGCGCCTCGAGCACGATCCTCGCTTTCTCGAGGGGAGTGAATTTCTCCCCCGCTGCCTCTTGCAGTTCCATACTTCTTTTTGACACCTTAGTCTCGGGTTTCTGATAGCTTTCCTTGATAATGCTGCACTGTGCTCCCATGTCTGCCTTAAGGCTGAGTATCCCGGTCGTGGCCAACGGCGCAGTGATAAGTGGCTAGCGATGGCCCTCGACGCCAGCAGCGTTACCTGTAGCAGCTGTAGCGTTGTGTTTCTTGCTGTGTTTTTTCCTCTGCATTTTTGCATTTTTTTTGGCCGAGGAGGAAAAATGCCCTTACGCACACACTGGCCATCTGCCTGATAGTGTGGGACTCGAGTCCACGGACCCCATACCCACTAAAACCCCCTCCATCTCCATCTCGTCCATCTAGTTCCCTTCCGCGCTACTGACTCGAGTCATAGCTTTGCGGAAGGGGAGGGACCCGGGCTAGTATGCCTCATGCCTCCGCTGAGGGGGTTTTCCCCCCTATCACCCTCTCGCCGTTATGAGGCTTTTGTCCGCCATTTCCTGGAGAGCTAGCACTCTCATAACACAGGCTGCAAACTGGCAGCCCTCATTCCACCGCTCTTGCGAACGCAGCATGGAGCTGACGTAGCTTATGACTGTCAAGTGTGCTCCCATGCTGCGCTCGAGCTCTACTCTGTCAGCCTCAAATCTAGGGCATTCGAGGAGTACGTGATCCGCGGATTCCTTCACACCAGGGAATCTGGGGCAGTCCGGTCTAGTTGCTGCCCCTATCTTAAAAAGATACTCCCGGAACCCTCCATGTCCCGAGAGTATTCGGGTGAGGTGGTAGTTTACCTCCCCAAATGGCCTGGTGATCCAGCTGGCGATAGAAGGGATGAGCCGGTGCGTCTATCTCCCCTTTGTGGACCGGTCCTATTCTCTCTGCCACTCCTCTACAGTCCTCGTCCGCTCTGGGACTTCTGCTGGATCAGCGCGAGCCCTCACGTCGTTGCTGATCCCGTTCTCGCCATTGTTGAGGTGCATTGCTTCTTCTTCGCCTAGGCCCGGCTTCTTTCTCTGGTATTGTCGCATGCGCTCCCGTGTCGGCAGGTCTATGGGGGGCAGACCAGCTAACACATGGGCTGCCCCACCAGACACTGACCGATATGCGCATGCTACTCGCAGTACACTCTGACGGTGTGCGGGGGCAATAAGCCTCAGATATGAGGGTATCCTTGTTGCCTGTGCCCACACTGGGGCCCCATATAGCAGAATGGATGTGCTGTCACCTGCCAGCACACTTCTCCTACTCTGCCTGGGGCCTCCGACGCTAGGCAGTATCCTCGCTGTTGCCGCCGATGTCCTGGCAGCCTTTTCTCCTTCATATCTGAGGTGGTCCTTAAATGTCAGCCTCTAATCTAGCATCATTTCCAGGTACCTGATTGAAGGCTGGGTCTTGATGGTATGGTCCTTGAAGGTCAGTTAAATGTTGGTCCTGACCTTCTTGCCTGTGAAGAGCATGCTTCCGTCTTCTGGATAGCCAGGGACAGGCTCACTGAGCCCATCCAATGCCATACCCTTTCCATGGTGTCTTAGAACCCTCGTTCCAGATCTTCCATGTCCACCGCGACAATCGTAGCCGCTACATCATCTGCGTACGTAATGAGTCGCAGTCCACCTGGCATTGGAGTGCTCAGGAGGCCGTTGTACATGATGTTCCACAATGTGGAGCCCAGGACTGACTCCTGCAGTACTCCTGTGCTCACCTCAAACTCCCTGGCTCCCGCTGATGTGTCTGCAAACAGCACACTTAGGTAGCTGCTGATGATCCTCATCAGGTACCCAGGGATCTGCAAATTTTTGTTAAGGAACTTCCAGACTTTGTCTCATTTCGCTGAGTTGAACGCGTTCTTGATGTCCAAGGTCACCTTGAAGTAGGACTTCCGGTTCTTGAGGGGTCCGGAGATAGCTGCGCTCACCAGCCTTCTCACCTCTTCCACCGCATCCGTTGATGACCTTCCTGGTCGGAAGCCGTATTGGTTATCCGTCAGGTTATCCTCCAGCACTTTCCTCGCTGTGTCAAGCAGGCACAGGGGTCTGTGTGCCGAGAGGTCCCCTGGGGGCTTCCCCGGTTTCGGGATCAGAACAAGACGTTGCCTTTTGCCTAGGGAAGACCCCCTCCCGTAAGCTTCTGTCGTACGCGTTGGTGAAGACCAACCGCATGGTTCTCATTGCTGCCTTTAAGGCCCAGTTGGGGATTTTCGCCGTCTCTCAGGTCGAAGGTCGTTCTTCCGCTTTTGGGAAAGAGGTGGTTTACGATGTTCGTGATCTTTTCCGGTTCCATTTTGGGCTGGCTCTTATGTAGCTTCTTCATGACGATCTTGTAGACTCTGCCTCATGGGTCTGCGTCCAGCTCGGCACATAGCTCCTTCCAGCAGGACCTCTTGCTTCTCGCTATCTCCTTGCGCAGCTTACGCCTGTTGTCTATGTGCGCCTGCCGGAGTGCTTCTACGTTCCCCCTTCTCTTCTTTTTGGCCCTTTGGTACCACCGTCTGGTAAAGTGGCATTTGTCGCGTAGCGCCGTGATACTGTCACTCCACCAGTACATCGTTGAGCCCCTAGAGCACCCCGTGCTCTTACGCATGGAAGCGTCGTACGCGCGGGAGAGCCTTCTGGGCATGGCCTCCGCCTTATTAGGCGCCACCGAAAAGGTGGAGGCCACTTCGTCATCCATCGCCGAGAGGGCCTGTCCTGCCTCGAAGGTCTCCTCCTCGAAGTCCCTGATGTTCCATTGAGGGGAGCTGAGCCCTATTCCCCCTCTTTTGGTGAGCCTGTTGACGGGGCGCGCTACGAACAGGATCTCTTGGTGATCACGGCCAGTGTACCCTTGGCTTACCCTCCAGTTCTCACCTCCCTTACACAGGTTAGGGGACACGAAGGTGAGATCCACTATGGACCCTATTCCTTCCCCCGTGAACGTAGGTACGTTTCCTACATTGAGTGGCGTCACGTCTAATTCAGCGAAGGCATCTAGTAAGGCATTAGTGTGCCTACTGCCCCATTGGATTGGCCAGACGTTAAAACCGCCGGCGATCACTAGGGGTTTGAGCGTGCGCGCCTCTCTCACCAAATTGATTAGGTCGTTCTCCAATGTTTCTAGAGGCTCATTGGGGGAAAAGTAGCAACTAAAAAAGTGCACTCCTGCTACCTCCCCCTGGATGTAACCCTCTCCACGCCTGCAGGGTATGGGTTCAAAGGTCTCACAGGTCCATATTGCCGACTTGCCAGTGGTATCCGACCGCCAGCAGCTGTCGTCCATCTGATCACGATTTTGTTTGCAAATAAGAGCTACGTCCTTACCCGCATCGCGTAGTCTTTGCGCAAGGAGATCCTGTGCGACTGAGCATCTGTTCAGGTTCAGCTGGATCATCTTCATGTTGCGGGCGGCTGGATAGAGGCTCCTCCGCTGCCCTGCGTCTCCATCGACCCGGGTTCGGAGGACTGGATCTGTTGTTTCTGCTGTGGCTGTTGCTGTGGTTGTTGCTAAGAGCCGCTCCTCTGGGATTCACAGTCCATTGCCATGTGACCGGTCTTGCCGCATCGCAGGCAGTCCTTAGTCCGATCCTTCTTCCTTTTGCATTGAGCCGCTATATGTCCTGGCTCCCAGCATCTGTAGCACTTCTGGACCTTCTCAGGTATTCGTACCCTGCAAAAGACCGAGCCTATGCGGACTTTGCCGTCAGCGGCAATTTTTTCCGCGCGCGCGCCCGTCCCCGCCGAACTCTACCTGGGTTTGTCCGTACGCGGGTCTCAAGTGGATCTTAGCATCGGAGAAATCCATCCCTTCAAATCTGTTGACCAGGGACTCCTTGACTTCCTCAACCGAAGTTGTCTCATCAAGATCTCTAATCTCTAGATAGATCTCTAATCTAAATCTAGATCTCTAATCTCTAATAGAAGAGCCTTCTTTTACCCCAAGGGTTAAGAAGAGATCTTCCACTGCGGTTCTCCGAATCTTTGTGACCGCCGATCCTACTCATTTTAAGTTCGGGTCTCCCTTAAGTTGGACCAGAATGTCCTTAAAGGTGGCATTCCCCGACCTCCTAATTATGATTGCATCGGGCCTGACACACCTTTTACGATCTTTTTTAGAAGGTATCTGTCCAACTTTGGCTGCTCGTTGGGTTGTTGTCGGTGTTGGGCCTGCTGGTGCCGCAGTTACAGCTGATGTTGTTGCTGTTGTCGTTCGCGCAGTACTGCTACCTGCCCTGGCCTCCTTTGGCAGTTTGGCCTTATTAGGAGGGGCAGATGCTGCTGCGACCTTCTCGCTCCTCTGTTGTTGCTGCGGCCATTGCATCTGTCGTCGCTGCTTTTGTTTGTTTGCTGCGGTTGTTTCTGCTCCTGGTTTTGCTGCTGCATTTTTCCTTTCTGCCTACAACCTCTGTCCATGGGTTGTTCAGGGGGTCATCATGTGTCGGGGGGGGGGGGGCGTCGTTGGAGGGCTGGCTCTCCGCTTCCTAGCCTTTGATGTCTCTTCCGGGGTCTCTTGGGTCCCTTTTCCGGCCTCTTGTCGTTGAGTAAAGAGCGGTGATGTTTGTGTTGTCACCTCCTTAAGCTTCGCCTGGACTAAAGCCCGGACCTCTGCCCGTCTCTTCCAAACTGCGCGTTCCTATATTATGTCCAATTTCTTAGCAATCATCTTCACGTGTTTGTGCACGTTCTAATTTTGTACTGCAAATTCCTTAAGGTTCTTAAGAAGCTCGCCAAGCCGCGTGCTGTCCCTGGGGAAGACGATACTCATCTCTGGGAGATTTTCGATCCCGGACATGGGCTGCTGTTGTGGTTGCAGTCGCATAGCTGGGGTTGGTAGCGAGGTTTGTATGGGGGTTGTGACACCCATTCTGCCGCCCTCTGCAAGTTGTGTTTGGTTCGCGGGAGCTCGTTTATTTCATCCCTACCCTATGCAGCAGGGAGGGCATTCCCATAACTGCCACCTGGGGACGCGCTGAGTAGGAGTATCACCTCTCCCGACAGGATATCCTCAACCTGACCTTGCCGGAGGGAGTTGAACTCGACCTGTAGTGCAGGCAGCGACTTCCGCTTTCGGACAACGCCTCCAGCTCGGTCTTGAGCTGTGCCACCGAGAGGATGGTTTTGTGTTTCATCTCTTGGGCTGCTCTACCTTCGAGCTCGCTGCTGAGCACGACCTCCAGCAGTATCTCATGATCACCATTTGCGGCTCGCTTGAAGACGGTCTCGTAAGAAGGTGTCCAGCTCGTCAGCGTCGCTTCCATCAAAATGTTTTATGTTTTTTAGCGCGAACCCGAGGTCAAGCGTTCGACCATGTGGGTTCCGTGTCCACGGCTGTTTTCCTCGACACGTGCGATCTATTGGAGGGTGATCCTGCTCCTCGAATCGAGTTTGTCACTACCGCGACGGTGGTGGCGGGTGTTCTCCCGACCTCGTCCTTTCCAGCTGCTGCACGAGTCCGGCGTTTTGCTCTCGTAAGGACCGGATGAGCTCAAACTCATTAGCTGCTACCTCGTTAAGCATGTCAACGAGTTTTGTTTGTCACAACCACTTTAGCAGATGCCACCGCTGCCACCAAAACGTTATGCCGGTAACGCGTAATAGAATATTACGGTCATCGGTATAATATTTAAAAAGTTAATGTTTGGGATCGTTCGCCGATAAGGAGTTGGATCTCGCGTGGGTGTGATAAACACGTGGATTTACTATAAAAGTGTCGATTGGACGTTTATTATAAATAACGGCTACTTTCCGTTATTTATTATAGTTACGATATTTCGTACAAGTAAATCAATTAAATACAATTTCGTATTTCGAGAGTTATTGACGAGGAACCGAACTGTCTTGTTCGGATCTGTTTAAAAGACTAATTTCGACGAAGTGGTTATTAACAACCTTTGACGAAATTGATTACACATTAATGATATAGTACGAGTTGCATCACTTCGCACATCAGCACATTCTTTCCCCTTTGCGGCTTTGTAACATAGTAATGGTATTTGACGATTAATCTGTGGCATAATAATCCACGATGAATCTGGGGCATTACAATATACTGTAATGGTATTTAACGTTAACATTAATTTCTTATTACCCTGAATGGGTTGAGTGCAGTCTCGAGCATGGAGAAAATTGATTCAGGTTTCAATAGTAGGTTGTCGACCCCGGCGTGATGAGGCCAGGCGACAAACGGAGTGTGGGTGATGCTCCTTTTCGGGTAGCGGCGAGATGCGTCCGCGGCGATGCTGGGCTGTCCGATCGTCTTACGTTAGACTGGTCCTGAAAAGGACCGGGTGTCAAAGCGATGGCGAACGAGTTGTGTCGATGGTCCCGTGTAGACGAGGGTGTGGAAATGATAAAGAACTTGTGGCGGTGATGACGATGTCTTTATTGGTTATGCTGACCGACTCGGTCGATCTCCAGCTCCCGACTGCCTATCTCGGCAGTAGATTTTTAACTAACTCTGACTGACCGAGTTGGCGGTCAGTCTTTTTTGACTCTGAGGTCGACTTCTTACTCTCTAAGTCTAAATCTGAGCGCGCGGTTCCTCACAAGCGAAGGTAGGGGGATAACGTAGTTTTTATTGGACATTGCACAAATGTGCGGATAACAAGGTAAAAGTAGGGTTTATTCAGAAAAACAGAATAGAAAATATAGTGATACAGAAAAAATACGATTGAATATTAATTATATGCATGATCATGAACCCTTTCTTTGGTTTTCTGGCAACGACGCGCTTTCCAGATGTAATTCCCGGGCTCTCGCATGCCTATACAATCGTGTCCGTAATCAGATGATATGTAAGTATGTAATATAATTCATTCGCTTGAATGGTTTTTGAGTTGATTTATCTGTGATTATTATCAGAGGTAACACTTATTCTCGTTTTACTGGCCCTGTTCTTCCGATAACTTGTCCCAACATACTCGTATGCGCTCTCATTCGTCTATGTCACACGTCAATAACTATCCTATGCGCTACCGTGGGTCTATTACCTTTCTCTGATCTTTCTTTTGCTGATCGATAGTGTTCTCTACCTACGTCTCGAAACCCTGTGGCGGGGATGGAGCTCCCGCGTGAACTACCTGCGACGGCCTTGCCCCTCTCTCGGCCCGACCACCGCTGCAGTTCAGCGTCAGTAGGATGTACTCTGGGTGCGTTTGCATAAGCTCATCATAACAGGGCCATACCTAGTATTATTTTATATTGTCTTGGAAATTTTTCCTAGTAGCCCGCTGCCATGAATTATTTTTATGCATTATAATTCTTTCCGCCTGGTATAACTGCTTGTTGGATTGTCTGTCCTCGTCTACTGCTGTGAGTCGCCTTTATTGTTGTCTTGACTGCCGCGCTGCCTGGCGAGACGCAGCAAGAGCTCAGCTGCTAGAGGTCCCATGTGTTGTGTGACGTCACAGCTCGGTCCTGTCTATACCAGAGTAGATGCATAGTATCGGTGGCTCATCCGGTCTTCTTTTCTGGTATCTGGGCTTCTACATCGGCGGGTATCTGTGAACAAAGGGCTTCCCGACTGCCGGATCTCGTGCCGTTGTATAGTGTCATTTCCTCTGTTCTTCCTGTATTTTTAGTATCACTATATTTAGTGACGGTCCTTTAGCCCATGTATAGCCTTGATCTTTAAAAAATGTACTGCCGTTTGTCTAACAAATATTCTTTAAAATTTCTAGTTGCTTCAGATGACTCTTCTACTGCCGCGCTTCCCTCACCTGAGTAACGGTAATCGGCTCTTGACGCGCCGTTCCACTTGGTCTGAGTGATGCGCGGTAGCGGTGCTTTGGCGTGTGCACCGCGCGTGCATGAGACGTACTTGCCGTCTCAATACAGACACAATTTATGTATTAGTATATATGAGGACTTCATTATACATATATGATTATGTTTTCTCGAGCATGTAGCCTCTATAAATTTATAGGTCCCCTAGACGAAAAAGAAATATTACCTACAAACACTAGGTGCTATTTAAGGGGTGGTTAAATTTTAAGGGCCGATGTTGAATGTGAACCACACCTAAACGTCAAGTTTTTTTCTGCATTTCATTTGACATTTCTCAATTTCAGACTAACTCAATTTGAACCATGGAAAGATACACAATCGAGCAACGCGTTAAAGTTATTCAGGCTTATTATGAAAATGGGCGTTCAAATCAAAATGCATATCGTGCACTTCGTGATTTTTTCGGTCAATTTAATCGTCCAAATGTGCGTACAATCGGAAAAATCGTGCAAAAATTTGAGCAAACCGGGTCTGTAGGAGATATTAAAACACTAGTGCATGCTCGTACAGCTCGTACTGCAGAAAATATTGCTGCTGTTCGCGATAGTGTGGCTGAAGAGCCGTCCACCTCAACTCATCGTCGTGCCCAACAATTGCACCTCTCACGCTCGTCGTTGATGAACATTATGCATAAAGACTTGCATTTACACGCTTATAAGGTGCAATTGACTCAAGAACTAAAGCCTCTTGACCATTCCAAACGTCGTCAATGGTCAGAATGGTGGCAAGAAATGGCAACAGTGGATGATCAATTTTCGAAGAAAATCATCTTCAGTGATGAGGCACATTTTCACCTCAGTGGATTCGTCAATAAGCAGAATTGCCGCATTTGGGCGAATCATAATCCAAGAGTGATTGTCGAAAAACCAATGCACCCACAAAGAGTGACTGTTTGGTGCGGTTTATGGTCTGGCGGCATCATTGGGCCGTATTTTTTCCAAAATGAGGCCGGTCAGGCAGTTACTGTAAATGGTGTTCGCTATCGTGAGATGATAACGAACTTTTTATGGCCCGAATTGGAAGATATAGATGTGGGCGATATGTGGTTTCAACAGGACGGTGCCACTTGCCACACAGCTAACGAAACAATGGCTCTTTTGCGCGACAAACTCAATGGCCGTGTTATCTCACGTGGTGGCGATGTCAATTGGCCGCCAAGATCATGTGATTTGACACCGTTGGACTTCTTTCTTTGGGGTTATTTGAAAGAAAAGGTGTACGTCGATAAGCCAGCAACAATTCAAGAGCTAAAGGATGAGATAATTCGGCGCATTAACGGCATAGAACCTCAATTATGCCTAAGCGTCATCGAAAATTTGGACCATCGGATGGAGGTGTGCCGCCGAGGTCGCGGCGGCCATTTGGCCGATATTTTGTTCCATACATAATTGAACCATACCATATTATCATAATAAAAAGAATTGACAATAATTTCCTAAA
Organism: Cylloceria caligata; assembly: GCA_963942595.1. NCBI lineage: Eukaryota > Metazoa > Arthropoda > Insecta > Hymenoptera > Ichneumonidae > Cylloceria > Cylloceria caligata. The sequence continues at coordinate 51,631,635 of OZ012704.1, read as the reverse complement.
TAATTTGTGTTTTATTCAAAATCAACATCGGCCCTTAAAATTTAACCACCCTTTATATGCTAATTAGATGCCAAAGTCGAAAATTAGGTGCTCGTCCGATTTCGCGGAAATCGAAAAATAATGATATACCGCTAGCTTTGTATCACGCTAGTAGTCCATTAGGTCATTCAAAAAATATTTAAAGTGCTATTTAGGTGCTTTTAGAATACACATTAAACGACTAAATTACTCCACCTGGGTCGAACCCGTTAGGTACTTTCAATATATGCATTATAAAGTTTTACAGTCCGCAATAATAGGGGGAGGGGTGGGAGCCAATGGAAGAAAACACGATCGTGAGTGGATGCAAAAAATAATAAGAGGAAAACATCGCGCTGGTAGGCGAAGCCCTATCATTGATCCCTCCCTCTGTCCCTATTATTGACTTTCACTGGTGAATAATCGGGGGTATAGCCAATGATAGGAGTCGGGTGGTTAACCATATAAAATCCTGAAGCAGGTGTATTTCGGCCATATGACACGCCCTCCAAATCGACACCAAATAATTCAAACACAATTCCCGAATTTTTAAAGATTTTTATCTCAACTCTAAGCCGACCAAGAGGATAGATTTTCCCATTCTAAATACGCGTGTTTCGGCTACCAGGTGTATGCATAAGTTTTTTCCGGTTTAACTAAGAGATGGCGCCAGCGAAAAGTACGCAGCGTATTAATTTGACACATACGTCATTTTGTTCGTCTGACATTAACCTACAAACACACACAAGTTGAGTCCGCCAAAAACTAGCGTCTTTGTTTTATCGTTCAGTGATCATGTCGAGTTTTGTGCCTGAAAAAGAACATTTGCGGCACGCATTGCTTTTCTTATTTAATCAAAAGAAAAAGGCTGCTGAAAGTCAACGTTTGCTGGTAGAAACATATGGTGAACACGCTCCATCGATTAGAACATGTGAGACATGGTTTCGACAATTTAAAAGTGGTGATTTCAATGTGAAAGACAGTGAGCGCTCTGGTAGACCACAAAAATGCGAAGACGAGCAATTGCAGGAGTTATTGGATGATGACCCAACTCAAACTCAACGGCAATTAGCAGCAGCATTACAGTTGTCACAAGAAACAATCAGCAGACGTTTACGAGTAATGGGGAAGATCAATAAACTCGGTAAATGGGTCCCACACGATTTCAATGAACGTCAAATAGAAAATCGCAAAGTCACTTGTGAAGTGCTGCTTCAACGCCACGAAAGGAAATCATTTTTGCATCGAATTGTGACGGGTGACGAAAAATGGATTTATTTTGAAAACCCGAAGCGGAAAAAATCGTGGCTTTCACCTGGCGAAGCCGGTCCTTCAACACCAAGGCCAAATCGCTTCGGCAAGAAGACCATGCTCTGTGTCTGGTGGGACCAGAGCGGCATTGTGTATTATGAACTCTTGAAGCCCGGCGAAACCGTTAATACACAACGCTATCGCCAACAAATTATTAATTTAAACCACGCATTAATCGAAAGACGACCGGAATGGGCCAGAAGACATGGCAAAGTGATTTTGTTACACGACAATGCGCCGTCTCACACAGCAAAAGCAGTGAAAGACACCTTGAAATCGCTTGGATGGGACATCCTTCCGCACCCGCCGTATTCGCCAGACCTGGCGCCATCTGACTATCACCTCTTCGCATCAATAGGGCACGCGCTCCCAGGGCAGCACTTCAGCAATTTCGAGGAAATTGGAAAATGGCTCGACGAATGGTTTGCCGCAAAAGACAAGCAGTTTTTCTGGCATGGTATTCATAAGTTACCTGAAAGATGGGCGAAATGTGTAGAAGCCGATGGCCAATATTTTGAATAAAACAAAAATTAATTTCCCTTGAAAATTACGTCTTTTTTTTTACCAAAAAACCGGAAAAAACTTATGCATACACCTGGTATACTCTCACTATATCTTTCATTTAGTGAGATTTAGTGGTCACTGGTGTTAATACCAGGTGTATGCATAAGTTTTGTCCGGTTTAACTAAGAGATGGCGCCAGCGAAAAGTACTCAGCGTATTAATTTGACACATACGTCATTTTGTTCGTCTGACATTAACCTACAAACACACACAAGTTGACTCCGCCAAAAACTAGCGTCTTTGTTTTATCGTTCAGTGATCATGTCGAGTTTTGTGCCTGAAAAAGAACATTTGCGGCACGCATTGCTTTTCTTATTTAATCAAAAGAAAAAGGCTGCTGAAAGTCAACGTTTGCTGGTAGAAACATATGATGAACACGCTCCATCGATTAGAACATGTGAGACATGGTTTCGACAATTTAAAAGTGGTGATTTCAATGTGAAAGACAGTGAGCGCTCTGGTAGACCACAAAAATGCGAAGACGAGCAATTGCAAGAGTTATTGGATGATGACCCAACTCAAACTCAACGGCAATTAGCAGAAGCATTACATGTGTCACAAGAAACAATCAGCAGACGTTTACGAGTAATGGGGAAGATCAATAAACTCGGTAAATGGGTCCCACACGATTTGAATGAACGTCAAATAAAAATCGCAAAATCACTTGTGAAGTGCTGCTTCAACGCCACGAAAGGAAATCATTTTTGCGTCGAATTGTGACGGGTGACGAAAAATGGATTTATTTTGAAAACCTGAAGCGGAAAAAATCGTGGCTTTCACCTGGCGAAGCCGGTCCTTCAACACCAAGGCCAAATCGCTTCGGCAAGAAGACCATGCTCTGTGTCTGGTGGGACCAGAGCGGTATTGTGTATTATGAACTCTTGAAGCCCGGCGAAACCGTTAATACACAACGCTATCGCCAACGAATTATTAATTTAAACCACGCATTAATCGAAAGACGACCGGAATGGGCCAGAAGACATGGCAAAGTGATTTTGTTACACGACAATGCGCCGTCTCGCACAGCAAAAGCAGTGAAAGACACCTTGAAATCGCTTGGATGGGACATCCTTCCGCACCCGCCGTATTCGCCAGACCTGGCGCCATCTGACTATCACCTCTTCGCATCAATGGGGCACGCGCTCTCAGAGCAGCACTTCAGCAATTTCGAGGAAGTTGGAAAATGGCTCGGCGAATGGTTTGCCGCAAAAGACAAGCAGTTTTTCTGGCATGGTATTCATAAGTTACCTGAAAGATGGGCGAAATGTGTAGAAGCCGATAGCCAATATTTTGAATAAAACAAAAATTAATTTCCCTTGAAAATTACGAGTTTTTTTTTTACCAAAAAACCGGAAAAAACTTATGCATACACCTGGTATATAATAAAAAATGCATGTTATCACACCAAGTAATCTGAAATACTATTTAAATCTGACTGTACTTCAATTCAACAAAACATAGTATCTAAATATGGAAATTATCGACATGTTGTGCTTTTATCTTCCCTTTACGTTAAATAGAAATGTAGGGCTGGATATTTCATATCAAGGTTTGATAATTAGACCATGCCAATTTTTGTCTGCTTCTATTGATCTACAACATCGTCATACAAACCTAAAATATTGACTTTTTATAACGATGAAAATTATTTGGGATCACCTTTAGTTAATATAAATCGAGTTGCTTACTTTTCAGATAAAATGGTAAAAGAAGAAGAATAAAATGCAACAAAATTAAAAAATTCAGTGAATTTTGGTAGATACTGTTTTCATTAAGTTTAAAAAATGAAAAAATCAATAAGAACATTAATTAAATTTTTTCATCACTGTTTATTTTTGTATCTGTGAACATTCTTTGATGTTCAGTTACAAGCTGCATAACAAATTGTTTTTGTTCTAAGTCTCTAATTATAATTTTATTATATTCGGTATATAGCCAAACGCTTCTTTCTGCCACATCCTTCACGACTTTAAAATTCTTTACAATTTTGAAACGCTTTTGATAACCTGCATGCTGGTAACAAAGAGCTGGATCAATCTCCAAACAGTTTTCTTCAATCTCAAACCTCACAAAAAGTTTCTTGTCTGAGGCGTAATAAGATTATCAATATATTTATCGCAATAAGCAACCAATACCAGCAACATCTATTTGGATCCGTCTTGGAAAAGCTTAATTGATCTCATCGTATGGGTTCAATGCAGCACCCATCTTATATTTCACATGCCATAAATGGTTTTTCAATTACTGAAGCGTGACATTTGATATTTGTTCATTAATAGATTTATATTCGTATAGATGTTTGAATAATTGCAAGTCGTGATTCGGTGCTGCTGCTGTCGTAAGTGAAACAGTGAACCACGCTGCGATATGAAACATTACAATAAAAAAGCATGTGTGCTGATCGGCTAGTTTGTTTTTTCTACTTATTTCACATTCACTTCAGAACAGTAATATTCTCAAGCAATAAATTGCTTTGAACATTCACCGCGCATAATGGAAAGCTCCAGGATAGCGAAATGTAATTTTATTCGATGGGACCGTACGAAGAAATATCAGAGTTAACTACAAAAGCTCGTGGTAATCATCTCGTGGTTGAATTTCCGTCAATGTCTTGTATACAAATGAACTTATCCTCTTAATATGCTCAGGCGTCATAATCTTTTATCTTATCGATTTTGCCATTCATTTTCCAATCTTGTTTTACCAATGTTATCCCGGGCTTCTATAAAATAATATAATGTCTATAGGACAGATATAGAATATTCGATTGTAAAAAACGTTTTAAAAATATCACAGAATCATTTTTGTGTCCTAGATTAGACGCTGTTGTACCACGTCACAGAGCTTCGACTGATTCTAGAATACCCCATTCTTCAAGAACGTCATAAATCGGATTCGCTTGAGTGATTCCTTTGCTGTTTTCTAAAGCAAGGCTGCCTAAAAGTTTCATAACCCCACCATTCGGCACCACAAGAGAAAGTTTGTCAACGATTTCATGTTTGGCTAAATCACGTAGAAGCTTTCCCAATACAAAATGAGATCATTCAACTGAACATTTTTATCGACCTTCCGTCGATATGTACGAATCGACAATCTGTTGAGAGCTAAACACTCTAAATCGGTGTGTAAGTCCTCTGCTATAGCAGCGATTAGGTAAACGGCTTCTCTGTCACTCACATTACATCTATCGAGAGTCGCAACGATTTTATCGGTAATAATGTTAACAGTTCCTCGTGATTTCTACGGTGCTGATGGTCCAGCCTCATCTTCGTAATCAAAGTTCAGAGAAATATTCGAATAGGTATCAGTACCTTTTTGACTGAGACTCTGCGAGGGACCTTCGTCACTCAAAGCTAATTCGGAAATATAATCTACAACAGAGCTTCATAGTTACTATAGAATTGATGACAATATATAAATGAATAATAAATCGACATTTCGAATTCAAACTCATCAGTCAGTAGATATAAATCAGAGTTCTTAAAATGAAATACCTAAACTCCACAAAGTTTAAATAAAAATTACAAGAAGCTAAAATAACCTGTAAAGCGTCTTTATCTTATCCACAGTTATACATTTTTCGTTAATTTCAAAGATATGTCAATGATCTTACTGTACGTCATTCATTTAAATGAGTACATTTTAATGATGTATACTTCACCTAAAATATTTTGGTCCATTTAGCTTCTTTTTGAAGTGAAACTTCTTTTGGGACGTTGTGAATGGGAAGTTATGAAACGAAAAAATGTAACGGAAGTTGACACAAACGATATAGATTAATAGGATTTAGCCTGCGAGGGATTGAAACAAAACACATCTCTACGTAATTTACCTATACACCGTCTCCTCTTTGTGCGGTGGTTCGTAGCGACCCCACTCCTGCCTTTCGTGCATAGGCTCTGTACGTACGGGCTACTCTCTATACTACAGGTATAGGGCATAGGCACAGAGTACACCACGCAAGCAGAGAGAGAGAGAGAGAGAGAGAGAGAGAGAGAGAGAGAGAGAGAGAGAGAGAGAGAGAGAGAGAGAGAGATTGATGTTTATAAGCTTTCTCAACTATTTGATGTACATAATTTACATGTTTATCTTACGTTAATATTGAACTTATTTAATTTCGCTTATAATAAATGCTTTTAACATACTCTTGTATTGAACTAGTTTTACACAGCCTTTAACCTCTGCTGGCAACGCATTATACATTTTCACTCCTTGGTAAAACATACTCTTTTGCGTACTTCTCGTTCTTTTAAATTGAATTACAATGTTTTCCGCTTGACGCGTTTCCCGACTCGTTCGAGATTTAACATCTTGGAATTTACTCGTCAGTTCTTTCGGCAATAATTTCTTAACAGCCTTGAAAATAAAAATACACACATTATAATACAGTCTCTGTCTTACACTCATAAACTGAACCGCTTGTAACATATCGTCTACCTTCGTATACCGGCTGCATTGCAATTTGACTCGCATCGCTCTGTTCTGCGCTATCTGCACTTTATTTAACTCTGTCTCACCCATACCCACTAGCAGTGTTGCGCAATACTCAAAGTGCGGTGCTATGATTGCCTTATATACGACACATCTGGTGTATGCCGATATATATCGCCCTATCCTGTTCAAAAAACTCGTTTTTTTACCTCTTTTTTTCAACATATACTCACAGTGGTCTTTAAATAGTAGCTTATCATCTATCATTACACCTAAATATTTAATTACCTCCACTCGCTCTAACTCGGTTCCATCCCTGCATTTCAGTACAATATTCCCTCTCAATTCTTTTCTTACACTCCTCACAATCATATATTTGGTTTTTCCGCATTCATTTTCAGTTTGTTCCTATTCATCCATTTTTCCACTATGCTTAATGCCCCATTCATCTTTCTTTCCACCTCCGCACTACTGTCTCCAATAACATATACTAGTGTATCATCAGCAAACGTTTTTATTTCACAGTCTTCTGGACATATTTCGACTATATCATTTATATATATAATGAACAACAGAGGCCCTAATACGGATCCTTGTGGTACCCCGTATTTCGTTGTAATAATTTCCGAAAATTCGTCATTAAACCGTACTCTTTGCGTTCTATTGTTTAAGTACGACCTAAACCAATCTAACACTTTACCTCTAATTCCATATTGAAACATTTTTTCTGTTAACAATTCTACATCCACTGTCAAATTCTCGTTTTAAGTCCATGAACATTACTCCTACTATTTTCCCTTCGCTAGCGTTTAATTTCCATTCGTCTATCACGGTTTGAATCGCCGTTTGACACGAAAATTGTTTTCTAAAATCCGACTGATGCTCTGTTATAACCTCATTTGATTGCAAATACTTTTCGATTTGACTCTTTACTACCAACTCTAGGATCTTCTCGTACAATGGCAACATATTAATTGGCCGGAAATCCTTCGCGTTATTGGCTTTCTCTATCTTTGGTATCGGTATGATCGTGGACGTTTTCCAACTATTAGGGCAACATCCCTCCCGTAGGGATTCGTTGATTACATCAACAAACTCCTGTTCAACTGCACTGAACGCCAACTGCAGTATTTCGCTTGATAGTCCTTCTTCTGCACCTTTCTTCTTCGGGAGTCCTTTAACTATTTTATCGAGTTCCTCTATTCCGATATTCTCGAAATTTTCTATGCTTCTTTCGTCTCCCACGCCACCACCCATCAAGATTCTTCTGCTACCTGGCCTTCGAGATGCATCTTTCTCTATTGAGCTTACTATGTTATTAATACTTTCAACGTAAAACACATTAAATTTGTCAACCGTCCTTCTCTCCGCCATATCGTCAAATATTTCAAAAGGTATATTTCCAATTTATCTCTCTTTGGCTGGTCCCCCTCTAACAAGCTCTTTCAAGGTTTTCCACATTTTTTTAGGGTCGTTCTTATTGCAGTCTATCATATTCTCGTAATATATTTTTTTCTTTTTCCTTATCAATTTAACTACTGCATTACTTTCTACTTTCAACTGTTTCCAGTTATCATCCTTTTCCTCATGAATTGCTTCTCTGTAAGCATTATCGCTTTTACCTGTCGCCTTTCTTATCTCATCAGAGTACCATTTTTTACCTTCTCATACGCTTGGAATCTTCACTACCTTTTTTGGTGCTACTATGTCCAAAGTATCTACTATACTATCGCGAAGCATCTTCGCCTTTCGATTTATATCTCCATCTGTGCATTGTCGCACGAAGTTTTTTGACACTGTTGTAAACTCTTTCACGTCAATTTTACTATAGTTCCTGGTATTATATTCTCTCTGTTTACTCTCTGTATTGCTCGTTCCTAATACTACTTTTACCCACGCATGGTCTGTTATTTTTGGTTCGTGTTCCACATGCACTTGAACGCTTGTATTTACAAATACAAGATCAATAATTGTTCGACTATCTTGCGTTATTCTCGTTGGCTCGTTTACATACTGTTTCATCCCTAAGCTTAACATTCCTAATGTTAGTTGTTTTTTATAGAACGAGTTTCCCTTGACATCTATGTTAAAATCTCCTATTATTAAACAATCTCCTTTTATTGTTAACTCTTCAGTTATATCCTCTATGAATTGAAAAAATTCCGTATCTGACGCACTCGGTGAATGGTACACCACTATTATAACTCCTTTATATATCTTATCATTGACCTCCATTGCTACACTCCAGCAGTTTGACTCAATTTTATTCTTCCTTGCTAATTCATATTTAATACCATCTCTTACGTATACTATGGCCGCTCCTGTGTTTCTATTTTCTGCATCGCACCTAATTGCACTATAACCCGGCATATACCAGGTCTATAAATATGAAACCGAAATTTGCCCATAGATGCCCTAGCTGTCAATGTAGTTACCGTCAAACCGCGTCATTGGCGCCATTTCCTTGTTGACATCTCTGACAAAGATTTTCAATTCACAACAATATAAGTTTCATACAACAGCATAGTTTGTAATAGCGTTGAACATGTCGAATTTTGTGCCTAGAAACTACGATTTGCGGACTGCATTGATTTTCTGTTACCAATTGAAGAAAACAGCTGCAGAATCGCATCGAATGCTTGTCGAAGCTTACGGGGAGCATGCTCTTGGTAAATCACAGTGCTTTGAGTGGTTTAAAAAATTCAAAAGAGGCATTTTGACGTGAGAAACGAAGAACGTGGAAGACCACCGAAAAAGTTTGAAGACAGCGAATTGCAAGCATTGTTGGATGAGGATGACGCTCAAACGCAACAACAACTCGCGGATGAATTAAATGTGACCCAAGAAGCCGTCTCCATACGTTTGAAAGCCATGGGAAAGATCCAGAAGATGGGAAAATGGGTTCCACATGAACTGAATGAAAGACAGCAGCAAAACCGAAAAACCACTTGCGAAATGCTGCTCGCCAGATACAAAAGAAAGTCATTTCTTCATCGAATTGTGACTGGCGATGAAAAGTGGATATATTTTGAGAATCCTAAGCGTAAAAGATCATGGGTAACTCCAGGCGAACCATCGACATCGACTGCAAGGCCAAATCGCTATGGACGGAAAACAATGCTCTGTGTTTGGTGGGATCAGAAGGGTGTGATCTATTATGAGCTGCTAAAACCTGGCGAAACCGTTAATACTGAACGCTACCGACAACAAATGATCGATTTGAATCAAGCTTTGCGTGAAAAAAAGACCAGAATATCAAAAAAGGCAACACAAAGTGATTTTGCTTCATGATAATGCACCATCACGTTTAGTTGGGAAATACTTTCGCATGCGGCTTACTCATCAGACTTGGCTCCGTCCGATTACTACTTATTTGCATCGATGGGACACGATTATCACTTTCATACAATAAACGTGTATTTTCTATACAAAAATTCCGGTTTCATATTTATAGACCTGGTATACTTCACTGTCCCCGATTTCAGCAGTCACCCTCGTCTCCGATAACGCTATGATTGTAGATTTCATTCTGTTAACCACCTGGTGTCGTATCTCTTCGTTATGTGCAAAAAGACTTTGCGCATTCGTGTACCATATCGTCTCTTCCTTCTGTGACTGCTACTTTATCCAGCCCGTTCTCTTCTTTTCCTCTTGCAGCGCTCTTTTGTATGTTGGACATTCCCGGTCCAGCGCACTATGTTCTACATTCATCTTCGGATTGTACGTTTGGTTTTCAAACGTATACTTTACACACTTACTCTTATTGATTGTACACTCTCTTGCGTTGTGTTTTCCTGCACATTTGTAGCAGGTTTCTTCTCTTGTACAATTCTTCGCTATATGCTAATAGCCCCAGCACTTGAAGCATCGCTTTACGTTGACGTGATTGAAAACCGGACATTTTCTCCATCCCACGCTGAGCTTACCTTTTCTGAGTAGCTCCTCGTGCCTTACTTCATCTACTTCTAGTATTATTGGTCCATGGTTGATTTCTCTTCTGTTTCGCTCCTGTTCCCTTCCCTTCATTATTCTTTTCACGATCTTCATCTCCCTTCTTTCAGTTTCCTCTATCCCATCCTGCTTTTTAATTGTGTCAACTAGTTCTTCATCGGTCAATTCAAATTCATCTTCTTCCACATTTACTATTTTTATCTTCGGATTCATCTGCGTTGACTCACTAACTTTAAAACCCTCACCCATTCTATCCTGTACTGCAGCTTTCAGTATTTCACTTTCTTCTTCCGCTTCATATCCCAGGATCACAGTTCCATTACTGCCTTTTTTCAGTTTTGTTATTCCCACCGCCATATTCTTTATATCCACCTTCTCTTTTATCTCTCTTAGTTTTTTCGCTTTCCTGTTGTACTTTTGGTTTGAGGATGATCACCTTTTCCTTTTTTTTTCTTTCACTACGTCGCTGTAGGTTACCCTTGCGGTGCTCGAACCTTCTCCCTGTATCATTATTTTCAGTTCCTCTATCTGTTGTTTCACACCTTCCATTTCTGCACCAATTATCTCTTGGATCATCTTCTTTATTTCATTCTTGCAAGCGATTTCGTCCTTTATTCCTTTCACTGTTTTTATCAGCCAGTTTATTTTTGCGTCAACCGTTATCGATGAACTCATACCTCTGGTTCCTCCCATCGCTCCAGTCGATGCCAATCGATCTCTGCTACCACCTGTTGTCAGCGTCACTGTCTTCAGAAGTTCATCTTCTGCATTGAATGTATCAAATGGACCCTTGCACTGTACTAGCTCACGATTCCCATCCATTATTTTATGCTTATTCACACACCCTGGGTGGTAAAAAAGTTTCGGACAAATTTTGCATCGTACTACCTGGCTTTTGATGGCTTTTTTGCAAGCGGTGCACCGATACTCATCGTAGTCGCCCGTATTGTCCATGTTTTGCTGTAGTAACTGATAAGTTACCGACGCGTACACCTGTACATACCAACCGATAACTATATCATAATCATCGTGATTGCCTGATCGTTTCACGTATATCAAGTGTCACCGTGGCAGCAATAATGGCCGCCCACACCACATTCGTCGAGTAAGAACTTTTGGCGCACGAACATGTTACTAGCACCGTTAATTCGATAGCTACCAAGCCATTCGCTAGATCAAAATGTTCACCACACGAAACCGATCGCATTGATATAGTTTTCACACTATTATACCACTTCATTCCACTATATAATTATCACTATTACGGAGCGTCTGACAAATACGTCTGCCTCGTCTAAGAGAGAGAGAGAGAGAGAGAGAGAGAGAGAGAGAGAGAGAGAGAATATAAGATACGTTTATCTGTCCTGTATATGCGCCCTATTCTCTGTGCAGTATACTAGAGTATAGTATAGTAAAGGGTGATTTTTTTGAGGTTAGGATTTTCATGCATTAGTATTTGACAGATCACGCGGGATTTCAGACAAGGTGTCAAAGAGAAAGATGCTCAGTATGCTTTGACATTTCATAATGAATAGACTTACTAACGAGCAACGCTTGCAAATAATTGAATTTTATTACAAAAATCAGTGTTCGGTTCGAAAAGTGTTTCGCGATTTACGTCCGATTTATGGTCTACATAATCGACCAAGTGAGCAAACAATTAATGCGATTGTGACCAAGTTTCGCACTCAGTTTACTTTATTGGACATTAAACCAACCACACGAATGCGTACAGTGCGTACAGAAGAGAATATTGCGTCTGTTTCTGAGAGTGTTGCTGAAGACCGTGAAATGTCGATTCGTCGCCGTTCGCAGCAATTGGGTTTGTGTTATTCGACGACATGGAAGATTTTACGCAAAGATCTTGGTGTAAAACCGTATAAAATACAGCTCCTGCAACAACTGAAGCCGAACGATCTGCCACAACGTCGAATTTTCAGTGAATGGGCCCTAGAAAAGTTGGCAGAAAATCCGCTTTTTTATCGACAAATTTTGTTCAGCGATGAGGCTCATTTCTGGTTGAATGGCTACGTAAATAGGCAAAATTGCCGCATTTGGAGTGAAGAGCAACCAGAAGCCGTTCAAGAACTGTTCATGCATCCCGAAAAATGCACTGTTTGGTGTGGTTTGTACGCTGGTGGAATCATTGGACCGTATTTTTTCAAAGATGCTGTTGGACGCAACGTTACGGTGAATGGCGATCGCTATCGTTCGATGCTAACAAACTTTTTGTTGCCAAAAATGGAAGAACTGAACTTAGTTGACATGTGGTTTCAACAAGATGGCGCTACATGCCACACAGCTCGCGATTCTATGGCCATTTTGAGCGAAAACTTCGGAGAACAATTCATCTCAAGAAATGGCCCGGTAAGTTGGCCACCAAGATCATGCGATTTGACGCCATTAGACTATTTTTTGTGGGGCTACGTCAAGTCTAAAGTCTACAGAAATAAGCCAGCAACTATTCCAGTTTTGGAAGACAACATTTCCGAAGAAATTCGGGCTATTCCGGCCCAAATGCTCGAAAAAGTTGCCCAAAATTGGACTTTCCGAATGGACCACCTAAGACGCAGCCGCGGTCAACATTTAAATGAAATTATCTTCAAAAAGTAAATGTCATGGACCAATCTAACGTTTCAAATAAAGAACCGATGAGATTTTGCAAATTTTATGCGTTTTTTTTTAAAAAAAAGTTCTCAAGCTCTTAAAAAATCACCCTTTATATTAGAGAGAGGCAGAGAGAGTGTGACAGAGAGAAACATCGAGCACAGTATAGTGTCGTATCATTTTATCCAGTGCGTTCTATTAAAAATTATTCCGTTTTGTCTATTTAATATAGTGAATTTATATTAAATAATGCCGAAAACAACTACCGATCGTGTTGGAGAGTATCGTGCTAGAAAAAAAGCTGCTGAAAATAAAACGAAAAAAACGGCAAAGACTTCTACAGAACGTGTTCGTAATTTTCGTGCGCGACAGGCGCTTAAGGTTAGAACAGTTGTAGAAAATGCTGTATCGGCGACAAATGTTGCATCAGCGTCTCCCGACGAACCACATACACAAGATGCTGAAGGTAATTCAAGTAGGTATTGTAACGATAATTTTTATCGTTAGCATTAATTTTTGTCTTCCGAGGGAAAGAATTCGGGCTCGAACACAGGGATTATTAATATAAACTTCGAGGTAGGCAAAAGTAGGGTTTATTTACTAAGCAAATTAGAAGAATATAGAAGTTCGGTTTATTGGCACCGTTGGCCAGTACATTGCATTTTCAATCCGTTAATTTCTCCGATTATGCTACGATTCTTTCGTGTTTCTCGTTCATGTAGCTCCTCGGTACACCCAGCTACGTAGCCCGTTATTGGTATAATTCGTCGGTAGTAGGCCTGTCGCCCAACATTCACACTCAAACCACCCACGTGAATTGGCTCTTAAAGGCGATGTCTTTATTATGCTGATAATCCTCTCTATTTACCGGTCGTTTTGCTTCCTTTCTATCCGCTTTAAACCTACTTGCTTACACAATACTTGCTTATTCTACCTGCTTAAATACTACACGCTTAAATGCTATTAGCTTAAATTCTATTCGCTTAAATATTATTCCTATAAATTATTTCTAAAATCACACTAATTATTTTTCTTATTAAAGGGTGGTTAAATTTTAAGGGCCGATGTTGAATGTGAACCACACCTAAGGGTCAAGTTTTTTTCTGCATTTCATTTGACATTTCTCAATTTCAAACTAACTCAATTTGAACCATGGAAAGATACACAATCGAGCAACGCGTTAAAGTTATTCAGGCTTATTATGAAAATGGGCGTTCAAATCAAAATGCATATCGTGCACTTCGTGATTTTTTCGGTCAATTTAATCGTCCAAATGTGCGTACAATCGGAAAAATCGTGCAAAAATTTGAGCAAACCGGGTCTGTAGGAGATATTAAAACACCAGTGCATGCTCGTACAGCTCGTACTGCAGAAAATATTGCTGCTGTTCGCGATAGTGTGGCTGAAGAGCCGTCCACCTCAACTCGTCGTCGTGCCCAACAATTGCACCTCTCACGCTCGTCGTTGATGAACATTATGCATAAAGACTTGCATTTACACGCTTATAAGGTGCAATTGACTCAAGAACTAAAGCCTCTTGACCATTCCAAACGTCGTCAATGGTCAGAATGGTGGCAAGAAATGGCAACAGTGGATGATCAATTTTCGAAGAAAATCATCTTCAGTGATGAGGCACATTTTCACCTCAGTGGATTCGTCAATAAGCAGAATTGCCGCATTTGGGCGAATCATAATCCAAGAGTGATTGTCGAAAAACCAATGCACCCACAAAGAGTGACTGTTTGGTGCGGTTTATGGGCTGGCGGCATCATCGGGCCGTATTTTTTCCAAAATGAGGCCGGTCAGGCAGTTACTGTGAATGGTGTTCGCTATCGTGAGATGATAACGAACTTTTTATGGCCCGAATTGGAAGATATGGATGTGGGCGATATGTGGTTTCAACAGGACGGTGCCACTTGCCACACAGCTAACGAAACAATGGCTCTTTTGCGCGACAAATTCAATGGCCGTGTTATCTCACGTGGTGGCGATGTCAATTGGCCGCCAAGATCATGTGATTTGACACCGTTGGACTTCTTTCTTTGGGGTTATTTGAAAGAAAAGGTGTACGTCGATAAGCCAGCAACAATTCAAGAGCTAAAGGATGAGATAATTCGGCACATTAACGGCATAGAACTTCAATTATGCCTAAGCGTCATCGAAAATTTGGACCATCGGATGGAGGTGTGCCGCCGAGGTCGCGGCGGCCATTTGGCCGATATTTTGTTCCATACATAATTAAACCATACCATAATATCATAATAAAAAGAATTGACAATAATTTCCAAAATAATTTGTGTTTTATTCAAAATCAACATCGGCCCTTAAAATTTAACTACTCTTTATTTAGATCACTCGCCTGTTTTTCCTCCTTCCTCTGGTTTTGTTTTTTATTGAGCTTAGTATCGTTCCGGAAGATAATTCTTTCTACGATTCACTGACTCGCCTTTTTTCGCAATTTTGAAACGTCGATGTAAAATATACAGAAGTCTCGACACGTAAAATCAGATTTCAGGATGAACATAAAAAAAACCCATAACATCATTCAAACCAAAGAGTACGTATCAGGAGAAAATGAAAGAAGTAAAAAGTTTCAGCCCGATGATGCAAAACTATAAACTTTTCACCAAAAAGCACGTAAGACAAGAGCACGTATGATCACAGAGCCTTTCCTCCTGCGCAGGCTCTTCTATATCCTGCCCCTCTGCCTCATTCCCCTCCATCTAATTATCGGCTTATTTTTAAATATAACGCGGTTTTATAATTTTTTGGTTTGCCGGTGTCGCGCCACCCGTCTTCCCCGCGCCGCCGCCGAGGTCAGCTGGTCGCTGACCTGCTGTTTACAGCAGCGAGGGAATTCTTTCGGCGTGACGTAGCTCGTTTTTGTCACATTTTGCTAGAGTTCGATATCCTAATACCCGCAGTACTCGGTGCGTTCGAACGCACAGGAGGAAAGGCTCTGTGATCATACGTGCTCTTGTCTTACGTGCTTTTTGGTGAAAAGTTTATAGTTTTGCATCATCGGGCTGAAACTTTTTACTTCTTTCATTTTCTCCTGATACGTACTCTTTGGTTTGAATGATGTTATGGGTTTTTTTTATGTTCATCCTGAAATCTGATTTTACGTGTCGAGACTTCTGTATATTTTACATCGACGTTTCAAAATTGCGAAAAAAGGCGAGTCAGTGAATCGTAGAAAGAATTATCTTCCGGAACGATACTAAGCTCAATAAAAAACAAAACCAGAGGAAGGAGGAAAAACAGGCGAGTGATCTAAATAAAGAGTAGTTAAATTTTAAGGGCCGATGTTGATTTTGAATAAAACACAAATTATTTTGGAAATTATTGTCAATTCTTTTTATTATGATATTATGGTATGGTTTAATTATGTATGGAACAAAATATCGGCCAAATGGCCGCCGCGACCTCGGCGGCACACCTCCATCCGATGGTCCAAATTTTCGATGACGCTTAGGCATAATTGAAGTTCTATGCCGTTAATGTGCCGAATTATCTCATCCTTTAGCTCTTGAATTGTTGCTGGCTTATCGACGTACACCTTTTCTTTCAAATAACCCCAAAGAAAGAAGTCCAACGGTGTCAAATCACATGATCTTGGCGGCCAATTGACATCGCCACCACGTGAGATAACACGGCCATTGAATTTGTCGCGCAAAAGAGCCATTGTTTCGTTAGCTGTGTGGCAAGTGGCACCGTCCTGTTGAAACCACATATCGCCCACATCCATATCTTCCAATTCGGGCCATAAAAAGTTCGTTATCATCTCACGATAGCGAACACCATTCACAGTAACTGCCTGACCGGCCTCATTTTGGAAAAAATACGGCCCGATGATGCCGCCAGCCCATAAACCGCACCAAACAGTCACTCTTTGTGGGTGCATTGGTTTTTCGACAATCACTCTTGGATTATGATTCGCCCAAATGCGGCAATTCTGCTTATTGACGAATCCACTGAGGTGAAAATGTGCCTCATCACTGAAGATGATTTTCTTCGAAAATTGATCATCCACTGTTGCCATTTCTTGCCACCATTCTGACCATTGACGACGTTTGGAATGGTCAAGAGGCTTTAGTTCTTGAGTCAATTGCACCTTATAAGCGTGTAAATGCAAGTCTTTATGCATAATGTTCATCAACGACGAGCGTGAGAGGTGCAATTGTTGGGCACGACGACGAGTTGAGGTGGACGGCTCTTCAGCCACACTATCGCGAACAGCAGCAATATTTTCTGCAGTACGAGCTGTACGAGCATGCACTGGTGTTTTAATATCTCCTACAGACCCGGTTTGCTCAAATTTTTGCACGATTTTTCCGATTGTACGCACATTTGGACGATTAAATTGACCGAAAAAATCACGAAGTGCACGATATGCATTTTGATTTGAACGCCCATTTTCATAATAAGCCTGAATAACTTTAACGCGTTGCTCGATTGTGTATCTTTCCATGGTTCAAATTGAGTTAGTTTGAAATTGAGAAATGTCAAATGAAATGCAGAAAAAAACTTGACCCTTAGGTGTGGTTCACATTCAACATCGGCCCTTAAAATTTAACCACCCTTTAATAAGAAAAATAATTAGTGTGATTTTAGAAATAATTTATAGGAATAATATTTAAGCGAATAGAATTTAAGCTAATAGCATTTAAGCGTGTAGTATTTAAGCAGGTAGAATAAGCAAGTATTGTGTAAGCAAGTAGGTTTAAAGCGGATAGAAAGGAAGCAAAACGACCGGTAAATAGAGAGGATTATCAGCATAATAAAGACATCGCCTTTAAGAGCCAATTCACGTGGGTGGTTTGAGTGTGAATGTTGGGCGACAGGCCTACTACCGACGAATTATACCAATAACGGGCTACGTAGCTGGGTGTACCGAGGAGCTACATGAACGAGAAACACGAAAGAATCGTAGCATAATCGGAGAAATTAACGGATTGAAAATGCAATGTACTGGCCAACGGTGCCAATAAACCGAACTTCTATATTCTTCTAATTTGCTTAGTAAATAAACCCTACTTTTGCCTACCTCGAAGTTTATATTAATAATCCCTGTGTTCGAGCCCGAATTCTTTCCCTCGGAAGACAAAAATTAATGCTAACGATAAAAATTATCGTTACAATACCTACTTGAATTACCTTCAGCATCTTGTGTATGTGGCTCGTCGGGAGACGCTGATGCAACATTTGTCGCCGATACAGCATTTTCTACAACTGTTCTAACCTTAAGCGCCTGTCGCGCACGAAAATTACGAACACGTTCTGTAGAAGACTTTGCCGTTTTTTTCGTTTTATTTTCAGCAGCTTTTTTTCTAGCACGATACTCTCCAACACGATCGGTAGTTGTTTTCGGCATTATTTAATATAAATTCACTATATTAAATAGACAAAACGGAATAATTTTTAATAGAACGCACTGGATAAAATGATACGACACTATACTGTGCTCGATGTTTCTCTCTGTCACACTCTCTCTGCCTCTCTCTAATATAAAGGGTGATTTTTTAAGAGCTTGAGAACTTTTTTTTAAAAAAAAACGCATAAAATTTGCAAAATCTCATCGGTTCTTTATTTGAAACGTTAGATTGGTCCATGACATTTACTTTTTGAAGATAATTTCATTTAAATGTTGACCGCGGCTGCGTCTTAGGTGGTCCATTCGGAAAGTCCAATTTTGGGCAACTTTTTCGAGCATTTGGGCCGGAATAGCCCGAATTTCTTCGGAAATGTTGTCTTCCAAAACTGGAATAGTTGCTGGCTTATTTCTGTAGACTTTAGACTTGACGTAGCCCCACAAAAAATAGTCTAATGGCGTCAAATCGCATGATCTTGGTGGCCAACTTACCGGGCCATTTCTTGAGATGAATTGTTCTCCGAAGTTTTCGCTCAAAATGGCCATAGAATCGCGAGCTGTGTGGCATGTAGCGCCATCTTGTTGAAACCACATGTCAACTAAGTTCAGTTCTTCCATTTTTGGCAACAAAAAGTTTGTTAGCATCGAACGATAGCGATCGCCATTCACCGTAACGTTGCGTCCAACAGCATCTTTGAAAAAATACGGTCCAATGATTCCACCAGCGTACAAACCACACCAAACAGTGCATTTTTCGGGATGCATGGGCAGTTCTTGAACGGCTTCTGGTTGCTCTTCACTCCAAATGCGGCAATTTTGCTTATTTACGTAGCCATTCAACCAGAAATGAGCCTCATCGCTGAACAAAATTTGTCGAAAAAAAAGCGGATTTTCTGCCAACTTTTCTAGGGCCCATTCACTGAAAATTCGACGTTGTGGCAGATCGTTCGGCTTCAGTTGTTGCAGGAGCTGTATTTTATACGGTTTTACACCAAGATCTTTGCGTAAAATCTTCCATGTCGTCGAATAACACAAACCCAATTGCTGCGAACGGCGACGAATCGACATTTCACGGTCTTCAGCAACACTCTCAGAAACAGACGCAATATTCTCTTCTGTACGCACTGTACGCATTCGTGTGGTTGGTTTAATGTCCAATAAAGTAAACTGAGTGCGAAACTTGGTCACAATCGCATTAATTGTTTGCTCACTTGGTCGATTATGTAGACCATAAATCGGACGTAAATCGCGAAACACTTTTCGAACCGAACACTGATTTTTGTAATAAAATTCAATTATTTGCAAGCGTTGCTCGTTAGTAAGTCTATTCATTATGAAATGTCAAAGCATACTGAGCATCTTTCTCTTTGACACCTTGTCTGAAATCCCGCGTGATCTGTCAAATACTAATGCATGAAAATCCTAACCTCAAAAAAATCACCCTTTACTATACTATACTCTAGTATACTGCACAGAGAATAGGGCGCATATACAGGACAGATAAACGTATCTTATATTCTCTCTCTCTCTCTCTCTCTCTCTCTCTCTCTCTCTCTCTCTTAGACGAGGCAGACGTATTTGTCAGACGCTCCGTAATAGTGATAATTATATAGTGGAATGAAGTGGTATAATAGTGTGAAAACTATATCAATGCGATCGGTTTCGTGTGGTGAACATTTTGATCTAGCGAATGGCTTGGTAGCTATCGAATTAACGGTGCTAGTAACATGTTCGTGCGCCAAAAGTTCTTACTCGACGAATGTGGTGTGGGCGGCCATTATTGCTGCCACGGTGACACTTGATATACGTGAAACGATCAGGCAATCACGATGATTATGATATAGTTATCGGTTGGTATGTACAGGTGTACGCGTCGGTAACTTATCAGTTACTACAGCAAAACATGGACAATACGGGCGACTACGATGAGTATCGGTGCACCGCTTGCAAAAAAGCCATCAAAAGCCAGGTAGTACGATGCAAAATTTGTCCGAAACTTTTTTACCACCCAGGGTGTGTGAATAAGCATAAAATAATGGATGGGAATCGTGAGCTAGTACAGTGCAAGGGTCCATTTGATACATTCAATGCAGAAGATGAACTTCTGAAGACAGTGACGCTGACAACAGGTGGTAGCAGAGATCGATTGGCATCGACTGGAGCGATGGGAGGAACCAGAGGTATGAGTTCATCGATAACGGTTGACGCAAAAATAAACTGGCTGATAAAAACAGTGAAAGGAATAAAGGACGAAATCGCTTGCAAGAATGAAATAAAGAAGATGATCCAAGAGATAATTGGTGCAGAAATGGAAGGTGTGAAACAACAGATAGAGGAACTGAAAATAATGATACAGGGAGAAGGTTCGAGCACCGCAAGGGTAACCTACAGCGACGTAGTGAAAGAAAAAAAAAGGAAAAGGTGATCATCCTCAAACCAAAAGTACAACAGGAAAGCGAAAAAACTAAGAGAGATAAAAGAGAAGGTGGATATAAAGAATATGGCGGTGGGAATAACAAAACTGAAAAAAGGCAGTAATGGAACTGTGATCCTGGGATATGAAGCGGAAGAAGAAAGTGAAATACTGAAAGCTGCAGTACAGGATAGAATGGGTGAGGGTTTTAAAGTTAGTGAGTCAACGCAGATGAATCCGAAGATAAAAATAGTAAATGTGGAAGAAGATGAATTTGAATTGACCGATGAAGAACTAGTTGACACAATTAAAAAGCAGGATGGGATAGAGGAAACTGAAAGAAGGGAGATGAAGATCGTGAAAAGAATAATGAAGGGAAGGGAACAGGAGCGAAACAGAAGAGAAATCAACCATGGACCAATAATACTAGAAGTAGATGAAGTAAGGCACGAGGAGCTACTCAGAAAAGGTAAGCTCAGCGTGGGATGGAGAAAATGTCCGGTTTTCAATCACGTCAACGTAAAGCGATGCTTCAAGTGCTGGGGCTATTAGCATATAGCGAAGAATTGTACAAGAGAAGAAACCTGCTACAAATGTGCAGGAAAACACAACGCAAGAGAGTGTACAATCAATAAGAGTAAGTGTGTAAAGTATACGTTTGAAAACCAAACGTACAATCCGAAGATGAATGTAGAACATAGTGCGCTGGACCGGGAATGTCCAACATACAAAAGAGCGCTGCAAGAGGAAAAGAAGAGAACGGGCTGGATAAAGTAGCAGTCACAGAAGGAAGAGACGATATGGTACACGAATGCGCAAAGTCTTTTTGCACATAACGAAGAGATACGACACCAGGTGGTTAACAGAATGAAATCTACAATCATAGCGTTATCGGAGACGAGGGTGACTGCTGAAATCGGGGACAGTGAAGTATACCAGGTCTATAAATATGAAACCGGAATTTTTGTATAGAAAATACACGTTTATTGTATGAAAGTGATAATCGTGTCCCATCGATGCAAATAAGTAGTAATCGGACGGAGCCAAGTCTGATGAGTAAGCCGCATGCGAAAGTATTTCCCAACTAAACGTGATGGTGCATTATCATGAAGCAAAATCACTTTGTGTTGCCTTTTTTGATATTCTGGTCTTTTTTTCACGCAAAGCTTGATTCAAATCGATCATTTGTTGTCGGTAGCGTTCAGTATTAACGGTTTCGCCAGGTTTTAGCAGCTCATAATAGATCACACCCTTCTGATCCCACCAAACACAGAGCATTGTTTTCCGTCCATAGCGATTTGGCCTTGCAGTCGATGTCGATGGTTCGCCTGGAGTTACCCATGATCTTTTACGCTTAGGATTCTCAAAATATATCCACTTTTCATCGCCAGTCACAATTCGATGAAGAAATGACTTTCTTTTGTATCTGGCGAGCAGCATTTCGCAAGTGGTTTTTCGGTTTTGCTGCTGTCTTTCATTCAGTTCATGTGGAACCCATTTTCCCATCTTCTGGATCTTTCCCATGGCTTTCAAACGTATGGAGACGGCTTCTTGGGTCACATTTAATTCATCCGCGAGTTGTTGTTGCGTTTGAGCGTCATCCTCATCCAACAATGCTTGCAATTCGCTGTCTTCAAACTTTTTCGGTGGTCTTCCACGTTCTTCGTTTCTCACGTCAAAATGCCTCTTTTGAATTTTTTAAACCACTCAAAGCACTGTGATTTACCAAGAGCATGCTCCCCGTAAGCTTCGACAAGCATTCGATGCGATTCTGCAGCTGTTTTCTTCAATTGGTAACAGAAAATCAATGCAGTCCGCAAATCGTAGTTTCTAGGCACAAAATTCGACATGTTCAACGCTATTACAAACTATGCTGTTGTATGAAACTTATATTGTTGTGAATTGAAAATCTTTGTCAGAGATGTCAACAAGGAAATGGCGCCAATGACGCGGTTTGACGGTAACTACATTGACAGCTAGGGCATCTATGGGCAAATTTCGGTTTCATATTTATAGACCTGGTATATGCCGGGTTATAGTGCAATTAGGTGCGATGCAGAAAATAGAAACACAGGAGCGGCCATAGTATACGTAAGAGATGGTATTAAATATGAATTAGCAAGGAAGAATAAAATTGAGTCAAACTGCTGGAGTGTAGCAATGGAGGTCAATGATAAGATATATAAAGGAGTTATAATAGTGGTGTACCATTCACCGAGTGCGTCAGATACGGAATTTTTTCAATTCATAGAGGATATAACTGAAGAGTTAACAATAAAAGGAGATTGTTTAATAATAGGAGATTTTAACATAGATGTCAAGGGAAACTCGTTCTATAAAAAACAACTAACATTAGGAATGTTAAGCTTAGGGATGAAACAGTATGTAAACGAGCCAACGAGAATAACGCAAGATAGTCGAACAATTATTGATCTTGTATTTGTAAATACAAGCGTTCAAGTGCATGTGGAACACGAACCAAAAATAACAGACCATGCGTGGGTAAAAGTAGTATTAGGAACGAGCAATACAGAGAGTAAACAGAGAGAATATAATACCAGGAACTATAGTAAAATTGACGTGAAAGAGTTTACAACAGTGTCAAAAAACTTCGTGCGACAATGCACAGATGGAGATATAAATCGAAAGGCGAAGATGCTTCGCGATAGTATAGTAGATACTTTGGACATAGTAGCACCAAAAAAGGTAGTGAAGATTCCAAGCGTATGAGAAGGTAAAAAATGGTACTCTGATGAGATAAGAAAGGCGACAGGTAAAAGCGATAATGCTTACAGAGAAGCAATTCATGAGGAAAAGGATGATAACTGGAAACAGTTGAAAGTAGAAAGTAATGCAGTAGTTAAATTGATAAGGAAAAAGAAAAAAATATATTACGAGAATATGATAGACTGCAATAAGAACGACCCTAAAAAAATGTGGAAAACCTTGAAAGAGCTTGTTAGAGGGGGACCAGCCAAAGAGAGATAAATTGGAAATATACCTTTTGAAATATTTGACGATATGGCGGAGAGAAGGACGGTTGACAAATTTAATGTGTTTTACGTTGAAAGTATTAATAACATAGTAAGCTCAATAGAGAAAGATGCATCTCGAAGGCCAGGTAGCAGAAGAATCTTGATGGGTGGTGGCGTGGGAGACGAAAGAAGCATAGAAAATTTCGAGAATATCGGAATAGAGGAACTCGATAAAATAGTTAAAGGACTCCCGAAGAAGAAAGGTGCAGAAGAAGGACTATCAAGCGAAATACTGCAGTTGGCGTTCAGTGCAGTTGAACAGGAGTTTGTTGATGTAATCAACGAATCCCTACGGGAGGGATGTTGCCCTAATAGTTGGAAAACGTCCACGATCATACCGATACCAAAGATAGAGAAAGCCAATAACGCGAAGGATTTCCGGCCAATTAATATGTTGCCATTGTACGAGAAGATCCTAGAGTTGGTAGTAAAGAGTCAAATCGAAAAGTATTTGCAATCAAATGAGGTTATAACAGAGCATCAGTCGGATTTTAGAAAACAATTTTCGTGTCAAACGGCGATTCAAACCGTGATAGACGAATGGAAATTAAACGCTAGCGAAGGGAAAATAGTAGGAGTAATGTTCATGGACTTAAAACGAGAATTTGACAGTGGATGTAGAATTGTTAACAGAAAAAATGTTTCAATATGGAATTAGAGGTAAAGTGTTAGATTGGTTTAGGTCGTACTTAAACAATAGAACGCAAAGAGTACGGTTTAATGACGAATTTTCGGAAATTATTACAACGAAATACGGGGTACCACAAGGATCCGTATTAGGGCCTCTGTTGTTCATTATATATATAAATGATATAGTCGAAATATGTCCAGAAGACTGTGAAATAAAAACGTTTGCTGATGATACACTAGTATATGTTATTGGAGACAGTAGTGCGGAGGTGGAAAGAAAGATGAATGGGGCATTAAGCATAGTGGAAAAATGGATGAATAGGAACAAACTGAAAATGAATGCGGAAAAACCAAATATATGATTGTGAGGAGTGTAAGAAAAGAATTGAGAGGGAATATTGTACTGAAATGCAGGGATGGAACCGAGTTAGAGCGAGTGGAGGTAATTAAATATTTAGGTGTAATGATAGATGATAAGCTACTATTTAAAGACCACTGTGAGTATATGTTGAAAAAAAGAGGTAAAAAAACGAGTTTTTTGAACAGGATAGGGCGATATATATCGGCATACACCAGATGTGTCGTATATAAGGCAATCATAGCACCGCACTTTGAGTATTGCGCAACACTGCTAGTGGGTATGGGTGAGACAGAGTTAAATAAAGTGCAGATAGCGCAGAACAGAGCGATGCGAGTCAAATTGCAATGCAGCCGGTATACGAAGGTAGACGATATGTTACAAGCGGTTCAGTTTATGAGTGTAAGACAGAGACTGTATTATAATGTGTGTATTTTTATTTTCAAGGCTGTTAAGAAATTATTGCCGAAAGAACTGACGAGTAAATTCCAAGATGTTAAATCTCGAACGAGTCGGGAAACGCGTCAAGCGGAAAACATTGTAATTCAATTTAAAAGAACGAGAAGTACGCAAAAGAGTATGTTTTACCAAGGAGTGAAAATGTATAATGCGTTGCCAGCAGAGGTTAAAGGCTGTGTAAAACTAGTTCAATACAAGAGTATGTTAAAAGCATTTATTATAAGCGAAATTAAATAAGTTCAATATTAACGTAAGATAAACATGTAAATTATGTACATCAAATAGTTGAGAAAGCTTATAAACATCAATCTCTCTCTCTCTCTCTCTCTCTCTCTCTCTCTCTCTCTCTCTCTCTCTCTCTGCTTGCGTGGTGTACTCTGTGCCTATGCCCTATACCTGTAGTATAGAGAGTAGCCCGTACGTACAGAGCCTATGCACGAAAGGCAGGAGTGGGGTCGCTACGAACCACCGCACAAAGAGGAGACGGTGTATAGGTAAATTACGTAGAGATGTGTTTTGTTTCAATCCCTCGCAGGCTAAATCCTATTAATCTATATCGTTTGTGTCAACTTCCGTTACATTTTTTCGTTTCATAACTTCCCATTCACAACGTCCCAAAAGAAGTTTCACTTCAAAAAGAAGCTAAATGGACCAAAATATTTTAGGTGAAGTATACATCATTAAAATGTACTCATTTAAATGAATGACGTACAGTAAGATCATTGACATATCTTTGAAATTAACGAAAAATGTATAACTGTGGATAAGATAAAGACGCTTTACAGGTTATTTTAGCTTCTTGTAATTTTTATTTAAACTTTGTGGAGTTTAGGTATTTCATTTTAAGAACTCTGATTTATATCTACTGACTGATGAGTTTGAATTCGAAATGTCGATTTATTATTCATTTATATATTGTCATCAATTCTATAGTAACTATGAAGCTCTGTTGTAGATTATATTTCCGAATTAGCTTTGAGTGACGAAGGTCCCTCGCAGAGTCTCAGTCAAAAAGGTACTGATACCTATTCGAATATTTCTCTGAACTTTGATTACGAAGATGAGGCTGGACCATCAGCACCGTAGAAATCACGAGGAACTGTTAACATTATTACCGATAAAATCGTTGCGACTCTCGATAGATGTAATGTGAGTGACAGAGAAGCCGTTTACCTAATCGCTGCTATAGCAGAGGACTTACACACCGATTTAGAGTGTATAGCTCTCAACAGATCGTCGATTCGTACATATCGACGGAAGGTCGATAAAAATGTTCAGTTGAATGATCTCATTTTGTATTGGGAAAGCTTCTACGTGATTTAGCCAAACATGAAATCGTTGACAAACTTTCTCTTGTGGTGCCGAATGGTGGGGTTATGAAACTTTTAGGCAGCCTTGCTTTAGAAAACAGCAAAGGAATCACTCAAGCGAATCCGATTTATGACGTTCTTGAAGAATGGGGTATTCTAGAATCAGTCGAAGCTCTGTGACGTGGTACAACAGCGTCTAATCTAGGACACAAAAATGATTCTGTGATATTTTTAAAACGTTTTTTACAATCGAATTTTTACTCGGTGCGTTCGAACGCAATCTCGGCTCTTATAGAGGTGGAAAATAATAAAACAGGCTAGTGGTTGTAATTATGTTACAGTATATATATATACTCTTATTTACTATATTGTATTATATTCTAACTTACAACTTAACTTCACATTAATTTACTTTACGTTACTATTGATATTCATAGCTATCATTATGTCATGTTCGAGGGGTTTATCACTACTAACGCTTATTTGTCAATTGAATTTATAGGTGATCATCAAATGGACGTGGAGCCTGCTCTCCCAAACACACAATTCCACCGCAATAGAATCGCCCTTCAAGACTTATGGAAAAAGTTCTACGACAACCCCTTTGGTTCATGTGTGCTCTGTATGTGACCGTTTATGCTTTAAAAATGACTTGAAAAAACCGGCTTTCAAACATCAAGAAATTTTAAATCAAATAATTGAAGCTAATGTAGGTGACAATATATTAGTTTGTAACACGTGCATACAAGCTCTCAATAGAAATGTTATTCCTTTGATGTCCACGTACAACGGATTCAAGTACCAAGCCGCGCCAACGTTTTTGCCACCATTAGACTTGGTGTCGGAGAGACTGGTTACTCTACGGATTCTATTTATGCAGATCAGGAGATTGCGACACGTGCAAGGGCAATATGGAATTTATGGACAAATTATAAATGTACCGATATCAGTCAATAACATGGCCAAGCATTTACCATGAAATATTGATGACGACCTCTGCATTAATGCATGGGCTTGGTAAATAAAAGGACAATTCGTGTGTGGCTACAGTGCCTGGTTCGAACTCCTCTTTATCTCTTGTATGACATAAAAATTGATGAAAACTTCTTCAATGCCTATAACAGTGTTAGCAACGTTCCACAATATGAAATAAGTGAAAACATACCAATCGAAGAGGGCCTTGCTGCATAAGAATAGACACTTTTGTGGAATGATGACCAATATTTAAGGATATTACCGGGGGAAAAATTTTTCCGCAAAGTATCCTCCTCGATGAACATGCCGATGAACTGTTTTTTCCTTCAATTTATTTGGGCTGTTTCGGACATTTCGAGATGGAATTAATGCAAGACCATTCGCAATAGCAATGAGTAAACTTTGAAGATCGGATTGACGCGGAGTAACTCCATATCATTTGCTATACGTCGCAATAAAAATTATAAGGATACGGGTCCGCGATTCTCTTACTATTGCTTTCAAACATATTGGAGTGAATACAAAAATAACTCGATAACAAAATGAGTCCGATGATTATATTAACAACTGTATTGAAAGTAACTTAGCTTTCTTGCAGTCGATACCAAATATTCTTCACGGGCTCTGCAGGATGTGGAAAAACATTTGTAATAAAACTGTTAATGGATTTATAATAGGTACATACAAAATGATGGATATTGTAGCGCTTACATAACTTGTGCTTCAACTGGGAAAGCTGCAGTAGCAATTGGTGGAACAACTGTCCACACAGCTTTAAAAATAAGTTTGTCCAAATTACTTCCTCTGTCAATCGAAGTCGCCCAACAATATCGTTCACTATTTAAATACGTTCGTGTTCTAATCATAGATGAAATCAGTATGATCGGTGCTGAACTGCTGGAGCAAATCGACGCAAGATTAAAACAGATCACTGGTAATTTCAACGATAATTTTGGAGGACTGGATTTAATTCTAATTGGAGATCTAGGTCAACTACCGCCGGTTCGAACAACACCGATTTTCAAGCAGCTGAGACGACAACTAGCAGGTCCTACACTGTGGCGAGCCTTGCAATTCTATGAGCTCACAGAAGTCATGCGGTAAGCTAATCAAGTATTTTCAACAATATTGACAAAAACTGGCGATGTAAGGTTATTAGATGAAGATGAGCTGCAGTTGATAGAATCAAGATTCTTTACAAAAGAAGAGGCTAACAGACTGTGTCCGGATGGTGTGCGGTAATAATAATCTTTAATAATCGATCTGTTAGTGAGTATAATAATTACATTTTTAATTGTGCAGACGTCAAAGTCAATTCCATAGCAACAGATGTTTATATTGGTTACCAAGGAGCTCAGCAAGAAGCCGCTATGCATCAAAAACTTCACAAGATGTCCACTATTGATACCGGAGGATTACCATATGAAGTCACATTCGTATTAAACAAATCATATATATTAACCATCAATATCGACGTTTCAGATGGGTTAGCGAATGGTGCTACAGGAAAATTGGTCCACATAGAATATAATGATGCTGGTGAAATAGGTCGTCTATGGCTAGAATTTCCGAAGTCAACCAAAACTGGTGAGAAGATACGTAAGAAAGCTGCTTTGTCAATACAAAGACACAACCTCAGTCGACTGGCTGTTCCGATAGATCGAAGAACTTCTACAATTCCACTTGTTGCGAATAAAACGATTGTCGCAAAACGCAATCATTTCCCGTTAGTGTCAGCATGTGCTATAACAATACACAAATCTCAGGGAGGTACATTTAGTGAGATTGTGTATGAGTATGAGAAAACTCACCCTCAACAGCTCGTATACGTAGCGTTATCACGTGTTATTAGTGTTGAAGGTTCATATATTATTACTAATAATGGAGATCAACGATTTTATGATGGGCGACGTAGAACGGCATCTCTGATGGGCTTGCAAGCGGAATTTGAAATGCTTTCATTGAACGGACTGCAAACAATCAGAGGATTATTGACAGAATTCATTACAAATAGATCAGAAATGTCAATATTCTCATTTAATTGTCAAATTCTACGTGCTCATGTAGCAGATATAAATTCAGATAAAATTGCAGCAAAATCAAATTTCTTGATACTTTTTGAGACATGATTGGATAATGACGATCATATTGATATTCCGAATTTCGATATTATGGTGAAATTTAAACGCGATATTAGAGCAGGTGGAGTAGCGATATATCACAATACGAATGATAGTGCTCGTATTGTTACTCCACAAATGGATATAAGTACGCATCAAACAGAATCATTGTCCGTGCATCTTTCTAATATGGGAGAAATGTGTGCTTGTCATAGCACCTTAGAAGATGCGCAAATGCTTCTAATTATTGCTATATACATTTCTCCAAATAAAGCAATAAAATCTATCACCGAATTCATTCATGAAAATATAATTAAATATACGCCAGAGGTGTTCATGATACTTAAAAAAAATACCACGAATCACCAATGATTTTAAGTGAAGATTTTAACATAAATTTTGCCAAACCACCTTCATTACCTTTAATAGAATTTTTTTATAATACCTTCAGTTTACAAATGTCAAATAACAGAAATGAGCCAACAACAAGTTCAGGAACTACCATTCATGCAGTATTTCAAAGATTTTTAAATAAAATTCAAACCAAAACATTTGTATCACATTTTAGTTACCATAAGCCGTTAGTAACATGTTTGGAAATTGACAATGATGAAAATACCAGGTGTACAAGTATGAAATGCGGATATGTTTTCTAAAAAAACATGTTCAATTCGGAAGAATGATAAAAAGTGCTTTATTCAAAGTATGCTCCATCGCTTGTTATACATTTTCCCCATCTTTCGGGCAATTTATGAATACCACGCCAGTCAAAATCTTCTCCTTTTGCTGCGAACCATTCATCGTGCCATTTTTTCACATCTTCGTACAAACCAAAGCGCTGCTCAACAAGTGCGTGACGCATCGATGCAAACAAGTGGTAATCGGAAGAAGCCAAGTCTGGTGAGTAAGCCACATGGGGTAGAACTTCCCAGCTGAGTGCTTCCAACATGTCGCGAACCGGTTTTGCCGTATGTGATGGAACATTGTCATGAAGAAAAATTACTTTGTGTTGCCTTTTTCTGTATTCTGGTCTTTTTTCAAGCAGCGAACGGTTCTAATCAATCAATTGTTGTTGGTAACGTAAAGTATTAACCGTTTCCCCAGGTTTTAACAGCTCATAATAGATCACGCCCTTCTGGTCCCACCAAACATAAAGCATCGTCTTTCTGCCAAAGCGATTCGGTCTTGTGGTCGATGTGGATGGTGCCCCTGGGTCTACTCATGATTTTTTACGCTTGGGATTCTCGAAATAAATCTACTTTTCATCTCCTGTAACTATACGATGCAAAAATGACTTCCTTTTGTACCGAGCGAGCAAAATGTCACATGTGTTTTTGCGGTTTTCCAATTTTAACGCCCAATTGCTCGGCGAGTTGTTTTTCTGTTTGCAAATCATCTTCGTCCAACAATGCTTGCAATTCCACATCTTCATATTTTTTGTCGGCTTTCCACGTTCCTTGTCTGCAACATTGAAGTCACCTCTTTTGAAACGCCGAAACCATTGTTCATTGTATCTTGTGATGGAGCATGTTCACCATAAGCTTCTCGAAGTAATCGGTATGATTCAGCAGCAGTTATCTTCAAATGAAAACAAAAAATTAATGCTGTCTGCGAATGCTCTTTGTTCGGTATAAATGTCGACATATTGAACATTCGTGCGCCATATGTTGTCTGAAATCCGCATTACATACTTGTACACCTGGTAAAATTAGCACTAAAATAAGATAGAGAGCGGACACTAGAAAATAAGGAAATTAATATTAAAAAGCTGAACAGTCAATAGAAAGTAGAAATCAACAACCGCCGCAATAGAGAAAGTTTAGGAGGACTAAGAAAAATCATCTAAGAAAGACTTGAGTAGAATAATTAGAAATAAATAGGATCATCGTAAGTAAGGAAAATTGGTGGCGCAACAGAACAATCATTGCAAGAAGACCAAATACTAGTATCAAAGGGGTACGTGTCAGAAATTGGCGAAGGAAAGCAGAAGTGGATCGAAGAAACAAAAGGAATGTAGATCTGCGACAACCAAGGCAAACAGCAGCAATAATCAGAGTACAGTGGACCCCATGATATCGGAATAAGTATCCGCACCAAGGAGACCTAGACTTTTTCGAGTAAATTTTGGGAAATAATTAAGGAAAACCAGTTAGTGAGGGAAATTTAAAGCTCACAGTCAAACAGATTCCAAGGAAAAGAAATTAGACAACCAGAAGCCAGTAAGAGAACCAGAGTGAGAAAAAAAAATCTACCAGCCCTGCCAAGCACATCGAACTGGAGCAAAACAGTAGTCACAGGATGATAAGAAAGAAGAGCAAAAGAAAACAACTCACCTAGATAGAAGTCCAACGGAAACCATCCAGGGTGTCGAACTATCTTCTCTGCTATTCGTTAGAACCATTTCGATAGAATTCCCAAGCAAATAAATAAAATCACTTTAAAACATAATCCAGTGCAGACACATCACAGCCAAAAATAAAGGTCACTCGCGACTCGAAGAAATTATCGTCACGAAAAAACACACGACAGATTCACGGAGACGTTACAAAAAATACAGACAGAAGACGCGGACGGAAAATAACGTGCAGATCGAAATCTTTCCATTATTTCGAAACCGACGTGACACAAGCACGGACTCAACGTCTACAACAGCTGACAGGCGCGCCTGCAACAGGTCTCCAAGCACAGCAGACGACATATTTCAACAGCCATAAGGGCGCATATCGAGACGGGCGAAATCAATTCCGCCTAGTTGTGGAGTTCGCCGCTGATCCTGAAAAGCGCACGAGTAGAAGTCCAAATATCGTCGAAGATAAAGAAGAGCAAGGAACTTTTACACCTATTATTACGTCGAAAACTGATTGTACGGCCAACGGCGCCGACAAGCCGAACACCACGTATTTCGTATTTATGGTTAAATAAACCGCACTTATGCCTCCTTCAGAAGTCTATACTAATTTTCTTCGTGTTTGAGCCCGAATTATTCTCCCAAGAAGACAAACAATTATTGATAACGTAAAAATACCGTTCCAGTATGTTTTCATCCACGGCATTTGACAGGTGGAGCAATAAATGCCACTGTAAACCACATCTGTGTACTGCGTATTAATTCACCTGCTACAATTTTACAGTCCACTTCTCTCCAACAGCTGAATTCTCGAACAGTACGCGTTCCATAATGTATTGTTAAGAACTTATTATCATGTTTACATCATTTTAGCTCAACGACCTTTCCACAGCCCAAAAGCTCACTCAATCGACATTCTTGCCGATGAGAGACAGTAATTGAAATTTTTTTGGGTCTGCGTCAAATGTCCGTTGTCTCTGAAAAGAACTATCACATAGGGATGAATTCCGTATGCTGCATCACCAATTATGTGACAATCATTCGGAAAATACACATCTGGATTGTCAATGTATTCTTGGACGTGAGATTACCGAATGACTTTGGCATCGTGGACACATCCAGCATAACCAGCCAATACGCTTGTGAACGATAAATAAATAATTACATATTATATGTTATAAATAATTACAATATTTCAAACAAGCTTTTACAAAACTAAGCCGTCAAAGTAACAACTGAACAAATATTACCTGTACTTGGATTGAGTGATATGATTTCCTATTTAAGTAAGAATTTCCATCCTCATGAGCTCCAATAACACCAGGAAATCCACTATTTGCTTCGAACTCGGATATAACCTGAGTAGCTCGGTCCCCTATTGGCCATTGGATGAATTGAGGAGCCAAATAATGAAGAGCATATGTCACTCTCTACACACTTCTAATGGCAGTGGCTTTTCCAACGTTGAACCGGTTACAAATGGATCTACGTTAATAATATTTCAAAAATCAGTAATAGTTTTGTTTCCGAGTAAAAACATTGATTACAATCGGTAAAGTAAAACCTGTACGAGTCCGGCGTTGCCATCGACCACAATGTTAAGATAAGTTGCGTTTTAGAGCGGATCGGTTTTCTCCCAGACACAGAATTTGTGTACGATATCGCTGATCCTATAAGGCCAAGTATAAACTCGGTCTCTGTACAGCTGACAAACTCATCGACCATCCAGATGTGCATGAGTTATATAGAAATTCACTGGTGCGTCAGCTTTACAGGAATTGCGCACAGACTCACCGATGCATCAGCTTTACAAAAGTTTCAGTTTGCAATGAATGATTAGTTAAAGAAGTCATTGGTTGGTAATATTATATTAAAAACGTTCAGCTTTCGAATATATTCTTTCGACGTTATATTCTCCTCGCCGTCTTCCGCGATGTATCGTTGTCAGGGCGTCTGCCGGTCGGAGGCGGGAAACTTACCGCAGTCGAACACGTGTAGTCGATCCTCGGAGATAGTGGTTGAGATAGGAACGAAAGGGGGATGCCAAAGATTGATTGTCGTAGTTACAAAGGAACTTTTATGTTTATTGGAAATAATGTCGAATAGTTATTTGGATAAAGAAGTATAAGGGGTAGATAATAATAGATGATAATAAAATCGTAAAGTGGCCACGTCGGCCCGCGTCGCGTTTCTTTCCTCTCGTCGCCGTTGCGTGGGGTCTCCGGCCGCTATGCCTTTGTCCCCGTAGCGTGAGGTCTCGTCGTGCGTGGTTAGCTCTCGTAGCTCGTACCGCTCGACTCGAACTGCCGTTGCCAGGCCACTCCTGCGGGTGCGCGGGCTCGCGCCTGCGCCGTGAGTCTTTCGGCGTTGCTCGCGTCGCCTTCCGAAGTGCACTCGGTCGAAGTCGATCGAACTCGGGAAACGGCGTTTATAACAATTACTTGTGAGATTGCATCGACTGACAAGATCAGGAGCGGCAACTCATGTAAATCTTCTTAATTTGTACATTTATCCGTGTTTATCACAAATTGAACTAATTTGATGTACTCACTCGAAATGCGATTTAAATTGTTGATCAGAAAATCTGGGAATCGTTCTGTCAACCTAATTTTCAATGTTCTTCATGTTCGGAACTACTTGATGTTGTTGACGAAACAACATCATGTTGTTGTATTACTTATTTTCTGTATCAATGTCGTCACTTTCGTCAATTGCAGAAAATGCTTGAAGTGCAACTACCTTCTCGAGTTGATAGGCCATGATGATTTGTAAGGTTATATCGAACGAGTAAGCATGCTCACAAGTGATCCGAATTATTAGAACTGCAAACAGACGTTAGCACGCTCATTGAATCGGACCGCCCGTTATCAGTTTGTGTATCGTATGCGCTGGGAGCGCGATTCGGACCGCATCCTCTGTTCGCTAGTTAAGTGTAAGAGAGGTTGCATTTTAACCGAAGTCTCTACAGGCAAGATTCACATCACAGACAAGAAATCGAAACATTCCGATGTAAGCATAAAGGCTGCACTTGATAAGTTATTGGAAATTTTGTTTTATTCACGAGGCATCAAAATTCTGGTTGTCAGTGACTAACAAGGAAAGATACTTTGGTGTCCCCCTCCGATTTTGATGAAACTCACGTATGTTGTAGAACATCGAAAACTAAAAGACACGTATTTTTTTTTATCGGCGGAAAAACATTTCTAAGAGGTGAAATCGCCCTTCAAAATTAGCATGTCGAGGGGTGGTTTTGCAGTTTCACCCAGAAGGCGTCAACCGATTTTAATGAAACAAAAACCACAATACTCCTCATTGAAGACAATCAAAATTCCGCGCTAAGTTGAAGAAAAAAATTCATTTGCAGGGGTGAACAACCCCCTGATTTTCAATTTTCCACCCTACACAAAAAACTAACCAACCAAATTGAACAGAACATATACCATTTGGAAGCGCAAGTTAAGATAAATATGACGTATTTTTGCACATTCGCAGAAAAATGAATTTACGGGGGTAAACTACCCCTTATCCATTAGTACGTATATTTGTGCGTACATTCTTGTTTCTCGTTATTTACATGTTAAAGAGCTGCTTGCGTTCACTCTTTGTGCTGATTTTGTGCTTATCAATAATTTATCGTCATATGTTATCGACCTTTCGATTAGATTGTATTTCGATTCGGCGCAAATTTCGGAATAAGTCGATGATGCAACAGTCGTTCCATCTATAGAACATTGTCAATTATTCCAACGAAATTAATATGATTTTATTTTTTTGAGTAATCTAATCATACGCCAATATGATAAAAATACTTTCGACGCAGTAAGAGGTGTTTTCTACATAGGCGGCTATCTGGGACTTCGTATTGTCTGCTGATATCGCATGTGGTTCAACAACAAGTCTTTCAAATATAAAAACCGCGATACATACAGCGATTTTCAGTTGCTCATTTGAACGGAGTGCCAGTGCGTCAGTTATAATTTCTGATTTAAAAAATCAATAGGCCATGAAAGTGAATCCAATCAACGTCATTAAACTTCTTTTGGCTACATTTGAAGCCATGAATGTTCTCGAAATTCCGATTAACAATGCCGAAATCGAGGTAAAACAGAATTTCGAAAAAGTTCTGGTCGACTGCATGGACGATTATAACGGAGTTGAAATTATCGAGGAACAATCGCTAGATTTTCAAGAGCGATTCAAGCAATATGATGTTAACCCTGTCGAGGACACTCTTTGGCAACATGATGAAGGTCCAGTGGATTCTGATACTTGTTCTAAATACGAAGAAGACATAAGCTACGATTACAAACGCAAAGCAATCGAATACTGGAGATCCGGTAAGAAGAAAAATTACAGTGTCGATACCGTCAGTCAGAAATTCAAAAAAGTCAAATCTGTACGACAATTAAAACGCTGGGCAAATCAAATGAACAAAGGTGAGACCTACAAGGAGAATTTATCTCAAATCTCTGAATATACTTTCAAAAACATACAAGCCGCAGTAGATGCTGGTTTCATTCTTCATGATATCGACCTTCAAAAGTGGGCTCTACAAGCTCAAAAAGAGATAGGTCACGAAGACATTCGTTTTAAAGCTTCTCGTAATTGGCTTCGGAAGTTCAAGAAATCACATCGTATTGTGGCCAGGAAAATTAATAAATTCGTAACACGAAAGACTATAGAAGACGAACCAGTTTTAAGGATGAATGCAGAAAACTTCGTGAATGAAATTAAACCATACATTCAAACATATGGACCGGAAAACATATATAATTCAGATCAGAGTGGTTTTCAACTGGAAATCCACTCTGGCAGGACTCTGACGGCTGAAGGAACTAAACAAGTGCAATGTGTAGTACAATCTGTATCATCTACAACTCACAGCTACACTATCCAGCCAACCATAAATGCAGATGGAAAATTACTGTCACCCCTTTTTATCGTTCTAAAAGAGGGAAAGGGTGAGTTCGGCCCAATCGTGGAAAAAATTTATTTAGGCCAGAAAACGTATTTTTAACAGCAACGAAATCGGGAAAAATTACTTCAGGTATGGACAAAAATGATTGCCAGAAAATATTGAACATATGATGAATTATACTATATCGATAATCAATATCATCCTATGTATAGAGCACTTCAAAGTTTGGTTGGAAAAAGTATTCTTCCCCAACACCGGCCGTGACAGCGTATTGTTGATAGACTCGTGGAGTGGACACTGCCCAGAAGTTGTTCAAAATGCAACACCTCGGGGCAAAAAAACAATCACAAAGATAATACCTAAAGGCACCACAGGGAAAATCCAACCACTCGACGTTTTTGGTTTCCGAATATGGAAAAATTTTGTACGACATTTTTCCGACAGTGTATTATTACTTAATTTTGATAATAATTTACACTTGAGAAACAACATAATCAAACTCCAATCGCTCGCACACAATCAACTTTCATCACCCAGATATATAAATCTTTTCAAATATGCATGGTTCAAAAGTAATTATATAACCGATAAGCCAAACGAGTTCGACAATCCAGTGAGTTTTGGTTTCGGTCAATCGTCTCAAGCACACTGTGAAGTACTAGGTTTTAATAATGTGGCTATCATCAGATGCTCATGGTGCAAGAAGTCTTTATGCTTGCAAAATTTTTTTGAAGAGTATCGTTTCTGCACGACTTACGAACCATGATTGCTGCAAATTATGACGTGCACATTGCACGTTGATGAATTGTGAAAGGAATGATACATTATATTATATACTGTGGTGTATGTAGATGCGCAAGGCGGTAAGAATAAATGTGAGAGAATGGAGAGTGGGGAGAGCGATAACACAGGACGTGAAAAGAACGACAGTCGAATAAATGCGCATGCCGAAACCGGGTATTTGTTATTTCTCGCCTATGTCCTCAGCTGATTGCCGCTGTTTCGAAATACAGCTATACACATATGCCATACAACCACTCAACCTCAGCAACATTCCCCAGTATTCTGTATTTGAACAAGCTATTTTTTTCAGTAAATAACGCGAAACTCATGAATGGACCATTCTACTTGTAAGTAACAGCCGGTCACCCCCTTAATAATAAACAAAATATCATTTAAAGTGCCCCCCGTTGACTTCGGCTAACAAGAATGTTTTTAATCAATTCGGACATTTAAATAACGAGAAACTAGAATGTACGCACAAATATACGTACTAATGGATAAGGGGTAGTTTACCCCCGTAAATTTATTTTCCTGTGAATGTGCAAAAATACATCATCTTTATTTTAACTTGCGCTTCCAAATGGTGTATGTTCTGTTCAATTTGGTCGGTTAGTTTTTTGTGTAGGGTGGAAAATTGAAAAATCAGAGGGTTGTTCACCCCTGCAAATGAATTTTTTTCTTTAACTTAGCGTGAAATTTTGATTGTCTTCAATGAGGAGTATTTTGGTTTTTGTTTCATTAAAATCGGTTGACGCCTTCTGGGTGAAACTGCAAAATCACCCCTCGACATGCTAATTTTGAAGGGCGATTTCACCCCTAAGAAATGTTTTTCCGCCGATAAAAAAAAATACGTGTCTTTTAGTTTTCGATGCTCTACAACATACGTGAGTTTCATCAAAATCGGAGGGGGACACCAAAGTATCTTTCCTTGTAAGTCAATGCAAAATTAAATATGTTTTTATAAATGTATTTACATACCCTCAATTATTCATTTTACAGGAAGTGTTCATGCCGGTATTGACTGCATGGCTTTCAATAAAATACTGGCCTGTTTGAATATACCGGAAATTTCAAACGACTTATTCAAGCGATACGAACGTGAAGTGCGCCCTGCGATAGAAACAGCTGCAGAGAAAGAGCGGGCATTGATCATCAAAACATTGCCAAATTGTGTGAACAACTGTAAGGGTTTCTTAAACTTGAGATCTTTAGATGAACTAGTTAACATAAATTATATATATTGGGTCTGGGAAAAGTTCGTGGCGTTTTTCCCGATAGATGGCATCAATTGCAAATAGGTCAGGAAACACAGATCGCTGGGGCATCACTAAACGCTCGTTGGAAAGGTGACACTTCGAGCGTTACTTTGAGTATATAAACATCGAAATTGGTGCAGTGGTTAGAAAGTTGTTTGCGTTTGAAAATGGAGATAAGTAATGAAAAATTGCGCTATATTTTGCAATATTATTACGACAAAGGACAAAGAACGCTGCGCAGGCTTGTGAAAAAATGTGTGCTGTTTACGGTGAAGGTACTTTATCAAAATCTGCTGCGCGGAAATGGTTCGCTCGCTTTCGTTCTGGTAATTTTGATGTGAAAGATGAGTCACGATCTAGTCGTCTAATCACTGAAAAAGCTGATGAAATTCTTGAAAAAGTCCAGCAAGATAAGCATATCAGCATGATAGACCGAATTAACATCTGCGATGCGCTGCTGGAACGCAATGAAATCGAAAGAAAAATGGATCACGTACGACAATCGGAAGCGTCAAAGATCGTGGACAAGGGCTCACCAAGCCGTCACAGGCGTTCGCGAAGCCAGGATTGACGGTGAAAAAGGTGATGCTGTATGTGTGGTGGGACTAGAAGGGAATCGTCCACCATGAGCTACTTCCAGTTGGCCAGACGATTGATTCTCAACTCTACTGTTGACAACTAGAGAGATTACGCTAAGGAATTAAAAGAAAACGGCCCGAATTGATTAATACGAAAGGTGTTGTATACCATCATGACAACGCCCGACCACACACTTCTTTGATGAACCGTCAAAAATTGCGAGAGCTTGGTTGGGAAGTTTTGATGCATCCACCGTATAGTCCAGACATAGCACCCTCTGACTATCACTTATTCCGATCTCTGCAGAACTCTCTCAATAGAATTAAGCTGCTTTTAAAAGAAGCCTGTGAAAACTACTTGATTCAGTTTTTCAACCAGAAACCACAGAAGTTCTTCACCGATGGCATCATGGCTCTACCCGAAAAATGGCGAAACATTGTCGATAATAATGGAGCATATTTGGTTTAAATAAATTCATTTTCACTCTATAAGAAAACCAGTTGAATTTTACTAAAAAAACGCCACGAACTTTTTCCCAAACCCAATACCTTCAATCATTTGTACAAATCATACATATGACCAATATATGGTTTGGCTAATTCTTATAATTTTATGAGTGATAATTCCTTATCCTTTCGTTTCCTTTACCTTATTCAGACCGACTGAAATTGTCAAAGAAGTGTGTTGGAAAATCAGCTGGCGCACGGCGATCGATAATCGTCGTGCGCCTACCTGTTGCGCTGCTCTAGCACGCGTTGTTCGGTTGAGTCGAAGATAGCCGAGGCATGGGCTTCGCGAAGCCGAGGATGTGCCTCGTTGGCACGCCGCGTCGAGCGAGAGGATGTCTCTCTCGCTTGACTTCGGTTTCGCTCACCGGCTATCTCGCTCAACTGACTCCAGCGCTCAACGTAAAGTTCATACTCGCAGCCATCTTGAGAATTTGGCACTTTTGCGACACACATCTTTTGGACAGCACGCGCATCCACGGGACTCTTGGGACTTCACATCAACCTTTTTACATCGGCATCGCTCAACATATCTCATCAGGACTCATTGCTCAAGGTAAGAGTGCTCTGGCATAATTACGTCTTAATTCACTGTCAGAGAGGAGAAAATGGTACATCAGCACTGGGTCTCACTTGTGGCGTGCGTTGCAGCACATGCTGTACCACGTTCTCCTCATGTCGTTTTGCCGGCTTAATAATTATAATTAAGCATGTGCCTCATATTCACTGTATTTTCCCCCAGTAAATCTGCTGGGAAAGTACAGTGAATATTTTTTGCTCAACCGTACAGCCTCAATATCTGTTTGCAGTGTGCTACGCAGTGCTGATTGCGTAGCTGGTCGCACACAAAATCACTGCACTCAAACACAGGTTATTGTAAATGCTCTCATTAATTCACTGCAATCACTTTGCAATACACTGCTGAGTGGTTGCAGTGAATTACACACAAACGTTTTCGCACTCAATGGTATCAGCGTGTCATGCTGCGTTGCTTTCGCTACGTTGCACGCACCGCTGTCTCAAGTTTATATTCAGCACACAATTAACAAAATTGTGTGCTGCTCACATTATGTCATGTTACAACTCAATTTGTTAATCTCTTTTATAATTTGTATTTGGTTTTCAAAATTCATATTTT
This sequence comes from Cylloceria caligata, assembly GCA_963942595.1. NCBI lineage: Eukaryota > Metazoa > Arthropoda > Insecta > Hymenoptera > Ichneumonidae > Cylloceria > Cylloceria caligata. The sequence goes on along the minus strand of OZ012704.1, from coordinate 51,590,555 downwards.
TCACAATTTTCTAAATAATATAAAATCAATGCATAAATTTTAGTTGGAGTGTTCACGCACTCATATTAAGATTGTATTTTGACTACTGCAAAGGAAGGCAGAAATAAACCGCTTCCTCAGCATAACATCTATGTGTCTGGTTATTTTCCTCTTGCCTTGAGTGAGTTCTCATCCCGTTTCAATATATTCACAGGTCAGTCAAGGTTCATCCGGACGGATTCTCAACAAAGTGTATGCAAATTACTGCGCTCTTCATTACTTCACTGCGTCTATGACTTCTCATTATGCATCGGAGAAAATAATGAACATCGATGAGAATAATGCCTTCAATTTTGATGCAGGGGTTGGTGAGATTGTGAATATTATTGTATCCTACGATATGGGATGGAGCTAACGAGGAAATGAAAGGAGTTATAACAGTTTGAATGGGTATGGCAGCATCATCGATTTTCTAAGTGGCAAAGTTTTGGACTTCGCTACACGTAATTAGAAATGTACATTATGTGAGAAAAACCAAGACAAAGCAGACCATGTTTGCCAAAAAAAATTTTTAAGTCGAGGCTATTGCAATGGAATCTGCATTGGTCAACGAAAGCGCAATCCTGAAAGATTCAGGTTTGAACGTTCGTGTGCTGATTAGGGATGAAGATAGCTCGATCATCTCGACTGTCCGTAATGGAGCGACTAATACAATTTTTTAGTTATCGGACACGAACCACCTGCGGAAAGCGTTCAACAATGATTTACCATATATGGTTCACAAAAAAAATTTTTTTTAATGAGGCAGAATGCGACTTTTTTGCATTTGAAGACATTTTTTGGTTATATGCTGTTGCACAGAGCAGAGGCAAATTTTTGAGCTCGCTGCCACGTTGCATAATATTCTTGATCATGTATTTATTCGACATGATAATTGTGGTAATTGGTGCCACCATAGCTCAACAAATAATTCAAAGCATCCAATAATCAGATTGACAGATCCCGAGATATATAATAAATTGAAACAGATTTTTTCGAAATATCCTCAAAATGCGAATAAATTTTGCGTTGCAGTTTCGAGTCAAGCCAATGAGAGCCTTAATAATACAATGGCCCACAAATAAATGTTACAGTCCAACTGAATCGCCGGACTATTGTTATACAAGCGCTGTATGTAACAAAAATGGAGGTGAACGTCATGTGTTGAGTATTCAGACAAACTGCTTATTACCTGGATCACATACAGCAGTAAGAAAAGATATAGCCAAGTTGAAAAAAGCAACCAGAGCGAAATTGTCTTCTACAAAACTCAGAAGGAATATTTTAGTTTAGATGAGAGAAAGTTTGAGAAAAAAGATTGAAATTTTGAGGGAACACAATACGAGGTTAATTGTGGCTTGTCACAGAATGTAGAAGACCCAAATCATTATGGATTCCCAACTTTCTATCATGATTTTGCACACTATTTCAGTTTCATCCGAAACTTGCAATATTGTATATTTCGATTTGGAAACGTCCGAATTTCGGAGATTTGATGAAATTTTGCAAAAAGGAGCTCAATTTTAAGAATATAAATTTAGCATTTATATCACTCTTACGAAAAACATAAGCCCTGAAGCTTCAAAGCATATGGAGCTAAGAAATGTGACTGGACAATTACTACTGAATAACCAAATGGTTCAAACAGTTCCTTTGTCGCATGCATTATGCTCGTGTCAACAATTTCTAAATTTATCTCCGAATCACTGCCTATTTGTTGCTCACACAACGCTGCATTCGATGCAACACATTTCATTTGCGCTAGTAAAAAAAAAAAAATACGGTCCAAGATTTTGCGATGATTGCTGGTTTTTGTGATACATTGACGTTATTAAAAAAGGCGTGAGACTCTTCCGCGTTAGAAGTGAATCTTCTTAGGTTCAAGAAACAGTTGATTTAATGCATTACTTTCTTCGCATTTGTTGACGTTTTTCTTATTTCAAGATTAGGAAATGGTTATGTGGAATGTAATGGAAGAAAATCTCTCTTAATTAAATGAAATATTACTTTTATTCTTCAATTTCCATTAATTCATACCCTAAGAAAGAAATGATGTATTTATGATAACTGAAGTATGATACAAATAATTTAGACGGTAAATTTTCTAAATAACGAGAGAATACTCTGTCGATGGTATCGCCTGATCAGGTTGTAGACTGACCTTTGTCAGTGTTTGTCTTTTTCTCCATTTCACTAGTCGCACAATGAAAATTGTCAACTAATAAATATTAAAACGTATTCAGGTAAAAAACAGTATATTACGCAAGCGTCTACTGGTTTGCTTTGGTACATATTAACACAGTACATGCGGCGCATGCGCTTAGACTGTCTATGACGTATGCGATGGAGAGAGTAGAAATGATTTTCCCTCTCTTTCTTCTCACACCACCGGTTGGAGTCGGAGAAGAGGCACCGTTTCGATTCTTGTCTCGATCAAGCTAACTCATGCTACCGTAGTTAGAGAAAATGTTACGTAAGTAGTATGTGTACACCTTGCTCCATCCCACTCCTATCCCCACTCCTTCCCCCACCACGCGGCTACCCCCACCACCTCACTTTTCCACCGCCGCGCTACCCACTCTGCTTGACCAGTGTCGGTAACGTGGAGATGGTAAAGTGAGGTGGTGTGGGTGCCTTGGTGAACAAGGAAGAGTAGAGATAAGAGCAGGATGGAGCAAAGGTGTACACATACTTGGAAAAATGAATTAAATTATGTACTCACCACCGCAGCTGTTGTAGGCATCTACCCTCCTGCCAAAGCGATTTTAAACTCCTGTCTCTCGAATGTACTCTCTCACACACGCACGCACACACACATACACACGCACATCGTCGTGTCTTTAATTCATTACTATGTCCTCGTCAAAGCCCTCGTCCACGGCATCAATATCTTAGCCGATATCTATCTCATCACCGAGGGCTTCTATAATAAACGCCGCCACGTCCGCGCGTTCACCGTTCGATAATCGAACCCGCGGAACGCTATCGCCGGCAAGAGGTCGCATCATGACAGCGATCAAGTCATCTCTACCGCACGCTTCTTCGACGAGCTCCTCGATACCTTCAACATCCACGCGTTCGAGTCCGTATATGGAAAACTCCATGACAAGAACCGGCAGCATACTTGCTAGAGGCTCCGGATGAAATAGGTAAGACCAGTCGATGTAAATAGTTTCGCCGAAATCGACTAGCAACACCTCGCAGTACCCATCAAAGTCCGGGTAGACCACTTCGCCGCGGACAACGCTATTGAAACGAGACACAATACAGGACATGCCGATATACAGCTCCCCAAGTTCAACGGGTCTTCCACGTTGTTCCACTAAATACACGCTACGTAGGAGCTCTTCCAGATCGTCGTATACATCGCACATTTCCTGTGTACGCAGAAACACACTCATCACACTCTCGACAAACATTAATCAGCACCAAAACGCGTCGCTTAAAATCTCCTTGCCGTATCGTGGATACATATTGCTTTTTATTGTTTCCAAGTAGGATGCCAAAGACAGACTAAATGCTCGAGATGCTGCTAGAGAGTATCACGGGCATAAAGATAACAGCCTCCTATGAATCATAACTAGGTATCCATCACTTTGAATGCAACGGAAGCGGTTTTCGAGCATGCATAGCCCTGCGCTATGCTCCTCGCAAAGCGCTTACTCTGCAGTAAAAGGGAGAGAGAGAGAGAGAGAGAGAGAGAGAGAGAGAGAGAGAGAGAAAGACTTCAATTATAATTCTCTAATTATTATGCTATAAAAATAAGAGACACAGTAAGATCAGATGTTTTTAAATTAATCAATATTTTATGCAAAGCACTTCACACATTTACCGTCGTATGCAACAGCCTTGCAAACACGGTCATCCACGCTCGGAGATTCCTTCACCGTTAATTTTATTTCTATCGCTATATGGAATTAATTTGTATTATCACTCGTAATATTGCTTTTAAATTATTTTTCGCTGTGGACGTTGTCATCATAGTGTACTTCTGTAAAAAGAACGAAACAACTATTTAATTGAACGCACTGATCAATAAAAAACATCGTGTACAGAATAATCGATATTGTCTTACCTGATATGCCACGCCTCATTATACAAAGTTGGCAGCGTTGATGATCTTCTGCCACCGATGACAACTGTGGATGAGGATGTCGGGTGGCACTTTTCTTTCCCGAAGTTAGCTCTATCTGTACAGTATATGTATCTTCCTCTCGCTCTCCATGACACGAATAACGAACCCTCGGTGTCGGCTCATATGCAGGGGCTGCTCGCTCTGCAAGACATTATTTTTTATAATTAAAAATAAATATTACATGATTTAAAATTACGATTTAAAAATTATTTTATATTTTTTACTTACCAAGCTCTGCTGCTTTGCTGCTAATCGACATTGGCACGTATTCCATGATCTGCTGTGTTAATGAAACAGAGACGAGCGCTCCGTCTTCTTTCTATCGCAGACCTTTGCTGATGCTTCGGTTTTAGGACTGTCTCTCTCTCTCTCTCTCTCTCTCTCTCTCTCTCTCTCTCACCGTGACTGACCTCAGTGTATACTTTATAATATTTCGAGCGAAATGTACACTATATACAATTATTTACAACAGTGTCTTTATCACAAATAGCTGCACATACGTAGAATTATTGCGTTCGCAACGCAACACCCGATGCATGACCAGCGATATGACCACGAAACAGCATAATTATTTCGGACAAAATAATTTTCATAAACTCCGTATCCTCCGGCGTTAGCAAGATCGCGATGTGTTCGAGCGCTTCTTCAAAGAATTCCTTGGCACCGATGATCTCATACGCTGCTGCACGAGGTATTTCACTGACAACTATCTTTTCACGGACATATGATACCACCTCGTTCATACACCGTTGAATCGTTTCACTTTTGCTCTCTAGAGCCTGCATATGAATATCAATTCTTCTACTTATTTCGACGAGCATATCAAATGTAGACCGCTGAAGAACAATGTTTGGAGAGTATTTTCGGAAGCGTTTCCGTTTCGATTCTCCAGATTCCTCTTGATTCTCGTATTCGTCATCAGCGCTACCGCTTATTTTACCAAGTGACACAGCTCTGTGCTGGTAACACGAGGTTAAAAGTGTGTAATGCGTTGTGCTCTATGCGGGTATTACACATTTTCTCGTCATCAGTCCCATGAGCTTCGAAATATTGTTGTACGCGAGAAAAATCACTTTTAAACACTCGCCACTCGTCCGCACCGAGTGTAATTCCGGTAAAAGTATTCGACAATATTTTCACCACTGGTGTAAGAGTACACGTAGAGTTGAACTCGACCCCGGCTACGATTATTTTACCAAATGATTTATTTAAACCGTTCATAACGGGGTTCGCTATATATGGCGATATCGCATGCGACGTAGCACCGTTATTTGCCATTTTTATTGCTTTCGTGTAGACTGTAACTTTTCGAATGAATCATCGGTGGTGTTCATACTCCGTTTTATACAGATTTCCCCCACCACCTAGCTGCATCGCCTCTTCTTTTGATACTGCAAATCATACGACTGAAAATTGCTAGCCAATATCCTTTGATATTTGTCGCATTCTCCTCAACAGCCTAGTAACAGCAGCAAATATATCCTAAAACTCTTGCATACTCTCGCACGCTTATGTGCACACGCACACATCGACATACAGATAAGATGTGCCATGAAAACTAAATAATATTCGTCGACGAAATTTGATGATTTTCCTCATGGCCGAGTGCCTTGAAATTAGATGAAAACAATATGACTTTCATTAGCGAAACGCGATAACTAAATACATCACCATCGCTAAATATTTCCCTAGGTCTTGCTTTTGTAAAGTGATTGCGTGCGGCCATCTTCTTGGTTAGTCGTATTTATTACATCGCTGCAGTATATGCAGAGAGAGAGAGAGAGAGAGAGAGAGAGAGAGAGAGAGAGAGAGCTTGTTAAAGGAATATATATAAAAGTGAGCCGCTTTGAAAATTCTCTAGTTAATTGTCTGATTTACTGTGGTTACTACTACTACTACTCTAACAGCACAATCAGATCAGAGTGGTAAAGCGCTAATTGATAAGAAAATTGATAGAGTTTATATTGAAGCGTAGACCGTCGTTGCGTTCGCGCTGGGGGAGAAGAAATTTACAGATCACCCTATGGGAACTTCCGACACAGGCGGTTGTTCGTAAAATTCACGGTATGCTGTGCGAGTGTCATCAGCGCGATTTAGTTGACGCGTATAATATTGGATTGTTTGATAATCAAATAATTATTGATTCGGTGGTGCGTGTTATTCGTCGACGCGGTTGGCTGAATGAGCCTGCTCTGCAACCCATACTCAATGAAAGACGTAAGTAATATACAGCGCTAATTACTTTTATTTTATTTCCTTTATTTCATACGATTTTTATATAGTTCGACGGTATGAGGACGCAGAAATGGGATCCGACACCTATGATTTCGATGAGGAGGGTAGAACCGATTCAGATAATCATAGCAGGGACAACGATGGCGACAGCTCCGCAGGGAATGTAAACCTACAAACGGTCTTTTCATGGCAAGCCTTTCGAGAGAACCAGATGAATCCGTCGCAGGCCTATCGCGACAATACAGTTCAAACGATGATACCAAGAGCAATACAGACAACGAGAAAGAAGAAGAAGAAGAAGAAGAAGAGGAAGAAGAAGAAGAAGAAGAAGAAAAAGAAGAGGAGGAGGAGGAGGAGGAGGAGGAGGAAGAGGAGCAAGACGTAGACGATGACGACGAGGAGGAGGAGGAAGTGGAGGAGAACCCTGTATATTCAGGTAAGATTTTAATAATACAACTACGCTGATAAAAATAAAAAAATTACGCGGATAATAATAGTAAAATGAAAAAACAGGGTACGAGACGGACCCAAACGTTTTTCGCTTTGCACGATTCACTGTGCCGAGACCGCCGACAATCGAGTTGGTTTACGAAATGGGTCGGCGGTTCCCGGGTGCAGTCGACGGATTCGAGGACTAGAAGCAAATATAAGTTTGTAATTCTTACGTTACACGAATTATATGCATAGTATGTAGCTAGCGACAAACAAAAATTTAAAGTAAATAAAATAAAAATTATAATAAATGGTTTAATTATGCTTGCAGCTGGACAGACTGGCGATGGAAGGACTGCTGCACGGGGTGGTGATATTTTGCCTCCTGGTGAACGTTTCGGTATCGACAACGAGCAGAGACGCTATTTTCCACGCTTTAGGATGCAGGGTCGAGAGACAGATTTTTATTTTCGTCAGCCACCGGTCGGTATCGATCATCTGACATGGTTCGAGGGAGGTAAACGAGATGTTCTCACACGCCTTACAGAATCGTGCGAAGGACATGATTATGTGGGTATGACTCTGAGCGTACCGTCTTTCGCGCAAGGACCTGTATGGTTATTATTTCGACCAGCTCGTGACATCGTTCCCGACGATATATGGCGACTAATTAATAGTGTAGCTCAGAGCGCGCGCGAATTTCGAATAGACGCTGGTATATGTAGAATGACGACATGGATAGTACGAGGCGTCGAAGGAGCTGGTGAGCTGGTGCACTAGGCTTACACACGAGTCTATAGCAAAAAAGACAATTTTACGCATAAGTAATCGCGATAATTTGTGTCTACAGCGATCCTTTGTCACTGCCCGAGCGCATGCCGAACGCGGTCAAATACGTGCGGGCGTGCTACACAGACGATGGTGTCAAATTCGGAACGGGCTTCGAGGTGCGCAATATACAGCAGCGATAGAGCTCACGCGTAATGCAGGGGTAACGACACCGTCTAGAGGGTGTGGTGCGCGCGAAATTCAGCTCTTTCAGGGGTACTTGGTTCACGAGGGTATAGCGATTGTTGTTTATGGATTTCTCACCTTCGGAAAACGCGTTCCGGCTCTGTACGATGGGCGAAAATACGTACTCACCGCAACAGGTAAAATTAATCATACACTCTTTATTCTCTATTACGAGCGTTCTCATCACTATCAACCGATATTAAATTTCGTCGGTGCGCTAGGTAGTCGAGGGTTCTGCACAAGATGTAATTCCAAGTATATTCGAGTACTCGAGCATCGATGTAGCTATCAATGTGCTCGATGTAAATCCACTTATTGCAACGGTAATAGAGACTCTCAGCCTGAGTATTGCGCAGACTGTAATCGTTCGATCTTAGGTGCTTTTTGCCTCGCTCGTCACAAGAGTGAGAGCTCCGCAGGTATCACGTCTCGTAAATATAGACGGTACAGCGTCTGTAACGGATTGAAAATCTATAGAGGCTGCTCGCGTATGATTAAAACCACAGATAAAAAGATGCATGTATGTGGTATATCGTTTTGTACTACATGCAAACAAACGTGGCCGACTACGCATGCGTGTTTTATAGCACTTCTTAAGAAACCAGAGGCGCAAAAGGAGAAGAAAAAAGACAAGTCTTCCACGAGATTTTTATTTTATGATTTTGAGACGCAGCAACACGAGCAATTGCATGATGATAAATCGACACAAATTCACGAGCCGAATTTATGTGTTGAACAATGCGTATGTATGGCATGTCTGGATATCACAGATATAGAGACCGATTATGCTAACTGTGGTAAACGTGAGTTCGTGTTTATCGATGATCCTGTTGGGGAGCTCGTAAAATTGGCATTATCGCAAAAATTTAAAAAGACCATCTGCATCGCCCATAATGCTAGAGGTTTCGACGCACAATTTATTCTACGGCATTTAATCGAGGTGCAAAAAACACAGCTGCCCTCTCTGATTATGAATGGTACGAAGATTGTCTCGATGAAAATTGGCGATGTCGTTTTTCTCGATAGTCTAAACTATTTACCCATGGCTCTTAGCGCTTTACCTAAGGACTTTGGTTTCGCTGATGAGGTGGCAAAAGGTACATTTCCCCCTTAATTCAACACACCGGAATATCAGAATTACTCAGGTCCTCTGCCGGCTTTGCATTTTTACTTACCCGATACCATGTTCTCAGCGGATCGCGAGCGCTTTTTAAAATGGTATGAGGTAGAATCGAGTCGCGTAGATTATAAATTTGATTTTGCGACGCAATTTGTGCAATATTGTCGTACAGATGTTACGGTTTTGAGACGAGCGTGTTTAGCTTTTCGAGAGTTACTTATACGTTGTAGGAGCGTGTGCCCCTTTACAGAAGCATGCACGATAGCATCAGCATGTATGAGAGTATTTCGAAAGAATTTTCTACAGAAAGATCGCATTGCGGTGTTACCACCAAGAGGATATCGCTGGGGCGATAAGCAATCGCGCAAGGCCGTCGTATGGCTCGTATGGCTCGAGCGTGAGCTCAACTGCGTTATCGCTCATGCTGGACGCACGAGAGAGTATCGCCCTCCGGCCGGCCTACCGGCTGTCGACGGTTACTACGTGGATGCGGGGGTGCATCACGTTCTTCAATTTCACGGCTGCTTTTGGCATGGTTGTCCGCGATGTTATCGCGTGAATAGAGATGCTCGAACTAAATTCGGCGATACAATGGATGAGCGATACGAGCGTACCGTTCTTATTTCCGGGCGAATCATATCGAAAGGGTACACTCTAACCGAAATATGGGAATGCGATTTTGACCGATTACTCGAGAATAACGAGGAAATGTCGATATACGTGAAAAATCACGCCATGGTCAAGCAGGCGCCTCTCGAACCACGCGATGCATTCTTTGGCGGTCGAACGGAAAATTTTGTAAGCTTGTACGACGTTGCGAATGGGGAGCAGATACGCCATGTGGATGTTTGCTCGCTGTATCCATGGGTGTGTAAGGATGGAAAATATCCCGTTGGACACCCGAAATTGTACGTAGGTGACGAGTGTCGAGAACTCGTAGGACTTGAAAACGATCTAAGTGTCGTCGAGGGTCTCGTGAAGTGTACCGTGGTGGTACCCCGCGATTTGTATATACCCGTACTGCCTGTGCGCATGCATGGGAAACTACTGTTCCCCCTGTGTAGAACGTGCTGTACAGATATGGACACATCCGAGGTTTGTACACACGATGACACGACTGAGCGAGCGTTTGACGGCACATAGGTCGTGGACGAACTGAGAAAAGCTGTGTCGCTCGGATATAAAGTGACGTGTATCTATGAAATTTAGCAATACGTTGTTACGCAGTATGACTCGACAACGCGACGACGCGGTCATTTTGCCGAGTACATCGATACATTCCTAAAAATAAAACAGGAGGCGAGTGGTCCGCCAACAAAGTGTAACGATGACGAGGAAGCAATAGAGCGTTTTATAGCATTGTACAAGGAGTCTGAACGTGTATATCTCGAGCGAAGTGCTTTGCAGCCAAATCCGGGTTTACGTTCACTAGCAAAATTGGCTCTTAATTCATTCTGGGGAAAGTTTGGTCAACGAGAGAATCTCACGAAAACCGTTATCGTTTTCACGCGCGTGAAGCTAATGAATTTACTAACGAGTCCGGAGATTGAGGTGACGGGGACGCTACCGGTTAATCACAAGATTATGTATGTAAACTATGTGAGCAACCGCGATGCTATCCAACCATCCCCGACGTCAAATGCCGTGATTGCAGCATACACGACGGCACAGGCACGCCTAAAATTATACAGTTATCTTGAGGGGCTCGGGCGACGAATATTGTACTGCGATACGGACTCCTGTATTTACGTGAGCCGCCCCGGTGGTAACGAGTATGAGCCGCCAATCGGTCAATTTCTAGGAGATCTTACGGATGAATTGAGCGAATACGAGCCTGGTAGTTATATAACTTCGTTCGTTTCGGGTGGACCAAAATTTTACGCATACCTTGTTCGTAAACCCGACGGTACGATTATTGAAAAATGTAAATAAAGGGTATCACGCTAAACTTTGCGAATAGCCGTCACGTAAATTATAACGCATTACGATCTTTTGTGACAGGAGCAAGGAGCGTACCTATTATTTTAAAATTCGACGCTATTCGACGTACGGAATTTCATCATGTAGTAACGCATAAAGAAACGAAATCATGCGAACCTGTTAACACGAAGCGAAAACGGCACGGGATGTACTCTACTGTACCGTTCGGCTATTGTGAAATACGCTAATTAGTATAACGCAAAAAAGTAAATAGTTTTACGGTTGAATTCGCGATATTTTGAAATAATCTTTTTGTCTAATTTCATGTATCATATTTACTGTGCACAATACATTGAAAAAAAATTGATTTATTATGTATAAAACCGTTGTCGGCTCGTTATTTTTGTGCTGCTATTCGTAGCAGTAGCTGCTATCTCTCTACCGTTCCCTTTTGTTCTGACTTTCTCATCGTTGATTCCTTTTGTCCCGTCTTTCTTATCGAGTGTTTCCTTTTGTTCTGACTTTCTCGTGCTACATCCGTGGATATAATTGTTGCGTTTTATTAAAGCAGAGCAGGATTGCAGGGTTATCAAATAATATAGACCGGATAAGTTTTAAGTGTATTTAATATATTGCAACGTTGTGTCGTAATTGCGGCGTTGGCTCGGGCAGTTCGGAGAGAATAATACAAGTGTAAAAAGCTCATCAAAGAGTCGAAAAACATAGAGGCTAACTCGTAGCCTATAAAGACGCGCCGTCGACTCTCGCGCGCTCTGTTGGCATGCGACCCAACTAGTGCCTAGTTCTTACTTTCTAACAATAATATTGCTGTTTAGAATTTAATGATTCGTAAAATTTGTATATAGAGATCTATGCATAGTGAAATTAAAATATTGCTTTATTTGTGAGAAATATAAAAACTATCGTTATTTAATTTACATACGGCGTAAACACCAGCTTATACCGCGGGCCCGCGCCTCATCAGCTAGTGCAGGCGCGCCGCGCCTTATCAGCTCTTTAAGGCCGCGAAAATTGCTGATGCCGCGGGGTCGCCGCCGCCGCCGCCGCCGCCGCCTCGGTATAAGCTTATTTAAGAGTCTGCTGATTGATTTTGATAGACACTCATCGATATGGATACACGTTGGAAACATCCCTCGACAGCTGTTATGAGCGGTCCTCCGGGTTGTGGTAAAACATATTTTGTAAAAAAATTCTTCAAATACATGCGCGAAATGACGGATGTCCCGTTCGAGCGTATACTTTTTTATTACTCAGAGTGGCAGTCCGGGTATTCAGAGTACGGTGATAAAATCGAATTTCGCGAGGGTTTACCGCAAGCAGTAGACTACTCGAATGATGCAAGACCTAAACTTGTGGTCATTGACGATCTAATGCGCCAGGCATCCAACAATACTGTGGTCGATCTTTTCACCAAGGGTAGCCATCATAAAAATCTTAGTGTCATTTTCATCACGCAAAATCTTTTCCATCAGGGTCACGGGCAGCGCGATATCTCCTTAAACGCTAAATATATCGTTGTCTTAAAAAATCCGCGAGATCGCGCGCAAATTCAGCACCTAGCCCGCCAGGTATGTCCCGAGAATCCGCGATTCTTGCAGGAAGTATATTTCGATGCAACAGCCGCACCGCACGGCTATCTATTATTCGACTTGAAACGGCATCGGACGATCTCACTTTGCCAAACTCCTGCGAGCGATACAGATGCCACGCGAATTTATCGGCAATCCCGAGTTACTACACGAGCCTACACCTACATCATCCTCCACACCACAGCGGCGTCTTATTTTACCGCGCGATAACGATAGTAGCAGCAGCAACAGCAGCAACGGTAGTAACAACAATGACGACGAGGCCGAGACCGCACACTCAAACAGAGATTTAATGCTCACGGCTGAAAACGACATCATCGAGGGGGAGGAGGGGAATGAAGAAGAGAACGAACAATTGAAAAACATCGCACAAGCAGAATATCGACCCCCCACACAGTTAGAAAATAAAAAGACCAAGAATCCATTTAACTGGTCATCGCTAAAATGATGAAAATACTTAAAAAAATCTATTATGACACCGCTCATCCTGCTTCCTATTCTCGAGCAAAAAATTTGGCCCAGGTGGATCGAAGAGTAGCGCGAAAAAATGTTTTACCATGGCTCGAGACACAGGATTCATATAACATGCATCGCCTCGTACGACGACGATTTCCCCGTCGTACGTACAGAGTGAGTAATATAGACGATGTATGGGAGGCTGATTTAGCTGATCTTTGCTCGATAGCCACGTACAACGATGGGTACGCGTATCTGCTTGTTGTTATCGATGTGTTGAGCAAATACGCGTGGGTCGAGGCTTTGCGTGACAAAACGAGCGCAAGCGTGGCCCACGGTCTCACACGCATACTCGCGCGCAGTAACAATCGTCGCCCGCAACAATTGCAAACTGATCGAGGCAAAGAATTTATCGGCGCACCGTTTCAGCAAATTCTCAAGAAAAAGAATATCGATTTTCGCGCTGCTCGTAACCCTGATATAAAAGCCTCGATTGCCGAACGCTTTAATCGAACAATAAAAGAGCGAATGTGGCGCTACTTTACATACACGCGAAATAAGCGTTACATCGATGTTTTACAAAATTTTTTATATGCTTATAATCACACTAGACACAGCGGAACGCGTATTCCTCCGAGCGAAGTAACCCTCGAAAATGCCGAAAGAAGAGGACAAAGAAGAAGAACGCTCGGGATCATCGTCCGTGATAAATATGAGCTCCAAGGATAGCTCTTTCTTTGTCGTACTACCGAGCAACAGTAGTATGCAGTATTTTCCGGATAATACGACGACGAAATTTATTACAAAACTACCGCGTCAGATACGCTTGCACGGAGAATGGTCTGTTTCTCTTGTGGAAATTGCTTATCCGATGACTCTTTTACATGTTCCTACTGTAGGAAATCTCGTAACTTTTGAGGATAGTGATTATGATTTATCGGGTTTAAATCTTTTAACACGGAGACGCGCTGATAGAGACCAAGTAGCACCTGGTGTATATCGCTCTATAGACGCTCTTTTGGAGAGTATAAATCAGTTACCTCACGTGGCCGATCATTTGCGCTTCAAATCGCTTCCGAGCCGGCAGGTCGAAGTGGCACGCGTATGCGACGATCTACGCTACCACGACTTTCGCGTATCGCCCGCTATCGCAAGGCTACTAGGATTCTCGGAAGAGACCTGTAGGTCCGTAATGATAGAACCGCATTGCGAATACACAGGGTCGAGGCCTGCATCTCTCACCGCTGCTATACCGGGCAGCCTGTTTTTATACACAGATATCTGCGAGAGCTATATTACAGGCGATGTACAAACACCCCTCTTACGAGTTGTTCTCATTGATACTGATGACTGTCCGTATGGTTCGATAAAAATTAAATCGTTTTCAACGCCACGATATATACCTCTCTTGCGCAATAATTTACACACTATCGAGATCGATATAAGAGACGAATTTGGGGATCCTATACCATTCGAGCAGGGAACGTTGACTTCGACACTACATTTTAAAAGGTCCCACGATTGATTACACCACTATGGATGATATTGACAGTGTGCAGCACGGATGGGGTCATCGCGGGTACGGTGGCATTAGCCATGTTTATATCGGAACACCCAATCAACGAGGACACGGTATCGGCAGCTTTCTCGGGGTCCTGTTTCGTCGAGTGTTACCACTTTTAAAGAAGGGCGCTAAAGCAGTTGGAAAAGAGGCGTTGCGCGCTGGTGTAAACGTAGCCGGTGATATCCTCGATAGAAATATAGCTAAGAAGGATTTATTCGCGCGAGAGCGCGAGAATCAGGCAGTAATCTCAAACGCAAAGCCTCTGAAAAAATTGACACTCTCATGCGGGGTTCTGGTTATAAAAAGCGCAAAATTTCACGAACTCCTCATTCATCGAACGAACGTAAACCACGACGTATCTCCCGTAAAAATCAAAGTGTGATAAAGAGAAAAGTAATAAAGAAGAAGAAGAATAATAAGAACAATAAGAAGAGGAAGACTCGTCAACGAACAGTTGCAGATATTTTTAGATAGCTGAAACAAGATGGCTTTTCTACATGCGCACTCGTGCGAGTGTCTTAAATCGGAACTTGAATTATTTTCACTCCCACCGACGCAAACTACTATTGAAGGCTCCAATTGGGTGTATTACAAACCTATATCTTCGCTAACAGATGATTCACCGATCGAATTTGTTATTCCTGGACAGGGTGATGAGTATATCAATCTCTCGCATACCATGCTTAGTCTGAGAGTGAAAATAACATCTCCTACCACTACGGAAATTGCCCCGGGCACATCGTCGAAAGTAAGTGCCGGCCCTGTAAACAATCTCTTGCATTCTATGTTTAATCAGGTGGACGTATACCTGAATCAAAAATTGGTTTCACCTCCAAATAATGCCTACGCTTATCGAGCGTACATAGAAACACTTTTGAATTACGGTCCAGCAGCAAAAAATAACATCGGAAAATACGGGTCTTGTGAAGAGAAAACAATTTTTAATTGTCGAAAAAACTGTAGACTTGCTCGGTCAACTGCATTGCGATATATTCAATTAGGAGCGGTTCCTATTAAATGGCGTCGAGATGCGACTACGGTTGGTGCGATCTAGAGATTCATTTTGTCTTGTGGGGGATACAAAGAATGGTCAATGCGGCTCAAAGATTCTCGAGTTATCGCTTCTCGTTCGTAAAACAAAAATAGCTCCTGGTGTGCTGCTCTCGCATGCCAGAACTCTTGCAAAATCTACGGCTAAATATCCTCTTACGAGAGTCGAGGTAAAAGCCGTTTCAATACACTCTGGTGTTCATGGGGAGACTATCGATAATATCGTGTTAGGTCAATTGCCGAAGCGTATAACTATCGGTTTTGTCGATAACAAGGCGTTTAACGGCGACTTCAGTATGAATCCATTCAATTTCCAAAATTACAAGATAAATTATCTCTCGTTGTATGTAGATAGTGCTCAAATACCTTTAAAACCGTTACAACCTGATTTCACGAAAAATCATCTATATGTGGATGCTTTTCAAACGTTGTTTTCGGGAACTGGAATACATTTTTTTAACGACGGTAATTCGATCGATCGCGATAATTATCGCGATACATACTGTCTGTTTGCTTTTGATTTGACACCCGATCTTTCGGCGAACAGCAATACACATTGGAATTTAATAAAGCACGGTAGTGTGAGAATAGAGGTACGATTTGAGGATGCGCTTGCTTCAACGATAAATTGTGTAGTCTACGCGGAATATGATAATGTCCTTGAAATTGATGCCTCTCGGCAAGTAATGCTGGATTTTACCAGATAAGCGAAAAATGTGCTGATGTCGGCATAAAATTATTTCGTGTTAAGACGCGTAGAAGCGTGTCCGCGAGTAACTAATCAGTCTAACTCGAGCATCTGTACGGATTAGACGTGAAAATCGATATCGTCGTGGATATACAGGGAATGCGTGGTAGAGATTCGGAATTTATTCCGAAAGAAATTGCCGTGGTAGCAGTGGATAGACCGTACTTTATACGAGGGCGATGTGAGTTGTAAACAGGCATACGCTAACTTGCGTAAAATTTCGCGAAAATCAAGACGCATCTATACACGCGGTCACGAGAAGGCTTCTTTGCGATATCACGAGTCGTGAAATTTCCAACCTGGAGGATGAGGAGGGCGCCCCATCGTACACATTTATGCCGAAATCTTTGCGAAAATGCTCCAGACACGCTATGATAAACGATACAGCGTCTTCGCATTGTGCAATGCGCCAGGCTTTCTAAACAAAAAATTGGCTTCGCGAGCACCCATTTAAAGGAGAATCATACATGGATGTTTGGTCAGCAGACGAAGAGGAAGAGAATAAGAAAGAGGAGAAATCTTCATCATGTAATCGTGACACGATCGACGATGCTGTGAAATGAATTTTGCATATATATGTCTTTCAAAGCGTATCGGTCATCATTTAATCATTGACTATGTGTTCAGCATGAACACTAGACAAATCTACGAGAGGCTGCAGTATCTACCATTTTCAACCGTTGGCGTATACCCGGCTGACAGAATTCCTCGTGTATGGTCGTTACCGGCTGGACTCGTAGTTAACACGGATAACCACGACGGACCTGGAGAGCATTGGATCGCCATGTACGTTAACCATCATGGAAAAGGAATGTACTTTGATAGCTACGGGCTACCACCCGTTATACCGCAACATCTCGCACGACTACGATGAAACTGCAAGTTCTATCGGTACGGCCTCAAGCAGCTACAGAGTAATACGTCGGATGTGTGTGGACAATTTTGCATCGTATTCCTACATCTTATGTCGTGCGGCTTCACCATGTCGCGATTTAATAATCTCTTTGGCGATAATGTAATGAAAAACGACAGATTACTGCGTGAATATTACTGAGAATATTACTGAGTGATAAAAATAAATTTAACGGCGGAGGAGTCTCCGAGCGAAGATTACCGTGTTTGCAGGGATGTTGCATACGACGGTAAATATCTCTAAAGTGATTTTAAAAAAATATTGATTAATTAAAAACAAATACATCGGTTTACTTGTCTCTTATTTTATAATTATATATAAATTATAATCGAGGTCTCTCGCGGCACGGTATCATATTCTGCGTCTTTTACTGCAGAGCATTCGCTTCACGAGAAGCACAGCGTAAAGCGGTACGCACGTGCAAAACCGCTGACATTGCATTCAAAGCGCTGCACACCTAGTTATGATTCAGAGGGGCGTTTGTTATCTTTAAACGCTGTGATCACCGCCAGCCTCATCCTGAGCATTCAGTCTGTTTTCAACTTCGTGATCGCGCAGTCAAAACGTATTTTTCGCAATGTATCCTCGTTACGATGCAAGTGTTCTGGGTGTTGCGTTTTGGTGCAGTGTGTTACATATAGACTTGGACATGGTGGTTCACCTACGAACGGATGAATTGTGGGATGCGTACGAGGAGATGGTAAAAATTCTGCATCGTACTTTTTACGAGTGGGATCGCGAGTTTTTTAGTATCGCCATGGAGAATCTTTACGCGGGGATGAGGTGCGTGGTCGTGCATAATGGTCGTGCGGTCGGGGTGAGTTGATCTATGCAGACAGTGACGGATATTCGGAGGTACTCCTAATCGATGAGGGGTACCCAATATTCGTCAATTGGGATCATTTGTATTATTCTGATACCCTCACTGGTATGATACCTGCATTATGCATGGGGTGCCGTCTGCATGGGTTGGATCGGGTTGACGACTCTGGCTTGATACCACTCCTGGAGTCGATGAGTGGTTCCGGCGCATCATTGCACGGTGTTGTGGTGAGAAGCGAGAGCCGTTCGCCTAGCGTTCGGCTAACGACGGTGGATAATGTGGACACAGTGGAGTATGTATTCGGGGTCCTCGGTGAGGAAATAGCAATCGGCTACGATGGCGGCGATGTGAACGAAGGCTTCGAGGACCCCGAGTCTCCTGAGATGGATGGTGCTTGGAAGTGAAAGTGTGTGCGCGGGCGCGCGCGTGTGTGTATGTGTTCGCGTATGCGTGTGCGTGTGAAAGTGAGAGAGAGACAGGAGTTAAAATCGCCCTAGAAGGAAGACGGTACAACAACAGCGGTCAGCAACAGCAGAGATGGTGAGTGCATGAATTTATTTTGTTGGTATGTGTACTGTAACGGTATTTTCTCGTTAGCATTAAATTTTATTCTTCTGAGGGGAAGAATTCGGGCTCGAACACTGAGATAATTAATTGTAGACTTCTATTGGAGGTATAAGTAAGGTTTATTCAATAATTAGCATAGAATCCTGTGTTGTGAGGCTTTTTGGCGCCTTTAACCGTACAATTTATCAGTGGTGTTTAATCGCTCTGATGGTTCCACGCTCTTCTTTATCCGTAGTGGTCGGGTGCCGACTTCTGCGCTGAGCGGTGGATACCTCAACTAGGCAGTATCGAGCTCAGCCGTCTTGATCTTTTTCCCGCCTGGCAGCTGACGTGCGGTCTGCTGGGCTTTATGCGTTGTTGCTGGCGCGTCGGTCAGCCGGTATGGACGCCGGATCTATGTCCGCGTCCGTGTCGTTTTGTTAAATGATCAAAATAGTTGGTTTTTCGTGCTGTTTTACTTTCGAGTCCTAAGTTTATTCTACTTGTACCGCTCCCGTGATGTTCCCGGTGTTTTTTATAATGATGACAGTGATTCTGGTTCGCGAATAGTGTACTTTGTGTGTCAAATGATGACGGTTACCGTTGCACACTTTTTCAGTGACTCTTAATCATTAACAATTAAGTATCGGATTTCTCCAGAAATCTTCAGCGTTGGACTAGGAGGTTGCTGTTATTCTTCGCTCTTGGTGAGTTGCTCTTTTAATTTGTCTTTCTCTTCTCCCTTTCTATCTGTTGCGTGGTGTCACTCTCATGCGACGCGCTTGAGCAAAACTCTTGAAATTGTTTCTACCCTAATTATTTTCCTAATTATCTTAAAATTCTGAATCTAGTTTCTATTGGTCGGGCTGACTAATGCCCTCCTAATTCTATCTATTAAATAATTTTCCTAGCTTCCTTGCAAATTTTGACTCCAAAGCCCTCTTGCTTCTTGATGCGGTAACTGATTTACCAAGAGTCTCAAGTTTACCGTATCAAGTCTTTATGTTATAATTTTTCTAACTGTTGTTTGTCATTCAATTTCCTTTCTCAATGTTGTTCCGCCTTTACTTTTCTCCAAGTTTCTAAATTGTGAACTTCTAGGTACCGTAAACAAGTCTTTTCCATATAACGATGCGCAGCGTTCACAATATTTCTTATAACTTATCTGAATTTATTTCTAATTATGCAACCTAAACCGTCTTATCCTATTTTCTTAATTCTCCTAAAATAAACTTTAATTATTTATTTTAACGTCACCAACTTTCTTTTCTTATTCTGTTTTCTTCAGAATAATTTCTATTTTCCTCACACGGTTTAATCTGTCCGCTCTTAATCTTTATATGATTCCTTGCACTCACTTGTATTGTGTTTTCTATTTTGCAATATTTGAATCAATTCATAGGGCCAACTCACACCCTTTTTCGTTAAACTCCTAAGATTTAATATCAAATTCTTGAATTTTGTTAGAATTTTTACTATTGTGCACCAGCGAAACTGACTTGGTTGGCGGTTTTTACAGAATGAGCGAGCCTCTCTGTTTGAAGCTGCCTTATATACTCTTCCTCTCCTTTCCCACTCTCTTATTTTAACTCTTCTTCTTATCATATCTTCTGTAATTTCTTTTGTTTCAGCGTGCCCCGCCACCGTGCCCCTACAGCCCCTCACTGCCCGAGCGAGGCCAGCCGGTCGCTGACCCGCTGTTTTTCGGCAGCGAAGGAATGTGACAGGATTCAGCCTGTTTCGAGGGATCGCCTGTGCTTCTCTGCAAATTTATTATTTCTTACTTCCTACTCGTGCTATTTTCTATCTGTGCTTTTCTGTGTGTGTAATAAATAAATAAATGTATAAAATAAATGGTTTTATTTGCAGTGATTTGTTCTTTTCTTTTTTAATTTTATTCCGTTTTTCTTTTATCCTTTTCAGGTTGTGACTACGTCACAGTACACCTATGCTCCATCCTACTCTTATTTCTACTCTTCCTTGTTCACCAAGGTACCCACACCACCTCACTTTACCATCTCCACGTTACCGACACTGGTCAAGCAGAGTGGGTAGCGCGGTGGTGGAAAAGTGCGGTGGTGGGAGTAGCCGCGTGGTGGGGGAAGGAGTGGGAATAGGAGTGGGATGGAGCAAAGGTGTACACATACCACTTACGTATACACACAATACGCACTGCGCATACGTGTAGAGTGCGTATGACGCATTTCACAGTGAAAGTAGAAACGATTCTCCCACTCTTTCTTTTAACCGCTGGTTGAAGTCGGAGAAGGGGAAGCGTTTCACTTTTCGTCTGATCCAGGCAAATTTGCCCTACCGCGGCTAAATAAATTTCACTTCAAAAACGTTTTCCTGAACGCAAAGGGAAAGGCAAATTGTTCAAACTTGACGTATTAAAAACAGATTTGCTGTCGATTGATTCAAACGAAAAATTCCACGAAGCAATATTCAATATGGAAATATCAATGTCGCTTACTTTCAGTTTCATTGATAAGACTGATATCTACGAGAATAGTAAATCTTTCGTGGATTCCGTCGCGCATGTGAGACAATCGGAAAGGAAAGCTAATATGCTACCATTCCTAAAACCTCTTAACATGGTTTTGAAACAGGGTATTTTAAGAAAAAAGACGGGTGAAAACATTACATATGAGGTTTCAAAGAAAGAATTGAAAGAAAACGGAACAGAAGGAATCTTGAAAAATTTGACAGAAAAGAAGAACAATGGGAAACCTCGAGTCACTAAAAATAAGCGTATTCTGAGCCAAATTGTTAATTCCTTGGAACTAAATGATAATAATATGTGATAATATTTTAAGAAATTGTCTCGTTCGAATCACACTGCTTTAATCAAAGCTTCAAAAAAATCTAATGTATTGTTTTGTTGGTTTCAATGATTATATTATACATGTTACATTCTCATATGTGGTTAATAAATGATCGTTTATGTTGAAAATGTATGGAATATTCTGTTGAAGAGATTGTCTTTACCGACCCTTCCTATTCAAAGGCAGGCTGTCAACCTCCCAACCTATATATCGATATATTCTATATTACCTCATATATATATACAGTAGCGGACAAAAGTTTAAGACGATGAATTACAATTTGGTTCATAGATCTGTCATACAAGTACTAACGTTTCTTTCGGCTTGTTGTTTTTTTACAATACATGTGTACGTTTGACCTTCATAATGTAGAAGTCTCGGTCGTCAAATGTAAACAATATAGATTATACAATTTTTTTTTCTTCCAACCATCTGTAAACAGCGGACATTAGTTTAAGACGATCTGTCGAACAAGATACCCGTAGTCGATCCACGCAATAATTTGATATATTAATACTGTAAATAGTTTGTGGTGTATCATCCAGTGTCTTAAGTTTAATTACGTACGAAAAGAGTATGGGTAAAGCCCGTAATTTGTCATCAACTGAACGAAAACTAATCGTGTCTCTACGGAAGCAAAATGAGACATTTTCTTCAATTGCAACTCAAATGAATCGATCAGAAACTTCTTGTAAGCAAGCGTGGTACAAGTTTGTGAAGACTGGGGACTATTTTGATCGACCAAAAAACGGTAGACCGCGGAAAACCACGCCAACGCTGGATCGTCGAATTCATCGATTAAGCGAGAGAGATCGTTTTCGTTCAGCAGTCGATATCAGAGCTGAAATATCCAGTAATAATAATGCACAAATTAGTGTAAGAACTGTCCGAAGACGATTAGACGAATTCAATTTGAAAGCACGAAAGCCACGGAAGAAGCCGATGCTCAGTAAAAAGAATAAAAAATTACGACTGCAATTTGCTAAGGCTCATCGGCATTGGACAAGTGAGGATTGGCAAAATGTGCTATTTTCGGACGAATCCAAATTCAACCGAATTTGTTCTGACGGGATACTGTATGTAAGACGTCGAATTGGCGAAGATTTAAATCCTCGATGTGTTTTACCGACAGTTAAGCATGGAGGTGGAAACGTAATGGTGTGGGCATGTTTTTCTCGCAATGGTCCTGGACCAATACGCCGAATTAATGGAATCATGGACCGTTTTCAATACTTGGATATATTGAAAAATACTATGTTACCGTACGCCTACGAAAATATGGGTGATAATTTTACTTATCAACAAGATAATGACCCAAAGCATACGGCTCGGGTAGTGAAAAGTTTTTTTCAAGATGAAAAAATCACTTTCTTATCGTGGCCGTCACAGTCGCCGGATTTAAATCCAATTGAAAACTTATGGTGTACCATAAAAAGAAGGGTTCAAAGAAATAAACCAAAAAATTTTGACGATTCGTACTCTTTGGTTGAAAAAACGTGGAATGAAACAACTGTGGACGACTGCAAAAAATTAATTGATTCAATGCCTCAAAGATGTGCTGATGTGATAAAAAATAATGGACTGTGGACAAAGTATTGAAGGGAGGAAAATATCTGTATATTTTCTACCAAAAAATATTTTTTTACGTATAGTCTTAAACTTTTGTTCCCGAAGATATCAAACAAATTTATGTTTTCTTTGTTTATTGTATCTAATGTTGTTACGCGCAAAATTGAATTTATGTAATAAATATATGAATTAATGATTAATTAGCTAATACAAAAAAAAATCCACTGAGTCAATTCTTTTCATAAAAAAATCAACGATTACTTTTTTTTTCCTCTCCGTCTAAAACTTTTGTCCGCTACTGTATATATATATATCGCGAGTCACGATATACTGGAAATGTTGTTCTACTAAATAAATCCTTTTTTTCTATCGCCATTCTGTGTGGAATATTATCTTAAACAACGATCCCCAACAGGATATGGGCCCAGGGATAATGTGTGATAAATTTTCTTGAGATAAGTGTATCGTGGGCAGTAGAATCGTGAAAATACAGTGACACTGAATTTTGAGGTTATTCCCTGCCCTGTGCAATAGTGGAAAGAAATAATCGGCAAAATGGAGAGCGAGCTTACAAGAGTTGCTACGTTGATAAATAGAGAAACCTGTGCGGTTTGAAAGTTTCAAATACGTGTGATACTAAATTCGCACAGTGCATTAGAGGAAGCATTGGGAAAGAGCGTAAAACCGACTCTAAGTGCAGCCGCAGATGCTGCTGCGCAAGCCGCGCACACAAAGGAGCTTGAGTCATGGAATAAACTCGACGCAATAGCTCAAAA
The DNA here is from genome assembly GCA_963942595.1 of Cylloceria caligata. Classification (NCBI taxonomy): domain Eukaryota; kingdom Metazoa; phylum Arthropoda; class Insecta; order Hymenoptera; family Ichneumonidae; genus Cylloceria; species Cylloceria caligata. Next base: position 51,566,801 of record OZ012704.1, on the reverse strand, counting down.
GGTGATCGCGACGACCGTCGGACCGCAGCCGACGCTGCACATACCAAACTGCACGTCCAAAGCGAGCGTACATATGCTACAAAAGGACTGGTACAATGCCACAAAGCAGAAATCGGAAGCTGGAGGATATAGCGCATGGATTGAAATTAATGGGTGAGGAAATTTCTGATTCGATGATGATCACGATGAAACCTCATGACTCTGCCCGAGAATTTTCGACATTCCGTCAGTGCGTGGGAATTAGTGCCAGCGGGAGAGCGTACGGTCGACAATCTGAGGGCGAGATTGGTAACAGAGGAATCATGAATTACCGTCCGAGGGGATAAGAGCGCTCTAGCGTCAAATATCCAACGAGGAAAATCTAAGCGCGGTAGAGGTTGTTACGTCAAAATCGCGGCCTATTTTACGAAACCCACGAATTTAACATAGATGCACGTTTCGGTGTATATTTTTCGTGCTCTGTTCAAGGAGAATAAATTCTCCCTTTACCACACCCGACGAGAAAATACCGAAGACGCAAGCCCGTTTTTGAGTCTAACCTCGCGGAAAATTACTCGGGATACGGCTGGAGTGCGATTTGTTCTTTGTTGGTGACAATCACTTCACTAATGATGGGGTGGACTTGAATGACAGTTTCGCGTGGAGCCAGATTTCACTTTATTTGGTAAAAGAAAATTGTACTTACGGTTCATTGTTGCTGTAGTTATTGCTGTTGAACGTTGGTTGAACGTAAGCTGGTGAAGTCAGACAAACTCAAGATTGTACGTATACGTTGGTGTGTATTAATAATTGTTTATGGAAATAAAACTATATGAATTCACTAGTCGTGTATTGCACGTTCGATATTCCCGATTTCGCTCGCGTTAATAATAATAAAAGCTGTCGATCTCTGTATTCTGTACTCTTCGTCCAGTACTCATTACTCTTTACTCTTACTCTTTACTATTTGAAACTGTACCCTGTGAAACTGTGCTTTTTTATAGGGCTCCTGAGCGTCAAGATTCCTGTCGTCAAGCGCGTTAAAAGAAAAGAAGGGATATGACTCTATCCTGATTATAAGAATTTCCCTGTGGTCTATCTCAACCATACACATACTCATTCGCCTTACCCCGCAGAGTAGCTTCCCGAGATGCAGAGCAGTAGTTCTATGCAAGTGCATCGGTATGGTGCGCTCTGATTTGTCCGCGCGATGTGATACACAGAGGGCCACGCGATTCGGTGAGGGAGTGCGCTCGAGTCGCTTTTCTCCTTAAAGTGAGGCGATTTTTACCACCCCGCTTCTTGGCCAACTCGCGATAGAGTTTCTTACCCTAGGTAATATCCTTATGTTCGCTTTTATGTAGATGTGTGTATGGTAGTGTCTCAAGATTTCAGCGTTTGTACGGAGACTAATTAAATCATTCGCATCAAAACCACTAGTAATAATTTTGTTACAGGTGCTGTAGTAAACTGACGTTATCGTATGCAAGCGGATTTTTGCGTTAGTCTCTTATTAGTATGAATATTTTTGTTGAAGTATGGCTTATTCTAGTCGTTATTGGTTGATCGCCCTTTTTCTTAAATAACCTGGTAGTAAGATAATTATTCTCGTGTCATAGGAACGAGAGAGAGAGAGAGAGAGTATTTTTTTCTTGAGAGCGACTCGCCCGACTCGGCTACTCGCATATTTCGTCCATACGCAAGTCAGCTAGATCGCTGTTCAGACCTCGCGCAAAGGTGTTTATCGTTGCATGGAAAGTCGGCCAGCCTCGCCTTCCTGCAGGAGAAGCTTTATTGCTACTCGATTCAGTCTCACCTGTTTTTCGTTTTGTCTATTTTTCGCTATTTTACTGTAAATTAATTCTAATATTTCCTTTATCCTTTCTATATATGCATAACATATTCTCGTATATATGATGGTATTTTTACTATAAATTCCAATATTTAATGAGAGACTTATTAATATAATCTCAAGAGAAAAAAGGAAATTAATCCTGATATACTGATCTTTCTTCTATTACCCGGTTACAACTGGGGAGATCATTAATTCAATGTGGATTGTACTCGTTTTCGAGTGACAGCCCTGCGTAGTTTCCATATAGAAGCATAATTGTTCTCTTTGCGGCTGATAATTTACATCAAATATTCGTGTGAACACTTTAATGGTCATAAATCTTTCATTAAAATCAATAGTTCCTCCATTTTTGTTAATTGTTTCGCTTAAATAATAATTGTTGATGATTTCATCATCTTTGTCAAGAGAGATGGAGATACACCCATATGGGTTCCTGTACGACCCCCGCGGTGATTTGTCTCGTCACCGGTTCTTCAGTCGTCTCGTACGTGATCCGTCTGTTTTTCAGGTAGTCCCCCACGACCCGAGCCAAGTAAGCTGGAACGCCGAAGTTGCTTTCAAGCGCCTCCAGGATGTGAACTCATCTGGCCGAGTTGAAGGCGTTTCTGATTTCCAAAGTAGCCAGCAGAACGATTGGTCGCGCTGCATGGCAATGTCTGTCTAAGTCCAAGAAGGAATCGACCACTTTTTGGATCGTTCTAATCGTCGATCGACTTTTCCTGAAGCCGAACTGCAGGTCTGAAAGGCCTCCGCTGGTCTGTATCGCGTCCGTCAGTCTCGGTCTCAGTAATTGTTCGTAGAGTTTACCCGTTGTGTCAAGTAAACGGCCGGTAGGCTGACGGCATATTGGGGTCGCATTTACCTGTGTGGAAAACATCTTCCACCGGTCGCTAAACGTTCCCGGCATCAAGCACGTGTTGTACAGGTCGAAAAATATCTTCGGCCTCAGATTGACCATCAGCCGGATAATCTCCGCGGGTACTCGGTCCGATCTCGGTGCCTTACCAGTCTTCATTGCGTTGGATGCTCTGGTGAGTTCTTTCGCCGTGAAAATGGGGGATGCCGGTGTGTCCATATCGCCTCTAACGTCCGTCCGTATCGGGTGTGTAGGGAATAACTCTTCAACGAGACATCGTGCAGATTCGGCGTCTTTGAGTTCTGGTGGTACCCGAGCCCTTAGTTTACCAGTCACGATTTTGTAGCCAGTATTCACCTCCCTTGTAGCCAGTATCCAGGGGTCCTGATCCACCCCCCGCAGAGTCTCTTCTAACAACGCGCTTTGCTGTCTCTTATCGCGCTCGTCAGTGCCTTCCGTGCTGTCTCATATGTGGCTTGGAGGTTTCCCTTTTCGAGTCTTCCCCTAGCCCTCGTAACTCGTCGTCGGTTTGCCAGACAGATCCTGCGCGGCTCGGCTATCTCGTCTGTGTATTGTCGCTGTCTGTTCTGTCGATGTCGTCGTTTCGGAATTGTGCTGTTGCACAGCGGGTCCGTCAGTTTGGCCGTCTCGTCCACCAGTCTTTCCGCCCTTTGCCGGCCAGTCAGCTCAGGGGGGACTTTTATTATCGGTGCTGGTGCTGCCACCAGCTCGTCCGAAAATTTTCGTACGTCGAGTTTGTTGAGGTTCCACCACGAGAGATGCCGGGTCCTCGTCCGTCTCGTCGCCGTTTGTCCTGCCATTTCGAAGACAATGTACTGGTAGTCGCTGGCCATTGAGCACCCGCCATTGCCCTATCCGTGGTGATATTCCGTCCGATGTCATTGTGACATCAGGGATGGAGTCTCCAAACCCTGGTCGTCTATACGTCGGTATGTTTCCCGTATTTGCTACTACCAGATCCAGCCTTGCAGCCATCTCCAGCAGCAGCCGTCCGCGTTTGTTCGTTGCTGTTGTTCCCCACTCGATCGCCTGCGCGTTGAAGTCTCCCCCGATAATAACGTCCCCCGGCAGATCCCTGATTCAGTCCTCAAGGAGCGCCACTTTCCTCTCCGTCGCGGTGCAGTTGGGTGTCGGGTAGCCGCTGACGTAAGTGACAGCGCCGACCCTTGCCCAGACGTAGTCGTTCCCGACACCGCAGTTAGTTATTCGAGATTGGGCAGCGCCCCTCACCCAGATAGCTGTGGTTTCCGTGTCGTCCGCAATGTACGTTTGTGTCGTTCTTCTCCTGTACAAATCGCACAGGATCAGAATGTCGGCGTCATGTTCGGCAGCTATCTGTGGTAGTAGCATGTCTGCTGTCCTACTCCTGTTCAGGTTTCCCTGAACTATTCTGTCCGTCTTCCGGCCTGCTTCCTGCACTCCTCCAGCACGGCCCGGAACACCGCACACCTTCCGGATCCGGCGAGATGCGCTACGTCCTTATGACCGGCCTCGGTGCACAGAGGACAGACCGGTGTGTTTTTACAGTCCGTCGCGTAATGTCCATGTGTGCCGCATTTTCGGCAGCATTTTGTCCTGTCCATGTTTGTACAGTTTGCCTTTATGTGTTTTGTGCGCGGACAAAGCGCAATCGCACCACGTGCCGGGAACAGGGCCGGAAATGTGCCGCTTTTCGGGGAGCGTTGGAAAGTGCTAAAAACAAGAACCCGAAATGACAAGGGTACTTCAAGGAAATCTCAACAGGAGCAGGACGGCCGACGACCTCCTTACACAACTGGTGCGCGAAAAAACATGTGATGTGATTATTATCAGTGAACAATATCGTGATAAAGTGAATGCGAACTGGTACGCGGACAACCTGGGCACTGCAGCCACTTGGGTCCCGAATCCCGGAAAAGGCCGAGTAGAAGATCACGGAAGAGGAAACGGCTTTGTCTGGATTAAACAGAGGGACGTTTACTACGTGAGCTGCTACTTCACGCCCAATGAAGGCATCGGGCAATTTGAAGAGAAGCTCAACAGCCTGGAAGACGAACTACGGGACATGGAAGGAAAAATCATCGTGGCTGGAGATTTTAATGCGCGAGCGATCGAATGCCGCATCCGGACGGTAGAGGCAGGCGAATAATGGAAATGATTTCAAGACTAAGCATCACAGTGCTCAACACCGGTTCGACTGCGACTTTCCGACGACCAGGCTACGGGGGAACGATACCGGACATTTCGTTTGCATCGGAACGCGCAGTGCCATGTGTGAGAAAATGGACGGTGATTGAGGACTTCACCAGCAGCGACCACCAATACATCACGTTCGAATTATTTGAAGAAGGAAACGCACCAAGAATCAATAGGGACCTACCACCAAGATGGAACGTAGCCAAAATGGACGAGAGGAAATTGGGTATAGCGATACTCAATGGACGGAGGATCTCGACGCACGTTGAAAACCCAAGTGCAGAAGAATTGGTGGACGAAACGATGCAGCTAGTACTGCAAGCGTGTAGAGCGTCGATGCCGAGAAAGCAGCGACCAGCGAACAAGCAGGCAGCGTATTGGTGGGCCGACGAGATCGCCAGTCCGCGAAAATGATGCCTCCGACTGCGAAGGAAAGCAACCCGAGTTCGAAGAAGGAATCCTGATGAGGCAGCGGTCATCGCGGATCAATACAAACGTGCCAAGAAGATCCTACAGCGTCAAATTGGTCGGAGCAAGACGGAGCGCTGGAATTCAATTATACAGGACGTGAATAACGACCCGTGGGGATTGGGCTACAGGATAGTGACGCGGAAACTAGAAGCTTTCTCGAAAGCAGAGAGCATGGACCTGAATAGGATGAAAAACATCGTAGATACCCTATTCCCGACTCACCCACCGAGGACCGAGGAGGACCTCGACATCATGATTGAGGACATTACGTTATTTAATGAGGAGGAGCTGATGGACGCGGTCAACTCACTGCAAAACAGGAAGGCCCCAGGTCCCGACGGCGTACCGGCAGAAGTGTTGAAGGCGGTGGCAGACGCCCGCCCGAAACTGCTTCTCGACATATACAACTGCTGCTTGAAGAGCGGAGTTTTTCTCAAACGCTGGAAGACGCAGAGTCTGGTATTAATCAGCATAGGCAAAGGAGACCCTAACTCCCCGTCAGCCTACAGGCCACTGTGCATGCTGGACACGGCCGGGAAATTGCTAGAGAAGATGATCAAGCCGCGGCTACATACAGCAATACGGGAAGCAGGTGACCTGTCCGATAGACAATTCGGTTTCAGGAAAGGATGATCCACGGTAGATGCAGTTCAAGAGATCATGAGGACAGTTGAGGGAACGCGGGAGAGCAACCATTATTCCCGAGAGATCGTGGTATTGGCTACACTCGACGTGAAGAATGCCTTCAAATCGGCAAGATGGTGCGGCATCATGCGGGCGCTAAAGGTACATTTCCAGGTACCAGCGTACCTCCTCGCGATGGTGGACGACTACTTGAAGGACCGAGTACTGCTCTACGACACACGAGAAGGACAACAGAGAAAAGTCATCACCTCAGGCGCAGCCCAGGGATCGATCTTCGGGCCAGATCTCTGGAACATCTCGTACGATGGAATTCTACGGATGGAAATGCCAGACGACACGTATCTGATAGGATACGCCGACAATGTCGCCGCGGTCATCACAGCAAGAGACCCCGAAGCGGCACAAAGACGTCTTAACCAGGTCATGAGGCGGACGCACGAATGGATGGGGGATTACGGCCTTAGCCTAGCCACGCAGAAGACGGAGATAGTAGTTCTCACTCGTAAAAGGATCCCGAACATATTGCGCATGCGGGTCGGAACCGAAGAGGTGGAAACGAAGGACGCAGTGAGGTATCTTGGCATCACCCTGGACACCAAACTAACCTTCTGGGAACACATCAGGAAAGCGACAGACAAAGCAGCGACCATGGTAGCGGCGCTGAGCCGTCTCATGGCGAACGTGAGAGGACCAATGACCAGCAAACGCCGGCTGCTAGTGTCGGTGACGCTCTCGAATCTCCTGTATGGAGCAGAGATCTCGGCGGACGCACTGGAAGCGGAAAGCCAAGGAAACATATAGCCGCGGTACAAATAAGAGGAGCCCTGAGAGTGGCCTGTGCATACCGAACGGTATCAGGACCGGCGGCCCTGGTCATTTCTGGAGTTGTACCCATCGAGCTCCTCACGAGAGAGAACAAGTGAGTCTACCTACGACAAGCTGAACACGATCTTTGGCAGGGCATGTGGGACAGTGACGCAAGAGGAAGATGCACAGCCAGACTCGTCAAACATCTGGCCCCATGGACAAAACAGAAACACGGGGAAGTGACTTACTACCTGACCCAACTATTGAGCGGGTACGGTTACTTCAGCGCATACCTCCACAAGATAAGGAAAGTGGAAAATCCGCGTTGTATCCACGGGGATTCTGAACGCGACGATGCTTATCACACCTTCTTCGAGTGTACCCGGTGGAGGGATGAGAGGAAAAGGATGGAGGAGTCACTGGGGCTTATCACCGCAGAGAACATAGTGGCATCGATGCTGATCAGCGTGGAAAACTGGGATGCGGTGGCAATCTTTGCGGAAACAGTTTTACGCCGAAAGAAAAAAGAAGAAAACAACACAGTAATAGTCGGAGCAAAAAACAACTAGTTGGAAATCGTGGGCAAAGTGAACTGTACAGTGCGAGAAAACAGTGCAGAGTTCAGTGAACCACAGTGAAGTGACATTGTCAAAATAGTTTGGGCATTAGCGTATCAGCTAAGGGAATTGGGCAGAACATCACAGCTTGCGCCGGACCACGGCCATAAGCAAGCAGAAAATAGTGAAAAGGCCTGGAAGGCAAAGAAACTGAACAACCCTGACGAAATGCGGAAGCGGTTCCGGGGTCGTTATACAACATCTGGAAAAAGGGTTGGTGGTTTTTAGTGAGTACAAATCCCACACTTTGAGGGGTGCGGTCCCTCCTCTCAGTCTTTTTGAAGATTTTCCACCACCCCTCGAAAAAAAAAAAAAAAAAAATTATTATATATATTTATTTTTATTTTTATTTTCTGATTTTTCATTCATATTTATCAATCTTATTATGTAACTCCTATGTTTATTATTACACGATATCCAAAAAGAAAGTCTAGTATGTGTGGGTAGCATATAAACATCGTATATTTTTATGCACAATATGTTTCTATAAATTTTTCGAAAACTGAGAATGCAATTTTCGATTTCTTCAATCGATTTGAATGTACAGTCTTTGTTTCGGAGTTTAATACGTACGTTCCCGTTCATTAATATAGTCTTTATTTCATTCGAACCGGTGTAGTGGTCACCGAGTTTTCCAGGTTTTGGTCCTTTAAGCAAAAATATTCATTCACCCACTTTAAATGCAACGGGATTAATTTTTTTGTCTTGATATCTTTTGGAATTTTCTTTACCCTTTATTAAATTTTGTCGTCCCAAACCCTGTATTTTATGGATTTGCGTGACCAATTGCATTAGATATTCATCGTACGTTGCGAGTTTTTTCATCTCGGCTGGAGCATACTAGAAGGGGTACGAGCTATCTTGCCAAAAACCAATTCGTATGGAGTATGCTTAGTACCTTTGTGTAAATTCGTGTTATAATTGTAAATATCCATTTCGACCTGTTCATCCCAAGTATTTTGTCTAGTGGTGAATTGGTTAAGATATTCACCAAGAGCATAATGCGATCTTTCCAATGATCCATTGGATCGAGGGTGAAATGCCGTAGTACTAACTTTACGTATTTTCAACAATTTCGGAATTTGTTTTGAGAAATTACTCAAAAAATTACTACCTTTGGTGATAAGAAGTAACAAATGAATCGCTTGACGAATGCTTCCGCTATCGTTACTGCTTTCGCATTAGGTAAAGGGATTGCTACTGAATATCTTGTTAATTGATCTTGCATGGTAAGTATGTATTCACTTTCTTGCTTAGCTTTTGGAATAAGGCCTATATATCCATTGCAAATTTATCGAAAGCATTTGCTGGAGTATCTGTTATGATCATAGGCTGTTTAGTTTTTACACGGACTAGTTTTATTAATCGACATTGTAAACACCGTTGAATATACAATTGGACGTGGGTTTTAAAATTTTTCCAATAATACACGTGACGAATTCGATTATATGTTTTACTGACACCTCTGTGTCCGCCTATGGTCGATGAATGCATTTCTTCAATAATCTCATTTTATCTTTCCACTGGCGATTGTCTAACTAACCCGTGACAAATAATGATTTTAACATCGCCTTGCGCGAATATTATACAAATTTGAGTTATGATATTTTCCCATGGAACATTTAACATAAAACTTGATTTTGCAATACTGACGGTTTGCAATGATAATTTGTCAATTAAATAACGAGCACTTTTTAAAGCTTCTACTATATTTTCCAAAATTAATGTGGGACCTTCTCCAGAATTATCTGTGGTAGGTAAAGCTATATTGAATCTGTGAGCTCGTTTCATAATAGATTGAGCTTTCTTTAATTCTAGATTCTTTAAGTATGGAAAATGGTCGTTATCGTGTAGTGCAATTGCTCCAGTGTCTATCGGTTCACAGTTGGCGGAAACAAAATAAACTAAATTATCTTTTCGAGTGTAAAATAAGTCTCGCGATTGTTTAACGTTGGAAGCAATAACTCTACCCTTCGTAGTTTTATGCAGATGGTGGAAGGCTATATAAGTGAGTTCTCAGACTCTACGTTGGACATGTTGTTGCTTGGGGATTCTGTTTTGCTACCTTCGAAGGGTTCACGTGCATGTTTTCCCTGCACTGTTTTGTCTGGGTTTTCTCGCGGGTTATGATCTTCGTGTTCACTTTCGTCGAAATATCCGTTGTTCGTAAGATACATATCGTTGTGGGATGGGACTAGTAGCGGCATATGTGTTTGGCTACTCAGTCTGCAGAGGTGTCGGATAGCAGAGTAAATTTCTCAAAGCTGTAGGTCACTTGCTTATTCTTAGTTTCGACGTTTTTATTCTTGCACGTTTCCCGAGACATTTTAGCTTTCATTTTTATGGTGGGTTTCTCTAGTTGTACCTTGTTCGCTGCGGGCGTCTGAAAAATTATGTTTTCGTGACCAGTGGTCACTTAGTCTTTCAGCTGTTCGAAAGTGTCAGCCGACTCGCGTACCCAGTCACATTCTTTTACTTCGTTAAGATAACCGAAACCTAGGGACGGCGTTGCTTAGATTTTCCTCTTCTTCTAATAACCGAGATACATCAGTATCCGATAATATATACTGATCCTTTTTGCGGTGATTTTTTAAAGGATTCATGCGAACCACGTAGATATCGTCTGTGGTAGTTAGTACCTCTATGGGGTTTCTTGAGAGTGCGTCGGCGTTAGTATTAGTTTTTCCGGCGTTGTATAGTACATCGTATTCGTACTCGGCGAGTTTCAGTCTCCAGCGCAGGATTTTAGGGTTTCCATCTGTAGCCCGTCGAAACCACAAAAGCGGTTTATGATCGGTTACTACAGTGAAATGGTGCCCATACAGATAGGGCCGAATATAGAGTACACTATAGCCAATGTTTCCTTTTCGTAAGTGTCGTACCGTTTTTCAACTAGACTCAAAGCTCGCGAGGCGTAAGCGCATGGATGATCATTATTAATTTTTCCTTTTTAAAGTATACTACCGATAGCATAACCCAATGCATCTGTTGTTAAAATAAAAGGCTTAGCAAAATCAGGATATCGCAAAACTGGAGCCGTACAAAGTTTATTGTTTAAAATTTCGAATGACTGTTGTTGTTCGGGTCCTCATTCAACAATATATTTTCTTTACGTAATGAAACCGTGAGGGGTTTTCATATCTAGGCATATCCTTCTATGAATCGCCTATAATAATCTGTTAATATTTTATTACATTTTTAAGTATGGGATATTCACGTACAGCTTCCAATTTTTTAGGATCGGGCCGAACTCCATTATTCCCGATTATATCATGTTCTAACTACGCGATTTCTCTTTTCAAAATTTCGCATTTATCTGGTTGTAATTGTAAATTTGCTGCTTCTAATCGTTTAACTAATTTGCGATATATATTTTCGTGTTCTTTGAGATTGTAAGCATAGATGATATCAGGAGTACAAATTGAAAATGCGGGATTTTTTTCTATTTTTGAACGTTTATTCTGAAAAAATGGTAACAAATGAATTATTCAAAGTATTGTCCATCGCTAGCCACAACTTTTTCCCATCTTTCTGGCAATTTACGGATACCGTCGCGAAAAAATTCGGCCGGCTTGGCTGCTATCCAGTCATCGACCCATTTTTGGGCTTCTTCGTAAGAATGGAAGCGCTGGTCAGCTAGGCCATGTGTCATCGATCGGAAAAGGTGGTAATCGGAAGGAGCAATATCTGGGCTATACGGCGGGTGGGGTAAGACTTCCCATTTCAGCGTTTGTAGGTATGTTTTGACCGGCGCTGCAACATGTGGCCGAGCGTTGTCATGTTGCAAAATTACTTTGTCGTGTCTTTGCTCGTATTGTGGCCGTTTTTCTTTGAGTGCGCGGCTCAAACGCATCAATTGAGTTCGGTATAGTGCTCCTGTGATGGTTTCGTTCGATTTCAATAGCTCATAATACACCACACCCAGCTGGTCCCACCAAATACAGAGCATGAGCTTGGCGCCGTGAATATTTGGTTTGGCCGTCGATGATGATGCATGGCCGGGGTAACCATATGATTTTTTGCGCTTCGGGTTATCGTAATGGATCCACTTTTCATCACCAGTGACAATGCGATGCAAAAAACCCTTCCGTTTTTGCCGTTCGAGCAGCAGTTCGCATGCAAAAAACGGCGCTCGACGTCTCTCGGCTTCAGCTCATACGGCACCCAATGTCCTTGCTTTTGGATCATTCCGAGGGCTTTTATACGATGGGAAATGGCTTGTTGTGTCACTCCCAATGAATCTGCGAGCTCTTGTTGAGTTTGACACGAGTCTTCATTGAGTATTGCCTCCAATTCAGCATTCTCAAACTTTTTCACTTGGCCCGGCCGCTCTTTGTCCTCAACGTCAAAATCACCACTTCTAAACCGCACAAACCATCTCTCGCACGTTGAAACCGATGGAACATGACTCGGATAAGCCTCGGAGACCAATCGATGTGCTTCAGCAGCACGTTTCTTCAAATTAAAGAAGTAAATTAAAACTTCCCGCAAATGCTGTTTTGTTGGCACGAAACTCGACATATTGAGAGCTCAAAAAAACTATGAATTTGACACTGCGACAAATTGACACATACTGAAAATTAAAGCTATAAGACGTAGCTTTGACATGAACATAGTCACAGTACTGCCTGATGCGTATAGCGTTAGTAACGCCATCTGTTATCAAACCCGCATTTTCAATTTGTACCCCTGATAATATCGTCCAAATAAACAAATAGTCCTTCCCCGAAAAGCCCACTTAGCGTGAGGTCCATTGCTCTTTGAAACGTCGGAGCGACGTTCTGAAGAATAAACGGCATTCTAACGAATTCGAATTGGCCACGCCGAGTAGTAAATGCGGTCTTATGACGATCCTCTGTAGAGACTTATATCTGATGAAATCCCGATGCTAAATCGAACACAGAAAAGTATTAGATCAAATAGGGGGTACCCTATTCGATCTAATATATCGTTGATATTGGGTATAGGGTACGCGTCGGCGATCGTTTTTTCGTTTAACGATCGGTAATCGAACACCACTCTCCATTTTTCATTACTCTGAGAGTCGGCTTTCATGGGAACGACCCAGGCAGGACAATTCTATGGTGAGATAGAGGGTGTTACCAAACCTTTACTGAGCATATCTTCTATTTGATTGCCTAATTATGCTTTAGTACATCCTGGCCATCTGTAGCCTCGAGTATTTATAGGAAGGTTGTCAGTAGTAGGAATGCGATGTTGCAATATAGTGGTACACCTTAACGTATCTCCTGGTATTTGGTATAAATGTTCGCGTTCCTTTAAAAGCGTCTTGATACCTGTTTTTTCTTCTTCGTTCAATTCGACGAGTCTTAATAATTCTTTAATTTGATTATAGCGGTCGATTATTACCGATTCTGATATTACGTAACATGATTTTTGGCGAATAAAAGGTTGAATTTCGCGAGTGATATTAGCTATACTGAGATTTTGTGTTAACGGAACGTTCATGATTTTATACGATTTTGGACTATGTTTCTCGCTTCTTAAACGTGTTTCTTTGGCTTAAATATTTTCTATATTATTTTCCTCTTTTGACGGTTCGAGTGTACACGTTGTCCGTAAATTCTTCAGGTGTTCATAATATTTAAGATTGACAGTTTCATTGCAATGATTCGTGGGCATGAAAGGTTCAACAGGTTTATGGCAAAGTACTTCTTTATTTTCCATCGTTATTACTTCTTTTATTGACTCTGATGTTTTGGAAAAATCTGAATAATTAACTTTTACTGATTCGATTTTTCCAACGTTTCTATTCTCTCGGAGTATTTGTTCTTTGGTTGATTTTCTTTCCATAGGCACATGCATCTTTGCAAAATCTCGATCGAGTTTTCGCATATCTCTAACAAGTTCTATCCGTTGAGTCGGTACAGTTACTTCTGTGAAGCTCGATTAACCCGCATAATTAACACGATTAGACTCGCCATCTTCTGCTGATATTTTTGTTTTTATTGAATTTGAATTAACTACGTTTTCTTCTTGAACATAATTTTCATAACCTTGAGGAGTTTCTGTCCTTTCCTTAGGCACAGGTTTTCCCAAAAAATTTGAGCTGAGCTCCCTTAATTCTCCAACGAGCGCTGCCCGTTTCGTCGGCACAGACACCCCTATGGAGTCAAGGCAAATCTCCTCATTCACAAAGTTTATTTTCATCTCTATCGAATTCGGATAGACAACGTTTTCTCTAGGTACAATAATCTCTACAGGTCCAATATAAGTGTTCCCCTTACTCGAATCCGACGTACAGAGTTCCATAAAATTTCGTGAACTAAACTGCGAATTTACAACTTGATCTTCTATTTTTACTTCACCAATTTCTTTACTTGACTTTTCATTTTTCACACGGTTTTCCTAAGCTTCTTCAATAATTTCTGAACAATTTCTTATTTCTTCCTTTATCATTTTTTTCACGAAATCAGACATAGTCTCTAAAGAAGTTTCTGTTTCCCCGCGGGGTAGTGCCTCTGATAAGAACGTATTCTTTCCCGTCGGAATGAATTTTTCTTCAATATTCTCACTTGAATTGACTTTATCTTTATTAGTTCCATAACTCAGTCCGTCCGAGGACTTATTTTCTTTTATTACTTCGGCTTCACTTGTTACCTGTCGTTCCTTTTTCGTCTTTGAATTGTCAGTAGATTCGCTTACTCCCGTACTGTAAGTTAATTCCTCCGATGACGTTAACTCTAGCACTGGTACCTGGACTTGAACCGAATATCTATTACTGTTTGTCACGTAAATATAAGTTTTACCATTATTATTTATGACAAACCCGCTTTCTATGTTTATACCTCCACCCGCATTCAGGGAAGGCAGATAACCTTCACGTAAATCCAAATTTTTTACTTTCACGAAGCACAGTTTGGTGGACTATGCAGGGATAGCAATAGTATCCTGAGTTTCAAATGGTATTCTGACGTTCTGCATTTTCAATTGTCTTTTCTCGTAATCAATTTTCATGCGATTGTCGTCGAGGTATTCCGAACCAAATATTCCAGCTTCCTTTGTGGGGAAGTTATTATCTACAAAATGGAGAGTAGCGAAACGTCCGAAGGCTTGTATGGTAATATGACCCAAAGTAAAAATTAAATTTGTTGTGTGTTTGAGAATCCCGTCCAATGCACTTGCAAATAAATTGCTTGAATGCTGTGAATGGATGTGAGACCAGCTACGCAGTCAGCACTGCGAAGCACAATACAACATAGACTGAGGAGGCACAAATGAGCAGAGTATCGTCACTGTATTTTCCCAGCGGATTTTATGGGGAAAACTACAGTGAATATGAAGCACATGCATAATTGTATTAGTTATGCCGGCAAAATAAAGTCAGGAGAACGTGGTGCAGCATGTGCTGCAGCGCACGCCACAAAGTCAGACAATGATGTTGCTGTACCGCTTATTTTATTCTCCTCACCTCCAGTGAATTGCACTAAATTATGACGATGTGCGCTTACCTTGAGTTTGAGTCCTGATGAGCACAGAAAGTTGAGCGAGTCCGGTGAATGCAGTGAAGAAAAGTCCGAGAGTCCCGAAAAACGTGCGCTGTTCCCGTGGTTGTTCCGTAAAGTGTTTACATTTCCAACATGGCTGCGGGATACGAAAGCGTTGTTGGGCGCTGAAGTCAGTTAAGCAAGATAGCCGGTGAGCGAAGCCGAAGTCAAGCGAGAGAGACATCCTCTAGCTCAATGCGGCGTGCCAACGAGACACAGCCTCGGCTCCGCGAAGCCCTGCCTCGGTTATCTCCGGCCCAACCGAACGCAGTGTGCTAGAGCACTGCAACAGGTAGACGCACGACGAATATCGATCGCCGTGCGCCAGCTGATTATCCAACATTCCGCCCGCCATCAGCAACGGGGTTGATGATTAGTCATGGTTTTGAATCGGGTGAGATCAGCAGGACAGCTAGTTTTGAGATCGGCCTAGTGAGCGTAGTGGTAGCAGTTCGAAGTGTCACCACCCTGCTGAGCCCATCTTTACCTGGATGCAACGCCGTGACTCGTGCAAGGGGCCATTTGCACGGTGGAAAGCGCTCATCCGTGAGCAGAACGAAAGAGCTAATTTTAATGATGTTGTTAGGCGGATGCCAGTTCGAAGTAGACTGCTACCGTTGTGGATAGTGTGCAGACCATTGTCGCCAAAATAGTTATATCTTTTGTTGCAACAATTGCCACCTTGAGAGCCGTGAGATTGCCAAATCTTCGAGATTCGGTTCTGGGACCATTGTGAGTGCTTCACCACGAGAAAATATCCAGGCGTGAGTGCTGATGAATCATCTGGATCATCGCTGAGCGGTTCCAGAGGCATTGAGTTGAGTATAGCCTCGATTTGAGCCAGCAGCGTTGAGAGCTCTTCGACCGTGAGTGCTATATCACCCACCGTTCGACGCAGATGGAATTTCACAGACTTTACAGCTGCTTCCCATTTGCCACCCATATGTGGCGCCGCAGGTGGATTAAACTTCCATGCAATCTGTTGATTTGCGAGAGAAGAAGCGATGAGATGATGCTCTTGCGAGGCCTTCCTGAATAGCTGACGTATGCATTTGTGAGCCCCGACGAAGTTAGTGCTACAGTCAGCGCCCCTTCCAAGTTTTGAACAAGAGAGGACCGGCGTAGTCTACTCCTGTGTGAGCAAATGCGCGCGATGGTGTGACCCGTGACAGAGGAAGCTGACCCATCAACTGTTCAACCCTAACTCCTATTTGCCGAGCACATACCACGCAATGTAAAATGTGAGATTTTACAGGAGCTCTACCGCCCAATGAGTTAGCCGAACTTTAGCTAGTGTGAGCTGCGTGCCTCCGCGAAGAGTTCGCACGTGAGCTTGATCAATAATGAGAGTTGTGAATCGAGAATGACGAGGTAGAATGGCAGGACGCCTTTCTTCATAAGTGAGTGCTGATTGAGCAGGGCGACCTCCTACTCTAAGTACACCCTTGGGTCTATGAAAGCTGTTAATCGACTGAAAGGGTGAGCGGATGGAAGATGCGAGCCTGACTGCAGCACTTGTATCTCGTGTTCAAAGAACACGGCTTGTGTGGGTTTCGTCCAAAACATGTTTGCTGCAGCCATTTCTCTCGCCGTGAGTGGAGCGGTTCCTGCCGATTCTAACCTCCCCCTCATTTTTGTCACTACCCTGACACAAAATGAGGTGAGACGATATAATTTTGTGAGTGAAGAACAGCGATGAATGAGTTCCCAATGGTACTCTGGCGTCTGAGTTGCAGCGAGGAGAGCTACCTCTGGACAGGCTTCCAGAATGCTCAAATCCTCAGCATCAGTTTCGGCTTTCAGCCAAAATTGAACAGGTTTCACCATCCACGGTGGACCTGACCACCACAACAAAGAGAGACTCTGTTTCGGACATAGTCTTTCCACCGAGCAGGATGAGCTTTGATCCAGGTGAGATTTACCGACGAGTCCGTCCACAGGTGAGTAGATGAGATTTTCACCTTGAGTGTGGCTTAAACGTATACAACCAGTTTTGCTAGCAACAATGCTGCAGTCAGTTCAAGCCGTGGTATGGTGAGCTTCTTGAGTGGTGCTACGCGCGTTTTTGAGCAGACAAGTGAAGCCACCTTTCCTGTGGATGTTGAGTTGACAGTGATATAAATTACTGCGGCCATGGCCGGTTGAGATGCATCAGAGAAACCATGCAATTCTACTGTTGAGTTACTCCATGTGTTGAACCACCGAGGAATTGAGATTCGGGCCGGATAAGTAAGATCTTCTCTGATTGGAATCCTTCATGTTGAGACCTGGTATGGCAGTGGACTATCCCAATTCAGCTTGTGAAGCCAAAGCTCTTACAAGAGTATTTTGGCTCTTATCACAACTGGTGAGACGAAACCAAATGGATCAAAGAGTTGAGCCACCTCGGTAAGAACCAAGCGTTTTGTGAAAATTTCCTGAGTTGAGTTGTACCGTGATGAGAATGTGAACTTGTTTTCATGAAGAAGCCAAGTCAAGCCAAGAATTTTTTTTCGCAGTCGTCCGTTGAGATAGCTGTGCTTGACGGTGATGATAAGATATTAGCAAGTACCTTGAGGTCCGACGAGTGTCACTTGGCGAATGGAAACCGCCCGCCATGCACAAGTCCTTGAGTTGTTGAGCTATTTCAATAAGGTGATAAGTTGAAGCCGCCCTCAGCTGTTGTACCATGTGTCGCGGTTGTTAATTGATACGGCACAGGGTTGAATTGATCATCTTTCCATAAAATTCGTCAAAGATTCCAATCCTCGAGATAAACACGGATCTGACGATACATTTTTGTAATGTCAGAGGCAAAGATGTGTCTATGTTGACGGATCCAAATGAGCACGTCCGAAATATTGAGCAACAAATTAGGTCCAGTGTGCATGATGTCGTTAAGAGACTTACTTGAAGATGTTGAACTAGAGCCATTAAATACCACCCGTAAGTTGGTGGTGATACTGTCTGGCCTGAGAACACCGTGGTGAGGCCGATAATTGTATTTTACTTCAAGATGATCTTGAAGTCTTCACCATATGACCTAGTTGTTCGTATTTGTCCATGAATTGTGAGTAGAGCTGACAGTATTCCGGATCCTTTGAGATTTTACGTATAATGTGCTGCAGACACCGATGTGCTTTTGAGTATGAGTTTCCAGGTTTGCAGGCAAAAATGTGAGATAAAGCCGAACGATGTATCGGCCTGTAGTAACACACTGATGCGTGTGGCGAAACTGATCCTTGTATGCCTGCTCCTCTGGTGTGAGTTGACCGACTATGTCCTTTGGTGGCTCTTCTTGAACCCAAAATTTTGTGAGCACGTTCTGTAATTCCTGATCATCGTGCTGCATGGCAGCATGAAAAACAGTGAGTGCTTCAGGTTGGCATGAGTAAATTGGTCCAATGATAAGCCATCTAAATATCGATAATTGTGCGATAGGCGATGATGGTGTGCCCTTGAGAATATTAGGTTTAATAACCTGTCCATAGATATCTGCTGCAATTATGATGTCGATCGATCGTGGTGTGAGAAAGTCTGGATCCGCCAGCTTCAGCTTCACTATGTGAGACCATGTTCGTGCTGGCGACTCAAATGATGGCAAATGAGTAATAATCGTGTTGAGAATGTGAGCCAATACCGTGACTTTCTCCTTGGTGTGTGTGGAGCACATTGTGAGTTGAACCGAACCACGTGTCTGCGTTGAGTGCCTTCCACCGATCCCTGTGATCGAAATTGATGAGTGCTTGCGTGTGGTGTTGAGTTTATGGAAGAGTTCTTCCGTAATAAATGTCAATTGCGATCCAGGATCGATGAGAAATCTTGCCTGGTGAGTTAATACCGATATGTGAATAATGTGTGCTTGTGCGGTTACTAATAATGTTGAGCTTGTGTTTGTGAGTTGAACCGATGAGAGAACGACTGCGACAACACCCTAGTGTGTTAACGACTGTGTATTGTGTGGTTAAAAGGCGTCGGAGGTTGCAGATCGTGCCGTTCGATGCAGCAGCGTGTGGTCTGTGCTTGCCGTCGCATGGTGAACAGTCGATTGGTGAGTGCCGACCTTCGCCCGAGCAAGATTCGCTGACGATCACTGTGTACAGCTGGTTGATTACGTTGGAGTGGTCTCTACCATTTTCAATGCTTTTATTTTCCTTTCAATGAACTTCTTGATCCAAAATGTAGTTTTAAAGTTGCTCCTTCATAGTCGAGGTATAATGCGGGCCATAAACTTTCTAAGAGCTCGTGCTCCTTGCGAAAGTCCCCATGGACCTCGTCTATTTGCGTCATCAGCATGTCGAGCAAGGCCAGCGTGGTTGGTTGAGCATCGTCAGCTAGCGTAGTGCAGATGTAGCGGAATGCTTCAATCCGGTTGTGCTGAGACTGGACCTTCAGCACCAGCTCGGTTGCCAGGCGAGCTGGCGATCAGGTTCTTACCGCAGTGGTGGTGCCATCGGGGACCAACAATGCCTTTTTCTCATCAGGATCACCGGGTGCCACCCCGGTGTCTGATGAGTTGCGTTCAGACATTGTTGTCCTGACAACCTCCTTGCACAAATAAAACCAACGAAGCTGCTCCGCAGAGCTCTACTTTACCAAATGTGCTTGGCTGACGAGTACCAGGATGAGCCGATGAGGTGAGACTGCGAGGAATATCCGGAGAATCCCACGTCGAGATGGGCCGAGAAATGCGAGCGGAAGGTAGTTAAACCCTGGTTCTACTCTGTGCGAGTCGAAGATCCGGCGCGAAGGAAGAAATGTTTGAGAATCCCGTCCGATGTAGTTTGACAGAATGAACCTGCGAATATATTGGAAAAATATGAGACTTCACTCATGACAGGGTGATAAATAAACCAGACACGATTGTTGTTATCTTGAGAAAGTGGTTTATTCCACGTTCCTTCAGCTCGGATATAAAATATAGTTTTTGTATATAATTTGGAAAAATGTCAAAGTGAAAAATAAATACAAAACAGGTTAAATTTAGAAAAATGCAAAATTGATATAAAAATGAATGCACCAAAATCCGAAAGTTTACAAATAAATAAATTAAGTTGAACTTTGTATGAAGCTTGAGCAGCACACAATTGTATTAATTGTGTGCTGGGTGTGCGCGAGTAGTGTACGTGCTGCAGTCAGTCCTGCGGAGCATATCACGCTATGAGATAAATGAGTGCGTAAAATGTGTACACTATTCACTGCAAGCTCTCAGCAGTTTGTCGAAGAGAAATTACAGTGAATAGATGAGAGCACTTGCAAATAAATTGGTTGAGTGTTGTGAATGGATGTGAGACCAGCTACGCAGTCAGCACTGCGTAGCACAATACAACATAGACTGAGGATGCACAAATGAGCAGCGTATAGTCACTGTATTTTTCCAGCGGATTTTCTGGGGGAAACTACAGTGAATATGGAACACATGCATAATTGTATTAATTATGCCGGCAAAATAATGTGAGGAGAACGTGGTGCAGCATGTGCTGCAGCGCACGCCACAAAGTCAGACAATAATGTTGCTGTACCGCTTATTTTATTCTCCTCACAGCCAGTGAATTGCACTGAATTATGACGATGTGCGCTTACCTTGAGTTGGAGTCCTGATGAGCACAGAAAGTTGAGCGAGTCCGGTGAATGCAATGAAAAAAAGTCCGAAAGTCCCGAAAAACGTGCGCTGTTCCCGTGGTTGTTCCGAAAAGTGTCTAAATTTCCAACATAGCTGCGGGATACGAAAGCGTCGTTGGGCGCTGAAGTCAGTTGAGCGAGATAGCTGGTGAGCGAAGCCGAAGTCAAGCGAGAGAGACATCGTCTCGCTCAACCTGGCGTGCCAACGAGACATAGCCTTGGCTCCGCGAAGCCCTGCCACGGCTATCTCCGGCCCAAACCAACGCAGTGTGCTAGAGCACTGCAACCGGTAGACACACGACGAATATCGATCGCCGTGCGCCAGCTGATTATCCAACATTGTGATTCCATTAAGTTGCAGAATTTCTCCGTGATTTATAGCGATTTGTTCGCTCACAAATTGTTTCTTTAAAATATTCGGCCCGGCTCCTGTATCAACCATAAGAGTGATAGGGAATAATACTTCCGATATCGTTATCGTAACCATCGGAACATTATTTTCTCGATGCAATGGTATATTAAAGATTCGGACTACTCGAGGCTGAGGGTTGAAGCTGCGATTGAAATAGTACGGATCGGATGCATGTTTAGCGGAGTTTCCCTGGGCGTACCCGTACTCGGAAACCACTTCGATTTCCCGTACTTTCATATGTTGCTTCGTTCTCCCTTCGAGCGGGACGCTCGCGGATGAAATAACCGGATTGTTTGCAATAAAAACATGGTCCTGTTGAGTTGATGTGATTACTGTAGAAATTATTAATATTTCCGCGATTTTCCGATCGATTGTCATTTAAAAGTTGGGAATGGTTGTTACGATATGGACAAATATTAGCCCCGTGGCCTTCTTTTTCACATATTTGACACCAAATATCGCTAGGATTCGGTATCGGAGATTGAATGGTAATTGTGCTTGTGGTAAGGACATTAATTTAGGGGGGCGGGGGCTGACCGTGAACGAGGACATCTATTCGTTGAGTGTCCATGATTTTTACAAAGATGACAGAATATCGAGGTATTTTCCGACTCCTTCCGTTCAGGAGAAAAAAATTTATAACAACGGTCGGCAGTGTGCCCACGCTTATTACATACCTGGCATATAGTGAGCGGAGGATCGTCAATGGTGAGTTTATTGTTATTGAAGGGGGGGGCGCAAGATTTTAAGACATTTGTCAGCCGAGTGTCCTGTTTTTTTTTTACAGATCTGGCATATGATAAAGGAAGGGGCTTCGAGGCTAGGTTTATTGTTATTTGAAGGTGGAAAGATGTTAAAACATTCGTCCGCTGAGTGTCCAGTCTTCTGACAGATTTGACATATGTTCGGTCCTTTATTGACATTTCCCGAATTTCGTAAACCAGCAGCCAATGCTTGGCTAGTTTTCTGGGTCGAGCATTCTTTATCATTGTGCCCTTTCTTATTGCACCGCTGGCAATACACTTCTTCGCTTGCTACCACGTGTACTCCTCGTTTCAGGTCGAGTTTAAGGACCCTTGGACTCGACGTTACTTGCTCACCGCTACGCAAGGCTGCTTGTGACAGTAAACTCTTTTCGGTCTGCACTGCTAGGTTTATTAATCCTTCGAGATTATTATTGGGAGTTAATCGTTGTTCAATTTCCGGTTTTGAACCGTGTAGAAAACAAACTGGAAGGCTTTGTCTAGTATCATCGATAAATGCGCCAGCCAAGGGATTATCCTCACTCGCATCATAATTTTCAGGTATCAAATCCCCCAAATCTCGTACACGATTCGAATATGCAATAACAGACTCACTTTCTCGCTGATATATTGATCCTAGTTCACCTTGCAGCTGATATACGTTTCGCGTTGGTGCATAAGTATCTTTGAGAAATTTACCCAAATCTTCTATCTTTTTAAAAGTATGCCCCTGTATGGTGCGACGGGGTTCGCAAATTAATTTTATGCGGACTGCTTTTACTAAATTTGATTCGGCGCCTGGCCCCATCATAGCCAAGGCTTCCTTGCATCCTTGGATAAACATACCCAATGACAAAGTGTGACCGTCGTAATTCGGTATGACATCCAGGGCATCTCGAAGAGACAACGTTTGGTTATTATTAACCATTATGGGAGGAAGGTCAGGTACAGGGTCACTGGTTTCAAGAGAAAAATTCACTGGCGATATTTTACTGATTTTTTAATCTGAACTCGAACTTTTTCCCGTGGGGTAGGAAGAGCAACCAGGGATAGCGAGTTTGTATTCAGATAGCAGGTGCAAATTTTTCAACAAGTTCTGAGGCACAATGTGGGAAGGTTTAATTATTGATTTTTATTTAGATTTTTCACAAGTGTTGATTCTCTCTTTTGGAGTGGACAGTATTTTATTATGACTTGCTAACGGCTGTATACCGATATGTGAGCCAAATGGAGTAGACCCCCCTGCAGGGATGTAAAATATATCGCTGGAGTTGGAAAGGCCTAACGCAGGCGTGATGCCGACGGGGTTCGGGATAGCTATCACTGGTGTATCTGTACCTGCGGTCTCGCATGGAACGGGCTGCTACTTGACGTCTTTCACAGTTCGGGGTATACGGGAATCTGAACTGGAATTTCGTTACGGGGATCTCTATATATTATAAGTGGTAAATATTGGTGACCAGGTTCTTCCAAAAACCCAACTACAACAACAAATTATTTTCTGATCTCGCCGTAAGTGTTTCTCGCACTCGGTTCGTGAATTGCGCAAAACTTTCTGAATTGTTTGAAATTTCTTGAATCTGTACGGGACTATTTGATGTACTATTATTATCAAGATTGTCTGATAAAATATCTTCTGTACTTAAAGAATCACTTGCTTCCTCGTTATTTATTCCTGCTTTTGTAATAATTAAATGACTTGACGTTAATTCCAAAGATTGTATATGACTGTCTTCGCCTACTTTCATTAATTCTAGGTTTTCTCGATTAAAGTTGTTTTTACCTTTGA
Source organism: Cylloceria caligata (assembly GCA_963942595.1). Classification (NCBI taxonomy): domain Eukaryota; kingdom Metazoa; phylum Arthropoda; class Insecta; order Hymenoptera; family Ichneumonidae; genus Cylloceria; species Cylloceria caligata. Next base: position 51,543,322 of record OZ012704.1, on the reverse strand, counting down.
TCGAGTTGAACGCATACCCACCTAATTAATATTATTGGTCGGATCTAATCGTGCCTCGTTGTTCTAAAGATCCTTGCCCTTCTCTTTACTTATTTTTATTTTTATTTCGTAAGAAAAAAAATGAATATACCAGCGTATTACCAATGCTTCAATTCTGCGGAAACAATTAAACACTATTAAAAAGTTTTATAACAGAACGAAAACACAATAAATTCTTCGGTAGGGATTGGAAACGGGGAAATCTTTATTATTATTATTATTACTCACACAATTAAAAGGGAACGCAAGATTATTTCCTAGAAGGGAGAGAGGAAACAATTTTCTTACTTATTGTTACTAGTAGGCTTCGTAGTCTTTGATTTTCTTTGAGCATAATAATTTGGTGGGCATTTAACGATTCGATCTTAGTAATACGATGCTCGCAATGCGTCACAACATGTGATAGGGTATCCTTAGTCTTGAGTGAGCTTCGTTATCAGCAACAAGTTTGTCTAGATAATTTTTCCGCTCGATTGCTCGAATTTTCTTAAGGCGATTTATTTGAAATTTTTTCGACATTTCAGTGTCGACAACCTGTGTGACTTGACTCCTGCTTGCTTCGTACGTAATATCACTTAATGAATATGGTATGTCGACATTAGAAAGGGTCGCGCCGTCTGCGTTTGTACTGTCTGAATAGTTTTTATACTCCGCTGTTTTTTCTTCCTCGTGGAGGATAATTTTATTATCTTTTTCTATTTCGATACTAGAGACTCTAGAATTTTGCTCGTTATATGACTTGCACGCAATTATTGGAACTTGGTAATGTTCTTTTAAGAGTTGACGTCTTAATTTCCATGCTTGATGTTTCTTTCCTGCTCTATGGGCTTTCGGCATAGATGAATGATTCGGGTCGATAGTGGCAGGGTAATTGTGAAAATAAATAAGTGATATGTGTAGTTATGTCTGGCTTGTTTGAATGATGTGTTTCGTGAGCGAACCTTGCTAGCCTTTGACCATACTTACGCAAGGGGTTAAAACAAAGGACTTTTCTTACTAGTGTAATGTATTATATTTCGCGAGCGTGATACGTTCTAGGATTGGGGGAGGTATCTATTTTGTGGAAGATAGTGCAAGGAAAAGAAATCGGGGAGTGACAGAGGTCGCTTGAATTATTAATATTCTCAAAATTTATTTGCGCTTTGATTTTCCTTAAAGAGAGGAAAGTAAAAGAGAAGAGAAAAAAAGGAACGTTTAACTAAAAATAAGAAGCAAAAAAAACTGCTAGTATATCTAGATGAAGACTGAGATGCCGCAGTGATGCAAGACGAGCAGTATAAAAAAATAAAGTAAGAAAACTGGCAGTTGCTGACCGAAACGAATATAATTATTCTTTAGACTTAGTATTGGAACCAATTATTTTATCGGTTTTATTTACGAAAATTTCATGCGTGAGTTGAATAAGAAGTTTCTGCACGCTAACTTCGAGCTCTACAAGACCCGTATGAATGTCCACCAAATTTTTCAGAGCCTTCATATAACTTTGCAAGTTCGGGAATTACACGTGCAGGAAGAAAGAAAGAAAAAATTATTTCTTCGATTAATTCTTGACTTAATGTTTTCGCTTTATTTGGGATTCAACAATCTCTTTTTAATGAAAAAAAATCTCTTTAACCCTCTTAAGATCCGAATTTTAGGAATTACGTTGATTAATTGAACTCAGTAGTAAAAAATGAAAAAATTTTATTCAAATAAATTAATTTACTAAAACTCAATAAAATTGTTGTGCCGCGGAATATTCCACTCCGTATTTAGTATATTCGGGAATATTCCATAGTAAAGAAACATTGGAATTCGTTCAAGACAAGAAACGAAGTCCAATGCCCGATCGTATGAACGACCCCAAGAACGCCGACGCAGCATGAGCGACTCGCTTGGCGTTCGACGATAGGCTAACGCTAAAATTGCAAACTAAAGGATTTTCGTGAAGACAGTTAGCAACTGCTTTACGAAAAGGCAGTATTAAATTAGATTGAAAAGAGAACGGTTGGTTCCTCGTAAAATACTCGAAACAACGCATTATTGTACTTCTTACTTTGATATATAAATAGGCAACGGAAAGTTACCGTTGCTTATAATAAATACTTCCTTTTATATAAATTCGCGTTTCCATCTTTTACTCGAGATCCATCTCCTTATCGGCAAACGATCCCAAAAAATAATAACTTTCAATATTATACCGACTACCGAATAATCCAATTACTCGGTACCGGCATAACATTTGGTGGCAGCGGTGGGATCTGCCGAAGTTAAGTGATTCGTGATTTATTAGGACAAAAGTGTTTTGGACAAAGTTAAGAATACTCTGAAGTGACGACTACGGCGCGTGCAAGGACACCAGTGTAGTTCGTGAAAACCTGACTAATCTAACGCGAAGCCGTGAAGTGAACGTCGGTGCGGGGTGACGTATCGGTCAACCGTTTAAAGTCCCGATTGACGGTGTGACGTCAAGTCACGGAGCACCGCACAAAGTGTGCAACCGAGTACGCACAGCAGCTACTCAAAAAGAAGCCGTCGCGCAACCGTTGGCGACGCACCAAGCATGAACCCAGGAACCAACGAAGATACGGGTCAACGGTACCAGGGAGGATAACTGGACCAGCCTTCGAGGGAAGCTACGAGACAACAGGTCTACAGCACCGGAGGAACGGCACCCGAGAACAACAGGATGGAAAGGACCGTCTACCAGATCATCTTTCTGTAAGTGGCGGTTACTTTATACTTATACATATAGCCGATAAACTGAAGCCAGATAAAAAAAATATTTTGGAATTTTTTTTGAAAAAAAAAAAAAAAAATATCTCTTGAGATTTTGTGGGAATATTTTAAAGTAGAGTTTGCCGAGAAATTAGCAAACATGTCAGAATCGAGAGGAGCCCGATCAAGGCATAGGGGCAACTCGCTAGAGACAACGTTGCCTGGCGCAGGGGTAGCCCCTACAGCCGGTTTAGCTGCGGCAGTAGGAGACATCGTTTACGAAGCGCGCAGGGCGCTATTCGAGCTCTCGCCGTCGGTGCGAATCCCTTCGACGAGACAAGAGGCCCTTGCAGACCGACTGACGGCCCAGTTCGGCGTAAACCCACGTAGGGGTGCGTCGTTCGGGGATTTCGACAGCGACGGTAGCGACGACGTGTTTAATATGGCTACTGGCGAGCGAACGCCCGAGCACGTCACCGAGGACATGGTTGACCGGGAAATAGAGAGTATGCGTACGATAGATCGCGTAGGATTCTCTACAGCTACCGGTGCGACAGCCCGGTCGGTACCGGCAAGGGTACGCGATCGGTTGGAGGCAGTCGACCGAAGCCAACGCGAGTTGGAAAGAGCTCGACGCCAGTGCGAGAGGCTGCAGCGCGAGCACGATAGAGACCAGCGCGAACTCGATCGCGAGGTCAGGGAGGCCGAAACACCGTCGGCGAGACGGAACTTGGCGGACACGCTCAACGAGGTAGGTGCGGACGAGTACGAACTCATCCGGTCCCTACGAGAGCAAAACGCCGAACTATCGCGGAGGCTGGGAAATACAGGGTTGGAAGAACGTCCGATACCACGTCTGCGGTCGAGGCAAACCCGATTTGAGGAATCGGTTTATCCCCCTGCGGATCCCGTGTTCCAAAGGGAACAACGGAGGGTGTCGGAAACACCGAGTCAGACACTCGACCTGGGGCTGGCCTTGAAAAATATAAAGCGCTTCGACGGCAGCAACGCTGACGAACTAGATGCCTTCTTGCGATCATGCGAGACAGTTTTCAAGAGAGTAGCGCCCCAGGATCAAGACATCCTGTTGGAATTGGTGCTCAGCAGCAAGCTCGAGAGAAGGGCGTCCAGAGAGATGAAGCATAAAGTCATCCTCTCGGTAGCGCAGCTTAAAACCGAGCTGGAGGCCCTGTACGGAAAGCGGAAGTCGTTGCCTGCGTTACAAGTAGAGTTCAACTCCCTCCGGCAGGGCCAGGGTGAGGACATCGCGGTATACGCCGCCAGGACTGAACGTATCACCATCGATATAATAGAAAAACTTTGCGAGGAAGCCACCTCGATGTTGGAGATGCGCATCGTCGAAAAAATAACACGGAAGAGCGCCCAGGCCAACTTCGAAAATGGACTGCATGGGCAGGTCCAAATTCTGGTGATATCTCGTAATTACGCCACCCTCCACGAGTCCGTTACAGGAGCCATCGAGATCACGAATATGGTGCAGCCAAAGGGAGGGGTAGGTGGAGTATTAAGCCACCCCAGAAGGTCCCAAGGCGCATCATCCCGGCAGAGCGAAAATTGTTTCACCTGTGGAAACACTGGACACATGGCTCGAGACTGCACCCGCAGATCGGAACGAGTAAACCTTCCAGTACCCAGTGAAAACAAGTCAATCCACAATGTGGAAATAACCTGCAATTACTGCCTGAAGAAAGGCTACATGTGGAAGGACTGCCGGAAAAGACTGTCGCAAAATAAGAACGAGCCAGCACAGACGCCACAGCATAATCGACGTCCAAGGAACTCCGGAGGCCAGAATGAAAAATCTACAGTAAATGCCGCAACGAGTCGACCAGAGACCGACGCCAGCCCGCTGGGAACCATGAGGATGAATACGCTAACTGTCAAGCAGAGACCTGCGTGCAAGCAGAAGAAAACAACGCTGCAGCTTCTACAAGTAACGCTGCCGGCGTCGAGTGCCACCGCCAGCGACTTCGATATCGATGCACCGTTGGCCACGACCGGGGTACTCACCCTCAAAGCGGACACCGGAGCGCAGTGCAGCATAATCAAGGAAGGCTGTCTTAAGCCCGAGACCATGGTGAGCAGGTGCTCCGTGGAATTACAAGGTGTGGCGGGCGAAAAATTCACCCCCCTTGGTATAGCTAAAATTGTACTCGAGACACCGGCTTTAAATGTAGAGCATTGGTTCTACATCGTTCCGAACAATGTGCCGTTGAGGGTCAACGGATTACTTGGCATGGACTTTATGAAGCAGCATAAAGCGGACATCCTGCATGGCGAGATGCTCAAGTTGTATGGGCACTGCATGCCGCTAAGGGACGGCGCGACGAGGATATGTTCGTCACCACGCAGTAGAACTGCCGCCACGTGCAAATACATAGGCCTGCTTACAAAGATAAATCTTCCTTCAGGAAACGGGTCTAACATGGATGCCGCCAAGGAAAATACACTTGTCAGACTACCTACAAGGAGCGGAATCGGCCGAGGCATCATAGAGAGACCCCGTGTCACACCGTCAAGAATCAAAAGAGTGAGTTTAGAAGTTTCTAAATGCGACGGGGAAGTGCAACAGCCGACGGTGACATGCGAACCGTCGGAGATAGCGAAGACCGTACGTAGCCGCCAGGTCAAGGCACCGCGCGTTAGCTCAGAGAGCACGGGGAAGAAGGCCAAACGGTTTGCACAGCGTCAACGGAAGCCCGACTTGGTGCCCCCCAGCAGTGAAAGGCAAGCAGCTCGTGCAGGAATAGTGTGCGAATACAACGGTGTATTCCAACTACGAGGGAACAAGCGACAGCGCACGCACGAGGTGCAATATCGCGCACCCTTTAAGGTCGGATCGAAGGACCTAAGATCGCAACCCTTGCCTGGGAAGACCGTAAAATCGGGGCATGGGTCCGGTAAAATGCATAAAGCCGGACAAAGAAATACTGACGCAGATGCTCTTAGTCGCATATATGCGACCACACGAGCCCAAGTGGGACAGGAAAGACAGTCCCACAAAAAAGAGAATGATAGCGCAAGCGGGTATACGAACGGCCGCACAAAGCAGAGAGTCGAAGATACCCAAGGCAACCACTATAACTCGTCGGAGCGAGAGGCTAAACTCGCCCACGAGAAAGAGAAGTGGAGATGCCGACAGACAAAATGCTAGCGAAAGGAATAGCCCAGTCCAGCAGGAGTCAATGTAACGCGCCGCTGATGGTCGTGGCTAAGAAACCCGATGCCGCCGGAGTGAAGACAATGCGCGTAGTGGTGGACTTTCTGAAGTTGAACGAAGCCACTATCGGAGACTCGTACCCACTGCCCAATATCACCGAAATATTGGAACAGTTGGGACGGGCCCGATATTATACGACTTTGGATCTCGCCCCTGGATTTCACCAAATCCCGATGGCGCAGGAAAACATAGAAAAACGGCATTCTCTACTCCGCGGGGTCATTTTGAGTCCATTCAGATTGAAGAACGCACCACCGACTTTCCAGCGGCTAATGAACTCCGCGCTAGCGGACTACAGGGCGTCAAATCCTATGTGTATCTCGACGACATAGTACGACTACGGAAAAAGAACTACTTGCGATAGTATGGGCCCTAGCTCAATTCCGGCCACATATTTAAGGTACCCGTTTCACAGTAGTGACGGACCACCAACCGCTCACCTGGCTGTTCGGAGTAAAGGACCCAGGTTCGAGATTGATGCGTTGGAAAATTAAATTGGCGGAACATGAATCCAACGTAGAGTACAAGGCTGGAAAGCGCAATACGAATGCAGATGCGCTAAGTCGAATATTCCCTACTACGAGGGCCCAAACGAGAGCGAAGAACGAAGTCCGTGAGTCGAAAGAGGACCGCACGACGGGGCAAGTAGGCACAACGAATGATCGCACAAAGCGGACGGCCGAAGATACCCCGTAAGGCCATAGTAGCTCGCTGGAGCGAGAGGTTGAGCTCACCCGCGAGAGAGACGAGGACAGCAAGCGCCCGGGTACGGACAGCCGCACAAAGCGGAGAGCCGAGAATACCCCGGGCCAGCCTAGCAACGCGGCAGAGAGAGAGGCCGCGCTGGCCAATGCGCCAGAAGAGGATAGAGAGATTTGCAGCGTGCCTGCAGAACGCTCTACTGAACCCCACAGCCCCGCCGAAAAGCCGTGCGGTCGGGGAAGCGACAGACCACGCAAGCAAGCAACGCAAGCCACTGGTAAGACTGCGAGCACCGCTGACAAGGATAGAGCGGGCCCAGCACAGCATGGCGGACCCGCAAAGCGCGGAAGGCCGCGAAAGGCAAACGTTGCAAGGCCGCTCGAGAGAGAGAGCGACCCAACGGCGGAGCTTACGGTGGGCACGCCGAGCGAAGAAATTGCGGACAGAGCACCGCAAAGGCCTGCTGAGGAAGCAAGGCACGGCGGGGCCCGTGGCCTATGAACTTCCAGCAGCGCGGACGGAGACAGCGTTATAAAAGAGTATAGCGACTGTCACAGTGGCGTAGCCACTCCTTCTGCCGATGACCGCCAGAAAATAATTAGAGAATACCACGACACCCCCCTAGGAGGGCATCAGGGTATACGGCGTACGTTACATCGGATCCGGACCAAATACGACTGGCCTGGCCTGAGAAGAGATCTAGAAAATTATATATCGTCATGTGAATCCTGTCAAAAGAATAAAATCAGAAAAAGGGAACGAGTGCCGATGGTGGTAACGGACACCCCATCGAAATCATTTGAAAAGGTTGCGGTCGACATCGTAGGACCGCTACCGGAAAGCGACTCCGGGAAAAAATATATACTTACGATTCAAGACGCACTTACCAAGTACAGCGCAGCGATCTCACTGCTGAACCAAGAGGCATCGACAGTAGCAAAGGCGCTCGTAGAAGAATTGAACTGCCGGCACGGAACGCCGGAAATAATATTATCAGATCAGGGCATGAACTTCTTTCGCTCGACCTTGAAAGAAATGTGTCGACTGCTGCGAATCAAGAAGATACAAACGACGGCCAACCATCCGGAATCAAACGGCGCATTAGAAAGATCGCATTGCACCCTCTCTGAGTACCTAAAAAATTTCATAGATGAGGATCAAGGAAATTGGGACGAGTGGTTGCCGTATGCGATGTTCACGTACAACACCACTCCACATACGGGGACCGGACTGTCGCCCCACGTGTTGGTGTACGGACGCGAGGCCGAATTTCCGACCACCGTGAAACAAGAACCACGCAGCACTTATGCCTACGATGACTACGTCCACGAGTTACGCGAGCGATTACGCGCCGCATGGACTGTAGCACGAGACAACCTGGAAGGCGCGAAAAGACGGTCGAAGACTACATACGACCATGGCGCACAGGTGCAGGAGTACCGCGTCGGCGAACGCGTACTCCTCCGTGACGAGACGGTGCGAAGGGGGCGGACAGCCAACACCCCGAAGTGGATGGGTCCTCACGAAATAGTAGAGAAGAGGCCCCCCGTCAACTACGTGGTCCGGAAGGGACGTAAAATCCAGGCAGTGCACGCAAACCGCCTGAAGCTCTTTATCGAGCACTAATAGCTCAGGAATTGAGGAATTCGAATACTTATAGCTAGTTAAAACTATCAGGGGTACAAATTGAAAATGCGGGTTTGATAACAGATGGCGTTACTAACGCTATACGCATCAGGCAGTACTGTGACTATGTTCATGTCAAAGCTACGTCTTATAGCTTTAATTTTCAGTATGTGTCAATTTGTCGCAGTGTCAAATTCATAGTTTTTTTGAGCTCTCAATATGTCGAGTTTCGTGCCAACAAAACAGCATTTGCGGGAAGTTTTAATTTACTTCTTTAATTTGAAGAAAAGTGCTGCTGAAGCACATCGATTGGTCTCCGAGGCTTATCCGAGTCATGTTCCATCGGTTTCAACGTGCGAGAGATGGTTTGTGCGGTTTAGAAGTGGTGATTTTGACGTTGAGGACAAAGAGCGGCCGGGCCAAGTGAAAAAGTTTGAGAATGCTGAATTGGAGGCAATACTCAATGAAGACTCGTGTCAAACTCAACAAGAGCTCGCAGATTCATTGGGAGTGACACAACAAGCCATTTCCCATCGTATAAAAGCCCTCGGAATGATCCAAAAGCAAGGACATTGGGTGCCGTATGAGCTGAAGCCGAGAGACGTCGAGCGCCGTTTTTTTACATGCGAACTGCTGCTCGAACGGCAAAAACGGAAGGGTTTTTTGCATCGCATTGTCACTGGTGATGAAAAGTGGATCCATTACGATAACCCGAAGCGCAAAAAATCATATGGTTACCCCGGCCATGCATCATCATCGACGGCCAAACCAAATATTCACGGCGCCAAGCTCATGCTCTGTATTTGGTGGGACCAGCTGGGTGTGGTGTATTATGAGCTATTGAAATCGAACGAAACCATCACAGGAGCACTATACCGAACTCAATTGATGCGTTTGAGCCGCGCACTCAAAGAAAAACGGCCACAATACGAGCAAAGACACGACAAAGTAATTTTGCAACATGACAACGCTCGGCCACATGTTGCAGCGCCGGTCAAAACATACCTACAAACGCTGAAATGGGAAGTCTTACCCCACCCGCCGTATAGCCCAGATATTGCTCCTTCCGATTACCACCTTTTCCGATCGATGACACATGGCCTAGCTGACCAGCGCTTCCATTCTTACGAAGAAGCCCAAAAATGGGTCGATGACTGGATAGCAGCCAAGCCGGCCGAATTTTTTCGCGACGGTATCCGTAAATTGCCAGAAAGATGGGAAAAAGTTGTGGCTAGCGATGGACAATACTTTGAATAATTCATTTGTTACCATTTTTTCAGAATAAACGTTCAAAAATAGAAAAAAATCCCGCATTTTCAATTTGTACTCCTGATAAATATTAGCTGGTAAATAAATGTGGGAAGGAGCCTCTCAGGATGCAGGGTAGGGAGCTCCAATAAAATAGAAGAGGTCTTAGGAGACCTAATTTTATCAACTGGAAAAAGAGCGTATACATATCGGAAAAATATATTGAACAAAACAATTTCATTACGCAATCCGGAGGGGACGGAATACTGTGACCGTGCCAGAAAAGCACCACGAAAAATATATAGCGTATTAATACTGACACAGGATAGTGTTCGGCGTAGAGTGTAAAAAGAATACCGCGCACACTCTATTCGGTTGATATACACATGTTAATGAGCCTCAGAGTGAGGAAGAAGGCACGCGTAGACAATCTAGTCCCAACGCTGAATAGAGCACAGAAAGGCCTACAGCGAAAATGGACGCAGATAACGGCGAGAAATGCGCGAAAAGGGTTATCTAACTAACCCATCCCCTCATCGTCCTAATGCAAGAGCAAGGGTGATAGCTATACGTCGCGCCAACCCTAGAGAAATTGTGAGAAAAATCCCACTCGGCTTAAAATGTTAAATAATACGGGAATACTGGCTTTGGTAGGCGTATGTATAGTAACCGTCCGAGATTTCAGCATCAAAACCATCGGGCGAACATCGCAGATCATCCGAAAAAACTACCTCCCGTCGTTCAATTTAAAATTAACGGAAATTGAAGTTCAGACACCCCCTACGCAGACCGAGAGGACAATTCCATTACAGAGCGTGCTGCGAGACCCAGAAGAGCTTCAAAAGCTCGGAGCTCGAGCCGACCAAATCATGGACGGCCTCAATACAGACGGAGACGGGATGCAACACATCCATAATCTGAGTTTTTACTCACTGGATGCAGTAGCGCCAATAGCCTTGGTTGGCTATGTTCTGTTTAAATGTTATAGGTATCAGCGAAACCGAACGCCAACAAGGACAAGCGAGGCAACGACCCCGGCAGCAGCCGAGGTAAACATCAACCTCGAGCCGATCGGACGACAACAGCCAGAAGAGCGACCGCGATCCGAGCTGGCCAGGTTATGCACCCGTCCCCCCAACCGAGAGCGACTCGCTCGGCTCGAAAGACGACAAGAAGCAAGAAAAAACTTCATCGTTAACAAATGAAAAATGAAAAATTTTATTGTATTGTATTGTTATATAACTTCAAACGGAAAACCAATCGAAGAAAAAATTTTTTTTAAAGAAAAATTTTTTCCTTTTAAGGGGGGAGGGATGTTGTGCCGCGGAATATTCCACTCCGTATTTAGTATATTCGGGAATATTCCATAGTAAAGAAACATTGGAATTCGTTCAAGACAAGAAACGAAGTCCAATGCCCGATCGTATGAACGACCCTAAAAACGCCGACGCAGCATGAGCGACTCGCTTGGCGTTCGACGATAGGCTAACGCTAAAATTGCAAACTAAAGGATTTTCGTGAAGACAGTTAGCAACTGCTTTACGAAAAGACAGTATTAAATTAGATTGAAAAGAGAACGGTTGGTTCCTCGTAAAATACTCGAAACAACGCATTATTGTACTTCTTACTTTGATATATAAATAGGCAACGGAAAGTTACCGTTGCTTATAATAAATACTTCCTTTTATATAAATTCGCGTTTCCATCTTTTACTCGAGATCCATCTCCTTATCGGCAAACGATCATAAAAAATAATAACTTTTAATATTATACCGACTACCGAATAATCCAATTACTCGGTACCGGCATAAAAAAATGTAAAAAAATCATTTTTTGTAAATTAAATCAACTTACCAAAAACGCAGTAAAAAGGGAAATGTTAATTTTCATGAATTAAATAAATTTATAAAAACTCAGTAGCAAAGAATGATACATTTTCTTTGAATCGTTAAAACTTAATAAAAAGTAAAAAATCGATTTCTATGAAATAAATCAACTCTCGAAAATAGAGTAAAAAGGGAAAAGTTAGATTTTATAAATTAAATCGATATATAAAAGCTTAGTAGAGAAGAATGATCAATTTTTATTAAATCGTTATAACTCAATAAAAAGTAAAAAATCGATTTCTATGAAATAAATCAATTCTTAAAAATGCGGTAAAAAGGGAAAAGTTAGATTGTATAAATTAAATCGATTTATAAAAACTCGGTAGAAAGGAATGATACATTTTCGTAAAACGAGTTGCATTACTAAAACTCAATAAAAAGTAAATAATCAATTTCTATGAATTAAATCGATGCTCAAAAATGCGGTAAAAAGGAAAAAATTGAATTGTTATTAATTGAATCTGTTGAGAATTCAACAAGAATGTTGAGAATCCGTCCGGTGATGGCTTGACTGACCTGTGAATATATTGACGGAATGTGAGTACTCACTCGAGGCAAGAGGAAAATAAAACCAGACCAAGTAGATGTTATCGTGAGGAAGTAGTTTATTCTACCTTCCAAAACCGTGGTACAAAGTACAATTTTAATACAAAATGTGTGGTCACTAAAATTGAAAATTAATGCCAAAATAAGTTAATTTAGAAAATCAGTCAAAACATGAATTTAGAAAAAAGGTACAAATTATAATAATAAATGAACAAATTGAATTTCTGAATATTAATGAGCAGCACACAATTATCAATTGTGCGCTGAGTGAACACATGAGCGAGCGGTGCATGCAACGCAGTGCTAGCTACGCTGCATGACACGCTCAGACCGTTGAGTGCAAAACATAAATGAGTTAGTAAATGGAATTTAGAATTATAATGTTAGCAGCACACGATTACATCATTGTGTGCTGAATATGAATTTGAGACAGCGGTGCGTGCAGCGTAGCACCAGCCACGCAGCACGACACGCCGATGCCTTGAGTGCGAAACTTTGTGTGTAATTCACTGCAATCACTCAACACTGTATTGCAAAGTGATTGCAGCGAATTAATGAGAGAATGTACCATAACCCGTATCTGAGTGCAGTGATTTTGTGTGCGACCCGCTAAGCAATCAGTACTGCTTAGCACACCGCAAACAGATATTGAGGCTATATGGTTGAGCAAAATTATATTCACTGTACTCTCCCAGCAGATTTACTGGGGGAAAATACAGTGAATGCGAGGCACATGCTTAATTATATTAATTAAGCCAGCAAAAGACATGAGGAGAACGTGGTACAGCATGTGCTGCAACGCACGCCACGAGTGAGACCAAGTGCTGATGTACCATTTTCTCCTCTCTGACAGTGAATTAATGACGTAATTATGCCAGAGCACTCTTACCTTGAGCAATGAGTCCTGATGAGCGTGAAGTTGAGCAAATCCGATGAATAATGTCCGAGAAATATGCGTGAGAGTCCTATGGATGCGCGTGCTGTCCAGTGGATGTGTGTCGCAAAAGTGCCAAATTCTCAAGATGGCTGCAAGTATGAAATTTACGTTGAGCGCTGGAGTCAGTTGAGCGAGATAGCCGGTGAGCGAAACCGAAGTCAAGCGAGAGAGACATCCTCTCGCTTGACGCGGCGTGCCAACGAGGCACATCCTCGGCTTCGCGAAGCCCATGCTTCGGCTATCTCCGACTCAACCGAACAACGTGTAGCAAAGCAGCGCAACAGGTAGGCGCACGACGATTATCGATCGCCGTGCGCCAGCTGAATTTCCAACAGAATCGATTTATAAAAGCTTAGTAGCAAAGAATGATGAATTTTCATTGAATCGTTAAAACTCAATAAAAAGTAAAAAATCAATTTCTATGATTTGAATCAACTCTCAAAAATGCGGTAAAAAGGAAAAAGTTGGACTTTATGAATTAAATCGATTTTATAAAAGCTTAGTAGCAAAGAATGATAAATTTTCATTGAATCGTTAAAACTGAATAAAAAGTCAAAAATCAATTTCTATGAAATAAATCAATTCTCAAAAATGCGGTAAAAAGGGAAAAGTAAAATTTTTTCAATTGAATCAATTTATCAAAACTGAGTAGAAACGAATGATACATTTTCATGAAATGAGTTGAATCACAAAAACTCAATAAAAAGTAAAAAATCGATTTATGGACTCGGGAGCGACCATACCAGGTCCATAAATATGAAACCGGAATGTCTGTATAGAAAATACACGTTTATTGTATGAAAATGATATAAAATATTTTATTCGAAGTGTTGCTCATTGCTAGTTATACATTTTTCCCACCTGTCTGACAATTTGTGGATGCTACGCCAAAAAAACTGTTGCTCTTTTGAGGCAAACCAATCATCGAGCCATTTTCGTACATTTTCATAAGAAGTAAAGCGCTGCTAAGCAAGTGCGTGTCCCATCGATGCAAATAAGTAGTAATCGGACGGAGCCAAGTCTGGTGAGTAAGCCGCATGCGAAAGTATTTCCCAACTAAACGCCTCAATCGTTTCCTTGACCAGTCTTGCTGTGTGTGATGGTGCATTATAATGAAGCAAAATCACTTTGTGTTGCCTTTTTTAATATTCTGGTCGTTTTTCACGCAAAGCTTGATTCAAATCGATCATTTGTTGTCGGTAGCGTTCAGTATTAACGGTTTCACCAGGTTTTAGCAGCTCATAATAGATCACACCCTTCTGATCCCACCAAACACAGAGCATCGTCTTCCGTCCATAGCGATTTGGCCTTGCAGTCGATGTCGATGGTTCGCCTGGAGTTACCCATGATCTTTCACGCTTAGGATTCTCAAAATATATCCACTTTTCATTGCCAGTCATAATTCGATGGAGAAATGACTTTCTTTTGTACCTGGCGAGCAGCATTTCGCAAGTGGTTTTTCGGTTTTCCTGCTGTCTTTCATTCAGTTCATGTGGAACCCATTTTCCCATCTTCTGGATCTTTCCCATGGCTTTCAAACGTATGGAGACGGCTTCTTGTGTCACATTCAATTGATCCGCGAGTTGTTGTTGCGTTTGAGCGTCATCCTCATCCAACAATGCTTGCAATTCGCTGTCTTCAAACTTTTTCGGTGGTCTTCCACGTTCTTCATTTCTCACGTCAACATCGCCACTTTTGAATTTTTTAAACCACTCAAAGCACTGTGATTTACCAAGAGCATGCTCACCGTAAGCTTCGACAAGCATTCGATGCGATTCTGCAGCAGTTTGCTTTAATTGGCAACAGAAAATCAATGCTGTCCGCAAATCGTAGTTTCCAGGCACAAAATTCGACATTTTCAACGCTATTACAAACTATGCTGTTGTATGAAACTTATATTGTTGTTAGTTGAAAATCTTTGTAAGAGATGTCAACAAGGAAATGGTGCCAATGACGCGGTTTGACGGTAACTACATTGACAGCTAGGGCCATCTATGGCAAATTCCGGTTTTATATTTATAGACCTGGTATGTGTTGCCGAAGAGACAGGTTCATCACGTATGAAGCCTTCGATCATCCTGCGCCCGTGCGCATAGGCGACGGGGGTTTCATCGAGGCTTTGGGGAAGGACTGCATCAACGTTGATATGTTTAACGGAGAAACCTGGAACGAGAATGACCTCGTTGATGTGCTTTATGTTCCCAGATTGAAGTACAACCTGTTCTCGGCTGGCGCGGCGCTCGATAAAGGACTCGAGATGCAATCGACGAGCACAGCTTGCGAATTGATGAAAAAAGGTCGCACTATCGCAATGGACATACATCGAGGAAAACTCTTCGTCATGCAGTTCCCAGTCGAGGAGCCACCATGGTCGAGATGGAGAAAAGATCCGCCACAAGCGTACGTGAGCTCGACGGACACGCTGCAAAATTGGTACGAGTAACTGGCTCACCAGAATTTTCGCCACGTGAGACAGATCCTCAAGAGACTTGAGATACCTATGAAGAAAATGAAATACCCGTTTTGCGAGACATGCACCGTTGGAAAAATGCACCGACTTCCTTTTCCGGAAAGCGCATCGAAATCTGAGAGCATCGGCGAGATTATACATGCCAACCTTTGCGGGCCCATGCCTACGAAATCGCTTGGAGGATCAAGATGTTTTCTCCTGCTGAAGAACGACTACTCGCATTACCGCAAAGTTTATTTCCTCGATAGCAAAGCGGAAACTGTGAGCTACGTAAAAAAAATTCGTCAAGAAGGCGGAGAAACATTGTCCAGGAGGAATTCGAGTATTTCGTACGGACAACGGACTCGAATTTGTCAACAACGAAATGAAAACATTTAAAGATGCACTCGGAATTCGACATCAACGCACGTTTGTGTACACTCCGGAGCAACATCATTCTGCAGAAAGAGACAATCACACTCTGAAGGAAGCTGGAAGGATGCTCATGCTCGCGAGAGGTTTCGGCGTGAAATTTTGGGCAGAAGCGATTATCACGGTTGTAGCTACGTTGAATTTGACCGGGACTATGAGAATTCCGGACGAGAAGACCCTGAGGATGATCTCGATACGATCGAGGACGGCGATGGACAAGAAGCCGAGCGACGAGAGGACGTCGACGAGATAGAACAAGACGCACCGGAGGTCGAACGGGTCGAACCTCATGCTGAACCTGAAAGAGCAGTGGAAGAAATAAATCATAACGATGGAAGAGACAATAATGAAAACGAAGGCTATATACTTCGAGACAGAGAAACGTTGAGACTTCCCGAGAGATACCGCAACGTCATCGATAATTTATTTCTAGCTGAAAATCAGAGGATTTTGGAGCGATTCAGGATGGAAGAAACGAATCCAGTGACCATTCCTCCAGACCCACACCGAAAATTAAGTCCTCGTATCGTGAAGCCATTGGAAGTCTTATGTATTTATCGGTGGCAACGAGGCCCGATATCACATTTGCGGTGCATCAAACAAGTCGATATCTGGAAAATCCCACGACAAAGAATTGGAAAGCCGTAAAGCGAATCATCAAGTATCTCAAGGGTACCATCGGATACCGGCTGCATTTCGAATGCGGCAAGAAAAAGGAACTACTGGCATACGGCCATGCAGACTATGCGGGAGAACTGGAGACGACACGATCGACTACAGGGTTCGTCCTGAAATTCGCCTCAGGAACGATCTCGAGGAATTCACACGTACGAGGAGTACGTTGCATCAAACCAGCAACAGGCGGACATCCTGACGAAGCCGCTGCCTATGCAGCAGTTCCAATGCAATCGTGAAGGACAGGGAGTCCGCGGAGATGAGCATCAAGCCAAAAAAGAAAGAATAAATTGACGAAAAGTCGATAAAGCCAAAGCGGGAGTGTTGAAGAGATTGTCTTTACCGACCCTTCCTATTCAAAAGCAGGCTGTCAACCTCTTAAACTATATATCTATATATTCTATGTTACCTCTTATATATATATATATATATATCGCGAGTCACGTTATACTCGAAATGTTGTTCTACTAAATAAATCCGTTTTTATATCGAAAATACCGTGTGGAATATTATCTTAAACAACGATCCCCAACATATTCAATAAATATCACACGTTTATTGACAACACAAGATGCTGTGTATGCGTTTATATAAGTGAGTTTTCGTGCAATGGTGATTTCGCTTTACCGAAGAATTTGAATTCGAGAAAACTCGCACCTTTCTGTATACTTATCTCTCCGTACAGCGTTGCCGGATTGCAGCTACTCGATCCGGTTACGCGTCGAATTTTTATGAAAATTGCATTCTTTTTATGATAGTCATTCCTAAACGAAACGATCAATCGTTTTGTTTTTTTTATTCCTTACATGTGAATTATAGTCTTCTACCGTCTACAGTTTTTTGTATTAAAATCTGGTTACGCGTCAAGTTGCAGTATATAAAAAACCCGTGTTAGCGTCAGGGTGCAGATTTACATGTCAATATTTTTTGTTTTGCAGTCTGCTTTTCTTCGCACATTCGCTACTTTTTGATTTCGATACTTTAATATTTCAAGCTGGATCAAAATACCCGTCTACCACTAACATATTATTTTTCATTGCATATCTGACTAATATCTAACCTTCACTTAATATCACTGCTCATTCCAAACGTATTTCTTCAATATTTTCGGCCATGTGGTCGCCCTACACACACACACACACACACACACACACACACACACACTTTTTCACTGACAATTCATACGCGCAGTGACTGCTGTCATAGTGAGCTCTTGGGAGCAAGAGAGCGAGCTAAAGAAAGAAAGCAGGGTTGCAGAACCCCTCACATTCGCCCCCACATCTGAGCTCTCTTGCCCAGCATTGGAATTAGGAACTGTAGTACCTGATTTCGTGTATACAGGACGGTTGGGTCGAAATCAGCACCGAAGCTATAGGGCCACGATGTTAATGGTTCCTCGTGCTGTTATCTACGAAAATCCGAGGAATGGAGTATTTTGCTTTTGAAGAATAGATGCAGTACGGCGTGGTGTGGCCAAGTACTGCTCAGTATTGTATTGCGGGTCTGGGAGAAAGTTCGTGGCGTTTTTCCCGATAGATGGTATCAATTGCAAATAAGTCAGGAAACACAGATCGCAGCGACACCACTAAACGCTCGTTGGAAAGGTGACACTTCGAGCGTTACTTTGAGTGTATAAACATCGAAATTGGTGCAGTGGTTGGAAAATTGTTTACGTTTGAAAATAGAGAAAAGTAATGAAAAATTGCGCTATATTTTGCAATATTATTATGACAAAGGGAGGAACGCAGGCTTGGGAAAAATGTGTGATGTATACAGTGAATGTACTTTATCAAAAACTGCTGCGCGGAAATGGTTCGCTCACTTTTGTTCTGGTAATTTTTATGTGAAAGATGAGTCACGCTCTGGTCGTCTAATCACTGAAAAAGCTGATGAAATTCTTTAAAAAGTCCAACAAGATAGGCATATCAGCAGTGTCGATATTGGTATGGAGCTAGGCATTGACCACAAAACGGTTTTGAACCATTTACACAAAGCTAGCTACAAAAAGAAGCTTGATCTATGGGTTCCTCATGAGTTGAGCGCGAAAAACATGATAGACCGAATTAACTTCTGCGATGCACTGCAGAAACGCAATGAAATCGAGTCATTTCTGAAGCGTGTCATAACCGGTGATGAAAAATGGATCATGCACTACAATCGGAAACGTGAAAGGTCGTGGACCTTGATGCGATGATGAGCCGTCACAAGCATTCGCGAAGCCAGGATTGACGGCGAAAAAGGTGATGCTGTGTGTGTGGTGGGACTGGAAGGGAATCGTCCACCATGAGCTACTTCCAGTTGGTCAGGCGATTGATTCTCAACTCTACTGTGGACAACTAGAGAGATTACGCCAAGCAATTGAAAGAAAACGGCCCGAATTAATTAATAAGAAAGGTGATGTCTTCCATCATGACAACGACCATACACTTCTTTGATGACCCATCAAAAATTGCGAGAGCTTGGTTGGGAAGTTTTGATGTATCCACAGTATAGTCCAGGCATAGCACCCTCTGACTATCACTTATTCCGATCTTTGCAGAACTCTCTCAATGGAATTAAGCTGCTTTAAAAAGAAGCCTGTGAATACTACTTGATTCAGTTTTTCAACCAGAAACCACAGAAGTTCTTCACCGATGGCATCATAGCTCTACCCGAAAAATGACGAAACATTGTCGATAATAATGAAGCATATTTGGTTTAAATGAATCAATAGTCACACTATAAGAAAACCAGTTGAATTTTACAAAAAAAAAACGCCACGAACTTTTTCCCAGACCCAATATATCGAGGGACCTCAGACCTGACGCCTTCAAACCAGCTCTGCCGAGAAGATCCTTAAACCACGGCCCATATTCACGGTCGTCGCTACATCGAAGGCTATTGGCAATATCTTACGAAAGAATTCAAATCGTGGGTCCTCAGCCGGGTTCACTTCAGTAGTATGACGTGTCACGACAGTGGTGCTCGACCATTCTAGCTATCTAACCTTATTCGACCGCCATATTGGCGATGTCTCTCGAGCCGAGACATCGTATTAGTATTAGTGAAGCCTTCATTAATCGTCGTATATCAAGGTAAGTAGCGCATTTTTAGAATATTATTCGATTTACCGGTTAAACGGGCAGTTGATGCCTATGTCCCGCAAAGTGCCAGGTGAATGTTACCTTTTTGTATGAACGTATGTTCGGGTGAAACCCACAATATGGTATATTAATATAATATGAAATTTATTACTGGCGAAGGAGATTATAATTGTTTATATTCGCCCAGTGCGGACATCTTATGTAGTCGATAAAATGTAGTCGTTGTCACGTCGGAGTAGAGATGTCAATAATTGTTATTATGGTGGTTGTATTGTGGATTTTTGAAAATTGATTCGACTTTTAAAAATGTGTCTCTCCGAAACTATATCCTTGTAATACGAAAATGTCTTAATTGATTCTCGCACAATACGAATGTTAGGTGAATGTAAGGAATCGGTCGACGAAACTAGTATTTTGTATTATCTCATGTCGCATCATAATGGTGATCGTTAATATCATTCGTCGCTTCTAATCTGTACGTGCACGTACTCGTTTTCATTTGTAAGTAGGACTGAATAAAGTCACCATCCCTTTCAAGTCATAATTATTTTTCGTTCAATGAGATCCTTCGAATGAGATTGAATGTGACGGGATTGTTCGGTCTCGACACAGAGAAGCGTTGTGTTTTAGCCGTTGGTCTATTCTCGTGAGCCCACCTAAGTTTGTTGTATCGTGACAATTGATATATGTCACATCAGTAAACCGTTAACTCTATGAAATTGATTTAGTCATAGATAATAAAAGAAAATTTATTGCATTACGTTATCATAAATAATAGAGAGCGAACCTCCGATTTCGAAATCCCTTCTATACACTGAGAAAAGAGTTAATTTGTAGGCCCCAGAATTTCTTAACTGTTAACAAATGATACAGTTAATTATGGCGCAATAAATATTCTGTTAGAGTGAGCAAATCGTTTATTTGAACCTTTGAATTGACACATATAATTATTTATTAACAGTTAATAAATGTATATTTGTATGAAATGTTCCTTTATTAGCGGCTGATAAACATAATATTGAATCAACATAGCATTGATATGATTAAAAAAATGCTTCTTAATAGTCACTATTGTAATAATTTAACGAGAATAATTCATAGATTGAGGACACTGTACATATAATTATGTATATGTCGACGGATCCATTTCTATGAACAGAGGTTGAACAGAGCTCTTGCAAACACTTATATTAGTATAATTAATATTTTCTATACACTGAGAAAAGAGTTTATTCGCTATAACTAAATATACTTACAAGGAAGCATAGTTTGGTGTCACCCCTCCGATTTTCATGAAACTCAGGTATGTTGTAGAGTATCGAATACTAAAAGACACGTATTTTTTTTTATCGGCGGAAAAACATTTCGAAGGGGTGAAATCGCCCTTCAGAGTTAGGGGTGTTTATGCAGTTTGACCCCTGCAAATGAATTTTTTTCCTCAACTTCACGTGGAATTTTTATTGTCTTCAATGAGGAGTATTTTGGTTTTTGTTTCATTAAAATCGGTTGACGCTTTCTGGGTGAAACTGCATAATCATCCCTCGACATGCCTAACTTTGAAGTGTGATTTCACCCTTTAGAAAATTTTTTTCGCCGATAAAAAAAAACACGTGTCTTTTAGTTTTCGATGCTCTACAACATACGTGAGTTTCATCAAAATCGGAGGTGGACACCAAACTATCCTTCCTTGTTAGTTGTTCTGTTGTCTGAAAGATTTGTTAAGTATTACGATAAGTATTACGATTTGTTAAAGTTTATTAACAGTAAATAAATGTTAGTGTTCTCGTAAGAAGATCTTATACCGAAGGCATCTTCGTAAAGCGAACGATTTATTTGAGCAATTTGCGTCTCGTAACTAATACGTTGTTTCTTACCAATAAAGAACGATTTGCGAGCAGATATTGTTAATAATTAACAAATTTTGTTAATTATTAACTATAACTACCGTCATACCACACTTACAGCTTTGAAATACGAATGAGTGGACGGTAGGCTAGTGCTACATAAAAAGTAAGAATTTATTGAGGATTATCGAGACAACCTTAACTATCTTCTTCTTTCGTGGGTCCTGCATATACCAGGTGGGCTGAAAAGTTCGTAGGCTGACACATAGATGGCGCTACTAGTATTAAATCCATATGATTTTTAGTTAGCCCTAACCTTCAAAAGACACGTGTATAAATTTGATAGCTGTCGCGCTATTAGTTCGTGAGATATAGCATTTTGAGTGAAGCAACTTTGTTAGTTTGAAAAAATGGATAAAAAGGAATTTCGTGTGTTAATAAAGCATTGCTTTTTGGCGAAGAAAAATACTGTTGAAGCCAAGGCTTGGCTTGATAAACATTATTTGGACTCTGCACCAGGGAAATGAACCGTAAAAAAAAATAATAATAATAAATAAATAAAAATAAAAATAAAAAAAATAAAAATAAAAATAAATTAAAAATTAAAAATCGTTGTATCGCCCTCGAAGGCAACTATATTGAATAATAAAATCAAATTTTATAAAAAAAAAGATTTTTTCTATGCTAGCCTACGAACTTTTCAGCCGACCTGTTAGATTTGGGGTAACGCTTTGAACGTAAGTATAGAAAATATTAATTAATATAAGTGATTGCAATAGCACTACGGTATAAACAATCTGAAGCGATTTCTTGGGAGAATAACCGTTTAATCTTACACTAAATGGAGGGTGCGAGAGGGGGGATGGTATAAGTAAAGTAGGGTAAAGCAGTTAGAGTAGAACGGTAGAGAAAGGTGTTGCAGTATAGTTTGCCCATCGGTGGCTAGATCCTAATTGGCTCTAGTTGGTGTTTAGGGAATTTTTATTATGGTTTTGGATCCTTTATATTTATTTCTGGGGTCGTACGCGTAGTTGCTAAGAGATGAGTTGATTAACTGATATCTGGACTCTGACGTACTTTCATAAAATTTTTTAAGGAGTTTAAGCGAATGCGTGCTTCGCTTGGACTCAAATTTTTATACCCTAAAGTTATATGTCTTGACTTGCTACGGATGCTTTCAGTTTATTTTATTACTTTATGTAAATATATTAATAATACCGCTCACGTAAATATATTTTTCTTTTTTTTTCTGCACCTTGCGTTTTTATGAGGTTTTTCTACTTTTTGGTTTATATAGGCTCAGTTTCTTCACTTTGAATGAGCCTATGTACTTTTTTTGCTTCATCATCGAGGAAGCGTTGTTTTCATGGTTTTCAAGTCAAGATACTCAAAGTTGTCTGAAATATTGAGAAAAGTGGTTGAAAAGAAATCTGCGGAATGTGTGTGTGCGTCAGTAGAGCGGTTCCGCAATTAAAACACCGTTCGGATTTTATAAAATTGGTTATCTTTCGAAAAATTTGTCCGCGCTTTAGCTGCTGTAAAATTGTAGCTATCGAGCTAAGTAGTTCATTATAAATAAACTAGCTGATTTACCCGGCGTTGCCCGGGTACACAAACAAATAGATAAGACCTAAGCAAGGTCACTCGATATATCTCACACCTTAAAACCACCCTGATAAAACATCCTTTATCATACCACTAAAAATAATGTGGCTTTTAATAACATTTTTTAAATTCAATTTAGCTGTTATTCCCCGTATGATGTGGCACTCGGGCAACGCCGGGTAAATCAGCTAGTATATGATACATTTACGAATATTCAAAGAATATCGTGTGAACATACGTAGTATGCATATGCATTTTGGATAGTAGCCTCAATATACGTAGAATATACGCCCTTGCAACTTACGCGTTTACAATGAAATATTGCGAACGACGAAGTGTCGTATACGATGAAACTATCTATTATGTATATGAACATATACATATAATGTTCAGCTAATATACATATGTATATTAAAACGTTTCGCGATTTTATATCACTCTTAATTTTCGCTACGATACGCATTTGTTCGGCGGCGGCGTAAAATCGCGTAGTTTTTTAATTTTATTTCGAGCGATCTCGTCCTAGATCGTATGGAGAGTGGAGCTTGCTCGAAACGAGTTCGTGCTCTGGGCTGGATGGAATGAGAAGTGTCTGTGGTTTTATGGATTCGCAATCAATCTATTGGTTGTTATTAGTAATTTTATTGTTGTTGTTTGTGAGACCTCAGTTTAGGTTTTGTTGCGTCGCATTTGTCCGTGAAGGACATGCGGTTTGTTACCCTTTCATCATTGGTCTTTTTATTGATTGGGTAATTGCTTTCTTCTTTATTGTGCTGAAGGCACTTGATTGTTTGATAAGTCTGATTGATTGTTAGTTGAGACAGAGGTAGGAAAGACGTTCGTAGGACGATCAGGTCGTTCGTACGGGTTTTAATGTTCGCCTGTGTGAGTTTTTCTTAAATCTACGTATGCGGAATTCCTTCCGGTATTTCGGGATCTGACTCTATGATTCGTAAAGTGGTGAGATATCACTTGTACGGAGCTTGACACTCAATTTATCTGTTTAGGGGTTGTCGCGTTTGTTTAATACGCGACTTTTCTAATACTACGTAAATGGAATAAATTTCCAGTTCCTTTGGGGTTCTGATGCTATTCTTCGCAAAGTGATGAGATATCACTTGTACGGAGCTTGACACTCAAATTATCTGTTTACGGGTTATTGCGTTTGCTGACGCGCGATTTTTCTAATACTGCGTAAATGGAATATTAAATTTCCAGTTCTTTTCGGGCTTAGATTCTATTATTCGTAAAGTGATGAGATATCACTTGTACGGAGCTTAACACTCAATTTTATCTATTACGGGGTTATTGCATTTGCGAATGCGTGAGTATCGAATATTGTGTAATTTTTATTTTGAGTATTTCTCGAATTTCTTGGGGATATCATTGGCCGAATCTCGATGGCCATTGGCGCGTCTATTGTCGCTCTATTGTCTCTATTTCGGCGTTTGCAAGGTGTGGCATAGCTGCTGGGCTTAGTCCTCATACGGGGCGTTCCTTGGTACCTTCGTTAGATGTACCGGTCCGCCTTGTTTTTAATCATCGGACGTCTAGCTGGTGTTATGCTATTTGGGATGTTATTGTTTTGGAATGCCCGTTCGAGAGATCTGTCTTTTGAGGCTCCGCCCTGCTAATGGTCACGCAAAGATCTTATAGTAGGAACGCGAGTGTCGTGTAGTGAGGTGGTGTGTGTGTGATTTTACCTACCTATCTTTACTCGTCTTTGTTATTGTTTGGGTCCCTAGCTATAGCTCGCTGTTCGCAAAAGACACCGGGTTCGCAGCTATGACCAACTAGCTCTTTCTGTACCCCGGATACTGAAGCCTTTAGTCGCACTTAATTAAGCCACCTTCTTGCGCCTTTAAGGGCTTTACCATTTGGTTTTTTAATTAGTAAGATTGGCCGAGGTATCCGTTCGTAGCAGGTGGTAGTTGGTGCTGGCCCTGACGTGGTCCCACCCACGCAGGTACACCCTACGAGTCGATTGCGCGTGGTGCAACAAGTCGGGATGCCACTCCCTTAACCTGGAGACACACGTACTTCTTCACTCTGCAAAAGACATGTAGCCACGGCGCTATGCGTGGGGACACGTTAATGACAGAGTGACAGGGAGCCCTTTCCTCGCAGAGTATCCTAATTAATCCGTTTACTCAATTGACGGCCAGGACGCAATGCCAGGGAATCAGTTTGAGTAAACGAATACTGTGTACTACCATGATATTTCCCAAACGGTTAGTTCTTATTGGTACAGTTTCGTTCGGTCAAACGACGGCCCAGCGCAATGCAGGGGAATGGATTGATCGAAAGAACACTGTTTTCGTTACATTCTGAATTAAAAATGAATTTATGATGGCTGTCGGGCAGCACTTCGTCTTGAAGAACAGATTTTCAACAAGAGCCTCGAGGCTTGTCCGGTCGTGGTTTATATAGTTTAATGGATAGACCCCGAGGGGGTGTTTTTGGGTATGTCACCTGATGTTTGTCGCCCTTCAATCACTAGGTGAAGGAGGTGCGGGGTGATGTATCGGTGTACCGTTATTTCTATATTTCGCCAGGCTTTGTCTTTTTCTGAGTTTGAACCGCGGTTCTAGCGAGGTTGAATTTTGTTGGTCTGTGTTAAATTTCCACCCGCAGGAGGTTTAAACTTTTCCTGAGAGTTTTTTACCGTTTGATTAATGTTTTCACTAATTGTTGTTATGTGTGGTTTTACTTATTCTTTGTATGTTTTTTCCTGTCTAATTTCTGGTTCGAAATTTGCTAGGATTGCTTAATTATTGTGAGTTTGGTGTTTGATAATGTGTTTTTTAGATGTTCTTCCTAGATTTTTATGTTGTTCTCCCTTTTGAGGGTTTGTCCTGGTAGGGCCTGCCCTAGTCTTAATTTGTTAATTGTTTTTTGTAGTATTTCGGTTTGTTTTATGTCTTTATTTCGTTATTAATATTTGATCCTTGAGTGGGGGTATGTGGTGAGGCTTCATGTGGAATCCCCTTGTCGCTCACTCTTGAAAATTTGTGGAATTTCAAGAGTTCCACTAATTCTTTTGTAATTTCACCGTATCGTGGCTTTCTCGGCGCATTGCGTCGGTGTGGTATGGTTGGTTTAAGGGTGAAGCTGACTATGACTTCTTAGTACGGTAAGGCATTTGTTGTTACGCATTGTTCCGCCTGCTTCCTAGTGGGGCGGGGGGTACTACGCTGGGATCCGGTCTGTAGTGTGTGGTTTTGATGTTTTGGCCTCCCCCTCGTCTTACTCGTGCGAGCTTCTTGCAAGCTGTGTTTGTTTTGATAGTAGTCTTATTTTATTTAGGTGGGGCCTGTGTCTGACGCCATGCTGTTTTAGGGTGGGTACTTGCGGTTGATCGTGTGTACCTACTTTTGTACTATGTTATCCTGGTTCAGCTGATGTTTTTCTTTTCTGTGTTTGCTTCTTTTGTTAATAGATCATCGTTTTTTCGAGTGATTCTCTGTTTTTTCTATTAGTTTTGATCTTTGTCTGTTGGTGTAGGCTGGATGTGTAGGTGGTATTAAGGTTTTATTATAGTAGCGGATCGCCGTTATGGCGTTCCGTTACAATATTGTATGAATATCCACTGAACATACAGCGCGTTGCATTCGCATATCCCTACGATATGCAATGTACGTTGTTTGTGTATCACTTGTTACGTCCTGACGTAACCATGATCCAATATCTACCTTTCTTTTAAAGAAGATCATAAACCTGCATCGTTGTCGAGTCCTATAGCTACCAGAGATTATACAGGTATAATGACGGCGGGAGGGGTGAGGCCTGCAGGTACGCCGAGGCAGGGCAGTGTGAATGTAAGCAGCCATTTGATATAGAATCATTTGGACTGATGAACAATTTTGAGCTAAAATTATGATAGGAACTCAGAAGAGAAATGCTTACTTAAAAGGATACAAGAAATAATTGCAAATATGAAAATTTAACATTATAGAAAATTGAAAAGCCAATATATTGTTTTAACTAAACAATTAGGATCATGAGAGGATATGAAAACCATAGACAGTTTGTTACTATAGTAGTTATATATGCCCATTTACGTTACACATTATTAAGAATTAAAATAAGTTTAACATTATCGAAGAACTATATTCGGTATTAGTCATAAAAGGGACAGCGGAAGCGACTCGGATCTACAGCGCAGCGTGGCCCGAAACCCTCGACACCTAGCTGCCTGACCGAGGCGCTTTTCTCTCTCTCTCTCTCTCTCTCTTTCTTTCGTTTTCTCTCTCTCTATCTTTACGCGTGCCACCGAAGCAAGGAATAATCCTTCAACCACTTCGCGACATGTGGTATCGCCTCGCATGCAACTTAAGAAAATAATCGAACGACGACGACGTCACAGCTAGAAGGAAAAAAAATGGATCTTCGACAAAGTCCAAATTCCGAGCTCTATTGTAACCCCCTCCGCATAGAAAATTAAGCCCTCCAGGACCTATATAAGGACGGGAAAATGCCCGAAAGAGAGAGTATCAAATCGACATTTCAATTTTGTAGTTCATAGTACAGTCAGTCGCCGAGCAGTCAGTAGACAGCCCGTTGGCAATAATTACCGCGGAGGAACTCCACCCTGTAGAGTCAGCCAAAGTCCAGAGTGAGTACTGAAAATAAAAACGGTCGAACAGTCTAAGTTCGGTTCGAATGTACTTTTTCTCAGTTTTAATCATACGGAATTTATCTAAAGTTTAGAAGAAATTGAATTTAATTGTTTTCTGCCGTTTTTGTACAAGTCCACACTGTTTATTTCGTTTTACTGTTTTATCGAACAACAAGTATCGCGTTAAGTATATTGTATCGAGAAATAACGATCGCTCGCGCACGGTAATAGCGAACGTACGTGTATCAATTATTCGGTTATTTGAATAAAATCTAACAGCTTTACGATTCATCGAGTATAACGATTTCTTTTACAAACGATTGCCATTAATTTTCCCTTCCACGCATCGGTTACCGGTGAAACAACTTCACCAGGAAAACCAAACGTAAGTACCAACCCAATTTTTCTAATTTATTTTATCTGACATTTCCGTAAATTTTTCCCCAAGTGAAAGTAACCTACCACTTCCCTTCCCACCTAAAATCCCTTCCTCCGCGGGGTAATTTATCAATTTAGTTTATCGAGACGAGTGACGGGTTAACGCGAATAATCAACGAGCATTCTCAGCCCTGTCCCGAGTAATTTTCCGAAAGGTTAGACTCAGAAGGGGGCTTGCGTCTTCGGTGTTTCTTGTCAGGTGTGGTAAAGGGAGAATTCATTCTCCTTGACCAGAGTACGGAAAACTCACGCCGAAACGCCTCACACGTCTTAAATTTGTCGGTTTTTGTAAAGACACCGCGCGGATTTGACGTAACACACTGTATGGACATAGGATATGTCATATCCGCGGATGTATATATGCAATGTAAATACACTGCATGTCAAAATGCTATCTGGGACAGCACAGAAAGAAATACAATATGCAAAAAATTCACACATTATTTCTCAAATATCGCAAAAATTTTCAATAGCATATAATATTTTGTTAAGGAAAGTCAACAATCATTTATCAAAAATCGTGAAAATAACAGTGTTATTAAAAAAACTTTAAGTCCAATTAACATTCGTAAAAACGACACAAAACGAAATACGATATGCAAAAGAGTCACATATCATTTCGCAAATATTGTAAAAGTAACAATTATATTGTAATAATATATTGTAAAAGTAATAATTATTAAAAAAATATTTGAAACAGCGGAACACAGGACGTAAGGTAAAGACACCAGTAGTTGACCGTTTAAGAGAGCTGCTAGACAGCTGTAGTGTGTGTGCACCTTAAATTATCTTAAAACAAGGAGATGAATGTTCAAAACAACCAAGTACTAATTCTAAGTTAAGGAATAAGTACTATTTTTCCAAAAAAATAAACCTGTAAGATAAATAAAATAACAATTAGTCCACTCGCTAATGAAGCCAGTAGTTGACCATCAACAAAAATGAAAAAATTAGTAGTTGACCTTGTGTTGTACCAGTAGTTGACCAGATGGAAGGACAACAAAATAGGTAAATTTATTTTAAAGGTAAAAATAAACCAACCAATACAACCCAAATCACTAGCGCTTTAAGGACAAATTAAAAATTTCTAGCACTCACAACGTTTAACCCACTCCGCCTAATAATTAAATGTAAAAAAATTATGTGTCAAAAATTGACCATGGTTGTGTCAGTAATTGACCGTGCGATCAACTACTGAAACAAGACGCTCTATGAACAGAATAGTCAGAGACAAGCTCTTCCCTACACCTAGGAACCAGGAAAATGTGTATAAAAAAGTAAATTATGAAAGAGTCCATTTATTTAGTAATTGACCACCACGGTCAAACTCTAGAGCAATCGTGAATTGTGGATTTAGTAGTTGACCACCTTCACAATATGGCCAGAGCAACGTTATGACATCAGAAACCCATGATTTATTGCAGATAAAACATTATAAGAATAAATCCAATCAACTACTTACCCAATATCCTTCGTTAAAGGCGTTTTCCTTTAATAACACCACACAGCTGTTCTTAGGCAAAATGCTACCAAATTCACGTCAGACCACCAGACCACTGACACTTCTGTAAACAAACGGTAGCCATTCTTACCCACAATGCACTGCACATTTAGTGCTTCTAACCATGGCCAAAGAGACCAGCACCAGTCAAAATATTCTTTGTTCTAGAAGCTATTGTCAGTTGGGACCTTGTTAATAGCTGTTAAATGTCAAAATGGTCAACTACTAGTGCACGGTCAACTACTGATGCCTTTACCTTAATGCGAAAAGCCAAAAAGTTACATTTCATTACCCAAAAAATAAAAATGTATCAGACGACAATATCAATAGTGCACAAATTAAAACGATACACACATATATTAGTGTGCACATGTTTTTACTTACAATATATCTTCTCAAATATATCCCTTGGAAACACTATTTTCCGTAAAATGAAATTCCGTAAATTATCTCTCTCGCTCGTTCGCTCTTTCGCTCGTACGCTCTGCATAGAATGCATTATATTAAACAAAAGCCACATATCATTTCACTAAAATCGAATTTTCATGTTGCGACGACCATAGACAGCAAACCAAAATGATACAGACATGTAGTAGTGTCGTCGAAGGAGTTTAATAAAATTCAAAATTTAATTCATCGTCGTCGTCGTCATCGACTCCATCATCGTCATCGTATCTATAGTCGTAGTCCTTGTCAGCGTCGTCTTTTTTGTCATCGTCTCCATCATCGTCGTCAGCACACAAAAATATTATTTAATTTTTTACTTACAATAACTTCTCTTCAAATACATTCCTTGGAAACACTATTTTCCTTAAAATGATTATTTCTCTCGCTTGCTCGCTCTTTTGCTCGTACGCTCTGTTGCTTGTTTGGTCAGCAATTGCCGTTTGACAGATTAATGCTGTCGACACGAATGTAGCCACAACGGACAAAAACATATTATCGAATGTAACCACAACGGACAAAAACATATGACCGTGAAAAAGAGACTTCTGTAAGCGAAAATAAACTCAGAATCTTATCATGCTTGACAGAATTTGAGAAAACGCAAATTTTTATTGATAACCTTTACAAGGAAAATTGAGAAATATGCGAAAAACAACCCTGTGTACTCCCTTAGGGATAGAATTTAAAAAACCGTTAAAACACTTTCTACAGTTTCTAACTCTCTTACACCCCCTTAGGGGTGGAATTTCTAAAAATCCTGAAATTGGTTTTTAAACATTTGTATGAGTAACATTTACAAGCAAAAACCAAGGCGATATCTCATCGTGCCTAAGAGATATTGAGAAATACTGTAACGGTATTTCTACGTTAGCATTAAATTTTAGTCTTCTGAGGGGAAGAATTCGGGCTCGAACACTTAGATAATTAATTGTAGACTTCTATAGGAGGTATAAATAGGATTTATTCAATAATTATTACAGAATTCTGCGGTGTTAGGCTTTTTGGCGCCTTTAGCCGCACAATTGATTTGTGGCGTTTAATCGCTCTGGAGGTTCCGCGCTCTTCTTTACCCGCGGTGTTATCGGATTTCGACTTCTGCGCTCAGCGGTGGATGTCCCAACTAGGGAGAATCGAGCTTGGCCGTCTTGATCTCTCGCTCGCCAGGCTGCTGACGCGCGGTCTGCTTGGCTTAATTTGCTGTTGCTGGCGCGTCGGTCAGCTGATATGGACGCCGGGTCTATGTCCGTGTCCGCGTTCTCTTGGTAATTAGTAAAAATACTTTGTTTTTCGTGTTGTTTCGCGTTCGGGCTCTTCGTTTGTTATAGTCGTGCCGTTCCCGTGTGTTTCCAGCGTGTCTTCCCGTGATAATAGTGCTATTGGTTCGCGAGTGATGTTCTCTATGTGTTGAATAATGACAGTTGCTGTATCACTGTTTCCCAGTGATTATTAATTTCTTATCATTTAGTCGGCGGATTCCTTCAGTAATCTTTGGCGTTGGACCTGGATGTACCTGTTATTCTTCGCTCTTGGTGAGTTGGCCTTCTAATTTATCTTTCTCTTATCCTTTATGTCGGTTGAGTGGTGTCGTCCTCATCCGACGAGCTTGACAATGCTGACAAAATTGTTTCTCTCCTAATTATTTTTCTAATTATCTTAAAATTCTAAATCAAGTTTCCCTGGGTCGGGCTTACTAGTGCCCTCCTTATTCTATTTATTAATTAATTTTCCTAGCTTCCTTTCAAAATTGTACTCCAAGAGTCTCTCGTTTCTTGAGGCGGTGATTTATCACGTATTTTAAATCTACTGTTTCAAGTCTTTATGTTATAATTTCTCTAACGGCTGTTTGTCATTCTATTTTCTTTTTCAGTGTTGTTCCACCTTCACGTTTCTCCAAGTTTTTAATTTGGCAACCTCTCGGTACTGCAACCACACCTTTCAAACTTATCGCTGTGCTGCGTTGACAATTCTTCTTATAAACTATCCTGACTTATTGCTAATTATTCTACCTGAATTTTTTTACACTCTTTTCTTAATTCTCCTAAGCTAAACTCTAATTATTTATTTTAATGCCACTAACTTCCTCTTCTTAATTTGTTCTTTTTAGAATATTTTCTGTTTTTACCCGGTCCGATACTGTTTACTATTAATCTTTATATTTGTTCCTCCACTAATTTGCACTGTATCTTTTCTTTGTCAAAGTTCTAGTAATTTTGTAGGGCTGACTCTTTTCTGTTTAAAATTCTTAGATTTTTACTGGATTTCTGGATATTTTAAAAGACTTTATGGTTGCGCACCAACGAGCTCTGACTCTATAGACAGTTGAAAACGAATAAGAGAATCTCTCTGTTTGAAGCTGGCTTATATACTTTTGCCATCCTTTCCCACTCTTTTATTTAAACTCCTCTTATACTAATATTTTATGTGATTTCTCTTGTTTCAGATTGCCCCGCCGCCGTACCCCGACGTCCCCTCATTGCTCGAGCGAGGCCAGCCGGTCGCTGACCCGCTGTTTCTCGGCAGTGAGGGAATTCAACAGGATTCAGCCTGTTTCGCGGTCTCGCATGGACTTTGCTGCGAATTTATCCTTTCTTATATCTCTTATTTTCTGTATGTTCTACAAATAAATGCTTTTATTTGTATTGATTTTTGTTTTATTTTATTCTTTTTTTCCTTTATCCTTTCCAGGTCGTGACTACGTAACAATACGTTAAAACATATTTAACCCTTTTACACCCCCTTAGGGGTGGAATTTTTAAAAATCCTGAAATAGGTTTTTAAACATTTGTATGAGTAACATTTGCAAGCAAAAACCAAGGCGATATCTCATCGTGCCTAAGAGATATTAAGAAATACGTAAAAACATATTTGACCCTTTTACACCCCCTTAGGCGTGGAATTTCTAAAGATCCTGAAATTGGTTTTTAAACATTTGTATGAGTAACATTTGCAAGCAAAAACCAAGACGATATCTCACCGTGCCTAAGAGATATTGAGAAATACGTAAAAACATATTTAAGCCTTTTACACCTCCGTAGGGGTGGAATTTCTAAAATTCTTTTCTTAGTGAGCGTCTACGACACGAAGGGAATATATCCCTAGAATTTCAAGTTTCTAGGCCCAGGGGTTTGGGCTGGACGTTGATGAGTGAGTCAATTAGTCAGTCAGTCAGGACTTTTCTTTATATATATATAGATAAACTAGCTGATTTACCCGGCGTTGCCCGGGTACACAAACAAAAAAGACCTAAGCAAGGTCACTCGATATATCTCATACCTTAAAACCACCCTGACAAAATACCCTTTATCATACCACTAAAAATAATGTGGCTTTTAATAACATTTTTTAAATCCAATTTAGCTGTTATTCCCCGTATGATGTGGCAATCGGGCAACGCCGCGTAAATCAGCTACTACATTATACACAAAGTAAAGTGCGGCGCTCATTTTGCAAATTATCAAATCGCTCAGCGCTCTTTGTTACGCTCGCTTCAATATAAACTCTCTTCATATGTATGAGAATTTTTGGGTGTTGAGTGATATTATCATCAGAAGATAATTGCGAGCTCTGATTATAATTTATAGCTGATTTCCCGGCACTGCCCGAGTGTCACATCATATGGAGAATAACAGCTAAATCGGTGTTTAAAAAAGTTGAAAAAAAGCACATTACTGTCAGTGGGGGATAAAGATTGTTTTCGTTAGGGGTGGTTTTATGGGGTGAAATATATAGAGTGAGTGAGTTTCTATTTTGTTTGTAAGTTTTGTTTAAATCGGTTAAGGCAGAAAAACTAACTATTTTTAGGGGATGAAGGCGCGATTTTAAGGTGTGAGCTATATTTATACAGTGACCTTCCATTAGAACTTATCAAAATTTGTGTAAAGTTTGGTTGAAATCAGTCAAGGGGTGTGAATTTTTATACTAAATCTTTTTTTAGGGGTTTAAGTAGATGGATATGTATACAGTACGACCTTTGTCGTACCCGTCTTAGACCCGCTATAATATTTGTGTAAGGTTTGGTTGAAATCAGTTGATTCGCGTGAATATTTTTGAAGAATCTTTTTTTAGGGGGTGAAGAGGGTGGGGTTTTGGGGTGAGATATATCCAGTAACCTTCCTTAGGCTCTTAACAATATTTGTGCTTGGTTTAGTTGTAATCGGTGAAGGCGTATGGATTTGATTAAAAATTTATTTTTAGGGGATGAAGTGGGTGGTTTTCAGGGGTGAGATATATCCAGTGACCTTCCTTAGGCTCTTTACAATATTTGTGCTTGGTTTGGTTGTAATCGGTGAAGGCGTGGATTTTATTAAGAATTTTTTTTAAGGGATAAAGGGGGTGGTTTTCAGGGGTGAGATATATACAGTCGCCTTTCTTTGGTCTTCAACAATATTAGTATAAAGTTTGGCTGAAATCGGTCATCGTGTGTAGCTTTGTATCGGCGGACAGATAGTCAGACAGGCAGACATACAAGCATTCATTTTCATATATGATTTTTTTAGGGGATGAAGGGGGTAGTTTTCAGGGGTGAAATATATCCAGTGACCTTCCTTAGGCTCTTAACAATATTTGTGCTTGGTTTGGGTGTAATCGGTGAAGGCGTGTGGATTTTATGAAGAATTTTTTTTGGGGATGAAGGGGGTGGTTTTCAGAGGTGAGATATATACAGTCGCCTTCCTTTGGTCTTTAACAATATTGGTATAAAGTTTGGCTGAAATCGGTCAACGCGTGTAGCTTTGTATAGCCGGACAGACAGACAGACAAACATTCATTTTTATATTTTTATATATAGGATAAGATTTTTTTAGGGGGTGACGAGGGTGGGGTTTAGGGGTGAGATATATCCAGTGACCTTCCTTAGGCTCTTAACAATATTTGTGCTTGGCTTGGTTGTAATCGGTGACGGCGTGTGAATTTCATTGAGAATTTTTTTAGGAGATTCAGGGGGTGTTTTTCAGTATTGGTATAAAATTAATATTGGTATAAAGTTTGGCTGAAATCGGTCAACGCGTGTAGCTTTGTATAGCCGGACAGACAGACAAACATTCATTTTTATATATAAGATACAGTCTTATACATATTTATTTGATTAAAAATTTTTTCAACTTAATCTGGATTTGGCCCTTTAGGGCTGATTAGAGCAAAATGCTGAATTATGCTTTGCAGTATAAGCGTAAACAACCTTCGCGAGTAAAAACTAATGCAGTATCTCATCGGGGTTAAGAAAAATTGAAAAAACGAAAAAAAACATATTTAACCCTTTATTTCCGCTTGGGAGGGGAACATTAAAAAATCCCTTCTTAGTGAGCGTCTACGACACGAAGAGAATATATCCCTAGAATTTCAAGTTTCTAGGCCCAGGGGTTTGGGCTGGGTGTTGATGAGTGAGTCAGTGAGTCAGTCGGGACTTTTCTTTTTATATATATAGATACTTTAATTATAATCATAAATAACCTTCGTAAGCAAAAACCAAGATTCTAGCACCAGAGGTTTGAGCTGGACATGGTATTTATTTAATTTTTTAATTTTTCAACCGAATCTCAATTTGGCCTTTTAAGGGCTATTTAGGACAAAATACTGAATTATATTTTGCAGTAAAAGCGTAAACAACATTCGTAAGCGAAAATAAACTCAGATTCTTATCATGCTTGACAGAATTTGACAAAACGCAAATTTGCATTGGTAACCTTTGCAAGGAAAATTGAGAAATATGCGAAAAACAACCCTGTGCACTCTCTTAGGTAAAGAATAAAAAAAAACCGTTAAAACACTTTCTACAGTTTCTAACCCTTTTACACCGCTTTAGGGGTGGAATTTCTAAAAATCCTGAAATTGGTTTATAAACATTTGTATGAGTAACATTAGCAAGCAAAAACCAAGGCGATATCTCATCGTGCCTAAGAGATATTGAGAAATACGCAAAAACATATTTAACCCTTTTACACCCCCTTAGGGATGGAATTTCTAAAAATCCTAAAATTTGTTTTTAAACATTTGTATGAGTAACATTTGTAAGCAAAAACCAAGGCGATATCTCATCGTGCCTAAGAGATTGAGAAATACGTAAAAACATATTTAACCCTTTTACACCCCCTTAGGGGTGGAATTTCTAAAAATCCTGAAATTGGTTTTTAAACATTTGTATGAGTAACATTTGCAATCGAAAATCAAGGCGATATCTCATCGTGCCTAAGAGATATGGAGAAATACGTTAAAACATATTTAACCCTTTTACACCCCCTTAGGAGTGGAATTTCTGAAAATCCTGAAATTGTTTTTTAAACATTTGTATGAGTAAAATTTGCAAGCAAAAACCAAGGCGATATCTCATCGTGCCTAAGAGATATTGAGAAATACGTAAAAACATATTTAACCCTTTTACATCCCCGTAGGGGTGGAATTTCTAAAATTCCCATCTTAGTGAGCGTCAATGACACGAAGGGAATATATCCTTAGAATTTCAAGTTTCTAGGCCCAGGGGTTTGGGCTGGGCGTTGATGAGTGAGTCAGTGATTCAGTTAGTCAGGACTTTTCTTTTTATATACAGTAGCGGACAAAAGTTTAAGACGATGAATTACAATTTGGTTCATAGATCTGTCATACAAGTACTAACGTTTCTTTCGGCTTGTTGTTTTTTCACAATACATGTGTACGTTTGACCTTTATAATGTAGAAGTCTCGGTCGTCAAATGTAAACAATATAGATTATACAATTTTTTTTTCCTTCCAACTATCTTTAAACAGCGGACATTAGTTTAAGACGATCTGTCGAACAAGATACCCGTAGTCGATCCACGCAATAATTTGATATATTAATACTGTAAATAGTTTGTGGTGTATCATCCAGTGTCTTAAGTTTAATTACGTACGAAAAGAGTATGGGTCAAGCCCGTAATTTGTCATCAACTGAACGAAAACTAATCGTGTCTCTACGGAAGCAAAATGAGACATTTTCTTCAATTGCAACTCAAATGAATCGATCAGAAACTTCTTGTAAGCAAGCGTGGTACAAGTTTGTGAAGACTGGGGACTATTTTGATCGACCAAAAAACGGTAGACCGCGGAAAACCACGCCAACGCTGGATCGTCGGATTCATCGATTAAGCGAGAGAGATCGTTTTCGTTCAGCAGTCGATATCAGAGCTGAAATATCCAGTAATAATAATGCACAAATTAGTGTAAGAACTGTCCGAAGACGATTAGACGAATTCAATTTGAAAGCACGAAAGCCATGGAAGAAGCCGATGCTCAGTAAAAAGAATAAAAAATTACGACTGCAATTTGCTAAGGCTCATCGGCATTGGACAAGTGAGGATCGGCAAAATGTGCTATTTTCGGACGAATCCAAATTCAACCGAATTTGTTCTGACGGGATACTGTATGTAAGACGTCGAATTGGCGAAGATTTAAATCCTCGATGTGTTTTACCGACAGTTAAGCATGGAGGTGGAAACGTAATGGTGTGGGCATGTTTTTCTCGCAATGGTCCTGGACCAAAACGCCGAATTAATGGAATCATGGACCGTTTTCAATACTTGAATATATTGAAAAATACTATGTTACCGTATGCCTACGAAAATATGGGTGATAATTTTATTTATCAACAAGATAATGACCCAAAGCATACGGCTCGGGTAGTGAAAAGTTTTTTTCAAGCTGAAAAAATCACTTTATTACCGTGGCCGTCGCAGTCGCCGGATTTAAATCCAATTAAAAACTTATGGTGTACCATCAAAAGAAGGGTTCAAAGAAATAAACCAAAAAATTTTGACGATTTGTACTCTTTGGTTGAAAAAACGTGGAATGAAACAGCTGTGGACGACTGCAAAAAATTAATTGATTCAATGCCTCAAAGATGTGCTGATGTGATAAAAAATAATGGACTGTGGACAAAGTATTGAAGGGAGGAAAATATCTGTATATTTTCTACCAAAAAATATTTTTTTACGTATAGTCTTAAACTTTTGTCCCCGAAGATATCAAACAAATTTATGTTTTCTTTGTTTATTGTATCTAATGTTGTTACGCGCAAAATTGAATTTATGTAATAAATATATGAATTAATGATTAATTAGCTAATACAAAAAAAAATCCACTGAGTCAATTCTTTTCATAAAAAAATCAACGATTACTTTTTTTTCCTCTCCGTCTTAAACTTTTGTCCGCTACTGTATATAGATAAACTAGCTGATTTACCCGGCGTTGTCCGGGTACACAAACAAATAGATAAGACCGAAGCAAGGTCACTCGATATATCTCA
Source organism: Cylloceria caligata (assembly GCA_963942595.1). NCBI lineage: Eukaryota > Metazoa > Arthropoda > Insecta > Hymenoptera > Ichneumonidae > Cylloceria > Cylloceria caligata. Next base: position 51,505,054 of record OZ012704.1, on the reverse strand, counting down.
CACCTTAAAACCACCCTGACAAAATACCCTTTATCATACCGCTAAAAATAATGTGGCTTTTAATAACATTTTTTAAATCCAATTTAGCTGTTATTCCCCGTATGATGTGGCACTCGGGCAACGCCGGGTAAATCAGCTAGTACATTATGCACAAAGTAAAGTGCGGCGCTCATTTTTCAAATTATCAAATCGCTCAGCGCTCTTTGTTACGCTCGCTTAAATATAAACTCTCTACATATGTATGAGAATTTTTCGAGTGTATTGAGCTGTTGGTTGAGTGAGATTATCATCAGAAGATAATTGAGAGCTCTGATTATAATTTATAGCTGATTTCCCGGCGCTGCCCGAGTGTCACATGATATGAGGAGTAACAGCTAAATCGGTGTTTAAAAAAATTTGAAAAAAACCACATTACTGTCAGTGGGGGATAAAGATTGTTTTCGTTGGGGGTGGTTTTATGGGGTGAGATATATAGACTGAGTGAGTTTCTATTTTGCTTGTGAAGTTTTGTTTAAATCGGTTAAGGCAGAAAAACTAACTATTTGTAGGGGATGAAGGGGCGATTTTAAGGGGTGAGCTATATTCATACAGTGACCTTCCATTAGAACTTATCAATATTTGTGTAAAGTTTGGTTGAAATCAGCCAAGGGGTGTGGATTTTTATACTAAATCTTTTTTTAGGGGTTCAAGTGGGTGGATATGTATACAGTACGACCTTTGTCGTACCCGTCTTAGACCCGCTATAATATTTGTGTAAGGTTTGGTTGAAATCAGTTGATTCGCGTGAATATTTTTGAAGAATCTTTTTTTAGGGGTGAAGCGGGTACGGTTTAGGGGTGAGATATATCTAGTGACCTTCCTTAGGCTCTTAACAATACTTGTGCTTGGTTTGGCTGTAATCGGTGAAGGCGTGTGGATTTTATTAAGAATTTTCTTTTGGGGATGAAGGGGGTTGTTTTCAGGGGTGGGATATATACAGTCGCCTTCCTTTAGTCTTCAACAATATTTGTGTAAGGTTTGGTTGAAATCAGTTGATTCGCGTGAATATTTTCGAAGAATCTTTTTTTAGGGGGTGAAGAGGGTGGGGTTTAGGAGTGAGATATATACAGTAACTTCCTTAGGCTCTTAACAATATTTGTGCTTGGTTTGGTTGTAATCGGTGAAGGCGTATGGATTTTATTAAGAATTTTTTTTAGGGGATGAAGGGGGTGGTTTTCAGGGCTGAGATATATTTAGTGACCTTTCTCAGGCTCTTAACAATATTTGTGCTTGGTTTGGTTGTAATCGGTGAAGGCGTGGATTTTATTAAGAATTTTTTTTTACGAGATAAAGAGCGTGGTTTTCAGGGGTGAGACATATACAGTCGCCTTTCTCTGGTCTTCAACAATATTGATATAAAGTTTGGCTGAAATCGGTCAGCGCGTGTAGCTTTGTATAGGCGGACAGATAGACAGACAGACCGACAGACAAATATTCATTTTTATGTATGATTTTTTTTAGGGGATGAAGGCGGTAGATTTCAGGGGTGCAATATATCCAGTGACCTTCCTTAGGCTCTTAACAATATTTGTGCTTGGTTTGGTTGTAATCGGTGAAGGCGTGTGGATTTTATTAAGAATTTTTTTTAGGGGATAAAGGGGGTTGTTTTCAGGGGTGAGATATATACAGTCGTCTTCCTTTGGTCTTCAATAATATTGGTATAAAGGTTGGCAGAAATCGGTCAACGCGTGAAGCATTGTATAGCCGGACAGACAGACAAACATTCATTTTTATATACAAGATACAGTCTCATGCATATTTATTTGATTTTTTAATTTTTTAACTTAATCTGGATTTGACCTTTTAGGGCCGATTAGGGCAAAATGCTGAATTATGCTTTGCAGTATAAGCGTAAAGAACCTTCGTGAGTAAAAACTAATGCAGTATCTCATCAGGGTTAAGAAAAATTGAAAATACGAAAAACAACATATTTAACCCTTTATTTCCGCTTAGGAGGGGAATCTTTAAAAAATCCCTTCTTAGTGGGCGTACCACATGATATGCAGTTTTGATGTCTTCCAAATTAGTACAGGAGTTGAGGTGAAGTGGGCTGGGCGTGGTATTTATTTGATTAAAAAAATTTTTCAACTTAATCTGGATTTGACCCTTTAGAGCCGATTAGGGAAAAATGCTGAATTATGCTTTGCAGTATAAGCGTAAACAACCTGCGTGAGTAAAAACTAATGCAGTATCTCTTCGGGGTTAAGAAAAATTGAAAAAACGAAAAACAACATATTCAACCCTTTATTTCCGCTTGGGAGGGGAACCTTAAAAAATCCCTTCTTAGTGAGCGTCTACGACACGAAGGGAATATATTTCTAGAATTTCAAGTTTCTAGGCCGAGGGGTTTGGGCTGGGCGTTGATGTGTGAGTCAGTGAGTCAGTCAGTCAGTCAGGACTTTTCTTTTTATATATATAGATAAAATAATAAAGTACGATCAATGTTACATTTCAGCGTAATCTATTAAAAGGTTCAGATTTTTGTATGATTTTTAATTTTTCAAAAAATTGACGTTGTTCCTCTAATTTATCAGGGGTACAAATTGAAAATGCGGGTTTGATAACAGATGGCGTTACTAACGCTATACGCATCAGGCAGTACTGTGACTATGTTCATGTCAAAGCTACGTCTTATAGCTTTAATTTTCAGTATGTGTCAATTTGTCGCAGTGTCAAATTCATAGTTTTTTTGAGCTCTCAATATGTCGAGTTTCGTGCCAACAAAACAGCATTTGCGGGAAGTTTTAATTTACTTCTTTAATTTGAAGAAACGTGCTGCTGAAGCACATCGATTGGTCTCCGAGGCTTATCCGAGTCATGTTCCATCGGTTTCAACGTGCGAGAGATGGTTTGTGCGGTTTAGAAGTGGTGATTTTGACGTTGAGGACAAAGAGCGGCCGGGCCAAGTGAAAAAGTTTGAGAATGCTGAATTGGAGGCAATACTCAATGAAGACTCGTGTCAAACTCAACAAGAGCTCGCAGATTCATTGGGAGTGACACAACAAGCCATTTCCCATCGTATAAAAGCCCTCGGAATGATCCAAAAGCAAGGACATTGGGTGCCGTATGAGCTGAAGCCGAGAGACGTCGAGCGCCGTTTTTTGCATGCGAACTGCTGCTCGAACGGCAAAAACGGAAGGGTTTTTTGCATCGCATTGTCACTGGTGATGAAAAGTGGATCCATTACGATAACCCGAAGCGCAAAAAATCATATGGTTACCCCGGCCATGCATCATCATCGACGGCCAAACCAAATATTCACGGCGCCAAGCTCATGCTCTGTATTTGGTGGGACCAGCTGGGTGTGGTGTATTATGAGCTATTGAAATCGAACGAAACCATCACAGGAGCACTATACCGAACTCAATTGATGCGTTTGAGCCGCGCACTCAAAGAAAAACGGCCACAATACGAGCAAAGACACGACAAAGTAATTTTGCAACATGACAACGCTCGGCCACATGTTGCAGCGCCGGTCAAAACATACCTACAAACGCTGAAATGGGAAGTCTTACCCCACCCGCCGTATAGCCCAGATATTGCTCCTTCCGATTACCACCTTTTCCGATCGATGACACATGGCCTAGCTGACCAGCGCTTCCATTCTTACGAAGAAGCCCAAAAATGGGTCGATGACTGGATAGCAGCCAAGCCGGCCGAATTTTTTCGCGACGGTATCCGTAAATTGCCAGAAAGATGGGAAAAAGTTGTGGCTAGCGATGGACAATACTTTGAATAATTCATTTGTTACCATTTTTTCAGAATAAACGTTCAAAAATAGAAAAAAATCCCGCATTTTCAATTTGTACTCCTGATACGTCAACTTTTACCATTTAAACTCAAATTTGCCACAGTATGGAACTAATATTCATCGGTGCTACATATGTAATTTGGCAGAGATCAATAAAAGGATTCGGATTTTATAACAATTTGATTTATTTAAGTTTCAGTTGCTTCTACTTTCAAAACATTTGATGAAACGATCTAAAACTTTATACGCGTACGTAATAATATTCAGGGATTCTCAGTACCAAATTCGGTAAAAAATGATAGAGGCGTTCAGAATTGACAGAATATTACATTTATTTGAACGAGGGTGCAAAGTAGAACCTTGCGCATAGCTTCCTAATTATTTTCCATTGTTCAAACAGCGTACTCTATGAGAAACCCAACATACTTTCCCATGGAGATGGCTTTGTGCAAAAACGAAAAAATGAAGAAGCAATGTGCAACGTTCTAGTTCGTATACTTGTTTTTTATTACGTCTACGTTATTTGTACGCTATGTTCTCTTCCTCAATTCATACATTGTAGTACCCTTTTCTTCCTCTCTACTTCTATGCAATACTTTTTTAACTTCTGATTTTGCACAGGGTAAAAAGACAGCAGTTTTTAAAACGGTTTAAACGGTTGAAACGCCTGAAGACATGGCTTAAGTCATCGAGCGAGGGCATACCAAGTACCAAGTGACCAATAAGCAAACTAGGATCTTTATATTTCGCTGAACATACAATACTATTGCAGAGTAAAACATAAAAAATCAATTCGTTTCTCTGGTAACAAATGCCAGGGTCCGCATCTTCGTTTCTTCCTGTCGTTTGCTATGACGCTTTTCTAGCCAACTGAAAAATTCATTTTATTATATTGTATATTTCACGCACATCTGTCACTCTTCACCGGACATTACTTACCACTGCACTGCACTTAAAAAAAATCTAATGTTTCGTTGCAAATCAAAGTGATAGTCCGAAATATAAAGGCGTTTTTGTCGAATTCGCGTTCGCGGCCATTTTGCAGTATCTGCTATGTAATTGTTAGTTCCATCTCTTGACGTTAGGTTCTATAGTCGCATTTGTCGGTCGGAGCAGATCAAAGATCCAAGCCTCTTTGGAGCGGATAAGCAGCAGTGAAGGCAAAAGCGTAAAGCAGCCCCGAGATGAAAGGCATTTTTTATTCTGACTCAATATTCCCGTAGAACCTATATTATGATATATATCTATAAAATCGACATTCAACTTGTCGATGGCCATTGGCATGGCCATTTTTCAAAGGAACGTTGGCCCGTATTCCTGGACTAAATATATGGGCTAGATATATGGACTTTTTCTGTAAAGCGCACAAAGAAATTGTGTGTGCATATCAAATGAAAATGTATATAGGCGTATGTAAGGATATGTGAAATATAGAATATTTTGGCGTATAAAATATGTGTGACGCAAATTTTTTAATACATTTTCATGTGTTTCATGATTTCACATACTAGTATACTAGTATATTGTACAAATAATAAAGGGTGTCCTAAAATTAACGCAAGATTTGAATTTGCCGCCATTTGTGCAGTAAAGTGTTGGCAACCCCAAAAAAGAAATAATTTGACAGCTGAGAGGTTAGGGTTAGTAAAAATGTAAACAAGATGGTACCACATGCCATACAGCCCGTGAAACAATTCAATTACTGCATGAGACATTTCCTAGTCGTGTACTCTCTCGTTTCGGTTGGTACCGAGTAATTGGATTATTCGGTAGTCGGTATAATATTAAAAGTTATTATTTTTTGGGATCGTTTGCTGATAAGGAGATGGATCTCGAGTAAAAGATGGAAACGCGAATTTATATAAAAGGAAGTATTTATTATAAGCAACGGTAACTTTCCGTTGCCTATTTATATATCTAAGTAAGAAGTACAATAATCCGTTGTTTCGAGTATTTAACGAGGAACCAACCGTTCTCTTTTCAATCTAATTTAATACTGTCTTTTCGTAAAGCAGTTGCTAACTGACTTCACGAAAATCCTTTAGTTTGCAATTTTAGCGTTAGCCTATCGTCGAACGCCAAGCGAGTCGCCTCATGCTGCGTCGGCGTTCCTGGTGTCGATCGTACGATCGGCCATTGGACTTCGTTTCCTGTCTTGAACGAATTCCAATGTTTCTTTGCTATGGAATATTCCCGAATATGTGAAATACGGAGTGGAATATTCCGCGGCACAACACGGTGATCAGAATTGGCCCCCTAGATCTTGTGTTTTAACACTATTAGATTTCTTTTTATGGGGTCATTTGAAGTTAAAGGTTTATGTCAACAAGCCAATATATTAAAAAATGCCAAATACCAAAATTATTTGCCACCAAATTATTCGTTCCGAGATAAATATGAAAAAAATCGTAAAATAAAGTTGGAAGGCCATAGTTTGTTCACATTTAGAAAAAATATGCTATTTCGGGAATGATTTAAAGTTTCGATCCTAAAGTTTTACCGGACTACTGTCAAAAAATAATACCGTGATATCATGCACACAAAAAGTATCCGAGTAAAAAAAACCAAAAAAATATCTGTACACTTTAGAACACGATACGCAGATCCACAGCTTAGCGAGAGAGAGAGAGAGAGATTGATTGATTGATTGATTGGCTTATTATGCCTTGGCAAGCCTTGGCCAAAAATGATACATACTGTAACGGAAATTATTATCGTTAACAATTATTTTTATTTTTCGTGGTACTTCGGGCTCGAACACAAAACTCATTAATGTTAAACTTCGAGGTGGATGAGAGTACGGTTTATTAACAAAAAGAACAATTTTATAAAATGTTAATATTCGGTATCTGGCCACCGATAGTCTATACAATGCATTCAGATCTTGTAATTTCGACGATTATTCCACAACTCTTATTTAATTTTTCGGCTATCCCGATTCTCGGTATGCAGTTCCTGTTATGATTTCGGACGCTGATATGCAGCGGTACGCTCGGTGCACACACACACACACACACACACACACACACACACACACACACACACACACACACACACACACACACACACACACACACACACACACACACACACACACACACACACACACACACACACACACACACACACACACACACACACACACACACACACACACACACACACACACACACACACACACACACACACACACACACACACACACACACACACACACACACACACACACACACACACACAAAACCACCATCACCACCACCACAACCACCACAACCACCAGACTCGCCTACCTCGCTCGTCCAACCAACGTTTCGCTCGTTGCTCTCTTTTCCTCTCTATCTGACACATGATTCACCGTCTGGCGTTCTCTTTCGCACTCTCACTTGCTTATACTCTTCTCGATCATCCTTCCTGTTTAAATGCTAGCTGACCTACTTTTATTTCCTTGAAATATTTCTGACCTTCAGATGAAGTAATTCCATTTCATCGATTTTCTCTACTTAACTCTATTTACTTAATTCTATTCATTTTACACCTATTCGTATTTAATTAATTCTATGCACTTACTCTATTCACTGAGCTAACTATTTCCTTAAATATATTCACTGAACTGATGCGAATTTTTTTATGTTATCAATGTGACTCGCCTGTCTCTCCTTTTTCTGCGATCTCCGTTTTTACTGACTCGATTTTTTATTTATCGAAACCCGAATTTTACAAAGTATAATCGATGATAAATTTTTTTATATTAACTCGTAATTTCAGAATGTTTCGTTTCTTGATTGCCTTGTTATTATACAGGTGTTATCAGCGCTAAGTGAGCTCCTGTCTCCCCGCACCGACCTTTTATAGGCTTTCCCTTGCCTCCGTCTCCTCTGCCTATTTTTCCATCGTAATTTAAAATGTAACGAATTTTTAGACTTTTACGGTTCGCCGCTTCCGCGCTCACCGCCTTCCCCTCGCCGGCGAGCAAGGCCAGCTGGTCGCTGACCTGCTGTTTACGTCAGCGAGGGAATTCCGGAGTGGCGACAGCTCCAGTTTTTATACTGGGTGCGATGGCCTCATGCCCGCAAACCTCGGTGCTATTGTATCGAGTCTAATTTCGCAGCTGTTTTCGCATATACTCTCGGCTCTTATAGTCGTTCGAAATAATGAAATAAGCTAAAAAGTGTAATTATGTTACAATACATAAGCAAATTAAGAATGAAGTAAGATTAGGTATAATATAAAATAACTATAACTAGAATCCAAAATTTTAATAAAAATCTAAACCATGAATACATAATAAAAAACAAGCTAAACTACTAAATGTAACTAATCTTAGCTCTCTGATGGCAATATTAAATACGTTGCACTTATAAAATACTTATAAAATACTACAACACTGTCATGTATCTACATGATCGAATAAGTGAGCATAGAGACGATTTTTAAAAACCTCTAAACTCGGCGAAGAAGTAATATGGGACGGTAAAGAGTTCCAGAAATAAATGCCAGATATCGAAAACCCTTCATGGTAAGTCACAGTACGATGTGTAGGGATGGTAAAGCTTGATCGAGGCTGCCTTGAAGGTCGTTCAACTGGGGTTGTCACTCGAATAAATAATTCTTGAATGTAAGCTGGTGAACTTTGATGGACAATCCTAAACACAATAATACCAAGAAAGTAAAGACGTCTTGCTTTCACTGTGATCCAGCCAAGTTGACGCCTAAAGGTTGAGATGTGAGTGTCCCGTCGCAAGTCAAAGATAAAACGAATACAACAGTTGACAAGGCGTTCCAATTTTATATTTAGCACATTCGATAAGTTGTGGTAGACTAGGCAGCAATAATCTAGTTGAGGAAAAATAAGAGAAGTGATTAGTAACTTCCTTACTTCCATGGAAAGAGCATTGCGATGAAATTTCAACTTGTGAATGATAAAATGCACTTTTTGTGATATATGCTGTACATGAGATTTCCAAGACAAATTACACTCCATAGTGACCCCAGATTTCGGGCTTCATTAACGAATGAAAGAATAATACCATTTAATAAGATCGGTAATATTTCAGAGAAATCCAGCTGACGGGTCTAAGAATTACTACCTAGTATAAGAACCTTAGACTTAGAAATATTGAGCTTAAGATCATTTGCTACCGCAAAATTAGCAATAGCATGGACATCTTTAGATATCAACCGAATTCCTTGGTTGAGTTGTGACGGACAACAATCAAGATTGATTTGGGTGTCATCGGCAAACATCATGCTGTGAATTTTGTAGTACAGAACCGATGTCATTGATATACAACGAGAACAAAAGAGGTCCGAGGACAGAACCCTGCGGAACTCGAGACGTCGTAGGTAGCCAGGCAGAGCAGTTGCCGTGATTATCGATGACTGCTTGAGTCCTTCCTGACAGATATGAGAAAATCCAGTCAAGAACCGAATAAGAAAATCCTATCTTTTTTAGTTTCAAGAGAAGTTGCAGGTGCGAAACTGTATCGAATGCCTTACTAAAATCGAACAAAATTAGAATGGTAATGCGTCTACTATCTATATTACGCCTAACATCTTCGCAAATACGCAGAAGGGCGGACTGAGTACTGAGCCCGCTACGGTATCCTGAGTGACATGAATCAAATATCTTATTGCTTTCTATTCAATCGCTTAATTGTCTATGAACAAGCCGCTAAAGCACTTTTGACACTTTAGACAAATTAGCTATTGGTCGCGTGTCTGATTGTGAGAGAGGCTTTTTTATTTTAGACAAAAGCCGAAGAAAGGCCCTCTTCCAGTACTGAGGAAACTCTGAAGATACAAGAGAGAGTTTAAACATAGCCGTCAGAATAGGACATGATACCTCAAGGGATTTAACGAAAAAAAACATGGAAATACCATCGGGACCTGCTGCATACGATGTTGAATTGAAGTTGTCAGAGAACAAGACGCATTTGTGAGCATGTAATTTCAGAAAAACTAAACGTTGGACGAATTGGCTGGATATTGGAACTCAGCCTACAAAACTCATCATGCGAACACGATGGCAGTTGACTGGATATTTCCGAATAGAACTCATTAAGTTCGTGCGGTATAAAAAATTAAATAGGAGATGAAAAAGATGACTTAACAAGGACAAGTTTCGTTAATTCATTCCATAATCTACTAGGGTCTGTGATGTTAGATAGCCTCTGAAGGTAGAAATCATTTTTGCTTGTCTGAGATCTTTCTTAAGCGTGTCTCTATACTCCCTAAATATCGCCATGTCGAGTACATTACTCGATCTTTTCGCAAGTGTATATAAGGCATTACGTTGAGCCATACGATTTTTCAAATCAGGTGTCAACCACGGTACTGGCGGACGACCGATACGGAATGAACGGAATGGAGCATGATAGCCTAATGACGTGACAGTAGTATGTGTACACCTTTGCTCCATCCCACTCCTATCCCCACTCCTTCCCCTACCACGCGGCTACCCCCACCACCTCACTTTTCCACCGCCGCGCTACCCACTCTGCTTAATCAGTGTCAGTAACGTAGTGATGGTAAAGTGAGGTGGTAGGGGTACTCTGGTGAACAAGGAAGAGTAGAGATGAGTGCAGGATGGAGCAAAGGTGTACACATACTTGGAAAAATGAATAAAATTATGTACTCACCACCGCAGCTTTTGTAGACATCTACCCTCCTGCCAAAGCGATTGTAAACTCCTGTCTCTAAAATGTACTCTCTCACACACGCACATACACACACATACACACACGCAGCGCTGTGTCTTTAATTTATTACTATGTTCTCGTTAAACCCCTCGTCCACGGCATCGATATCGTAGCCGATATCTATCTCATCACCGAGGGCCTCTATAATAACCGCTGCCACGTCCGCACGTTCCCTGTTCGTTAATCGAACCCGCGGAAGGTTATCGCCGGCAAGAGGTCACATCATGACAGCGATCAAGGCATCTCTACCGCATGCTTCTTCGACGAGATGCTCAATACCTGCAACATCCACGCGTTCGAGTCCGTATATTGAAAATTCCGTGACAAGAGCCGGCAGTATACTTGCTAGAGGCTCCGGATGAAATAGGTGAGACCAGTCGATGTAAATGGTCTCGCCAAAATCGACTAACAACACCTCGCAATACCCATCAAAGTCTGGGTGAATCACTTCGCCGCGGACAACTCTATTGAGGCACAATACAGGACATTCCGATATACAGTTCGCCAAGTTCAGCGGGTCTTCCTCGACGTTCCACTAAAAACACGCTACGCGGGAGCTCTTCCAGCTTGTCGTATGCATCGCACATTTCCTGTGTACGCAAGAACACGCTCATCACACTCTCGACAAACATTACTCGGCACCAAAACGCGTCGCTTAAAATCTCCTTGCCGTATCGCGGATACATATTGCTTTTTATTGTTTGCAAGTAGGATGCCAAAGACAGACTAAATGCTCGAGATGCTGCTAGAGAGTATCACGGGATTAAAGATAACAACCTCCTATGAATCATAACTAGGTATCCATCACTTTGAATGCAACGAAAGCGGTTTTCGAGTATGTATAGCCCTGCGCTGTGCTCCTCGCAAAGCGCTTGCTCTGCAGTAAAAGATATAGAATATGATCCCTCACAGAGAGAGAGAAAGACTTCGATTATAATTCTCTAGTTATCATGCTATAAAAATAAGAGACACCGTAAGATCAGGTATTTTTTAAATTAATCAATATTTTATGGAAAGCGCTTTACACATTTACCGTCATATGCAACAGCTCTGCAAATACGGTAATCCACACTAGGAGATCCCTCTACCGTTAATTTTATTTTAATCGCTATACGGAATTAATTTGTATTATCACTCGTAATATTGCTTTTAAATTATTTTTCGCTGTGGGTGTTGTCATCACAGTGTACTTCTGAAAAAAGAATGAAACAAGTATTTAATTGGACGCACTGCTCAATAAAAATAACGTGTACAGAATAATCGATACTGTCTTACCTGATATGCC